>OX637405.1:28024634-28644634 GCA_951799425.1 Ilex aquifolium
AATGGTTGATCCAGATTATCTGGACTAGATACTAACTAATTGTGGCCATGTGCTCTTGCTGTTTGCAGGTTGGTGCTGAAGAGCATAGGTTACAAATCGGTACCAGTTGATGGTTTGCCCTTTGATCATCACAAAGGTATATCAACTTAAGTCTGCATCAATGCTGTAGAATGTATTGCACTCATTACTGTTTATTGCTCTTATAAACTCTTCTTGTAGTGCACTTGATTAAAAACCTAACGCAAAAGCATATACATAATATCCCGGGACAAATGTTTTATAGACTTAAAGCAGTACAGTAACCAGATTTCACTAAGTAATTCCAAGGCTTATTGTGGCCCATGCTTTTCCTGTTCAAATAAGTGTGTCCAATTTAATGCATTTTAGGATTTGAAAAAAAAAAATAATGTGATTCAGAAAATCATGATAGTGTTGCAAGATCGCTAAATGTTTTATTATCCGTCGATGGCTGCTTTTCCAGGCATAGTTCCAAATATTAAAGGCTGTGTTCTGAAATATTCTTCGGGAGATCTTACACAATTTGAGGGTTTGTACGTGTGTGGCTGGTTGAAGAGAGGACCAACTGGGATCATTGCTACGAACCTCTACTGTGCCGAAGAAACTGTAAGTGGTTGTTTGCAGTTGCACATAGTATCTGTTTGATGAGTGGAATATTGTCCTTCATTAGTGATGGAAGAAGCGTATTTGTATTACGGATAATATAATTTATGGGCAGTTACTACATTTAGGTGTAGCGATTGCTTGCTCGGCTAATTGTCTGTGAGTCATGGCAGGTTGCAAGCATCTCTGAAGACCTTGAGAAAGGCGTGTTAACATCCACCGCTACATCGTCAAAGCCAGGCAGAGAGGGACTCCTCCAGTTATTAGATAGTAGGAATGTGAGAGTTGTTCCCTTCAGTGACTGGGAAAAGATCGATACTGAAGAGAAGAAGCTTGGAAGATTGAGAAACAAGCGGAGAGAAAGACTAACGACGTGGGAGGAGCTACAAGAAGTTTCCATGAAATGAATCATTTCCCTTCTACTCACCTGGCTAGGGGTGTTGATCCAATTCTATCGTATCATGTTTGTGTCATGAAGAAATTTTGACGGGCGAATGTGACAATTAGTTGTGCACTATTTTGTGTAGGAGTTTGTGGCTGTTTTGATATGGGAAAAATCTAAAGTGATTGTTACTGTTGACCATGATTTTGGTTGCAAATGTGTTATTAGATAGGTCAGGTCCCTTTCTATACACTTCTCCCTAATATATCCCCTAAACATATTGGTGAAGAGTCACTTATATAAAATGGGTTTTATTTGAATTCATGACACATAATAACGCACAATGCTTTACCAGGATCTTATTTATATATGTCTATTTAACGCCAAAACATTATTTATCTTAATCATTTGGTGTGACCCTATGATATAAAGATTGATTTTTAAACTTGAACTCATGATATATATTGCTTGAATGGATAGATTCGTTGTAGTAATGAAAGAAATGTGGGTGTTGGCCCCCTCAAATTAGGGATGCATCATGCATGTTACAAGCATTGGTGGGAAGTGTAAGGATAGGTAAAGTAATAATAGAGATGAAAAGTAAATTAGATGTTCTAAATTCGAATTTTAGTAACTTTTTAGGATTAGGACAAGAGGGATTTATATTTCATGAATACTCTAGTTCCGACGACTGAACCATAAAAAATATTAATTGAGGTGTGCGTAAATTAACCTAAACATCTCCGATCGTTGAAACAAAAAAAAAAAAAACAGAACAAGGGTGGGTGATTGCAAAACCCCCTTTCTTCCCTCTTTATTAGGGAGATGGTTTGTTGACGATGAATAAGGAACATGGTCATTACTCATTAGTTGAGCAGGAGGGAGTTCTTACTCACATAGTTTAGAACCTTTTTTTTTTTCCCGAATTAATCAATGAATAGTAGATCTCCATCACACTTCTACCATGTATTACATTAATAGCAGAATTTATAGTGAAAATTGCTGACTGTTTAAAGGAGGAGCAATGTTATTGGGATCTAATTTATTAACTTAATTTGTTGACCTAATTCACTATAACATTTGAATTGACTGTAGGGCTCATCAAATATTTGAACTTGGTGTTGATCTAATGGTTCTATTAAAGCCACATATAAGTCAGTAAATTAGGTTAAATTTTTAGGTCCAAATAATATTACTCAGATTAATGATTAACGAAAGCCCGTGGCTGATTAGTTTGCCTATCAAAATTCGATACAATATGATTAACTACCACGAATCGATACGATTTTAAGCGGATTTGAGTGAAGTCTTAACGGGTTCAGATAGTAAACAGATTGACCCGTCAGACATGTTTAGTAAATAGGTCGTGTTCAGATGAGACCAGTCAACCTGTTTACCGTTAAAATAAAATAAATGTAATATTAATTTAGAATCCGTTTGGTAATATGGTTCGATTTTCAATTTTTTTCGTTTTTGTTTTTAATTTTTTAGAAAATCTGAAATTTAAACTCATTTGGTAATTATTTTAATTTTTTTTTAACTAAAATCGTTTTCTGCCTCAAATTTTGAAAACGAAAAACAGTCGTTTCTAAAAAAAAAAAAAAAAAGAGACGGAAGCCTGAGAACCTACTTGTTAGCAACAAACTATGCCTCTACCAAAAAAACCCTATATTAAACCTCAAACTCTCTCTCATCTCATCTCATCGTCTCTCTCATCCCTTCGTCTAGCAGAGAAGGGTTCCAGCAGCTCAGACGTCCACCATCTTCGTTCCAGCAGCTCAGACGTCCAGCAGCAGCTTCGTTCCAGCAGCTGCTTCGTCTCTCTCGTCTGAAGCTCTCTCACCAAGGTAAGTCCTTAGATCTAGGGTTTTCAGATCTGATTTTGTTTTCAGCTTCGTCTCTCTCGTTCCAGCAGCTTCGTTCCTTAGATCTTGTGTTAGATCTAATTTGCTTTAAGTTAAGGTGAATCTTATTTGGATTGTTTTTTAGATCAAAGACGAGAACTTCCGAATCTGAAATTATTTTTCTTCCAAATTTCCCTTCTCACTTAAGTTTTATTTAAAAAATTCTCGTGTGTGTTGACTTGAAGAATTTGCTTCAAGTATTTGTTTGTTCATTGTTGTTCTGTGGGATTGGGATTAGGATTGGGCGGGTACGGGGGAAGCGGGGACGGGGATTAAAAATTTATCCGCGGACGGGGATGGAGATGAAAATTATAGCCACTAGCGGGGACGGACTGGGAATGGACGAAGATTTTTTAAGCGGGTACGGGAATGAAGACTATACCCTCCGCCCCCGCTTCGGTCCATTGACATCCCTATCCCAGATGTCATAAACACTTGAAATTTCAATGTAGGAGAGCAATCCAACAACCAACAGATGTGATTGAATGACTAACAAATTTCGTTTCAATCATTTCAAACAAAAGTTGTTCTAACAAGGGCAGTGAAACCAAAAGTTAAAATCGTCCTAATTCGTGGACATCATACAGCTTTCCAACAACCAAACACGAGAAACAGAAATTACACAAAGAGGGTGATGAACTGACATAATTACACCTTATGGAAGGCACCACAAGATTATGCCTTCTTAGGGGATTTGGTGGCCTTAGATGGAGACTTAATTCCCTTAGATGGTGACTTAGTTGGCTCCTTTCCTGCCTTTTCTTGCTTCTTGGGGAGAAGAACCGGGTTGATGTTTGGAAGCACACCTCCATGAGCAATTGTCACACCAGCAAGAAGCTTCCCAAGCTCTTCATCATTCCTCACGGCCAGTAGAAGATGTCGTGGGATGATCCTGTTTTTCTTGTTGTCTCTCGCTGCATTTCCAGCCAACTCCAAAACCTATCACAATTAAAAAACCATACTTAAAATCAAAAGTCACATTATACAAATACATTGAAAGATCACTAATAAGCCATGCTTGACTGGTAAGAAACTGAGATCAAGGTACCATTGACTCATTGAGGACTTTGAGTCATACTTTGATCTTAAAAACATGAATTGTGCAGTTTTCACATTCGAAAAACGAAAAATAAAGGCAAAAACAAAAATGATGCCGCTGAAACCAACATATTACACAGATGCATAAAAATTCAAAAAGGAAGTTCATCATAATCAACGTCAAATTCCAATCATACAAACTGAGAACAAAAATCACAACCAGGCCAAGTTCAGCAGCAAGTAAACTGTTAAATGGTTTTAGGAATTCTGCTACTGTTTGGTTACTATTTTGCTTTTGAAAGCAGGATAAGACTACTGTTGACCTTAGAACTAGTGAAGGAAAAGTTACAAGAGGTTTCATGAAGACTTTTGGGATATGGAGCGGCTTGTCGGACGTAGTCCAAGGAGGTGTCGGTGAGTACGGCTGCCATCTATCTTGATGGCTCAGCCAAGTTCTGGTGGCAGACCATGATCCATCATGAATTATCTCAACCAGTTGTAATTTCTTCATTACAAGGTATAACTTATACCCTTTAAAAATTATATTTTTCATGATCAATCACAATAAAGCAACAACCAAGCAAATTTTTCACTTTTAATAACAAGAAATGTCTGTATGAGGCCAAACAAACAATACCTGAGACATAAAGAACATCCTCACTGAACTAGGCGTAACATAAGCACATCATGGTAAAGAATTAAACCCTATAATCCAATTCAATCCAAATGTACAAAAAACAAAAAGAAGACAATTCCACATATAAAACCCTAAAGATTCAACCCAAAACCAATGGAAATACATTTAAGAGCCTAGAAAATCAAGACGGAAAACTAACTCAAACACATACATAATCATCCATATGTCTCTAGCAAGAGAGAGAGAGAGAGAGAGAGAGAGATTGGTAATACCTCAGCAGCTAGGTATTCAAGGACAGCAGCAAGGTAGACAGGAGCGCCTGTTCCAACACGCTGAGCGTACCGTCCTTTCTTCAAGTACCGGCCGATCCTTCCGACCGGGAACTGAAGACCGGCCTTGACGGACCGGGACACCGGTTTCTTCTTCGGACCACCTCCTTTTCTACCTCCAGCTCCTTTCCTCATTTTCCCACCGGTCTCCATTTTCTCAAAGGATTTTCTCGACAACCAAACAGCTGAAAAATCTAGAAAAGAGGGATTTTCGCTTGTCCAATTGAGTGGTGAATGGTGTTGTTTGGAGGCACGATCTCCGTTTGGGGGGTAAATCGACGGCTGATAAGCATTAATTAGTTGGCGATCCGTGTGCTGTGAAATGGACAAATCAGGTGTCGATAAAAATGGATTAAAAAGGAAAGTTTTATTAAAAAACGAAGAAAGGCGAGTGTTTTGTCCGAAAGGTGAAAATTATAGTTCGTCCCTGAATATTATCTTTAATTTTAATTTAATCCTAAAATTTTAATTATTTTAATTTAATTTCTTAATTATTAATTATATTTTAATTAAACTCTTTCATCCATTTTTACCGTTAGATTAATGCTGAAATAGATCAAATTGGGTTAGCATTCTGCTATCTAATGATGAAAATTGATGGAATGACTTAATTAAGAAAAAATTAATAGTTGAAGGATAAATTAAGATAATTAAAAATTTAGAGACCAAATTAAAATTGAATACAAAATTCGGGAACATTTTTAGCCCTTTGCCGAATTATCTTAAATTTTCAGCCTTATTCCTTCTCCCACTGCCATGGTTCCCCTTAGTTATTTGTATGAAAACTTTAGACATATATAAGAGTATTTATTTATAAAACATATTTTTAAAAGTTTTTCTATTCAAAGTTTATAGTGAAAAGTGTGAGTTTAAACCATATTTTTTTCATAATGAGAAATAAATTAAAAAATTATGGTATTTAGAAAAAAAAATGATAAAAAAGAACGTATGATGACAATTAATTCCAAAGAAACGCATGTTGGGGGAGGCGGAATGAATAAGTCACGTTTGGGTTTCAAAATTTATCAATTTGAATCATTAAGAACCCAATATAATTAAACATAAATGATAAAATCGTGTCAATTTTAAATACGAAGTACTAGCTGACCAGGCAAGTAATTTAAAAAAAATTTGGATAAATGTAGTGATGTTTATTGGTCCATTTGATTATGGGTAGCATTTTTAAACTCATTCTTTGCAAGAAGTATTCCATGATTTATTTTTTAAGGCATACTGATTTATTTTAATTACTATAAAAATATTCTCTCTAACAATGAAAAATGACATATCTATATTATTAACAAATAAGAAAACACCCAAGAGGTGAAAGAAAAACTTGAGAAAACGTTTTAATAAAACTCTCAAAGAGAAGATATAGAAAATCAATCATTCCTCAAAAATTTACCTCTGAAGTTCAAGTAATATTGAGAGAATAAGAGTAAGCACGACTACTTAGGCTAGATAGAGTTGGTGATTGTGATTCCCTAAATCACATAGAGCAAGAGCTGGAACAAGAATACAAAAGCAATAAAATTCAAAATATTTAAGTGCGGGAGCATCTTGATAACGGCATATTATATACATCAAGACAAACATTCATTCATAAAAATTAAATATAAAAAATTAAATTTCATGCACAATTATATGAAAAACTAATCAATTTTTTAAATATATATTGATTATAGGCCCTGAAATATCAATTTTAAGTTACAAATATCATTATAGTTTGATATATATCTTTATGTATTGGTCAATACTTTTAAAAAAGTTAAATAATAATAAATAAACATATAAGTAAAAACGCAAATTTGTGAATTGAAAACTTGATTTCACGAATTTTGTAAAATGAGAATGCAAATTCACGAAAGAATCGTTTTCTGTGCACAAATTTGCGAGCGAAGCATTAGAACATTGACTGTTTTGAAGAATTATGTGATAAGGTTATCAGAATCCTTATAACCCTGCTAATTCTACAACCAATCCCTCAAGTAAATAGCTTCATAAATAGCCGGTGTTTTTCCAGAAAGAACAATAAGAGTCGTATCAAGCTTAAAACACTTCCTTTTCCGATGGATGATTAACCATACCACTACGATAAGAGTCTTCCAAATAGAATCCCGCTGAAGATAATTGCGCCAAACCACTTGTTGGAAACAAATCTGGAACAAAAGAAAGAGAAAACAAAGTCAGCAGTTTACGTACATCAGTAATAAGTATATGCATGATCTGAGCTAATTAAAGGACCCAAATAGTCGACATCCAATACACAATGAAATGACTCTTGTAGACCATCCAAAGGAAGGTAGAATTAAAGAATAACACAAAAATTTATATCATCACAACACTTACTTAACAGCAATACTACATTTCTTTTCCTAAGATAGGCCATAAATGTGGGAGGGCGTAAAGGGATGGGAGGACAGCTAGTTTATAGGTGCTGGCCTGAGAAAAAAACGAATTTTGGGAAGTTAGTGACATACTCATGGACATGGAAGAAGCCACCAATACAATTACTCTAATCTATACTTCTACATGGAAAATGAACGCGCATAAAGAGTCCACAAATGGATACTAGGTGGCATTCATTGTTTCTTCATTTTTGTAGGTCACTTGCAAAGATTACAACTTGTAAGGGAAAGGGGAAATATCTTCAATAAGACTCAAACTCAGATCACCTGTGGGGGTGAGGGGTGGATCCCTAACCACTGGGTCTTCCATGCATCACGCTATCATAATGAATTTCAACCAAAAAAAAAAGTACATGAAGGAGTCATTGGCTAACTTATATAATGCTTAAGGTCAAGTCAATAACCAGTGGTGTAGGGAGTTGGAAGGGTAAGCTGAATATAGGCCTGAGCACCCAAATATGTTCAAATACTGGAATCAGGACGCAACAAAGAATATCTACATTTCCAAGATAAGAAATGGAACGTGCAATCATCAATATATAATTTACATGTGCAGTGAAGGTTGCCATTTAGAGATGAGATCTAAGAAAGATATTTTCTATGCCCATTAGCAAAATGAAAATCTAAAAACTGGTAAAGGTACTACGAGAAAGTGTAATATTAAAATAAGAACGAGGATGACAATTTGACCCAGTCTATTGGTCCTCGCCCAACTCGCGCTGCCTCCCCCCGCCATTAATGGGACAGGTTGGTGGGTCTTCAAATGGGGTAGGGGCAGTTATGCAAGGAGGAAGCAACACCCGACTCAAATTCTGAGACAGATACAGGTTTACTGTAAAATACTCCTAAACCCACCCTAAATATAACTTACATTTATTGAAATACCCATCTTTCTAATTACACTTCCTGAACTGTCCTTTACGTATAAGTGAAAAGGGCAAGGCAATCCAATATGGCAGTCTCCTTCTCTCACGCTCTATTAGCACAACCGTCTTTTACTCCTCTAGGCCAGCAACCCTATAGCATTCGCAGAATATACAAATTTTCAATCTCTATGACATCATGGATACAACTTCATGAAATTTAACTCACTTCCTGTTGCAATCAGCTCGGCATGATAGGTCTACTGTCCAAATTTGCCAGGCTAATTGGCCAGATGCAGCTGCCAAAAATACATAATAAGGCCATCCTGCTCCATCCCAAAAACGAAAAATTGATGTGAGAGAGACATGTTACCATAAGCCAAAGACAGTGAATTAAAAATTGCAGAGATGATAAGAAAAGTTAAGTGAATACCAATATCAGCGTTGAATCCACAAAGACCAAGACTACTAATACATAGCATTCCAAACCCAGTAATCCACTCCTTTGTTGAATCCCCAAACCTCAATGCTGTAGATTTAACACCCACTTTCAGATCATCTTCTTTATCCTGTAAGCACAGTGTTTAGCATTTTTTTTAGTGAAGAGAAGATATTGAAGCATATTTACTTCAACAAAATGCCCATACTTCCCCAACGTCAAGACTTTGATGACAAAAACTTTAAAATTTTCCTTTTCGATAAATACATACATAGACCAATGCTTCTTCATGCACAAACACGTCGAGCTTTACACTTCAAATGCTAATTACACAAAATCAGCATCTATGAATTTATAAAAGAACTTGAGGACAATTTAGATATCGAAGGTAAAATAAAAACCAAAGAGTTGTGTGTGTATCCTGAGCAAAATAAGGCAATAAGAAGAAAATGTAAACAACTCAAGGAAAAGAAGTGGCCACAAGCTGCAAATCTCGACACTTCGCGCTGTTGATTTTTTAAAAAGGAATCAAGTGTCTGATTTCTATCTTTATTATCTAGTTTTTTTTGGCAGAAAATTGGCTACAAAATTTCAAAGACAGATATTCGTACCTGATGTGCATATATAGTATCATATACAAGAGTCCAACATACTCCAGAAAAGTAAAGTGGCAACACGACGGCAGGATCAAGACTTCCTTTAACTGCAGTCCATCCTAATAAGGCTCCCCAATTAAAGGTTAGACCAAGATAGGCTTGAGGCTGCACCATAATAGTTGAATGTGATGAATTCCTAAGTAAGTTATCATGTTCGTGCTTCAAATGCAGAAAACATAAAAGATTATAAAGAGAAAAATTTCAGACGCATCACCCAAAATGTCAGCCTCTTCATGAGGGGATAGGAAAAGACCAGCAGCAAGGATGAAGCCCCCAAAATCTGGCTGCAAAAGAGTACATAATTTCAAACATCTAGAACTGCGCATGGTATACATCAACTAGATTCAATGCAGCCAGAATTACAAAGTCAGCATCACATGCATATGTCTAAATCTGTGCACACAAATACACATAAACAGAATAGATTACAATTGCCATTCCAGTAAATCTGTGCACACAGATACAAATGCACACATGGAGAGGCTGACATAATGACAGGTGGACCCAGACCCACGGACAACATAATTGATTATCACCCCAGATGAGAAATCGTTTTTTTTTTTGTCATACCTCAAATGAAAAACCTGAATACAACAATAATATCAACACATCTCCCCAGACCTACTAACTGATGCTAAAGCATTGCTCACAATACCTATGCCACCATTCAGTTGATAGCCTCACACTAACACTAATGTCCCTAATTTAAGTTCATGAAGGTCCAAGGTACATGTTCAATACATCAGAGCAGTTTCCTGTGACATTAAATGATAATATAGCTATCAACTGAAGGCAAGTATGTTAGTTCTATTATTATGAAGGCTGTGCAACAGGAAAGAAAGACAAATACCAATTCGCATTCTTGGGCAGGTATTTTTTTAGAATATGTTCACATGGAAAAGTTTGTTGGTCAAAATTCTCGCAGGTTGCAAACTGTTGCAGAAGGAGGTGATTCCTAGCACCAACACGAAAAAAAAGAAGAGGAGTAAAACAGCACAAACCTATAGGTATTTAGTTGAAGAAGAATTCCAAGACCCAAAAGCAATTGAAAACCAAGAAAACAAACACCTTGAAATGGTTTCACAGCGCCACTGGCAACTGGTCTCAACTTCGTACGTTCAACCTGCACTATACAGAGTTCTAAATAATCAATAAAGGAGAGGAAAGATTATCTATCAGCAATCTTTAAAAGAAAATTAATAAAAACAATAATTAAAAATAAACCTGCATTGTCATCATTGGTAAAAATGCCAATGACAGGCATCTTGACTCTATCAGACAGGAACAATATTTCACATTTAACATGTAGAAAGCTGCAATTAGAATTGAATGAATTCACAAGGCTAAAGAAAAATAGATCAAAAGGTCTTAAAATATAAAATCCTTCTATTTTTTTTTATTGAAATTCAATGCAGACATTTTAAAACCCTGGTTTTCCAGATTAAGGTGCTCCAAAGTCTAAAATTTATATTTCATGGGTGATTAATTTCCTGTGATTGTATTTTGATAAAATGTTCAAAAAAAAAAATGCAAACTATCTTCTCAATATTGTTGTATGTGGCAGCCTAATAGAAACCTATAATGGAGGTGCCTTAACTCTACAACAGATATTTAAATGATATTTACAATATCTAATATGTTTAATACATTACGCAGCGGAGATGAAACAAAAAGGGAAGGTTGGCTCTTGATTTATATAATAACTGAAATTTTACATAAAGCAAATTATGCCATGATTGAGTTCATAGATCATTTCTCAAAAAAGAGTTCTCAGTGTCTCTCACTCTCTCGTGACAAAAAAAAAAACACAACACCAGCTGCTAGCTTCAATGTTTTCCTCCCATCTCCCAGAAGGGAGGTGCAGGGTTCAGTCAAAACAGGAGAAAATGGCTGCACATGTATTGCTTCTCTCTCTCTCTCAAGTCCCAAACACCCACACATACACACAAAGGGGACAACTGTAATATTGTAACCAAGCTGTCCCAGACTTTATGTATGAAATTCCATTAACTGAAAAGAAAATCCCAACTAGTAGTCACTTGAAGTTCCAGTTGTTGAACAATTATTGTCAAAAAAACACTGTTTGTTTCCTCAAACAATTGTCTGGCATTTTCGTACCATACTTGTAAACTTTCCAATCATCTCAGTCAAAACCTAGTGTTTACTTTGTGTATTCTAATGCCAACCAGAATGAATTACTGATCATGTTAAACATCCTTTGATCAATCAAAGAAAGATTGCCTAAAATCAAAAGAATTATGTATTCCCCAAGTTAAATTACATTGCTTCGTGTATGATAGAAAACAGAGAGCTTATTACCTTTGTATCAATATCCTGATCAAGGAGATCATTGATGGTACATCCAGCACCTCTCAGAAGCAAAGCTCCACAACCAAATAGTGTCAACATCTTTATATCAGGAAGGCTCCCAGGAGGACCAGCCAAGGTTATTGACCTAAAGCAATAAACAGGAATCAGACTGAGAGAAGTAAAAATAAAACGTATGTTATTTAGTAACAGGTGCTGCCATCCCATTGATCTTCTCTATTACTCGATTCCTCCATCCCCTCAGTTTTAGATCACTCACCCGCAAATTAGTAGGATACCCATTTGAATTCAGTGGATACCACTTGGATTCATAATGAGTGATTTAGAATTGGGAGAATCGAGGAATCATAGTGCTTGAGAGGATCTGATTACTAAAGTCTTACCACATACATGGCCAAGCAAGTAACCATGTCCCAATAGGCTTATCCAGTCGAGCGAGGTGTGCATAAGGCTGCATTTGCTTGGGCAGATACACATCAACCCATGACACTTCAACCTTGTTGGAACCTCTATTGCAACCATTCTTCTTCTCCTTCAAACCCCCTTCCTCCTCCTTCTCCACCTTAGGTAATGTCGAAATACCAGCACTTTGACCAAGTCTGATTGAATCAATGTTCCTGAAGTTGTACTTTTCCAATGAAATTCTATAATTGGGGGTGTAATAGCCATAATATCCTAATGGATTAACCAAAGGGTGGTCCTGGAATGGGCTGGAATTATGATAGTTAGGATTAGGTTTAAGGTTTTTTGGACCAGTGGTGGTGGTTGGGGTGGTGGCAGCGGTGGGAGGGACTATAATTGGGTGGCATAGGATAGATTGACTGAGAGATAGATGATAGCGTTCTAATTGTAAGCTACGACAAGCTCGAGAGAGCCGGAAGAGCGCCATTAGTAGAAGTATAAAGCTTTTACGGTCGGTTGCATATTTATTTTTAGGGCAACAAAATCGGCAACCTGATACCTGAACACAAATAAATCGCCAGATAAATAAAAAAGAACATAAAACAAACAAAAGTTCCAATCTTGATCGTTTCTTTGCTGAATTTTCAAATGAATATAATAAACGTTTGCTGTACAATCAAATGAATATGAGGTACATGTAAAGCTAGTTTGGTGAATATCATTACCACTGAGATCCACTACCCACATAAATGGAGACGAAGAAAAAGTCCAGAGAAAAAACAGAACTGAAATTCAATGAAATTTACGTACCTGGAACTATTGAGTTCAACCAATCAAATAACTCGGCGAAGCGGCACTTAGAGGAGACACAACTTCGTCCAAGGTGTGTGTGTGAGAGAGAGGTATTTATGTAACCTGTGTTGTGGTTTTATTGACGATTCTCGATTGTGGGGTTCTTGTGTAGTGATAAGGCGGCGATTGAGGTGGCTGCGGCGGGGCTGTGAGTGAGTTTGAGTTTGGGTTTGTGGAGGTGGGAGGGGAAGGGAGGAGGGGCTGTGCGGTGGTGGGGTTTTGGGCGAGAGAGTTGGGCTACGGTGAGATTTTGGGGGAGAGATGCACGAGCGTTGTGGGGAATCTCAGAGAGACAGAGCGAACGGGGGCAGGGTCTCTAGGCATGGGTCCGGGTTTGGGTTTGCACTTTGCAGTGGTCCAGATTGTTTTTGATCAGTCAAAGTTAAGGGGAAAACATGTCTCTTTATTTTTTGTGTTAAAAGGACCCTTTCTGAGGTTGAGGTTGAGGTTGAGGTTGAGGTATTTTGAGTCCATCCTAAATTCTCCCCGTAAATTATAAATATCAGTTAAATTTGAAATACACAGTCCTGATTTAAATGATGTATGAGTTGAGGGACCAGTTCATACACCCGAATTTTGCCATTGGTTCTACTCAGAATTACGAGTCTGAGCAATATAAACGCGTCTCTACTCGCTGAGGACAGGCCATGGAATTTCTCCGTATCCGAAGAAATTTGAAATACACTAGCAAGAGTCGAACCTTTAATATTTGAGTCTACAGTTCGTCTAGATCGAACTCCACACCGCTGAGCTTTTCATACGGGCTTTTAAGTCAAATTGTCAATGTCACTATTGGGTCTTAATATAATTTTTGAAATATAAGGATAAATTATGTAATAACATTAAATGTCAGGGTCCGTATATAATTTACTCTTATTTTGTGATGTCGAAGGAAAATGGTCAAACAAATATAAACATAATTCTTATACAGTTACACTACTGGTGCAATCGTAGGCAAAATTTTATTTACCTTCCTTACAATTAAAATTATTGTGGTAAAAGACTGACCAATTAACAACATTATGGTAATAACACATTGTGCGGGTTGATTTCTACACAATAGATAAGGTGACAGAACTTTCCTGAGCCCGCATTTTCCCGAAATGATGGAACGTCGCTGAAGATATGACTCCTCTTGTACTCCCTCCAATGAACAACTGCGAAGCAGCGAACAAGATACTAAGGAAGATGGGTGGTGAACAGTGCCGGAAGCCTCTTCTGTAACATTCTATTCATGGAAACGTTCTCTACATTGACCTGTCACTCAAGAAAGAAGGACTAGTAGGGTGTCAGGGTGTTCTTTGGTGTAACCCCTCCGATGCTCAAGTCAGCAAGAGAAGATTTGAGAATACTATTGTATTGTTTAGACAAGGGATTGCATACCTTAACTTTAAGCTTGAGTGTGTTATTTATACCTTTCAGGAGTTGACTAAGGCGGACAGCTGGGCCCCCTTGGAGGGAAAGCTCTTGGTTGGTTCATACAAGGGACAACCTCTGGTGCACATACCTCGATCAGAACATCTGTTTTTCTCTGCACTAAGTGTCTCTGCAAGTTTGCACTTAATGTACCCTTCTCAGCTCCGCCAACCAGTGAATGTGTCTTTCGCTTTTGTCGAATCATTTAATGCGTCTTGGGCATGGCCATGCATGCACAAGGGTATTTTCGCCAATCTCCCATTCGAGGGATCAGGAATTAATTGTTTCGTATATCGTACGTCTATATCATTGGTCATCAAATTACTTTTCTGATCATTCTATTACTTAAGAGAGGGGCCAACAATTGAGAGTCAACCCCACCCTCAAGTCGTAATATTCAGAGGTTGCTTTATCTCGATTTGTGGGATACGTTTGCCTTAGCCAATCTCCTCCATTTTGGAAGTCGAAGTTTGTCCTCTTGCAAGGTGGTCGGGGCGCCAAGGCGAGTCATCCCCCGGACACTGAAGTGCAAAAAGGTGTCTCCAACCGAGGGGGTGACTTCTGTCGATAAGATTCACCCACAGATGCTAAAGCACAACACGTCGCCAACGAACACAAGAGTTCATTTGCCGAGGAAGGTTATCATGTCAAGGATCCTGCTTGCGACACGTGTCACTCTCCCACTAATCGCCAAAGTGTCCCATCACACATTATTTAGTTTTATTTTTTGATCAATTTAACATTATTCAAAATAAATAGATAAAGATTTGAGTCCATATTCAATCTGGCAACCATATTCGCACCCATAATCACATTACACCCAAATCAACATTCTCATGATATTCTATAAGAAGTATAATAAATTGGTAATACATATATTTTTTTAACTTTAAATGATATTTAATTAATAAAGTGGAGGGATGAGTACTTGAGATACATGACAAAATGTGATTGAATAAAAATTTGTGTCATAATTAAATAAAAAAAATTGAGTAAAGTCTTTTAAAACTTCCTCTTTCCTAAATTGAACGTAATAATTTACAATGGCGGAGCCACTAGTGGACCGGGGGGCACAGGCCCACTCAGACATTTTTTAAAAAAATTAGTACTTATATATTTTTAAAATTTTTTGGCATACTTCATGGTGCTCACCATATATATTTTGTGTTCAATCTATCATTTTTTTGTTCTATCAAATAGTATTGACAAATACTTAATTAACTATAATTTTTTGACACACGTTACACTTTTCTAGGCACATCTAGACAAGTTTTTGATATGTTGAATTTATTTTTTTAAGTTACAAAAATTTTGAGGATTAAATTACATAATGTAAAAAATGAGTTAATTATTTGTATAGAGAAAGATATTATCTATAGTATGGATAATAAAATTATCATACATCTTTAAAGTACGAAAACTTATCGAAAATAATTATAAATAAATATAATTAGACTCTTTTCATTATTATTTTTTTGTATATTCTATGCATATCGATGTTGAACCATTTTTGTATCTAATAAATGTTGGAGTATCAAATATAATATAATAAATTTAAATGTGTTATGTTACTTTTATTAAGTGAAAAAAAAAATTATAGTTAAGATGTCCACTCTGAACAAAATTTATAATTTGGCCAATAGCGGATTAAAATTGTACTGGATAATGACTTATAGATATTGATCGACATATAGAGTCTAAATTTTTGTAATAATTAATTTCTTTTGGTGAATTGAACCATTAGCCTATGAGATTATTGTTTGTTGAACTTTGATCCATAAAGTTAATTACTTCGTTAATTTTTAGTTGTAGACATTGAGAAATACGTGAATGGCACGAGCATGACAAGGGCATTGGGGGGATTTCATTAATGGGGTGATTGAGTAATTTTAAGGGGAAATTGGAAGGAGGTACATCAAATTAGACTTAATTGTAAAAAAGTACACAGAAAAAAAAATGTTGGATAATTAAGTCCTTAATTTTGATACTTATTTGTATCTAAGTACATTATTTGAATTTTACTGATTTTTTTGTGACATTTTTGTCCTCCATTGATCCATGTGTATTTTCTTTAGAAAGTGGTACATTAAACATCTCCTAGTTTTTTGGGAGAACTTTAATATTCCATATTTGTATGTCCTCCCTTGATTCATGTGTATTTTTTTTTTTGGAAAGTGATTTTGTTTTCAAATTATATTTAATGCACTTTGATTCATGCATATTTTTTTTGGAAAGTGGTTTTGTTTTCAAATTATATTAATATCCGAACAGTATAACAATAACAGTGTAACAAGTCATTTACACAAAATATTGTACTATTACATTTTGTCAAACATATATTTTCATATAATTTCATTCAAAACAGTTCATCTCCATTTTGAATTTGTTACCACATGCACAAAACTATTGAACACTATTTTTGTTACAGTATTTGTTACACTGTTTTTGTTACACTATTATGGAGTTCGGATATTAACAAATTTTGAAATTCAAACAAGTGATATATTCTGTAAATATTTAATGCGTAAATATAATTTGAAAATAAAATCACTTTCCAAAAAAAAAAAATACGCATGAATCAAGGTGCATTAAAATAAGATATTTTGAATTAAAAGACCCTAAATTTCAGCGCTTAATAAATGTCTTGTTAAAGTTTTTAGGAAAGAAAATTTAAAAATGGCCATTTACGTCTTTGTATTTCAACTGTGTACTTTTTTCTAAAACATTTTATTCTATGTACTTTTTTATAATTGAGTCTAATTAGGTGTACCGGCTTCCAAAGAACTCTAATTTTAAAGGTTCATTATTGATTATCTGGCTGCCCGACCCAATATGGCCCATTCTTCTACGGGCCTGACCGCACCCTTTCTTGTAGGCCCATCATAAAGAGAGAAATAGGTGGTACCGCTAAACCAAACATAAGCTCATTTTACTAACATCACTTTCACGAGAAAATATTAAATCCAATGTTGATATTGTTATCCAGTGTATGTATATAATTAGAATTAATCATTAATTATTAAATTTAAATCACTAAATATAATGTTATATGTAAACTAATTTAATAAAACAATAACAGTAATGCACTTACAGCGACACAGAACTGCACGAATAAAATTCAGAAAATCAGAAAATAATACTAATCCGAGCTCTGTGTAATCACAATTTTCTCAAGATAAATTTGCTCATTCTCGGTGCTTAAGATTGATAAGCAACTGTCTCCAAAGATAGAATGAATTTCGTTCTTAAATATACAACACTTCAATCTCCAAGACTTCAGCGAACACAATTTTGTGTTTATACTTGAACCGAATAAGAAAAACTAATGCAGAGAAGAAATTCTGATAGACTTTTGGTGGTTGTTCAGATCGTCTGAAGAGGCATGAGATGCCACTGTGCGGATTGAAGAGACACACTCCTTTAATCTGAATAAGCAAAAAACGCCTCATGGAATGAACAGATCCTCTAGAATGAACTAGACCCAATTTCGACGCCAAATTCAAAGTAACAGATAGGAAATTTAATTACAATCCACATTCGGATCCGACTGGGTTGACCCATAGCCCACACCGCTCCAAATAAATTTTGTCCAACAAGATTTTTTTTTTTACCAAGCTCGACCGAGTCAGGTTGTGGTGAGGCAGGCGAGCGTAGTGTGGTAACCAAGGTAGTGCAAAGACTCGTTCTGCTCATAAAAGTGTGGTACCCCCTGGGGCTCAACCCATAAAGCCAACTACAAGTATATTAACTCATCAAAATATTTGTCTTCTTCCAATGTGAGACAAGTCTTATTCCACTGCACCAATCTTAGTTTATTTCATTAATTCGAAAGGGTCACTTTGAGACATAATTTCTCATTCAATACTTAATGGTTTTAAACAAATAAATATACAACATCCATCTCCTTGTGGAGGAGAATGCGTTTAAACTCAGTCCCACCAATTTCTGAGATATGAGTCCCACTTTTATTTAAGCCTTAAGTTTCTCAAATAAACTTGTTTAAAATCATTTTTTTTGACAATCCCCCACATGAATGGAAATTTGCAAACACTAGTTCAAGTACAGTTAAAAGGTTACTGCATCAGAATAAGTAACATAGTGGCCTTGAACTTTCTATAGCGAAAGACTGTCGGATTTTACTTGGCTAATCAGTAGACTTGATGTCTTTGAACTGTCAGTTGTTTGTGTAAACCAAGACAATAGAATTCACATAGTTTCTCTTCGGATACAGTTGGTTCTCACATTTGTGTTCATTTTGGCCTTGAACACCACTTGATTTCATAAGTAACTTTAGAGTAATCAATATACGATTCTCATAGAAACGACTCATTCTTTACTCACGTAGGTGATTTCTGATTGAGAGTATCATGTTATACCCTACTTGGACTTGTCCAAGTCACAGAAACATCATTAAAAGCGTAACTTACCCTAGTCCTCACGGCAAAAATACACTATTTCATCATAGAAATGGAAAGGAGTTTAAAAACCTCCTCCGTGCGTACTGAATTACACATAATTCAATTGTCCCTTTGAACTTAGATCTTGGGATCTTTAGTTAGCTAAGTTAGGTTGCCATCTTGGTTAAGTAATAGGCTTTAAGCCCATTCTCCCTTGATGAACTTTCTACTTGCTCTTTAGTCAAACATTTTGTAAGCGAATCCACGATATTATCTTTTGACGTTACATAGTTAATAGATATAATATCATTCGAGAGCAATTGTCTAATGGTATTGTGTCTACGGCATATGTGTTAAGACTTATCATTATACATACAATTTTGTGTCATTCCAATCGTAGATTGGCTATCACAATGTATACATATTACCGACACAGACTTTGACCAATTTGGAATATCCTCCAAGAAATTACGAAGTCATTCTTCTTTTTCTCCAGCTTTATCTAAGGTAATGAATTCAGATTCCATTATAAATCTAGCTATACATGTTTGCTTTGAGGATTTTCAAGACACAACTACATTACCCAAGGTAAAGAAATATCCACTTGTGAATTTTGAATTTTTAGTATCGGATATCTAATTAGCATCAATATATCTTTCAAGTACAGCTGGGTATTTTTTGAAATGAAAACCATAGGTTTGAGTATATTTTAAATATCCCAACACCCTAATTATTGATTTCCAGTGATCTTTTCCGAGATTACTTGTATATCGACTTAACTTGCTCACAGAGTATGCTAAATCGGGATGAGTACAATTCATGATGTACATTAGACTACCAATTATACGTGCATATTCTAATTGAGATATACTTTTGTCATTATTCTTAAAAGTATGGATATTAACATCGACAAGTGTCCTCATAGGTTTTATCTCATAGTTCTTGAACTTATCAAGTACTTTATCAATATAGTGAGATTAAGATAATGTGAGTCCATCTGACATTCTAGAAATTTTAATTCCTAATATAACGTCAGCAATACGTAGGTCTTTCATTTCAAACCTATTAGTCAACATCCGTTTGGTAGTTTTAATAACATCATTATTACTTCCTAAAATTAGCATATTGTCTACATAAAAACATATAATAACATATCCACTATGAGTAGCAATGAACCCTTCAGGTTGTTCCATGTATATTGAATACTGTCTTTACATCCATTTGATGTATCTCAAGACCATTCAAAACAGCTATAACAATCAACATCCATATAAGTGTTATTATATTAACTGGTAAATAAGTGTCGTAATAATTCAATCATTCCCTTTGTTTATATTATTTGGCTACAAGTCTTGTTTTGTACTTGTCAATGGATCTATCGACTTTTATTTTTTATTTTTTTAAAGATCCATTTACAGCCTAAATGTTTATTACTTGGTGGAAGATCCACCAATTCCCATATATGATTTCTCATAATTGATTCAATTTCTGAGATAAAAACTTTCTTCTAATAAGGAGCTTCGGAAGAGGACATAACGTTGTTGAAATTTTGAGGATCATTCTCTAATAGATGAGTTAGAAAATCAGGATCAAACGACGTTGAAGTCTTTGTCCTTTTCCTATGTCTAGGTTCATCTTCTATGAATTCTTTTTTTGTATTGGCCTAACCATTACTAGTCGTAGCCTCAATTGGTCTCTTTAATTAGCTTGATTCATGTGATATATTAAATGAAAAAATTATTTTCAAAAAACATAACATTCCTTGATTCAATAATTGTATTAATATGCGCATAAAAAATCTTATATTTATGAACAAGAAACTGATATGCACTACTGCTATGGGCACAACTAATGAAAACACAGTCAATGATTTTAGATCCTATCTTAGCCTTTTGGGGGGTGTTTGGTTTGATGGATAAAGGGAGTTAAGAGAAGCAGGATTGGATAATATAATTAAAGGGTCCACAAAACAAGCTTTGGATCTAAAAAATGCAACGAGATAAACGTTGGGGAGTAATTACTCAGCCCGTAGGAATTTAGTGCACTTATCCCCTCTGAACTGGATAAATGAAACCCACCACGCATGTGGGATTCATCTACCTGGATGAAGCCACATATGGAATAACATGTCATTTGACATTATTGCCCTCAACAGTAAGCCAATCTTATCTCCTAAACTCAGCCATGCCGATCTATCTGCCCTCACCATTGACGATTCTATCATCGTTCACCCAAATATCTACCTAAACTCAGTTGTGGATGTCCACGGTATTGGCGCCATTCTTGATTACACTGTCTATGGTGGTGACTTCTTCGCACCACCGGTGGTTCTGCTATTTTTTTCGACCGGGAAAATCATAGGTGGCCGGAGTTCTGACGCAGCATGCATGTGCACTAAGTTTCTGATGATTTTCTCGATTGTTTGTGCTGTTTTTGCATTCAAGATTCATAGAAACCCTCTTGCTCATTGATGGGTTTGTTCACAAATCAATGATTGTGGCTGTTTCTATTGTGCGAAGGTAGTCTAAGCACCATTAGATTAGAAGAAAGATGAGTATGGGGTTTTTTTGTTGTTGGGTTGGGTCATTGTTAACAATACCTGCTATTCTTCTTGAATATGGGGCTATTTTGTTCCTATTTTCTGCATTAGTCTGTAATTTTTTAGCATAAAATTTCTATGGTCTGTAAAATCCTCTATTTCATCGATATATCTGAATTAGTTTCTTCTAGTATTCTTGTGTTTCAGTGAAGTTTATTTGTTTGTATGTAATGATTAGGAAAGAAAATGCTAAAGGGGTCATTTTTTATCTCAATAAAATGGGTATTTTTTCGAGGATGGCAATTTTTCGGCAATTGGGTTTTTTGTTACTGACAATTGTGTGTTCAAAATAAATTTAAAAATTTCCCAATTTTTCAATCTTGTGTAATTAAACAAAACGAAAAAAAATATTTTATTAATAAATTGATTATACTCGCTATAATATACTACATTATAATTTTTTTCAAATAAGTATTACTTAATTTATGACATTCATTATTTAATTACAAAAATTTTTCTAAATAACTACTCATCCAAACTATTTTTATCTACCCGTCCATCCAAATTTGGTATAAGATTGAATTTCATTTTCATATCAAGGATGCAATTGTCATTTCATGGTCATTTTATTTTGACATGTGCATGAGACCCACTGTTTATAGTATTTTTATCAAAAATAAGGATTGGATTGGATTATGTGCGTTGGATCCAAAAAAGGTCGGACTACTTTGCATTGGGTTAGATGAGATTGGGTTAAAAATCCAATCCAACCCTATCCTGTGATGTTTACCCAAACACCCCCTTTAGGTTTAGGAACTGCCACTTTCGCTAGACACCTCCACACTTTTAAGTATTTATAGGAAGGTCTTCAACATTTCTATAGTTCATAAAGTGTCTGATTTGTTTTCTTATGAGACACTTTGTTAAGAATATAATTAGTAGATAGTAAGACTTCCCCCCCACAAGTTTTGGGGTAAACCCGAATTTGAAAGCATAGCATTCATCATTTTTTTAATGTTTGATTTTTGCGTTCAGCTACGCCATTTGAGTGTGGTGATTAGGGGGCAGTAGTTTGGTAAATAATTCCATGTGTTCAACAAAACTCCACAAAAGGAGATTCATATTCACCTCCCCTATCACTTCTTAATGCCTTAATTTTTCTGCTAAGTTGATTCTTAACTTCATTTTTATAATGCTTGAACATTCAATTGTCTCATTTATTTTTAATTAAGTAACATAACAGTATCTTGTGCAATCGTCAATAAAAGTAATAAAATATTTTTTACCATCTTTAGTTTATACAAATTTTAAATCACAGACATCACTATGAATTAATTATAGAGCCTCAGTACTTCTTTTAATTGATTTGAAAGATGTTTTTGCCAACTTTGATTCCACACAAGTCTCACTTATGATTTGGATCAATAGAACATTTAGACAAATCATTTAAATTTATTAATCTTCTAATTGTATCATAATTCACATGTTCTAGCCTAGCATGCTATGTATTTGAAGATTAAAGCAAGTAAGAAAAATTATTCTCATTCTTATTGATAATAACTTTGAGTACAACAATCATTACATTGAGCTTAAAAAGCTCATCATTCAAATATCAATTTCCTACAAATATTTCATTACTTGTAAGGACAAACTTATTTTCTACTTACAAGAAATTAGAGAATGATGAACAAATGTGTCGAGTAACGCCGATGTCAACCCACCACTCTTTGGGGTTACGCACCAAGTTATATTCAGAAACCACTACAGAGAGGTTCATGTCGGAAACTTCCATTGAAAGCTTGTCCGATTCAGCCACGTTTGCTTGAGCATTAGGTTTCTTGAAATTTTTTGCCTTATGACAGTTTTTTGAAATATGCCCCGACTTGCCATAGTTGTAGCATTTGTTCTTGAATTTCTTCGATTCTTGATTTGGATCTTCACTGTTATGCTTTCTCTTTTTGTTAGTCTTTGTCTCACCTTCCACAATGTTGGCTTTAGACTTCATGGAATTAAAGACTCCATTTTTTTTCTCGAATTTACGGTTATCTTCCTCAATCCTCAATCAATCTATCAACTCTTCAAGTTTCATTCCTTGTGTTTATGCTTGAGATAGTTCTTGAAATCCTTCCACAATGCTAGTAATTTTTTCACGATCGTAGCCACTTGGAATGACTCACTTAGAGACATACTCTCGACATAGATATCATAAAGGATTACTTGAAATTCTTGAACTTGGTCTATCACAGTCTTTGAATCTACTATTTTGAAATTCAAAAACTTGCCAACAATAAATTTCTTTGTACCGATATCCTCGATCTTGTGTTTCTTGTCCAAAGGGTCCCAAAGTTTTTTTCACAGAATTGATAGCACTATACACATTGTATAATGTATTGTCCAGTCCATTCAAGATATAATTTTTACACAAGAAATCTGAATGCTTCCAAGCATTCATAACAATCAACTTCTCCTTGTCAGTTTTATTTTCATTAAGTGTAGGTACATCCTCACTTAGAAATTTAGTAAGGTTCAGTGTGATGAGATAGAAATGCATCTTATGTTGCTAACGTTTGAAATCCAAGCCATTAAATTTCTCAAGTTTCTCTCCATGACACACACTCATGGTAGTATGAACAATGGTTGTAGAAGCAGAATTATTTGTAGTCATTTCTGTTACACAAACAGAAGCAAATAACATTCTAATTTTAATAAAATGTAGCAAATAATATAACATAATACAAAATTTTGATTTAGATTATAACAGTACTTAATCTTAGAAAATAATACTAATCTGAACCCTGTGTAATCACAATTTTTTTAAGACAAATTTGCTCCCTTAGTGCTTAAGGTTGATAAACAATTGTCTCCCAAGATAGAACGGATCTCGTTCTTGAAGATGCAGCACTTCAATCTCCAAGACTCTAGCGAACAAAATTATGTGTTTATACTTGAACTGAACAAGAAAGACTAATTCAATAATATGCAGAGAGATAGAAGAAATTTTGAATACTGAAATCCAGAATTGGGATGATTAAAAATGGCTTGAAGACAGTCTATTTATAGACTCTTGGTTGTTCAGATCACCTGAAGAGGCATGGGATGTTACTTTTCGGATTGAAAAGAAAACACACTTCTTTAATTTGAATAGACAAAAGAAACCTCCTAGAATGAACTAGACCCAATTTCGGCGCCAAATTCAAAATAGCGGATAGGAAATTTAAAAATCCAGTTAGATTTAAATTTTGGTTGGAAATTTAATTACAATCCATGTTCGGATCCGACTAGATTGACCCATAACCCGCACTGCTCCAAATAAATTTTGTCAAAAAAGTTTTTTTTCTCAAGCTAGGCCGAGTCAGGTAGTGACGGGCAGGCGGGCACGTGTGTGTAATAACCAAGATAGTGTAGGTGCTCACTCCGCACACAAAAGTATGGTACCCCTTGAAGCCCAACCCATGAAACTAATTAGGAGTATATTAACTCACTAAAATGTTAGTCTTCTTTCAGTGTGGGACAAACCTTATTCCATTACACCAATCTTAGTTTATTTCATAAATTCGAAAGGGTCACTTTGAGATATAATTTCTCATTTAATACTTAATGATTTTAAATAAAATAAATATACGACGTTCATCTCCTCGCGGAGGAGAACGCGTTTAAACTCGGTCCCACCAATTTTTAGATGTGAGTTCCACTTTTATTTAAGCATTAAGTTGCTCAAATAAACTTGTTTAAAATTATTTTTCTTCAACAGATATCACCAACCAATAATAAAATTCTAAATAGGCAAAGTAGATCCTACTTTGATAGTTATTGGCTTAGATAGAAAAAGAGTTGATAATTATTAACTTACATGGACAATTAATTATTAACTTGTGTGGGGTCCATTTTCTAATTTGTTTACATATTATTGATTGGTGATATTATATCATCAATTCTGACGTGGTATCACCAATGCAATGAATATTTTTTCCACTTTCACTAGGGACAAGGATTAAAATATCATTTCAAAACGGCCGAAACATTTTTGTCTTCAAGGCGCTCGAAACGAATGATTGATTGGATCAAAATTCCAGTGCTTCGAGATATTTCAAAGTATTTCAGAATATTTTAGATTGTTTTGAAATATTTCAGCATATTTCCACCAATGTTTTAGAATATTTTGAGGTATTTTAATATGCTTAAAATATATTTAAGCAGGTGTCTTAAAAATAAATCCCTAATTTTTTTATCCATTTTCATTATGTTTCCGAAATAATTTTGAAACGTTTTCGTTTTTTAGGTGATCGAATTAATGTACTGAAATAATATTTTGATATTTGACTGAGGCATCCAATGAATTGAACCCAGCGAACCATGTGATTTTTTATTGTAACATTTTAATGTATGTTTGGATCGGGTACAAACAAAAGATGAGATTAAATAATTAATTTTGATCTAATTCATACAAATGGTGTTAATAAGAGTACTATTTGATCATATCATTTGTGTAACAAGTTCGGATCAAAATTGAGATAAGATATAAATCTTTAGTTATAATAGCATATTTATATTTGGATTAGATAGTATTGTATAGCATTAAATTGAAAATGATAAACCTATCAATGTATGAGCTGTGGATTTAAGTTATTCACGAATAATAAAATCATTGTATTTTTAATACTGAACTTACTAGAAATAATATCGCATACCACATGGTATTCATTAATATATAATATGAGGTACATAACATTAGTGAATCAGGTCGAGACTTGATCAAAAAAATATCGGGTCGAGATTAAATAAAAAATTAATATCTGGACATATGTGTTAGACCGAAGCGTTTACTGTTGCACCAAAATCGTAGGTGTTAGTGAAGACAACTTATTTTTTTTAACTACCTCAACAATAAACACCCACAGGTTGGGTTGGTTAAATCCTCCATCGAGTCTCAGAGAGATTTATTGCACCTCTACCTCAGGCCAACAATCTCTCTCCCAGCAACTACCATGAGACTTGAACTCGTGACGTCACTCCAATACCAATTGTTGATCCAAAGCACTTATCATTACACTAAAATCCACGTGTTAGTGAAGACGTAACTTCTTCTTTTTTTAACTAGCTCGGCAACGAGAGTCCATAAGTCAAGTTGGTTAAACCTTCAACTAAGCCGGAAGGAAACTTATTGCACCTCTATCCAAACTAACAATATGACACAATCCAAACCTAATATTAAATAATTACTAGATAAATTAATGTAATCCCACCTTTTAATACTTGAACTAAACATGCATTAAGGGTTTAAGATTTTAAGTTTAATTTTGGGATATACATTTTGATTAATAGGATATGCTTAATTTGCATGTGTTTAGTCGAATTTATACAGTAACGAGTCTAAGAGATTGTGGGAATGAAAACATAAGAGGTGCCTAAATCAATACTTTTTATATTTGTAATCAAACTTTATATGATAAATTTATGACCTTTCTTTAGGTGCACTATTTCATCAACTATATAATTCAATTATTTGCAACCTTCCAATTAAATATTAAAGGTACAACCTTTGGCGTGGGTACATTATTACTAGAGGTATAATTTGGTTAGGTCAATTCACATATAATTTAAAATTAACCAAAAGAATCGAGTATTTAGCAAAGATCCATATAATAAAGTAGTTAGATTATTTGTCTTGAATTTTTTGCGTTTCAAATTGTTTTGATCTGATGATCCTAATTGGACTTTCATTCCTTTTACAACTTTAAAACTCACATCTCTCATATAACTCTATCTATCTATTTATCTGTCTTATACTATCTCTCTCTCATACTATTAACTTTTTTATACAATTATTTATTTCATGAAACTAATTCAAAATTTTTATATATCTGATGGCATGTATTTTTCCATTTGCTTCTTAATTTGTAAATAACACTTAATGTAAATAAAAAATAGTACATTGACTATAAAAACCAAATAATATTCAACACGAAATGAACCTTAGATTGTAAATTAATATATAATTTTATCAAAAATTGACATTTAATTTTGTCCAATTTATATTCAATTTTGTCGAATTAATATTGAAATTCATTTAATCAATTTTTTGGAGTACTAAATTATATCAATTTTTTTGGTATTAAATCCAATTTTATTTGATTTTATTAAATTTTTTTGGTACTAAATTTGGAGAAGAGTAGTTGTAAAAATAATAAAAAAAAATTGGAATAAAATTATCAATTTTCGTTAACAACATTGAAAAAGGGACACAGAGGGGGTCTCTGTGAAATGAATTCAAACCTCAGGGGGTCTCCATGTTATTTATAAAATGTCAAGATGAGTCTGTGTAATATTACCAAAACTCAGGAAATGTCCGTAATTTTTACCCTTTTTTAATTAAACATTAATTTATTATTATTTTATCTTAATAACTTGAATTAGTGTATTTTTAATAAAAACAATTATTAGTTATGAGGGTTGGTAACGAAAAAGGAAATATGTGAGGGTGTGTTTCTGTGTATATTTATATGTGGAGGATTAAACATTTGGTGATTAAATTTATAATTATATTGTGTCATTTAGAGTTGAATGATGATAGTGGTGATAAATTCATTAGTTTTATAAATGAATAAGATTTGGTTGATTTTATTTATAACTTAAAGATTGTGAATTTAAATATGTTATGTTAGTATTTTTTATTTTTTGCTTGAGGTATTTATTAAATGGGGATAGGGTGGATTAGAAATATGGTGGTTGAGTTTATAATTATATTGTGTTATTGGATTGAGTGGTAGTAGAGGTGATAAATTCGTAAGTCTTATAAATGAGCAAAATTTTATTTATTTCTTAAAGATTGTAAATTACAATGGGTTATGTTAGTATTTATTTTTTTTCCCAAATGCATTTGTATATATAGTGTTGTTTTGGAGATTTTTATTGCAATTCCATTAATATAGGGGATATGGTCGACGATATATTTCGAGTAATTTTAAAAGAATAATTGATATGAATATTTTTATGCCGTTCCTTTTGAATTTGGGCAATTATTTAAGATTTTTTTGTTTATTGTATTGTGTCTTTAGACACGGGTAATAACTAGTTTTCAATATTTGAGTTAGACTTTAGCAGAAACAATTTCAACTCGATTTAATACTTGAAGTTGGAATGTCTAGTTCTTGAACTCGGTCTTGTATTAGGGAAGAAAATCCAAATTTTCAACCTTGAATTGTGTAATTACAAAATTAAACCTAATTAAACTCAATTTCAATCTAACTTATGAAATCCGACTTTCAAAATTATCAAGTTTAGGTTGAGTTCATATTCAAATTAAGCCCAATATAAAAATTTTGTAACTTGAACTGAGTTAACCCAGACCTCGGACCGCGGACTTGGACCTGGACCTGGACCCCAGACCTGCTCGGATTTCGAAGTCGACCCTAGACCCTGGGCAGTGGTGGCAACGAGTGATGGTAGTTGATAATGAGAAATACCACTAAATATTCAGGAGTGATAAATCCTGCATTTATGGGATTATATATTCCATGGTGATGGGAATTAATTTTTATTATTACATACCAAACATTAGAAAGAGTATTATTAAAAAAAATTAAGATTTTAAGTGTAATTTTGTGATATACATTTTGATTAACAATGATATGCTTAATTTACATGTGTTTAGACGAATTTATACAGTAACAAGTCTAAGAGATTGTGAGAATGATATAGTTCTCGATTTTTTAAAAATGAAAACATAAGGTGCTTAAATCACTACACTTTTTATATTTGTAATCCAACTTTATGATAAATTTATGACCTTTCTTCAGGTGCACCATTTCACCAACTTTATAATTCAATTATTTGCAACATTCCAATTAAATATTAAAGGTACAACAATCTTTTGGAGTGGGTACATTATTACTAGAGGTATGATTTCGTCAGGTCAATTCATATATACTTTAAAATCAAACCAAATATGAGCTGGTACCATAGACACTTTGACGACGAAAGAGGCGAAAGAAGCAATCCATAGAAAGATTTGACACCGCTCACTAAATTCTGTGGTTAATAATATTTTTAAATCGGTGATTTCTGTTTGGAGAAGAATCAATAGAACAGCTAATAGCATAAAAACTGATCTAAGTAAAGTATAATTGTATAAAGGAAAAACTAATATGCTGTCTTGATCTTTCTTTGTCTTGAACCGTATACCCCTATAATAATGGTAGAGTAAGGAGTGACCCCAAAGCGGAATTGACAGGTGGTGGTTGGTCGAAGCTCCCAAAAGAATCGAGTACTTGAGCAAGATCGTCAATATTTGAGTTAGACTTCAGCAAAAATAATTTCAACCCGATTTAATACTTGGAGTTGGAATATCAAGTTCTTGAACTCAATCCCGAATTAGGGAAGAAAATAAAAAATTTCAATCTCGAATTGTGTAATTACAAAATTAAACCTTATTAAACTCAATTTCAATCCAACGAATGAAATTCGAGTTTCAAAATTATCAAGTCCAGGTTGAGTTTATATTCAAATTAGGCACGATATAAATTTGTTACAGCTTGAACTGAGTTAACCCAGCTAACCCACTAATAAGATCTGTTTTTGGTACATAAAATAGATATGAAAATATGTTATTCCACATATTCGTCAAAGAGTATTGTCTTTCAACACCATGTACCTATTTGTAGGATATCTCACTGTATCTACGTCGAAATCAAAGTTAAGGTCTCTCCTCATGCTCTAAACATAGTGAGACCCACCAAACTACTATAGTTATAAAGACTAGAACTAAAATATTATGCGAGAAAATTTGAATCCTTTTCCGCTGAATTAACCACTTAGTGGTAACCAATCAACAAATGAAATGAAATGAATGTACTTGGCAATTAATTAACTAAACATCTTAGTGAGGGTAGCGTGGGATTGACGCTGATAAAGAAGAGAGAATATTGATAGGGCCCACACCAAATGCTGTAATGTGACGTTACCAAAAATATCCAAATTTTCAACTATATTGCTCTACAGCTCACATGTCAACTACCCCAAAATATCTCTAACTAGGTCTAATCTTTATTTGAAGGCACAATGTAACGTAAGTGAGAAATGATGAATTTGAGAGAAGAAAAATTTAATATAATTGATTTCGAGAGAGATGTTGGTGACTGTTGGACGAATCTATTTGAAACCGTTAGATGAGCTTATTGAAGTTTGTCTTGTTTTATAATATAGATAAGACACTTAAATCTAATCTCGTACGTGAAATTACAATTGACTGAAGTTAGTTAAGATCGATCATAAACTACGTAAATCAATTATAACTTCTTTTTTTAAAATTATATTTTTTTTGTGACTTATAATTTTCATGATCGATTATAATATTTTGGGATCGATTATACATTTTGTAATTATAATTTATACATATACATACCTATCTATAAGATATAGTTGGTGCAAGTCTTGGTAATGATATAATTTTTTAAACAATGGTAATGATATTTTTGTAAATTTTTAATATTAATGACAATTTTTTTTAAAAATAATGACAGTTGGACCAAATTATTTTGTATAAATTTATAAGGAGAGTCTCACCTTGTGCCCCAAAAAATTTAAGTTTTTTCACTTGACACCCTCGTTGCTCAATGTATTAAAAATACCCTTTTATTTTATTCTGTTAAAACTCACCCCCCATTGAAGTTGACAGAATAAGTAATGAAAATTAATAGAAGCATTACATTACAATATTTTTAATACATTGAGGGTCTAAGATTAAAATTTTTTGGGGTATAAAATATAATTCAGCCAAATTTATAGGGTAGAAATAGAAGCTACAGTGTATGGATCCCACATTTTAATGTTCCTGTTTAGTTATAAAAAAAATTCTCTAATAAATAGTCCATCTCTACCTACCGCCCATGATCCTAAATTAATTACGTCACTTTGGATAAAAAATTCCCCTAGCCAACTTTAGCGAAGCCGACACGTCCGAGCTAACGCTCTTATATTATTTTATTTTATTTTATTTTTTTATTAAGGGTGTCGGGACTAGTCTGCACTTTTCCACACTGATAAAAAATAATTTATTTACGTCAAGATTAGAAAATTTTGGTTCAATAAAATTGTCAAATTTTAAATTCAAGATGTTTAAATTTATAGTTCATTCCCGTCTTCAATAGGAGTAAATATTGTGTATAACAGTTATACTATATCAATATTGTCACATGATGTAATCGTCCAATAATAAATAAATAAGTAAATCTCAGAGTGTCCCAAGTTAATTTACGCACATCTCGACTAATTTTTTTTTTGATAATTCATGCTAGAACTAAAAAAATTATTTTTCATGACTTGATCTTAAGAGATTATCGATATTCGAATTTAAAAAATCTAAATTTATAACTCGTTTACGTTACCACTTAAACTATTTCTCGAAATTGAATCCCACATTTGAAATTTTTTTTTGACAAGAAACACACAACACACAGGACCACATTTGAAATTTTAAATATACGAGGAATACTATCTTTTGTAGGGTCCATTTTGCCTATCGGCACACCTCACTAGGTTAGCTTGGGTTGTTATAGACTTTTTCAATCGACGCGGCGTCACGCCTTTACTTTATTCCCCACTCACACGCTACGATCATCTACGATGTGTACACGATAGAAACACTCCTCCACAGCGACACCTAATAAAAGGCGCTATTTGCAGAGTACACGTTATCGGCGGAGCCTCTCTCTCTCTCTCTCACAATTTGATCGTGGTATCTACTGCAAACGAAGAACTTGAAAATGGTGAGTCCTCAACTAATTCATAGTTTCCATTGTTCTCTAGCTTTGATCTTTCATAGGCTCGTGATTTTTCTGCTAATTTGTTGTTTTTATGTTTGCTTGTTTAATCTGTGACTGATCTAATCACAGGAGCTGATTTTGGATGAATTGAGGTGGTTCATGTAATTTTTTCTATATGATTAGCTGCTTATTTGTTGGGATGTGAGCTTCAGATCTGATTTACTGCTGAGTGAATATTAAGTCTCTGATCAGGTCATAGGGATTGGTAGTTTGTGAATAGAAATGTGATGGATCTAATGTTTTTGATATTTATAGATTTAACAGTTCACAATTGTTTCGTTTGGACCTAATGTCTGTGGCACCTTTTTTCTTGCCATGTTGTTTGGTTACTGAAGGAGGAGGAAAATCTGATCTGGAAAAGTTAGCCAAATTTCTTTTGTAACTCTGTTTTATAAAATTGGAGGATTTGATCCAGATATGCCATGTAAACTGTGAAGTTTCATCAAGTGGAGATTATTGATAACTCTATAATACCAAATATTGCTTTGATCTTACAACATTTATATAATAATTTTTTTTCTTTTCTTCAAATGTGTAATTTAAAACTAAAGTGAACAGAGAGATGAATGTGTGGATTAGTAGGATTATCTGGCATTTTGGGGATGTATTTATTAATTGAGTTGTCTTGCATTGGGGGTCGTGCATAGAATATTATGATCTTGAGGCAAAAAAAAAATATTTTGGGATGAATTTTGTATCATTGAATTGAAATAGATGAAAATTGGATTTTTTGTGCATTTATAAGTTGAGAATTCAACTTCTTATTTGTAATATTAGATAGATGCCAATTCAAAACAATGTTCTTGGTATGGACGAGATAAATGTTGATCTGTTAATGGTATCAAACTTTTACCTCGATTGTTGGCCATTGGTTGGGTGGTGCCATTTGCTTTCATTCTTCCTCTCTGATTGTGTTTGCAGCAGATCCGTCGTATGGACCCAGTAAGTGCAAAAAGCACAATCCTTCTGTGTACATTATCACCTTATTGCTGAGAAGAAAAGGGAATTGTATGAAAGTTAAATCTATCTCTAGATTTTAACATGTGTTGCTTTGATGTGTTTTATTGTCAATCAATAATAAGATATTGGATAGTGTTCTTTGTTTTCTAGCTATTTAGCTATGTTTACTTTGTCAAGGATGACTTACTGGTAATGCTGTTTTCATTTGGTCCATGTTGTTTCAGATACAATTGTTTCTGCTTTCTGGTATGTTTTTCATGTCGGAAATGGATCATATGTAGGAATTAAAATATCCATATGGTAATAGCTGTATGATTTTCATGATCTTCATCAATTTTACAGGCCAATGCAGCATCTGGAATGGCTGTGCACGACGACTGCAAGTTAAGATTTTTGGAACTGAAGGCCAAAAGAACTCACAGGTTCATTGTCTATAAGATTGAGGAGAAGCAGAAGCAAGTTGTTGTGGAAAAGGTGGGTGAGCCAACCCAGAGCTATGAGGACTTCACAGCAAGCCTTCCTGCTGACGAGTGTCGCTATGCTGTCTACGATTTTGACTTCGTGACCGCAGAGAATTGCCAGAAAAGCAGGATTTTCTTCATTGCGTGGTATGTTTAGATTTTTTTTTTCATTTAAAGCAATTCATATAATGTCAATCATCATTTTCCCGCATCTTTGTTTTTTGCTGTTTAAGGTCGCCTGACACATCTAGAGTCAGAAGCAAGATGATTTATGCAAGCTCAAAAGACAGATTCAAGAGGGAACTTGATGGAATTCAGGTGGAGTTGCAAGCAACCGATCCAACTGAGATGGGTCTTGATGTTATTCAAAGCCGTGCCAGCTGAGTATGAGTTACAGATGCCTTTCATTGGCATTTTCATGCAATCCATGTCTATAGTTTGTTGGATGGTGAACTTGGCTAGAGATGATATGTCTAACCAAGTGCTGCCATACGGTGTTATATTTATTTGAATTGACATTATGGTGTTCCGGTATATCCGTATATGATGTGATCTTTTGTTTCTAGAACCTATGCATTGCGTGCCTTACTTGTAGTCTGATGTCTACAAGCTATATGTAACAGTTTGTGGGGGCTATAGACAATACCTTTAGCTTGTTTCAAATTCAAAATGAATATTTGGCCCCAGTTATCTTCCTTTAAGGTGGTAACAATGGCATGGTTTTTTGCCCTTTCAATTGCTGATCCATTGATTTCTTTTGTGTGGAAGTGGATAAACAACTGAGAAAAGGCACATTTGTTGTTGCCATTAAGATTGTGTCATGGTTATCCGAGTCTGAGAGGTACTTGTGATTTTCAGAAAATTAATTGAAGTAGTATGATTGCTTTTTGATAGTTTGATGCTCTCCATTTAAGCATTATTTGCATATGGATGCTTGAGTGCAATGTTAGTAAGAACTGCTTAAACTGAGCTTTCCTTGCTTTGTGATTCGGTATTCTAACGGGCGTACGCGTAGTCTGGGGAGGGTTAGACGTATGCAGCGCTACTTTTGCAAGTAGAGAGGTTGTTTCTGCAATTCGAATCCGTGATCTTCAAATCACAATAAAACAATCTTACCGTTCGGTATTCTATTGGAAACAATATGAACACTTGTTTGTTTCCTTTGGCTTCTCTTCCTTGATTTGCATTGTCAGTTGATCGTTTCTTTTTTCTTTTTTTTACCTATATCCCTAATTTTTTTGGTATAGTGGAAAAATTATTCCATTATAGCGTAGGTGTGACGGGTTTGTGTCACCAAAACTCTATAGACTTTGCAGAGGCGAGGAAATACAATGTGATGTTTAAGTGTTGCTCACCCAAGTACAATCTTTTTGAACTAATCTTCGAAATTTGTCAAAATAACTTGACAGCCAACTCCATCTCGGATCAAGAGCGACGTTAAGTATTCACGTGCTTAAACGATACATCACACGATAGACTAGAGTATGAGAATTATATTTGCACTATTTATTCCAAGGGGAAGACTGCTCGACCCGTTTTCCTAAATTCTCTAGTTTAGCATCCCTTTCAGAGACTGGTCAAACCGTAGGCCAGCAAGCATGTTAGTTTTTAAGTTTAAAATCAAATAAAAAAACACGTCGTTTAAGGGTGTTGTTCAATCAAAATCCGAACCATAATTTAATCTATATTTTCAAAATAACATTTGAAGTTTCATAAATATTTTCAGTAAAATCCTATGAGTAATGTACGGAACACTACTAAATTCATTTTATTAAAACTTAATGAGCTATAGTAAGGTATTTATATTTTCTAAGCTTTGAAGGATCTTGAAAGGTCTTCATAATGTGGGTTGTGGCTTGAACTTATTCTTTCTTGTAGTTGTGGATCTTTACCTTTGTAGTTTCATGACCACTGATATAGTTGATATTTACATTGTAATTTCATAAAATTAATCAATTAAAATAAATAATTTTCTAACAAATTCAAAATTTATTGATAAATGGTTGAATTTTTCCTTTAACGTCTATAATAATATTTTTCTCTTTATCTTTTTGAAGTCATCAATCTATAATCCAAACCTATTAAAACTAAATTGAAAGTTGTTAATTACAAGTCATTTTCGAGATGAATTCACGGGTAGGGTTAAAAATTCTGATTATGGTTAAAATGGTTAAATGACACTTTGCATCATAAAAGATTCTCAATTCTTAATTTACATATTGGAAAATTAAAATTCTCACGTTATATCCTTAAATGAGATAAAAAAAAAAATAGTAATGTAGTTCAAATTTAAATGTTTGTTACCTTGTTTTGATATTTTTCTTAATTGTATTTGTCATATTATCTTACTTGTATACACAATTACTTGTGTGATACTTAATTTTAATTGTTTTTAATATATATTAGTCATGCACTACGTATGTTGCATATGAATAATTTTTGTATATAAAATATTAGTAAAAAAATTTTAGGTATATGTGTACCTAAATTAAATATCATCTGACGTTTATAAAAATTATATTTTTATTGCTTGTATTATTTTATAAAATTTAGAAAATTTTGTCTGTTCCCAACGATTCGTTGTTCTAACTATAAGAAGAAAAAAAAAAGATAAAAATAATTCATTTAGGAATTCATTGATTAGGTTTTAATTTATAATTCATTGAATAAAATAATAATAATTATTAATATTCTAATCAATGCTTATTTTTAAAAGATAACATAGTCAATTAAAAATTTCATAGATATTGATATTTATACATAGAAAATAAAGAATTAAAAGAAATATTAGGGGTAATTTGGAGATTTAAACACATAAGGATATGATGATAATTTAGATACTTAACTATGAAAGGATATTGTGATATTTAAAATTATTTATAAAGGTAAAATAGTTAATCAAAATTTTTTCATGCTAAGATACTTTTATTAATAGTATAGATAGACTAGGGATAACCCGTGTTTAAAGGCACGGTGTAATGTGAATGGTTTTGAGAGGGATGTTGATGACCGTTAGATGAATCTATTTGAGACCGTCATATGAGTTTATTGAAACATGTCATATTTTATATTATGGATAGATATAGATTTAGTACACAATTTTATAAAGGGTGAGACTATTTCCACCCCACAAATCTCTATTCTCATACCATTTAATTTCTCATTGTTAAACTATTAAACTCATTTCTTCTATACCCACCCCATTAGTAACTAAATCCACCACATACTACATTCACTTCTTTTAAAAAGAAAAGAACCAAACAAGGAAAAAAAGCAAAAAGCAAAAAGCAAATCGAAACAAGAAGGAAAAAAAAATCAAACAAACATATATATACACACATATAAATTCTAAATAAAAAAATTATTAAACTTGACAGAGATATCAAAATATACCGAAAATAATAAAAATCCATACAACAAATATGAAATTAAATATATAATTAAATTGAGAAATAATACTGAAATGTATCTCATTTAAAAAATTCATATTGAAAAAGTGTTTTTGTGAGTGAATGAGATGAGATAGAGAATGACATCCTAATTATGACAAAATATAAAATGAGTTTACTTATTAAATGAGGTATTTGTAGCATGGGGTGAGTTTAGTTACTAATGGAGTGGGTATAGAAGGGATGGACTTAATAGTTTGATAATAAAAACCTAAATAGGGGTATGAATGAAGATTTGTAGAGTGTGAATAACTCTACCCTTTTATAAAAATAGAGCACATTATTACCTTTTTGTTTGAGTGAGGACTGAGGGTATAATATAAATTATTCTTTAGAATCTAAATTAATAATAGGGTTAATTATAATTTTTCCCTCCAATTATATCTCTTATTGCAATAAGCTCCTCATAGCTTCAAATTCTATAATTTTGCCCCCTTCAAGTTTTCAAGCGGACTAAATTAATTGACAACAGTGGTTGAAACATGAAAGTACTATTACACTTTTTATCTTGTACATTATTTTTTATATATTTTTTTGAGATACCAATTCTATCCCTAAACAAAAAGAAAATAGAAAAAAGCTAAAAAAAAATACATATATTCGACCAACACTAACATACTCAGGGGCAGAGCCACCCTTGGGCTAAGATGGGCATATGCTCCCCTCAAATTTTTTTTTACTTCATATTAAATATGTATTTTTTGAAATAAAATTTAAACATATTTAATTGTGTCCACTCTAATATTGTGTTTTAGTGATATTGATTTAAATAGACCCTTACTTAAATGATTGTTAACTTTTTGAACAATGTTATTGAAACCTAATTTAAGGAACTAATACATTGCGATATTAAGTATAATAGTGAGTCTTAATATTTAATAAACTCTACTATATATCAAATGGTCACAAACCATTGGGTCTCCATCAATTAAATCTCAAATTAGGTACAACTAATATAATTGTTAACTTTTAGACATGTTTTAGACATATCCGAATATGTTTTGAACATATTGATGTTATTTTATAATTTTTTTTAATTGTAGGGTTATTTCGTTATTGTATAAAAATGTGTATAGTTATGTAATAAATTATAGGATCATAAATGGAAGATTGTTACTCCGATTTTATATATATATAAAATATTATTGATAAAATTAATTTGTAACTTTTTCAAATAATAAAAACATATCAAGGTCAATTGTAAGTAATAATAATTAGTCGTATTCTCGATAAAAAGTTTTAATTATTATTTTTTTGTTTATGAATATATCAATTTTTAATTTTCTATATTTAAAAAGTATTAAATATAATTTTAATAAATATAAATTTATGAACTTTTACGGTCTATTAAAAAAAAATTAAAACATGTTAGTGTGCCCACCCTAAAAAAATTTCTGACTCCGCTCTTGAACATACTGCACAACACCATGTTCGCTTCCACCTCCACCTCCACTTCTACCTTTACCCAATACCAACACGCGTGCATGCACACACATACACTCTTTTTCAGGGGTAATTGTATCTTTTTAACAAAATAGAGATTACATGAATTTCTCATTTCTAACTTATGCCATTTTTTATAATCTAAAATTAACTGTTGGAGTTAATTGCAAAATATTCAAAGTTGAAGGGGAATTTTATAATCAACTCTTAATAATATGAAAATCTTTTGAGGTACAATGTGTCATTTGTCCTATAAGAATTTAGTTTAACTTAACGGGAAAAAAAAATTAGTTTAGTTCGAACAAAGGAGAGCGATAAACAGAGTCCCGACACAAAACAAGACAAAGGCCCTTTCGACTTTCCTGCCAATTTTCTCGAGAAAAATTAGATTTTCCTACGTTATTGATAATTCATCGGCTGTTCTTCATCAAAACACTTTGAAATCTTCGTTTTATTTACTTCAAAAGTAAATTTCTGGGTTTCCCTGACTTCCCCTCTCTCTGTCGTTGTATTGCATGTTAGGTGTTCGTTGAATTGTATCAATGGCTTTTTCTTCTTGCCTAAATTGTCAACCTTGGACACACCCACATAGTCTAAATCATCCAGTCCCTCTAAGAATTACCAAATCCATTTCTTTCACATTCGCACCATTCTATGGAAAACTGGCCTCAGTTTCTGCCTCCAGTTCATCTTCCCTCTCTACCCTTCCACTGTCTCCCTCTCACCAACAACTCTCACCAGACTTCACCCCAGTGGAACTTCTCGACACCCTTCGTCGTGAAAACGATGAAACATCGGCTCTTCGCCTCTTTGAATGGGCTTCAAAGCAGCTTAATTTCACACCTACTTTGCCTGTATACGAGGAAATTCTTAGAAAGCTTGGACAAGTGGGGTCTTTCAATTCAATGAGGCATATTTTGGAGGACATGAAGCGGACCCGGTGTGGGGTGAAGGAAGGTACTTTCTTCATTTTTGTCGAAAGTTATGCGAAATTTGATATGTATGATGACGCTATTGGTGTTCTTGATATGATGGAACAAGAGTTTGGGTTGAAACCGGGCACGTTTAGTTATAATATTTTGTTGAATGTTCTTGTTGATGGAAACAAGTTGAAACTAGTTGAGAATGTGCATTCCATTATGATGAGTAGAGGTGTGAAACCGGATGTTTCAACTTTTAACATTTTGATAAAGGCTCTTTGTAAAGCTCATCAGATAAGACCTGCCATTTTGATGATGGAAGAGATGCCTAGCCGTGGTTTGGTGCCGGATGAGAAGACGTTCACGACAATAATGCAGGGTTATATTGAGGAAGGAAATTTGGATGGTGCATTAAGAATTAGAGAAGAAATGATAGGCGCTCAATGTCCGGCAAGCAATATAACTGTTAATGTTTTGATTCATGGGTTCTGCAAAGAGGGTAGAGTTGAGGAAGCTTTAAATTATGTGGAAGATATGACCAGAGAGGGGTTTCACCCTGACCAGTTTACATTCAACACCTTGATTAATGGTTTGTGCAAAGCAGGACATGTAAAGCATGCTCTAGAGATCTTGGACTTTATGCTTCAAGAGGGATTTGATCCTGATGTTTTTACATATAACACATTGATCTCTGGACTGTGTAAATCCGGTGAAGTTGAAGAGGCAATGGAAGTTTTCAATCAAATGCTTTCACGAGATTGTTCTCCTAACACAGTCACTTATAACACTTTAATTAGCACCTTGTGTAAGGGAAACCGACTGCAAGAAGCCACTGAAATTGCCCGTGTTCTTACAAGCAAGGGAATCTTACCTGATGTATGTACATTTAACTCTCTGATACAAGGCCTCTGCTTGACTAGTAACTATAACATAGCAATGGAATTGTTGAAGGAGATGAAGACTAAAGGTTGCCAACCCGATGAATTTACTTACAACATGTTAATTGACTGCTTTTGTACTAAAGGGAAACTAGAGAGGGCTTTGAGCCTACTAAGAGAAATGGAGTCAAGTGGCTGTTCAAGAAATGTAATAACTTATAATACTCTGATCGATGGATTCTGTAAGAACAAGAAAATTGAAGAAGCAGAGGAGTTATTTGATCAGATGGAACTCCAAGGAGTTTCTAGAAATTTGGTGACATATAACACACTTATTGATGGTCTTTGTAAGAGCAGGAGAGTAGAGGAGGCTGCTCAGCTAATGGACCAGATGATAATGGAAGGATTGAAACCTGATAAGTTCACCTACAATTCCCTTCTCACGCACTTTTGCAGAGCAGGGGACATAAAAAAGGCAGCAGATATTGTCCAAACCATGACTTCGAATGGATGTGAGCCAGATGTTGTCACCTATGGGACCTTGATTCAGGGACTGTGTAAAGCTGGTAGAATCGAGGTTGCAATCAGGCTTCTTAGAACCATCCAGACGAAAGGGATGCTTCTCGCACCACAGGCCTATAATCCTGTCATTCAAGCACTCTTCAAGCGGAAGAGAACAAAAGAAGCCTTGAGACTTTTCAGAGAAATGGAGCAGAGGGGTGATATTCCTGATGCTATCTCATATAATGTTGTTTTCCGAGGTCTCTGTTCTGGTGGTGGACCTATTGCAGAGGCTGTTGATTTTGCAGTTGAGATGACCGAGAAAGGATTCATACCAGAGTTCTCTTCGTTCTATATGCTGGCTGAAGGGCTTTGTGCTTTAGCAATGCAGGATACCTTAATCAAGCTTGTTGGCAAGATCGTGAAGAAAGCAAACTTGTCAGACAGTGAGGTGTCCATGATAATGGGTTTTCTCAGAATTCACAAGTTTGATGATGCATTGGCCACTCTTGGCAGTGTCTTGACTAGGCGAAAGACCAAAAGAGGTTACTGGTGAATGATGATGATGATAAATGATGGGTACTACTTCCTGGCAACCTGGATATTAGCAGCACTTCCATGTATGTTCCGTACTTTGGGGGATCTGCCATTGTTTGGGGAAGATGAGGGGTGGGAGGTGTTACTTGTATTCCAGATGATGCATTATGAGTTGGTGCCTTGTTGGGGATCTGAAGGGTTTTGAAGTGTCCCCTAGCAACGGGCAGATTGTATTATTGTACTATTAGTTATGCTTTGCTGGCTTTGTCATAGCAATTCCCTTTTCCAACTTCCTTATAACAAAAGATTTGGAGTTCAGAATTCAGATGCTATTCTTCTAGTACACCAGCAGTTAATGTATGGTCATTTTATTTTTGTGGACTTTTTTTTTTTACTGGTATTGGAAATGCAAATAAATTCTTCCATAATATGAGATTGATTTTGTCCTTGCATCATAATAGTTATTAACTCTTTATGGCACGTTGATTCGGCATTTACCAGTGTCAAGATTAGATACCTGGTTCACAGTACACCATAACAAGGGTCCTGATACAGTTTTTGATGTGCATTGGCCTGGTTTTTGTGGATTGGATTCAAGGGCATTGCCCAGTGCTTGCCTGAGAGGATTGGGATGGCATAGTCCCTTATACGAGGGCATTACTAAGTGCTGGCTGAGTGATGGAGCTTTTTGCATTGCACCTGGCAAAGCTCTGCTTGATGTTTGGCGATGATTTGCATCAAAACAAAGGTATTCCCTGAACACCTTTGAACATATGGCAGCCATGTTCAATGTGTGGACCATTCATGAATGATTGTGGTATAACCCTGGTTCAAGCTCGTGGTACCAAGCATCGACTTAGAAGGTATTGAGATGCATGGATCGTTAATTTGGATAACTCGGTCAAGTCATCCGAGAAGTATCAAAGTCCACCACGAGTGGAGCTCGTGGTTGGCATGAGACATGAAGTGAAAGGTGCCGTTTCAATACATCTCAGCCAAGTTGTAACAGTATCTGCTGATGCTTTCAACTATAGTTATAGCTTTGATGACGTTTTTCTATGCAAGGGAAATTTTCAAATGTATCATTTTATGTTTTTATGAACCCCTCACACACCAAAAGTTCATTTCTATTAGTCAGTTGATGAACACGTGCGTTGCACGTGGACTATTGTGTATTACAATTTTTTTTTCTTTTTCGTTTGTAAGTTTATTTTTCAATATTGGAGCAACTTAGAAATATGATGGGAATGTGTGGAGAAGCAAAAGATAAATAAAAGAGCAAAGTAACAAAATTCACTTGAAGTAATGTATGACCGTAGTCTAACTGACAAACACAAAGGAGCTTCAATGAGTTTTGGTTGTATAGTGAATATTGAAAGAGGAGACAATTTGGGTGAAAGATATTGAAATAGAGTGAAAGTAAGAGATAGCTAGGATTAGAGGAGTGGTTTGAGTGAAATTAGGCTAGAAAAGTCAATATACAAAAATAGGAACAAAATCAATGAGTCGATTATAAACCCCATCCCCAAGCGGGAAAAATAACACTTCCCCTTGGCATTTGTTATCAACCGAAACAATTTCATCAATCCTTCTGAGAATGCTATTGTCCCTAGTAACACAGAGGAGCTGCTTGAGCTTTTGTGCTTGTAGGATTCTTGTCATTTGAAGAACTTTCATATAGCACCTCTATAATTTTGCAGTAAGATATTGAAAGAAAAGTTTGACTCCATCAATTTCTAACCTGTATCAAAAAAAATTTAAATCAATTATGCAAACCAATGATAATAGGTCAAAAAATAAGCACTAAAATTTCACATCAACGAATCACAACATCAAACATTAACTTCGTCATGGTAACCCTTAATTAAATTTTATCTGTCCTTGGTGAATTTAAACATGAGCTGCGCTGGGTAATTAAGAAAAGGCAAAGACTCTTTGGTAAGTCCATGTGAAATTGTGAACCCATAAGCACTGCATAGAGCTTCACTTAAGTCTTCCGTGGGTTCACCATTTGCTTGGGGGTGAAGCTTTGCAAGTACCTCATAAAAAAAAAAAACATCGACTGGGGTTGTCCAATGGGGTATCGACCAAACTTTTCATCCTAAGGTTGAAAGTTCAAGTCTTGAAGTCCACATTGAAGTTCGGTAGTTGACCGCTATGCTAGCATAGCTAGGTTTATTCTCGAGAGGAATAACAGGTGCGGTCAGGGGCCTTATGATCCCACCGTCTATCGGGGTGGTCTCTAGCCACTCTCCTTTGCCCCCACCCCTTTTTTCACAAGCCAAAAAAAAAAAAAAAAAAACTCATAAAAAATTAAACCCACCCTTGTACAAATGTGAAGTACCAACCATAACTACAAGAAAAAACATCCATATAAATTCATCAGATCGACATATGAATCCGAAAATTAAACAAGAAATTACACATTGCAAGTAAAAACAGAATGCAGAAGCAAATTAATCTGAATTGGAGCCTATTGTACACATATTCCTGAAATGACATTTAAGATTAAAATCAGTAAATAATAAATAAATAAATAAATAGATGCAATATGAGCTGTTGAAATCCTTTACTCCAAAACTGAAATTACACATAAAATTCAAGCATGCTATTCAAATCAAATGGCTATACTCAGATGACCAAAATGTTATAAAGGGATACCAAATTGGAAGATATAATCAAACAATTTAGGATCCAAATACCAAAATTTGTGTAGACATTGTTATTATTTAGTATTACTAGGGATAACTTGTGCCTGAAGGCACGGACAATTAAAAAAAAAAAAAAATCAAGCACTGAACTCAGAGGCGTACTAAGCTGAAAGCCTAAACTATTCCCATAATCCGTGACTGAAGACACTGTGCAATTCAAAAAAAAATAATGAATATTGTTGTTGAACATGAAATAATCAAACACTAAACATAGATACGCATTAAGCTGAAAGTCTAAACTACATTTTTAATATCAGGATTTTGGTGAAATAAATTGGGTCAAAATACTTTCATTTTAGTTATTAGAAGAAATGTTACAGCCTAAATGTACCATGTATGTTAAACAAAAATTGTAAATATTTAATCTAAAAGAATTTATTTTGTTCTTTTAGAAATATTTGGACAAAATTATTCATAAAAATAAGATCCCAATAAACTATCAACCTCTATAGACAATCAATAAAATACTAATTACACAATCCATCATTGAAAAAATGTTAACAAAACAAATAAACTATGAAACTTGTTTGATAATCCTCAACTTATATTGCACCAATTCAATCAAAATCTATTGTCTATTCTAAACGAAGACCCAGAAAATAATTTGTGGTGCCTATATAATGGACCAAGTAAAATGTATGTGCCGGTATAACATTTTATGCATCTAAAACAATAGAAAACTATTCTTCCTATATGAACAACTATATGAATACTTGTAAAAGTGATAGACCAAACATAAGGCCAAATATTCCAAGCCGTCAAAGCTTTTCTAATGTACACATTAGGTATATGCACTTTCAAGTATAAACACAATCGTATGGCATAATTATTGCACGAAACATTCTATTCATACTAGGTATGAAAAGCTTGTACCATGGAATAAAAACAAAGTGCAAGGAAATCTCACTGACACATGCGACTTCTCAACTAATCAACTAAAATCCAATTCTTGTCATAGCCAAAAGTATGAACTTCAATTTGGTTTTAAGACTCCCTGTGAATGGCCAAAGCAATTCAAAATTAGTGTATCAGTTGCAAGTTTCTTCAAAGTTTTGAAACAAAACATTAAAAAATCAACTTTTAATAGCAAGTGAAAGGTAGATATTTGACTGCATTAGTAATAATGCGAAATAATCTATTTGGGAGACCGAGAGAGGCCATACGATCATAATTCAAAAAATTAAGACAACCCAATTCAAAAAATATCACAATCATTATGCCTAGAACAGTCTACTCAAAATCAAACTACAAAAATTACCTAAAAAATAACGATTCACACTAATTTAAATACACCCGCACATGCACTTTAAAGCTCAACATATTCAACCACCAAAAAAAATTAATTTCAAACCCACATTGACAAATCATATCAAAGAGTAAGGTTTTTTTTTTTTTTTTTGTTATCAAGATCAAAGAGTAAGGTTACTTACTGGTTTCTATGTTTGAGTCTTTGATGGGCAACCCTACAATTATTAGAGTAAGAATAATTTTATCGCAACTCATATTTAATACACAACATGCATAAATCCTGTGAGTGTTTGTTGTGCCAAAATAAGGAAGCAAGAAACATTAAAACCCAGAAAATGAAAAATGAATTTTTTTCTTCACTCTAGCATATCATCGGCCACCTAGAACGCAAGGCGTTGGTTTCTGGTTTCAGCCTTTGTCAAGGGCCATTGTTATTTTCTTTGACATTTTTTCAACCACGTAGAATGCATAAAAAGTAAATGGTGGAGGCGTTAATACCAAGGACTCTTAACATTTAATAATTAGTGACTACAAACTCAAGAAAGTAGTCATGAGGATATCAATCAACACTTTTCTCCAATATTATCCATTCTTCACCACCACCCCATAATAATGAAAACCACATAATAATGAAATGTATTCTATAAAAATAAAATCACCATTCTAATTTTTCGAAAATAAAAAAGCCATGAAAATAAAAATTTGAAATCTTTGAATGCACACACTTCAGAGGTTTTAGTAAATGAGTTTATGAAAGGTATGAAAAATCCTTAAAAAAACTAACATCTCAATAAATGGGTATATATCCATAGGGAAATAGAGAAGAGCAAAGTCTCACCAATAAGCCCCTAAACTTCCTCTTGCATGTAGTTCTCTTAGACAACACTTAGCTGAAATCATAAAATTCAAATAGAACCACAAAAAGAGAAGATTAGCACTGAATTATACCTTTTCTATGCACTTGAACCGAATCACATTGCAACATTAAAAATCCCAAAAAGCAAGAAAGAACAAAAAAAACAAAATGAAATACAAAATGTGCTGACCTTCGGCAAAATTCACAGAGGTAACATCAGTGTCACCAGAGCAAATCTTCAGGAGATATTCGTTGAAAAATGATAACCAAAAAAAAAAATGAAATACTCTTAATGCATACCCTAGTTTAGCAAAATTCAGGCTCTCAATTCTATTAGCAACAATTGAAACAATATCTGCGGCATGTTCCGCAAATATGTCGTGGTCCCAAAAAAACATGGAAGGCATGTTATACCAATCCCAAATCAAATTTAGCTTTCAAAGCCAAGTTCCTAATTGTACGTTATGTGGTATCCCAATCTCCCAGACCCACTGATTCTACTGCTGACGGGTATATTCTCCTTTCTCTATAGATACTTCATTTTTCAACTAAAGGCTAAATAATAAAAGTGTCAAATTCAATGCAATTAACAAAATAAAGAGGACGAAAGTAGTCATATAAATCTCTTAATGAACTTGGAACATGAACTACAATAATGCCAAGAGTTAACATAAAATGGTCCCAAACTAATGGGCAACTTACAAAGAGTTGGAATTTTAGCTTTACCTAAAGGTAGCACCTTCAAACAAAATTGAGCATCAAAGAAACAAAGAGCCCCAAGCATCAACAAATGGAGGAGCTATAGTAATAAAAAAACACCTGATACAATACCAATAACAGAGCAGCCAACATAATCGATTTGCAGCTAATACGAAAAATTATGTTACAATTACTGATAATAGATGGGTCCAACATATAATTACCTATTTTCAATGCACACCAAAGGATGCTTCGAGAACCCATCAACAAGCACCCAAGCCTAAAGGTAGCACCTTCAGACCAAATTGAGCAAAACACCTAATACAGTACCAATAACAGAGCAGCCAACATAATCAATTTGCAGCTAATACGAAAAAGTATGTTACAATTACTGATAACAGACAGGTCCAACATGTAGTTACCTATTTTCAATGCACACCAAAGGATGCTTCAAGAACCCATCAACAAGCACCTAAGCCGAGTACCTAAAGCTCGCCTTTGATCACGATGGAGACATTGGTGGAGAGATCGTTCAGCGACTCTGCGAGTTTGTCTCGTTCCTGTACCCCGTCCTCCATTGCTGCCATGGGAGTTTCATTCGGACAGACCAAAGAATTGAGCAGACCGAAACAAAAATCCGTGCTTAAACCTAGTCATACATAACGTAAACATGTACATATACATCTTTTTATGACTTGCCAAAAATAGAAATTTAGATAAAGATTGCTCAATTTCTCAACTGCATAACTCTTGACATCATTATTTACCAACAAATTGTGGTTCAGACTCACCAATCACCTCACATCATCAAACAACTCAACCAAAATAAAAAACAACAAAAATTACAATGTACAAAATGGACCTAATTGTAGTCAAATCAAACCGGATTATGATCGGAATCAAATAAAGTTTGCATGAAATATAATCTAATTCACCAAAAATCTAGCATACATTCACATCATAATATCCAACCACAGTTTGTTAAGACTTGCCAAAACAAAAATTAAAGACTAAATTTGCTCGATTTTTCAACCCGCATTACTCTCGACCTCATCACATACCAAAAAATTATGGCCCAAACTAACTAATCACCTCACATCATCAAACAAATCAGTCAAAATAAATAGCAACAAAAACTATATGATCAATGACAAACCCGAATCAATTAAAATCCAATGAAACAAATTCCATCAAAAAGAAACATAATTTCAACACATTATACCCACAAAAAAAGGTACATACAAAATTCATACTAATCAAAAAAAAAAAATGGTGGAATGTAAAATATTTCTCCCAGGCATTCCAACAAACACTTGGTGTCCAAATCAATAAATTTCAAGTTGTGTATATTGTGTTTTGTGTGTGTGTACGCAATGGGTGTGTGGGTTTGTTTGTGTCGTATGTGCGATGTGTGTGTGTGTGTGAGTGGGTGTGGGTGTTTGTTTCTGCTCTGTGTGTGTGTACGCGATGTGTGTGTGGGTGAGTGGATGTGGGTGTGTGTGTGTGTGCTGGGTTTGTGTTGGGCTTGTTTGTGTGTGTGTAAGGGTTGTTGTATGTCCTTGTGTGTGATGAGTGTGTATGTGTGTGTGTGTGTGTTGTCCGCTGCGAGTGTGTGTGATTTGTGTTGTGCTGTGTGTGTGTGTGTGTGAATCTGTGAAGTGAGAGAAAGAAGTGAGCGAGAGCATAGAGGGGGCAGATAAGGGTGGGGTGTGTGTGTGGTGTATGCTGTGGTGTGAGAGAAGTGAGAGCAGAGAAGAGAAATAGCAAAGAAGAGGGGGAAAGAAAGAGACTAACCTGAGAGTGAGTCATCGGAGTTTTGACGGAGTTCAATGTTGCACAGAGAGAAAGAGATATGAGAGAAAATTGGGAGGGGGGTTAGCATATAACAGAGAGTGAGGCGGGGTGTGTGTTCTGACAGGGTGAGAGAGAAAAGTGAGCGAGAGCTTAGAGGAGGCAAAGAAGCGGTGGGGTGTATGGTGTATGATGTGGTGTAAGAGAAGTGAGAGCAGAGAAGATAAACGGAAAAGAAGAGGGGGAAAGAAAGAGACTAACCTGAGAGTGAGTCGTTGGAGTTTCATCGGAGTTCAATGTTGCACAGAGAGAAAGAGACAGGAGAGAAAATTGGGAGATTGGGGGGGGGGGGGGGGGGGGGGTTAGCGTATAGAGGGGAGGAGAACAGAGAGTGGCGTGGGGGTGTGTGTTCTGACAGGGTGGGGCTGTGTGAGAGCATCTCCAACAATAAATTATATTTTAGCTACCAAAAAAACAATTTTTTCTATTTTAACTACTCACTTTTTCAATACACACTCCAACAGATTTTTTATATTTTTAACTATTCCTTTTAAATATTATTTCTCATTTCTTTTATATTATTTTTTTTGGGAATAATGAAAGGGAGAAAGAGAGAGAATGGAAGAAAGGAGAGGAAGAGAGAGAAAATAATATAAAATATGTTTACAAGTTGCTACAGTGATACTTTATATTTAGAGTATCAGTGTAGCAAAAATCTATTTTAGAATATCTGAAGAGTATTTGTTGGAGTATGATTTTTTGCTTTGGTTAGCTAAATTTTAGCTATTTTTGTGCTTTACAGCATCTCTTGGAGATGCTCTGAGGCAAGTAGATGACCGTTGAGAGAGAGATGGTGTAATGGGCGGGAAATTATATAGGTTATAAAATTCAAAGTATGAGGTGTTTTATTATATAGAAAAAAAATATTTCATGTATTGTGATAGTTTAAAGTAGTATATATATAGATTATGGGAGAGAGTTTAGAACAAAATATTCTCAGATAAATTATAAAAAAAAAACATATTTTTATTATACAAGGTAAACTCCTTTGTTACACTATTTTTTTTTTCATATTTTCCTCGGTAATTTTTTTTTGATACCATATTTTATGACAAAACAAATAAATTTAGTCTTTTTTATCTCGGGGAAAAAAATCGCACCGAGTTCACGAGACTTTGATTGAATAGAGAATAACATCTTTTCCACATTGTTTTCTTATTTGCCACCAAATTCTGTCTAATATTACAACTAGGGGTGTCCATGGGCTAAGCGAGCTAAGCCCACGAAATTTTTTTCGGACCGGACCTGGGTAGTGTAGACCAAGTCCTTACCTAAGTAAGTTATCAGCGCGGGCTGGGCCGGGCTTCGGATAGGGGTAGACTACTTGACAGCCCAACCCACGAGCCTATTGAGCGGGCCTGTAGGCCAGCCTGCTCGCGGACTTTTTTATATACAACTTCATTTAAAAAAAATGAATATTTTTGTAATTTAATATTTGTGTAAATTATCTTTTTGAATCAAAAATATAGTCAAAATAGATAAAAATAAAATAACGAATAATTTTATTTTTAATTAGAGGATGAATTACATCCAAGAGAATAAAGACATCTCAACTAGGTTGACACCTTCTCACTTATCTATCATTTGCATTACTCTACCCTTTAAAATTTATATGCTTAAATCATGGAAAAGAAAATAATACATTATTTATAGTATCCAAATTTTTAAAACTTCAAATTTTGACATTGAGAGACTTATTTCAAACTTTCAAATTTAATAGTCTAAAAGTATAATTTTTTTTCAAAGGAAGGGTCGGCGAGCCGGGTTTTAACGGATTTTTTTGGGCGGGTTATTGGGTAGGGCTTTGGACCGGGTAATGGGTTTAGGGACAAACCTAAGCCCTATTTTTAAGGATATTGAGTTCGGGCTCGAACAGACCAACTATCGGGCCTATCGTGTTTTGAACCTATTTTTTTTCAGACCAGGTAACGGGACCCGTGAGTAACCCGACCCATGAACACCCCTAATTACAACTAGAAAGTTAAATTCTCAACTTATAAAAGTATAACAAAGGTTAAGATTGATTTAATTTTTATATATTTTGATCAAATGATACAAAATTCATCCTAATTTTTGTTCGCTAAAAAAATATCATTTTCTCTGCACAACTCTTAATGCCTGACAATCTCATTAATCTACACTTATCTCTCTCCTAAAGAAAAAAAAATAAAAAAATTATTATTTAAAACATAAAAATATTACACTATCAATATTAATTTTTTGTATTGTTGAGTATCTTCAGACACGATTTATTGCTAATTCTATAACAAATTGAATATAATTATTATTTTTTTCTTCTCAAGAGATCTTGTGGAATTAAGAATTCTTAATGACCCAAAAAAAAAAAACACAAAGAATTAAGAGGTCGTTTGGTAATGTTTTTGTTTTCGAGTTTTGAAAAAAATTAAAAATAGAGATAATTTTTGTCTCTGTTTTGTGATAAACACTAAAACAAAAACATGTTTGAGAGTCATTTTTGTCTATCAAATTATGAGAATAAAAACAAAAAATATGTTTGGTAACTACTTCAAATTTTATCCTAAATATGTTTGGTATCTATTTGACAATTAAATCCCAAATGACAATTTAACAATCCCAAATGGAAATTCAATCAATTACAAATAACAATTTAATCCCAAATGATAGTTCAATCAATCTTAAATGATTCAACGCAACACATACACACACACGCACAAAATGAACACAACAAACACATACCTACACAGACTCAACACAACACATACACACACACACAGATCTGTGCATATATGCACAGCTTATGGGTTTCGCAGATAAGAGGGAGAGAGGAGAGAGAGAGAGGCAGCGATGGAGTGGGTTTCACAGCTTCTGAGTTTCATACATAGAAAGGAGATAGGAGGCAGCGATTCGTCTGACGGTTTGATACAGAGAAATGAGAGAGGAAAGAGACAGAGAGAGAGAAGCGATGGGGAAGAGAGAGGGATGAAATGAGTTTTTATACTTCAACAAAAAAAAGCCTTGTTTTGCTGTTAAGAGGAGTCGAAGTCTAGATCTCATTAATTCCCCACCTTTTTTGCGCGTGTTGTCTCTGTTTTTTGTGTTTCTTGGAATATCTTTTTTTTGTTCCCATTTTTTTGTCTTTGTTTCCAAACAACTAATATAAAACAAAAATAAAAACAGTACCCAAACATATTTTTGTTTTCATTTTTGATAAAAATTAAAAACAAAAATACAAAACACAAGACAAAGATAGTAAACAAATAGCCCTTAAGAATTCTTGGAAGGTTTGTGTTAAAATGGGAGGGTATTTTGGTCAAATTGTTGGTTTTTTTTAGACCAGACCGTATTGAACCGGACCAATGCATACCCGGTCCAATGTCACGAGACCATATAAATAACAGCTATAGTGAAAACAGTTCATTTGATCTATAGTTGTTGTAGTGTTCAGGTTTTAGGGCAACAAGAACACACCACCAAGGACGACGAAAGAGCCACGATCGAATCCAGGCATGGCCGCATCATCTCTCTCCTCTCTCTCTGTATATGTATAGCCATACGTATGTAAACATGTATAGATTGGTTCAGCTTAATTGGGGTTTTTGCGTTTATCTTATCCACACAACAGTGTAAGTTTTATAAATTGAGAATTTTAAATTCTTTTTGTTTTCGATTTTCTTAGCAACCAAACAGCTTTTTTTTTTTTTTTTATCGTGCGGTTGGTTTGATTTTATTCTCTTAGTGTTCTTTGTTTCTCTATCGATCCGAAATTTAAGTACTTAAATAAATCTTTGTTCTTGTTTTATCTCTGAGATATGGAAGGGGGAATTAGAAAGTAAAAGTTTTTATTTGTGTGGTTTGGGTTCTTTAGAGGAGGAAAGTTTTGGCTCCTGCTTTTGTAGTTCTATATTTAGGTTTTCGGAGGATTTTGTTATGCATGTCTTTCTTTCAGTTATTTTCCTTCCCATGGTATCCTGGAAATTAGACAAAACCTTGAGGTATGTTCATTTAAACTGGTGTGGTTGTAAAAAGATCTACACATATAAGCCTATGATGTGAAGAGTACTGCCATTTATTGCTATTATTTTGTTTAGTTGCTGTGATTTTCTCTATTTTTTTATACTCTTGTACATGTTGTCTGACATTGCTGTCTCTTGGGCAGGCAAAACATCTGATTGACTAGATTACCAAACATGGCTACTTTTGTCAAACCTGAAAATGCTTTGAAGCGAGCTGAAGGTGAGTGATAGGAATATTCATCATGCACTATGTCCTTTTTCAAGTTTGTCTGAACATTAGCAAGAAGTTTATCGTTTTTTGAACTGTTGGACGCATTTTGCCTTTCTTGTTGCCATTAAATGTTCTATTGCATTAGTGAATAAATATGGACATCAATTTACATAATTTTGGCCTGATCATGAGGTCTATCCTTGAGACACAATGTTTTATTGTATGGATGCAGAGTTGATCAATGTTGGACAAAAGCAAGATGCATTGCAAGCACTTCATGATCTTATTACCTCGAAGAGATACAGAGCATGGCAAAAGACGCTTGAGAGGATCATGTTCAAATATGTAGAGCTATGTGTTGACATGAAAAGGGGAAGATTTGCCAAGGATGGGCTGATTCAGTACCGTATTGTCTGCCAACAAGTCAACATTAGTTCGTTGGAGGAGGTGATCAAACATTTTATGCACCTGGCGACTGAGAGAGCTGAAATGGCCCGTAGTCAGACACAGGCCTTGGAAGAAGCTCTTGATGTGGATGACCTAGAGGCGGATAAAAGGCCTGAAGATCTAATGTTGAGTTATGTTAGTGGGGAGAAAGGAAAAGACAGATCTGATCGTGAGCTGGTCACCCCATGGTTTAAATTTTTATGGGAGACATACAGAACAGTGCTGGAAATTTTACGAAATAATTCGAGATTGGAGGCTCTATATGCAGTAAGCAGTTGGTCTTTTTTCTATTTCCTATTTTTTTTTTTTTAATATTTCTTGTCTATCTTCCTTTATACTATATATAAAAAGGTTGCTTCTGCTGCCTGGAAGTATATAGGTGTAGTAGAGTTGCATAATTAGACGTCGAAATGTAAACTAGTGGTGTTTTGTTGTTTTTGTGTTCTTTGAGCTCTTATGAGCTATGACTTTCTCAACCCACATGTGAAGATGATGTACAGCTCAATATTAAGTGCTTTGTTGGATCATAATATTTGTCATATGGAGAAGAATATATGTCTCTACTAAAGTTCTTAGCCAAGAAGTGTTGTAAGCCATGTTCCAATCATTTCTATAATTTCTGGGATTCGATGCATACTGGCCCTACATCAGAACATTGGTGCTTTTTATTCATGGCTTGGTAACCCTTTTGGATATCACTTCTGATATTTATCAGATAAAATATGTGTTGTGGTTATCATGTCTTTGTTATGATTGTGCCAATCAATTTTGTTTTCTCCTTTCATTCTGTTCTTCGGAAAGTTTGTTTTCTCCTTTCATTCTGTTGGAATTAAAGCATGTTGATTTTTCTACTCTGTCCTAAACTTCAATTTGGTATGCATAGATGACAGCACACCGCGCCTTCCAGTTTTGTAAGCAATACAAAAGGACAACAGAATTTCGACGGCTGTGCGAAATCATCAGGAATCATCTGGCCAATCTTAACAAATATAGAGACCAAAGGGATCGGCCTGATCTGTCCGCTCCAGAAAGCTTGCAATTGTATCTTGACACAAGATTTGAGCAGCTGAAAGTTGCTACTGAACTTCAGCTTTTGCAGGTTTGTGTGATTTTCTCTTTTCTATTTATCTTCAGACACATGGATTGAAATTGATGCATATGGTATCTTTTAGCTGTATGCAAAGAGACACAAATAATTCATGAGTGCTTTCCCTGACATTGCCTGCAGGAAGCTTTTCGTACTATTGAAGATATTCATGGATTGATGTGCATGGTTAAGAAAACCCCTAAACCGTCCTTGATGGTTGTTTATTATTCCAAGCTAACAGAAATATTTTGGATTTCATCGAGCCATCTCTATCATGCTTATGCATGGCTCAAGCTCTTCTCACTTCAGAAAAGTTTTAATAAGAATTTAAGCCAGAAAGATTTGCAGTTGATAGCATCATCTGTTGTTCTGGCTGCACTATCAGTGCCTCTGTGTGATTACTCGTATGGTGCATCCCATTTGGAGCTTGAAAATGAGAAAGAGCGCAACTTGAGGGTGGCTAATCTCATTGGATTTAATGTTGAGCCTAAATTTGAGAGCAGAGAAGTGGTAATTTAACTATAATTGAGTTTGTTTTCTTGTTGGTTATTATAATTTCAGTTCTCTCATATAGATAACTTATATTATTTTCAGCTTTCACGGGCATCGCTTCTTTCAGAATTGGTAAGCTTTTATTTGTAATTATTGCCTTTCTTTTCTTTTGATTCTTGCTTCCCCCCTATCTGCGCCTAATTTTATTTGCCTATGTGAAATGATGGGTAACCCCAAGTATGTTCTAATACCCAGAGTTTGGACTGTTGGTAACCCCGAAAGACCTTAAACTAATTACTAGAGGAAAGAACAAGACAAAAGGGGGGGTTTGGGGGGGGTGGTGGTGGTTTGGATATGTCTGGTGAAAAATATTTAACAATTTTGAATCTTCAACCAATTCAGCACAATGAAGTCAGTATTTATATTGACAATTGATTTATGATATTCAATCAAGTCAAGCAAGAAACAATTATGGTAATAGCACCCAATGATGAATATATCAATTACATATCCCAGATGGGATATTTTCCTGTCTAAGTAAATAGTCACACACAGACGCATGAGTTGTTTATGTTGAAACCCAATCTGGGAAAAAACCATAGGACTTAGTCCATGACTCGCGGAACGTTATTTAAGAAGCAACATATTATTCGCTATCCAGCCTTTCTTTGGGTGCGCTTCTTCTCATGTATGCTTGCTTCGTTGTTGAATATCTTTGTAATTTGGACTACTTATAGCAATGCTTGTCCTGCATAACACCATTAAAATCGGGCTCTACTATCTTCGATTGTCCAATAGAGGTTTACTGTTATCACTGAACTGTTCAATTCTGTCCATCTTTGGTCTATCCATGCAGTCACACAAACCCCTCTTTTCACTTTGTGAGACCAACAACAAAACGATTCACTTGAAAATGTTTCGACCAATGTTTTAAAATATTCTGTATCTTTCGACCAATGTTTCGGAATATTTTGAAAATAAATTTCCAATTTTTTTATTTGTTTACAAAACGTTTCTATTTCTTGGATGACCGAAACAATGCACTTTTGAAATGCAATTCTGATCATGGGATCATGCACAACCTGCAATTGTTTTATGCCAATTCACTTGACAACCGAAACCCTAATATCTTCAAGGGTTTGCTCTCCAAGAATTTCAGGGATACAGACGCGTGTATTTGCTGTGTGGTTTATGATTTGGAATGATTCTCTTGAACAAGAATTTTTTCTTTCACATGAATGTTTATCATAAAGCTGGAGAGAACTGTAAATTTTCTTTCAAAGCTCTTAATGGATTTCTTCTTTCAGTTGCTTTCCTTCACTTCTGTATTTACTTGCTAGTCAAATCATTTTTTTTCTGAATTATTCGTGTTGTGATATTCCTGCAACTTGCCTCCCTTCCTCTTTGATTGTGTGGAACTCACTAGCAATTGCAAAGTATAAAAAGGAAATAGTCTGTCCTGATTCGCTGTATCCAAAATGTTTGTTCATGTGACCTGTTATTTTCTACAACTTCCTTCTCAACTTTGCTTCATCGAATATTGCTGACAGGTGTCCAAAGGTGTAATGACCTGCGTAAATCAGGAAGTGAAAGATCTTTATCATCTTTTAGAACATGAGTTCCTCCCATTAGATCTTGCATCAAAAGTTGAGCCCTTATTAACAAAAATCTCAAAGCTTGGGGGTAAACTTGCTTCGGCTTCCCCTGTTCCAGAAGTGCAATTGTCTCAATATGGTCCTGCCCTGGAAAAGCTTGCCACTTTGAGATTGCTGCAGCAGGTGTGAATTCTGTCATTTACATTACTGGTTCATTGGGCATTTCTTTTTGTATTTAAAGTATTTTGGTGCATTTCACTTTGTACTTATTATTTTGTTGCCTTCATATTTCCAGGTATCTCAGGTGTATCAAACAATGAAGATTGAGACCCTCTCTGGGATGATACCCTTTTTTGACTTTGCTGTGGTGGAAAAGATTTCTGTGGATGCTGTCAAACATAATTTCTTAACCATGAAAATTGACCATTTGAAGGGTGCTGTTTTCTTTGGTAATCAGGTTGGTTGTCATTTTTATTTTTGATACTAATTTCTTTTGTGGCCTTGTCATGACAAATTGAAGATGATTTATTTGAGAGCAAAAAGATTAATGGTGAAAAACCGATTTAATGATGAGAACATGATCATTGGAACGATTGATAATTAGTAAATCTCTAGGTGAGTGGTTGAGCTGGATTCAACTCATCATAACATCCAACAAAAAAATTGTAATGAGTGATGTCAGATAAAACTCATATACTGTGATATAGTTTTATACTGCTTGTTGTTATGCTCTCAACTTTTTTCAGCTAAAAGTTTGACAGATAAAATCATTTTCTGCATTGCAAACCTTCATGAGCCACACATTTATGTAATGTTTAATGGTGCTTATCTTACACTATATGGGGCAGACTGGTAGTAAGTGAACCTGACACATGGCACGACAGGCGGTCACCTTGCAAGCCACCTCAGCCTTTGAAATTAAGCATTACAACCGTACCCATTTCCCTCTTTTCACCATTGGATGTAACTCACGTGTGAGGTAATGTACCCTTCACATTTTGAGAGAGGGTCTCTCTTAAGCCAAATGTTCCTCGGAAAAATTTCAAGCTAGAAACTGTAGGACTTCACTTCACCATGATTTGCCTCTAAACCTGTGCATTGGGTAGCATGAAACTTCACTTCACTGCAGTTACCTGTGCATTGGGCACCATGAAATAATCAAACCAGGCTCTGAGAGATCTTTGATTGTTAAACAACCCACTACTTGACTCATTTTCAGCTCAATTGTTAGCATTTGTGTCAGGTGGTAGTTGGGGCTTTCATGGAAATAATTTTAGTTTACTTTTTAGTTGACCATTTATGTGGATTGTTCAATGTGTTGAAAGTTATTTTGGTGCATTTTGTGTTTTCAATGTGCTATTCTCGCCATTACAATGTGCCATTTATCTCTCTTTTACTCTGCATCAAGATTCAGGTTCCCCATTATCATCTAAGCATTTTTCTTTGACTTATTTTCTTTCTTTTTTTTCCTTTTTATTTCTTTCAGGTGAACAAACACATTATTGATTTCATCTACAATTTTATTTGTTGTTTTCAGGGTCTTGAATCTGATGGCCTAAGAGATCACTTGGCCATTTTTGCAGAATCTCTGAGCAAGGTAAGGACCATGATTTATCCCCCTGTAAAGAGAACATCAAAACTAGGGGAAACACTACCAGTTTTAGCAGATATTGTGGATAAGGAACACAAGAGACTTCTCGCCCGGAAATCTATCATTGAGAAACGCAAAGAAGAACAAGAGCGTCAACTTTTGGAGATGGTATTCCCTTGTTAACAACTGGTCAGCTGATTGCTTGTGGTTTGAAAAATTATAATTATACAATGCACCAAAATGTTCTTATCTAATTTTCTGCTTTAAGGAACGTGAGGAGGAGTCGAAGAGGTTAAAACTGCAGAAGATTACTGAAGAGGCAGAACAAAGAAGGCTTGCCTCCGAGTATGAACAGAGGAACAAACAAAGGATCCTTAGGGAAATAGAGGAGCGGGAACTTGAAGAGGCCCGAGCTCTGCTGGAGGAAGCTGAAAAACGGAGTAAAAAGAAGGGAAAGAAGACGGTTATGGAGGGAGTGAGTCAAATACTTGTTTTGTTCTACTTTTGTTGGGACACAGCAAATTTTCACTGATCTTCTATTTTGCGTTCAGGAAAAGATAACCAAGCAGACCTTAATGGAATTGGCCCTGAACGAACAAGTCAGGGAGAGGCAAGAAATGGAGAAAAAATTACAGAAGCTTGCCAAAACAATGGATTATTTGGAGAGAGCCAAAAGAGAAGAGGCAACTCCTCTTATTGATGCTGCATTTCAACAGCGTTTAGTGGAAGAAAAAGCTTTTCATGAACACGAGCAACAGGTACTGCATTGAAGACATTTCTTAGTCACATTTGCCAAATTTTTTAAGCCAATTTAGACAAGAACCTTTGGTGTCCCACATCCTTCTCCCCCATGTCTTTAACCAGATATATTAATATGTTTTAGTTAATTATGTAAATGCTCTAACCTGGGTTTTCAACTCTAATCTTCAGCTAGAGATTGAGCTAAGCAGACAACGCTATGGTGGAGACGTTGAAGAGAAGAGGCGGCTAGGCCGGATGTTGGAGAATGAGGTTTGTTCTCGTTTCGGATTGTGCTTGATCTGTTTGGATGTAGGTGTCAGAATAGATATTTATGTTTATCGTTTGGAAGCTGGTCACCGTGCTTGCGGGTATGCTCTTGAAGTTTAGGAGGACAAAAAGGGAAATATACTGGGAGACAATTTTTTGAGATTACAGGCAAAGGATAGTCCAATGCTTTGTGGCTACAAAAGGCAAATCAACGTCCCAAACTTATTGGATAAAATGCTTTAAGCTTGGATTTTGAATTAAGGCCAGTACAAGATTGAGTCTGGATCTGTAAACCACTGTCCCCTGATCCATTTTTAGCCTTTTCTATTGTCTAATTTGTGCACTTTTTTTTAATGGATTCATAATCTTTATTCTTTTAAAGGATTGAAGAGGAAGAAAAAAAGTTTTTATCTTTAATTTGGTGAAACCAACAGTGGGTTTAGGCCTTCCTTAGGATAGTGGAAGCAATGGGTATTTCTTTTGCATTATCATTTACATCATTGTCGTCTTCTCCTCTCTCTTACACAATTAGATAATAATCATAGTACCTGTTTCGATAATTTATTTGGCAAAAACTGCCTCAAAATTAAGATTGGATTAAAACCATAAAATTTGGATTGAGAAGATACGATGTTCAGATAAAAGCTTGGAATATTCAACGATTGGTAGTGTTAGAGGTGTGGATTAGTAGGGTTGTCATGTCTTGAAATAGGGGAGTGTATTGTTTAAGTTGATGTTTTTGAGCGAGGAAAAAATATTGGAATGAATTTTGTACCATTAGATCATAGAGTAAATAATTAAAAAACAGTTTTATTAATAATTAAAAGAAAGTGTAAGTTTGACCGTTATGCTTTTATAAATTGAGAATTCAACTTTTTAGCTGTAATATTGTATAGATTTTTTTGGCATGGATGTTTCTAACTTCAAAAATTATTATTTCATTTATTTTGCAGAAACTATTCCAAGAAAGAGTTGTTAGGCATAGGGAAGCTGAATTCTACAGATTAAAACAGGAGAGAGAGGAGCGAGTTAATCAAATTCTCAAGTCACGGAAACAAGATAGGGAGGGTAAGAGGAAAATGATATTTTATCTGAAATCAGAGGAGGAGAGACTGGAAAAGCTACGTGAACAAGAGGAAGCCCGGAAGCGGGAAGGTATGTATTTTTGTTCAAACAAATTGTAGTGGGTGTCTCTGGTTCATAGTTGTCAAATCGCGATTCATATCGTAAATCGGAATCCTAAATTTGAGAATCGTGAATCGTATCGAATCGTGAATCGTAAAATTCGACACAAAATTTGAACAAAAATAAAAAATAATACTTACATATTTAAAATAAACAAAATATTGAATATTGAATATTATTGCATTCTAAAAATAATCAATTGACATAATCATGTTGTCTAAATGGAAAGACGCTAACATTTTGCTTCATTTTCATCTTTTGTTTAACCATTTTCAAATTCAACAACTTGAAAAAAAAAGAATTCATTAAAGAACCATGACTATTCAAGAACCAAAATAGTGACACCCAGTATAAATTACGTTACAAGCTTGAATGTAAAAAGACAAATAAGAAAATTGATTGGGAGAAAACATATAGGCTAACATTTTGAAACAAAAAATTAGAACCTAACAAACTACCCATGAAAGAATTGAGAGCAAAAATCAACCGATGATGCTAGAACATTAGTCGTGACCTTTAGCTTTAGACAACGCAAGACGAGCTTTAGACAACGTCAGAGAGAAAACGAGCAAAGAAGTTGAGTTTTTATTAGGATGTGGGTTCATTTCTAAACAAAATGACGTCGTTTTGCAAAAAACTTGGGTTTTAAAAAAAAATGATTGAATCGTGCGATTCGTGAGATACGAATCGAATCGTACGATTCAGGTGCGATTCAACTCTAAAACGATTATCATATAAGATATGAATCGTTTTGTACCTGTATCGAACCGAATCGTATGAGTCGAATCGTGAATCGTACGATTTTAATAACTATGTTATGGTTTGGTAGAGCAACACGCTTACAAAGCTTGTGCTTTAAATGAACTCTGATCATGCATCCTTATTTTGATGATCTTGTCTTTTTTATGTTGCATTTTGTTATGTGTTTTCTGTAGATTATCTGCATTTCTGTCCCTGAATGTGCATTTTATGCAAAGGTGCTTGTTTCTTTCATTCGAATGGCAATATGAGTGTCAAATCAATTTCGATCTGAGCTTTTGGAACACACATCCAAATGCAATATATTTTGAGCAATTTAGTTTATATTTAATATATGTAATCTTATAAGGCCCTTGCATCCTATATTCTAAATTTTTCCTATTTCACTTGCCTTCGCTGCTTGTGACATGTTGCAGCAGTTGATACAATTAAACCTTTTCAAGTCTTTTCCTCATGGTATGTTTGGTAGGGTGAATGGAAAAATGGAAAGATGGAAAAATTGGAGTGATACACTTTCTATCATTTAAGGGAGGAATCCTTCCTTCCCTCTTTTGTGTTTGGTAACAGGGATGGAAAGTATAAAGAAATATTTTTTTCCTGTTTGGTAGGATGTAAAAGTGGAAGAATGTATCGTTGTATTTATATATAAAAGTAGTATGTACATATATTAAAAGATATAAAGGTAAATAAGATACATTTCAACACATAATTAACTTTTCTTCCATTTTTCTTCCAAATTTTGGAGGTATAAGTTTTGGTGAGCTGAAAGAAAAGCTAATTCATCCACTTTTTTATCCTTCCTACTTTTCTTCCTTACTAAACTGATGTTTTATCTATCATTCCAACTTTCCATCCTTTTTATTTTCCATATTTCCATTCTACCAAACAAAACACAAGTCTTTTCTTTTCTCATTATATGTAACCTGTCCTTTTTTTGGCTTCTTGCATTATGCCTGATTGTTCTGGCAACTGTGTTTAAACCATACATCTTAATACAACGATAATAATATTTTTACATGGTATCTAACTTAGTGTCTCGGTCTACTCTTTTTTTTTTTGATGTTTCTGTTATGCGTGCACACACTCGCCTGTGTGACGATTCCTTGTATATAATTTTCTTTCGGGTTGTCCAATGATTATTTTTATTTCCAACCTATATTTATGTATTTGAACACCTATGCTCTTTTGTTTGATGTATATGGATTCACATTGGCATTTTGCTATACAGAAGCAGAGAGGCGGAGGAAAGAGGAAGCTGAACGCAAGGCCAAGTTGGATGAAATTGCCGAAAAGCAGAGGCAACGAGAGCAGGAACTGGAAGAGAAAGAAAGGCGGTGGAGAGAAGAGGTTTTGCGGGGTTCCACTGCTGTGCCTCCAAGGTCTTCTGAACCTCCTGCCATTGTGCACACATCAGAGCCAGTGCCCATGGCTCCAGCTGCTGCTGCTGCTGCTGCTGCACCATCAGCTGGGAAGTATGTGCCCCCCAGGTTCAAACGGGAAAAGCCAGAAGGTTCGGGCCAGGCCCCACCTTCAGACCCTGACAGGAGGAGGTGGGGCAGCAGCGGCGGATATGATGATCGAACATCTCAATCTGGTGACGGATGGCGCGATGACCGTAGACCCTCATTTGGTGGTGGTAGCGCCACGCAGTCCAGCTGGTCATCCTCTAAGGGCCGTGGTTAACCGTGAGTTATATTATGGCTGCATTGATTGTTTTGAGATTTTGAACGCCAGAGAGTTGTTTTGGCCATTGCCTTCCTTTCTACTGCAGCAAGGATTTAGCCATGTTCTTGGATTTGGAGATTGGGTATCTTTTTTAGATTACTTTAATCTTTGGATTTGTTGTGTTTAAATTATTTTAACAATTTTGAACTTGAAGTTTGATGGGGGTTTTTTGGCACGTGGATTCCTCTCATTGTATTGTTCTTTGTTATTGTCGTGATATTGGTAATTAGAACAACTACTTATTTTGTTAGCTAGCCGTGTGCTGTGGCCACTACAACAATAGGTTGGACTCGTTTGTTTTTGTCTTTTGACCTTTCTTCTTGTTGCCGCCTTGTAAACCCAGATTCTCTCTCTCTCTCTAAAATACCTGATTGTTTCAATTTTATTTCCTTTTTAAATTTCCTCTTTTTTTTCAACTTTATTTCTACAAAAGCATGGGTGTAACTTGGTAGAAGCGTGTCTACAAAACAATTTTCGAAAGTAAAAATTGTCAACGTGTTTCGCAAACTTTTATTTTTTTTTCATGTCGAAAAGAGTGGGTTAAACTCACGTTTTTATATCAGCAATATTATTGAATGAATTTTAAACCATTGTTCGGATGGAAACAAGTACTTAAACAAAGGATTTGGGAAAGAAATCTCTCTCTCTCTCACACACACACACACACACACACACACAGAAAAGATATATAATATTATCATATTCTTTTAACTATTCTCTTTGGTTTAGGCATTACGAATGATTGGATTGGACAAATCCCTCCATCCCATACCCGTCCAATCTGAGAAAACAATGCAAATAAAAAATCCATTCCCTTTACCCTTTGTTTGGTTTAAGTATTAAAAAGATATGGGTCCCCCTTATTTCATGTAACAATTTGTGTTAGATAAAGTATTGAATAATGGTATAACTATTAAAATTATCAAGAACTCCAACTTAGTCTAATCTATACTCATGTTTAGTATTTATATCTAGGTTTGTTAAGGGATAAAAACTAGGGGTGACAATCGAGTAGTGTCGTGTCAGGTTCGTGTCGTGTCGAACATTAGTCAACTCTAACCCAACCCATTTAACTAATCGTGTCGTGTCGAGTTGATCTGTTTATTTTCGTGTCGTGTTCGTGTTCGTATTCGTGTTGACTCACATAAACTTTGAATAAAAAATTTAACGCTAAAATTTTATTTTCACTTAATTGAATCCCTCCTCGTACTTTTTCTACAAACTAAAAATTAACTTAATAATAACAATAGTAATAATGAGTAATAATATCTTTTTTATACAATAATTATGTCAGTGCTTGATAAACAGTTACAAATAATTAATATTTTATTTCTATAATATTAATTAAATATGTTAATAGTACATCGCTCAACCAAATTAAACATCAGAAGTAATGGAAAAAACAAGTTATCAGAACATGAAAACTCATACATGCAATGAAAATGTCAGATCAATCTCCTTCGAGTTAAAAACTTCGTGTTGGCGGGTCAATTCTGGTTAAGCGGGTTAAACGGGTCGTGTCATACACGGGTTTATACCAAAAAATAGTTAACCCAAACCCATTTATTCGTGTCGTGTCAAAAATTGTCACCCCTAATAAAAACTCACCGATTGAAATATTTTAACCCATCAAATAGATGGATTTATTTAAGAAAATTTTTTATGGTATTAAATACACTGTTCATCCGGATATTTTTATAATAATAATACTGAACCCAAAATAAATATCCAAACATAGGTATAAATGAAATAAAATAGGCCCATACATTATTTTATTCAATTTCTCTAACCTAATAGCTAAATCAAACACACCCTAATCATTTATAATTTTCTGCCTAATCGTTTCTTTTCAGTGATGTCTATCTCACTCATTTACCAATACACATACTAGTGTGATGTCTTTGTACAAGACTTACTAGTGTTTCAACTACAAGAAGATGGCACCTATAACGCCTTGAACTCTACAATCTTTTATTTATAATTAACACATTAGACTAATAAGTTGAATTTACTAGAGTCTTAAGTAAAAATTTATAATCGGTTGGTTGATTTCATATATTAATAATCTTGTGAAAATGAAAGGGAGAAACGCTCTCTCTTTCCCGCAATCAAACATATCATACATTTTTAAAATATTGGGTGAATTACATTTTATACCCTTAAAATTTTAATTATTTCTATTTTATATTCTTAAAAATTTAGATTTTTTATATTATACTTCAAATGTATTAAAAATATTATAATAAGACCCTTTTGTTAATTTTTTTACCTATTATTTTATTACCAATGGAATAATTTTTTATGAAATAAGCAATGGAAGCTAATAAAAACACCATTTGATAATATTTTTAATATATTAAGTAGGGATGGCAGTGGGGCTGGGGCGGGGGCGGAGGGAGTAGTCTTTATCCTCGTACCCGCTTTAAAAATATTCGTCCACCTCCAGTCCATTCCCGTTAACGAAATTTTTTTTTAATCTCCATCCCACCCCCACAAGTAAGGTTTGATCTTCGTTCACGTTCCCGTCACTATCCTCGTCCATACTAATTAATTTCATTAATTTTAAGAAAAATGTTGAAAAAAAATATAATAAAATATCACAGAATGATTTTGCAAGAAAAATAAAATCCCATTATATAACAAATAGATAAAAAAATCCTCATTATTTTTGTTGATAAAAAAAAAAGAGAAAGTAAAATTTTTTTTTTTTTTGGTAAAGAGAAGATTGTATGGGTGGATGGATGGAGTTTGTGATTATAAATATATATGTATTAATAAGTGTGTGAGATTTGTGATATTATATACATGTACATTATGGGTTTAGCTGGACGGCGAAGGCGGGACGAAAATGAGTTTTAGTCCATCCCCACATAGATTTATACGAATATATTTATATACATCCATCGTTCAATAAGTATGGTCAATTTTCGGTCTAAACAGGACATGTTTGGACAAATATCCGTTTTTCTCCATTCCAGTGTCATCCCTAATATTAAGGGCATAGCATGCAAAATATAATTTTAAAGGGTATAAAGTGAAAATTCTTAAATCTGTTGGGGTTGGAAAGTAAGATTCCCCCAAAAAATATTTGTATCAATGTCCCCTTCTCTACTTTCTCTCTCATCGTCGCCGTCTGAATCTGTCTCATCTTCAGATTCCTCGATACCGTCAATGAATCCAAACTCTCGCCGGCACTCTCTCTCCATAACTCCGTTGACCTTGATTCTCACACACTCATTTACAGTGTGATATACAAGTGTGTGTATATATATATATATATATTTGTAGGTGTTATTTGTGGCCAATTGAGTAGAGTTTTGTGATCTCAATGGCCATGGATGAAGAAGCACCGTTGGTTGTTGAAAACTCGCCTATTCAAACCCCCCTAAACCACACTAGAGATATTCATATTCTTAGCTGGGCTTTCCTGTTGATTTTCTTGGCTTACGGTGCTGCTCAGAATTTGCAGAGTACTATCAACACTGTGAGTTCATAGTTTCTATCATTTGACCTTTTATGGTGCAGTGTTTTTTCAGGATTATGCCTTTGAATGAGAAATTCATTTGATTTAATCGGTGGTGGAGGTATTAAAATGATAATTGAAAATTATCTCACCGTGTTTGAATTGCTTTTGATGTTCTTGAGGGTTGAATTTTTCTCACTCAGGAGGCTGATTTGGGGACTACTTCACTTGGGATATTGTATTTATCTTTTACATTCTTTTCGTTGATTGCTTCGTTGGTGGTTCGAAAGCTTGGGTCCAAGAATGCTTTGATTCTGGGGACTACTGGGTATTGGTTGTTCGTAGCTGCAAATTTGAAGCCAACTTGGTAATTGTGTATTTTTCTTAGTTTTTAGTTTTATTTATTTATTTTTATTTCACTTGTTCATCGTAGTAATATCAGGTTCTATGAGCTTGGCATAGCATAATCAATTTTTTAATTGGAGTATTTTTTTTGTGGTTTACATTACCAATAGTGGAAGCCTATTACATGGTAGTCATCTCTTTACGACGTCTTTGTTTAATTTCTCCAAACGAAGCTGAAGATGATGAATGCTGCTATTACCAAGTGTGGAGGACTTAAATCCTATGTTTAACTTGAACTTGCACCTAAATGAATTTATTTGTTGTTTTGAACACTGTCTCATGTTCTCTATGATCTTACTGGTATTTGAATTTACTATTTGGACCTTTAATCCTTTTCAGTGTTTCTAATTTCCGCTCAATGTTTGTTATTGGTTTCCATGAAGCGGCTATTTTGGAATGATATGAAATTACAAGGCCACTCTAGCCGGTTGTTCTTATGGAAGCATTAATAATTCCACGGGGAATTCTACCTTCCTGGCAATTTGTTGTTTAATGTATTTCTTTATAATGTTGTACCTATGCTTAGAAGATACAATGGGTAATTAGGAATAATCATTTTAAAATAGCTGTCCAAGGTTAAGTCATTGATCGGACTCTAATTACTCTGCAAAGCTTTGTTTTTGTTGAGTTTCTCATGCATTTACTAAGATAATGTGTCAAAATGCTTCTTTTCTTTCCTTTCATATTCATCCAATTGACATATTTAAAAGCTGATTGATTCTTCTCGCAGGTATACGATGGTGCCAGCTTCTTTGTACCTTGGCTTTGCCGCGTCAATAATATGGGTTGGGCAGGTTCGATTCTTTTCTTGTAAATTCAACTTCTCACAAATTGATTGGTTGATTGTAATATGACTGTAATAACTACTATTCTAACTTTATTGTGGCACATCAGGGGACATATCTTACTTCAACTGCAGGCAGTCATGCAACTGATTACAAAGTTGATGAAGGAACTGTAATTGGTAAATTCAATGGAGAATTTTGGGGAACGTTTGGCGCTCACCAGGTGCAGCATTTGAACTTTTGCCTGTCAATGCCATTTATCCTTTTTTTTTTTTGTGGTTCCAAGTAAGCTATTGCAGTTGATGCTTTCAATTTGTAACTACTACTGTTTTTCTATCAATCTTTCAGGTTGTTGGAAATCTTCTTTCTCTTGCTGTTTTAAGAGAAGGAGAGGTACGCTTTTGCTTGTAACTACAAGCATTCCAAGCTTTAGTTTGTCTCGTCAATCTTTTGTGTTGCAATTTCATGCCATCATATAAGTTATTATTATTATGAAAACACCATCTCAGAGCCTTTTATGTGAATATAGACTTCGTAAAATTAAAAGAAGGATTTACTTGTAGTGAATAAATTTGTTTTGCATTCTTGTGCTCTCTTGGGCTGCGCCTGACACTGACAGTATGAAAACTCAATTTTTTAAATTCCTATTGGAATTATCTGTGTTTTAGCGAAATTTCGTTTCTTTTCTCCTTTTGGAATCAATGGGTCTAATGAAAACACACAGAGGAAAAGATCCATGCTCAACCAAGAAAGTTGATCAATGTGGTTGCAGTTGGTTGACGCCTTGGTTATTGACCGAGCAGAATTAAGAAACTGTGTCTGTGTAGTTGACTCCGATTAAATGGGGTGATGAATGGTTGAGTTTGGTTAGAACAAAGATCTTGATGTATTTTACTACATGCCTTGCAAAATCCATTAGGTTTTGGGATGGAAGGATTGAAGAGATTTTCCTTTCACAACATACAGATGAACAGTTTATAGATTCATATGTACCCACTGATATTCTATCAAAATGATATTCTGCCTGGAAAGTAATGAAATAATCGTTAACTTCTTTGTGACTTTGGAGGTGATTAAAATTAAAGTATTGACAATTTTGCAGTAATCATTAATCAAGCTTTTAGGTTTTCTAACTGGTCCACTTCTTCAAAAGATGTAAAGTATGCTTCTATGTAGACAATTCAGGAGCCTCTGTAAGTGAGAGCTGCACATTTTAAGTATGTTGTGACTGCATTAATTGTCACAGAAAAAATGGCCAAATGAAAATAAATGCAACTATTGATGCATTTTTCCCATCATCCATCTTTAAACCAGTACTTCGTAATACCAAAAAATAGAAAAACAACTCGTGTACAAAACATAGACAGATCACATACATGGCTGAAGCATCTCATGGTCTAGCCTACCTACTTGACATATTTTGATATCTGTATATACTTTAAAACGCAATCATAATCTGTGCATTGCAAGCAAATGTAAGCGGTATTCATGGAAGCAATCAATAAGGTTTGTTCAAGGAGAAATTTGTCTTTACAAAACACTAAGGCTTTTCCAGCTTGATTTTGTTGACAGCCCAGTTCATAACAGTCGTTGCATTACATAAAGCAAGTCCTAAGCATTTGCATAACACCAAATTAATTGCAAACAGGGAGCATGGTTATACCTTCCTATCTCAGAATTTTATGGTTTGGTATTGTTTCAAATTACTGCAGGCAGGAAGTACCAGTGGCACAACTTTACTTTACATCGTATTCCTTTGTAGCATGACTTTAGGTACTATCCTCATGTGTTTCTTACAAAAGAGGAATGGTAAAGAAGAGGAAGGAGTGGGAGATACTTCTGTTGGTTTTTGTTCTTCCATTGTATCTTTATCAAAATCTATTGGCAGTCTATTGTTTGATGTACGAATACTATTGGTCATCCCCCTCATTGCATATTCAGGCTTGCAGCAAGCATTTGTATGGTAAATACTCAATGAAGTTTTCTTGGAATTCATTTGATTGCTTTTTGTGAATTGGGTGCATTCTACTGTTATATATCTTCTATTGAGCGTGAAATTTGTTTTTCATTTTAGGGATGAATTCACCAAAAATGTTGTTAAGCCTGCACTTGGCGAGCCTGGTGTGGGTGGTGCAATGGCAGTGTATGGTGCTTTTGATGCAATTGTAAGTCTGCAAATTTAAAAATGAGTAGTTTCTTATGATTTTTCTATTAGTCACAAGAATTAGCTCAGTACACCGGAACCCTTTTCTGTTTTAATGCATCAATTCTATTCTTTTTTTTTTCCTTTAACCTATTTCAACATTTGAGTTTGAAAAATAACTATTAGTCCTGAGTAAACTAGTTTTAGCTCCACCAGTTGATGATGTACGATAAAGATAAAAGAGTTAAAAAATAAAAAGATTGATACCTGTTCTTTTATTATTGATGTCTTCCTTGCCCAGCAATGTATATGCGTGGTAATATTTTTCACAAGTACTCTCCCTTAAGACAGTTTGAAGAGTATTTTTATTGTATGCCTTCTTCCAGTGTCAATGTGTCATATATTCTCTATTGTGTGTGCCTTGCAATTATGACAGTTATTCTTAATAGCTACACTATCATCATTGGATCATACTTTTGGGGAGGAAAATGTTTAATCTTGGGAAGATTGTATTACTTCTGTTATTATCATTGAGTTTGAGTCTCTGCTTTTTTGGAACTTTTTTCAGTGTTCACTAGCTGCTGGTCGACTAACCTCTGGTCTATCGTCAATCTCTTTCATAGTATCTGGCGGAGCATTTGTTCAGGCTATTGTATTTCTATCGCTTCTGGTGAAATCCAGGTTGGCACTCCTATCAACTCTCATTGTACTAAAAATTAATGGTACCTAAAGTTTTTGATTATGATAACTGACCTGAAGCTGTATCATCTTTTTGATCTGTGTGTGCATGTACGTGCAGTGCAACTAGCGGAGTACTTGGCACAATATACACACTTCTTATGGCGGCCTTACTGGGCATTGGTGATGGAGTATTCAATACGCAGCTTAGTGCTTTGCTCGGAATACTCTTCAAGCATGACATGGTATTTACTTTATTCTCTTTTTTGTTTACACTCCAATAAGAGTTAATTGGTAAGGGTTTAGGCATGTGAAATGACGACCAATAATCACATCATTAAGGATGAGAAATGTGATCCCACCGATGGTAATGCTAGGTTAGGAAAGTCCAACACTTATGCAGGTTGAGATAGAAAAAAATTGCATTACCCTATAGTATATTGACAGATATGATCCTAGACAGAACAGGATGTGAAAATAATTGACCTCAAAGGGGTGTGGCAAAGCTTTATTGAATTGAGTGGTGTCGTGTCAATTTCTTCTTCCATGTCTCTTATTTACGTTGTCCACCTATTTCACAATGCAGTGTCATCCACTTAAATCGCTAAATTGAGAACTATCCTTTTATTAACATCCCATTGTGAACTCTGATGTCTTACAGTACTTGCGTAACTTCTGAATTTCCGCGGCTGAAATATTAAATTACAAATGCAATTAATTATCATTGCAGAAGTAGTTTAATTTTTGTTTTTTTGTATTAAATGTTAGTTGGATCATTATTCAAAAATATATATCAATCTATTTATAAATTTACATATAAACATAGTATATAAGCTGAAATTAGAGGAGAAAATAAAACCAGCTGAGCTTTCTGGATTGGAATATTAGGTAACCAAACATTTTTCTAGAGAGGGGCAAATTGAACTATAGACGTGCATTGAGGTGCTTAAATAAGCAAAAAATGAGTTTACATTCTGACCAAAAAAAAAGCAAAAAATGAAGTCATCCAATTAAAATTTTTAGGCTTGCATAAATTGAGAAATAGGATTCATGCGGTTGAGTTAAGGCATGCATACATTGAAGTAGCGATAACAAGTGTTAGCGTGAAGTGAGAAAATTGATTAAAAGACATAATTGGTGTTGATAATTGAAGCCTGATAAATTGATAATAACAATCTGTTACATACCTTCTATTGACTGGAACGAAGAAATAAGTTCTTGTTGCAGATCCCTTAATGCCTGGGATGATTACCATGATGAGAACCCCCCCCTCCCCCCCCCAAAAAAAAAAAAAAAAAAACCCAAAAGAAAGAAGAAAAATAATCACACACCCTCTCCATCTACTAATTGTTGGTTGTCCTAACTTTCAGGAAAAAAATTAGCGGTTGTCCTTTTCTGTTGCATTTAAAAACCCAACGATAATACATTCTGCTCTCTAAACCTCCATCTATTTGTACCCCACCAGGTAGTGAAGCGGTGATCTCCAATTCTGCTGTAGGTTATAATCAGTAGCCGTTATATGTTATGACACAAATGAATCCTGTTGATTGAGTTCAAATTGAGGATTTGGCAAAAATATAAGAAACTTTTATTACTAGGCTTAAAGTAGTGGAGGCAACGGCACCCTGTATTTTATCTTAGTTATAGATATAAACTCATGATTTCTAGTAAGTTGAGCTAATCTCGGAAACTTTGGGCCATTATTTGGAATTTTGCATATAAAGGCGTGGCCCAGTGAAGAATTATGATCACCTCATTTGAAGTTTCTTATTGATTGACGTATTTTTATAAGCACTGAAGTTGTTTCTTTTCATGGTTTCCCATGACTCGGCTTTATGTTTGTTCCATCACATTTCTCGGTGCATGCGTTTGTTATTTCATTTTCGATTTGTGACTTGAATATCTAGGCCATGTTTGGTTAGTTTTCCGGAAACTGTTTTTTGTTCTCAAAATTTCAAAAACACCCAAAACCTATTTGTTTAGCATTTTTGTTCTCAAAATTTTGAGAAAAAATGAGATTTGAGTCAAAGAAACAGAAAACAAGTCTAGCTTGTTTTCAGAGTTTTCTTTGAAAATTTTGAAAACAAGGAGAACAATTTTGGACTTTAATGAGGTCTGTCATTCGAGTCTCCTTAGCGGCAAATTTGTTCATTCCTTTTTTTTTTTTTACTTCTTCTCTCTCTCACAATATATAATATATATTATATTTTAAAGTTTGGTTTATTGAATTTTTTTTTATGAAATTATCAATCTAAAAATAACTTTCTTATATTTTTTTATTAATGTTTGAATTACTGTTCAAACATATATTTAGGCTGTCTAAACAGGTTTTACTATTTTATGTTCTGTAAAATTGTTTTTGAAATCATCTAACCAAACAAGTTTTTTATCTCAAAAAATTTTAAAACCATTTTCTTAAAACTCTTATCAAAAACTGTTTTTGGATACCTGTTTTTGAAACGCAAACCAAACATGCCCCTAATTTCCCGGTGTTACTTTTTGGGGACAGGAGGGAGCATTTGCACAACTCAAGCTTTGGCAGAGTGCTTCAATTGCGGTTGTCTTTTTTGTAAGCCCATATATAGCAATGCAGGTGATGTTGGTTGTAATGCTTGCTGCGCTTTTCATCTCAGTGGCTGCGTTTCTGTTTCTTACACTTAAGGTAGAGAGAGCATTCTCCTCCAATGCTTCTTGATATAAAACAAGCAGACGTATGCATCGAATCTGAACAGTATGATTCCAGTCTCGCATATTTGTTTCACAAAATCCCCCAAAAGAAAAATGAAAAAAAAGAAGAAACTCTCTTGCTTGTTGATATGTGGTGTTTGTATGTACGAGCGAATTTATCAAGCTATCGGTTATATTTCTTAATGGCAAGTCGAAATGTGTGAAGATTAGTTTCATGGTATTCAGTGTTTCTTACTGTTACAGTTGAGAATGCCAGACACCAGTGGTTAGTTTTGTCTTCAAAAGCTGTTTATGGTAGAGGAGGATGTCATTTTGTGTTGTTTGATACTTATATACCAAGTCCCGGCGACGATGATGACTATCTTCTGCATCTATGTAGCTGTGTATTGTGAGTTGTTTTCCCCATCCGAAGGGAATTATAGACATTTCATGTGGGTTAGATAACAAACTGTTCTTCTCCATTTATTATTTTTTCGTTATACGGGGAAATTCTATGGCCTATCCTCAGCGAGTAGAGGCGCACATATGTCGCTCAGACTCGTGACTCTGAGTAGAACCAAGGGCAAAGTCCGGGTGTATAAACTAGTCCCTCAACTCATATACCATTTAAATCAGGATTTGCGTTTCGCCAGGGATTCAAGACCCACACCAGAGACTTGGATACGGTTCATCCAAACAATTGAGGTCTTGTTCTACCAAATAGTCACGTTTTTGTTCTCAGGGGACTTCGAATCTCTAACCTCCCACTGGAAGCCAGAGGCTCTGGCCAACTGAGCTATCCCAGTTGGTTTTCTCCATTTATTATTATTAGTAGTAGTATATGTTTTTTATTTCATGATTTTTTGTCTTACTTTTATGTCAGGCAAATGCCAAAAAATGGTTAATTTCCAAACTAATGGTTATGGTCAGTACTTCCCCCTGTGACTTTGACTTTATTATGGGCTGCATTTTGCGTCCCACGAACCGGGCTTGAATGATTAAAAATAGGGTGAGTTTTCGATCTAGATCACTCAAAATTTTAAACTCAAATTATAACTTGAATCACATATTGATCTAAGTAATCTGTATTATAATCGCAATTCTAACTTTTTTTTTTTTTTTTAGTGTTCTTTAAACTCATATTTTGATAATATTTATTAGAAATATAAAATAAATATTTGTTAACTATACGTGCATATGGATGTATTATTCTAAGTAAAAGTTACAAAAAGAACCATGATTCAAAATGACGTACCAATTCATCTACCCAATTGCATCGTATTTTGGAAGAAGTATCGTACCTATATTCGAAGCGTTACCATATAACGCTGCACGGAATTTCCCACCCCAAACAAGCCCTGCCACGTGTGCCCAAAATAACCGTTCTAGCTGCTCTCCTGTCACACCCAACTAACAAATGAGCTTATAGAGGAGAGGAGTTAGTCAATCTGCTCTCTCCTTCTCTCTTTTCCTCTTCCTCTCCACCACCAACAACTGAACTACATCTCTCTCATAAGTAGTTGAGATTAGGTTCACATCCACACACACACACACACACACACACACACACATATTCTGAATTTGTGTGTGTATTACATAAACCACAAATTCTGAACTTTTCTTGGAGGGTGGTCTCTTCAAATGACTCTCTCTCTTTTTAGCTCCCTGTTGCAAAGAGTTTTGGCCTCCCCACGGTGGCCTTTAGTACTCTATGCAGCCACATGGACGGCACTTTTAACCTTGACAGTGGCGGTGGCCTCGTTCTCACCGGAGTTGGCTTTTGTTTCGGCTATAACTCCGACTTCTTCATTCTCCAGGTTGTGTCATACAGAAGGGTCTGTGACTGTGAGGGTTCCATTGGATGTTCCTGCTGAGGTACTTTGTTTCCCGGCTCAGCTGTTTAGGAGGTCTAACATGGACTTGTTGATCCCTCCCATTTTCGCCGCTGTAATCGTCGCCGGCTCGGTTTATGTGGTTAGAGCTTTGGGTCTGTGGGAGGTGGATGATGAACCCCATTGAGAGAGAAGAAAATATAACTTTTGGTATGGTGTCCAGGCTCCAGCACACCTCTAGTACACTTTTTTTTTTTTTTCTCAATTTCTTAGTATAATCTTCTTTTATAATTAAATCTTTAAATTTTAACAAAATAAGAAAAATTCTTCAAAAAAAAATAAAATTGATTGTACTCTAAGAATAAGAATAAGCAAAAGGAAGGCAATTGGACTACCGAGAAAGAAAGAAAGAAAGAAAATGCCAGTCAAAAGCTATCATTATGATGTTCTAAGAATTATGCATGCATCGGTTCATCTTTTTTCAATATAAAAGGAAAAAATTGCAAGAATGAAAGGGAGAGTTAGATAGCGAGTTGAGTGCATAGTGTAAAAATTGTAAGCATGATCTCTAGGCTTCTCTGTTCAATGAGTGTATTGTTTTTATTCTTATTTGTAATGTTTGTCATCTATCAATAAAACTCAATTTCGAGTTTTCAATTCTAAGCATTGTAAGTTTCGTTTTCTATCTCTCTCGATTACTAGTTATGTTATGTTCATATTTGTTGTTACGTCTCTGAGTTTACACATTGCTAAACACGAAATAGATCTCATTGTCTATGAAGTATACCAACTTTTTTTTTTTAAACCTAAAAATATCATTTTTAAGTAACAATTTTAAAAATTACTTGAGTTAAAAAAAAATTATAAAATTGTCTTGGTTTGTGAAATAAATACTTTACACTTTCTTTCTTTCTTTTATTTGTCCTTAGCCCAATTACCTTGTTTTTGTTTATTCTTAAGAGTACAATCATTTTTTTTTTGAAAGAATTTTTATCAATTCAAAAAAAAAATTAGACCCATTATATTTAAGTGGATCCTCCATCTATGTCCAAGGGATATCTATAATCGAGGGGAATTCAAGAAAGTGTATTGGAGCAAATATTTATCCTTGGTGTAAGGATGTATATATGAAGCGGCCTTGAAAAGTAGAATGACAGTTCTTGAAACTAAGAGAGAATTTCTAATGATTTTGAAGTTACAATGAGAGAAGATTAAGTTGAGCCTCTGAAACTATAAAACACGGATATTTCAAAAGGTCAAAATATTGGTATCGAATATTTTTCGGATATGGATACGCGTCTGATACGATCGGATACATATCTGATACGACTGAAATATATCCTAGAATTAAAAAAAAAAAAATTTGAATTTCGGATACTTCAGGATACGTCAGGGATATGACGGGGTGTTACTTGAATTTTTTAAAAAGAATGGGGGCACCAGAGTAAATAAGTTTGGGCCCTTATTTGCAAAAAAAAAAAAAATTATGAATGTATGATTTTTGAATGATAGAATGGTTAGTTATTATTATATATCTTTGATAGATGTATGATTCACTTTATAAATCATGATTATTACATTAAATATAATAATAAAATTTTTAAAAAATATATTTTATGGACGTATCCTAACCGTACTCGTATCTTATTTTTTTAGATTTTGTCGTATCGTTGTATCTATATCTATGTTTCATAACTGTTAATATATCTAGATAAAATCGGATACATTGTTGGGTTTGAATCGATTAGGTGTGCCCATTTCTCGTCATTTCATTGAGTTGGAGTTAAATTGTAGAAGATTTGATGACAAAAATTATTGTTCTATAATGTTGGTTGTTTGAGTAAGAATGTTAAAGTTTATTAGATTCATTTCAAATGATGGCGATTTGCGATTGCAAATTACCTAATTTATTGATTTAGTCTGATTGATTACTTCAACAAACTAAATCAATAAATTAGAATTACAAGGATAACTCAAGTGATAAAAATGACAAGTTGTAAACCCAAATGTTCTAAATTCAAATATTGAAAATCTCTTGAGGTCAAGTTATAAATTTTTTATTTCTCATGAATATTCTAGTTTCGATGTGAATAGTCTGCCTTTTGACCAGACTAAGGAGAGGATTAGTCGAGATGCACATAAACTGGTTCAGGTACCCCTGACCGTTGAACCAAAAAATAAATAAATTAGGTACAAAATACTATTGCTCTTTCCCCAAAACTTTGGTAAAGTGCAAGCACCAAATTGAGAAGGTCTACCTGGGGTGATGGACTGTTTATCTAAACATAACCTTTTGTGGGTTTGAATCTGAGAAACAGCCGTTGTATAAACAGTGATTAAAAATCGTATCACTGATCTTTAGTAAAAGCGGGAGGCTTGAGCACTAAATACGACCTTTTATAAGCTTTGAATAGATTGTACAACAAGTTCAAGAAAGCTTGCCCAGGGAATTATGTTAATTTCTCAAACAGATGTATAGGGAATTAGAGAATAAATGATATATGCTTTTATAGATTATAAGCTGCTTTCAATCATGTTGCACATTCTTGTATGTAAACCACACCCAACATGTAAGTACAATCTAGTTTAAAAGACTTCAAGTACTGGACATGATCGAACACCAAACCAGACAAAACACGTCTCTCCTCGAACTATGCCTCCAGTATTAAAATGTTCTTCTCAACTTTTAACTGTCTCAATCTGATCAGTATGCAAAGCACACAATTGGGAAACCCCATGAAACCTATTTGTATTTGCCCTTTAAACTTTTTTTTTTTTTGGGCATTTCCATTGGTTGTAACGGATGAATTAGACGAAAGGGGTTGATTGCTTGAGACAATTGAAAGTTAAGAGGATACTTTAAAACCGGGGCATAATTCGAGGGCCATCTGTGATATGTTTCAAGTGTTTTGAGTTGAGTTAACCAACTTGTTGCTGAAATCCCACAGTTTCTTCCCCAATGCCTCATCTGTAGCGAACTTGCTTGGTTCATACTCGTTGCAGTCCAGCAAGTACTTTCCAGTCACTCCTTTCAACTGCGGGTGGAGTGCAGCATAGCAAGTTGTGGCTGCACCCTGAAAACAAATAAGAAAACATGCAGCCTTTATTAATTTCTATTTAATGGAGAATCCTTTCAATCACACATACCCTCTGAATGCATGACTACAATGCAAATGTCAGATGCACGTTGAAAGATGGCAGCCTAGGTTTTCAGGTTCCGTTGGAAGCAGCTTCAAGGAAGAACGGCCAATTACGGTAATTATATAGCTAACGACATTAAGAAGAGGTGAAGATGAAAGAAAACAATCATAACAATACTCTTTATTCCTATATGGTTTTTTTTTTTTCGCACCATCAAAGGCAAGGTTTTTATTCCAACTGAATCGGGGATTCAAGTCTGAAAGGGCTAGTGCTTGATTGAAACTAGCCCTGGTTGAGCTGTCATAGGTCTAGAATCGGAATAGGACTAAGCAACAAGCAATGACAGGATAGGTGATTGATCCTTTGCTTCAGTCAGACCAGCTTGGTTGAAAGTGAAATGCAGTGGAATGGAAGTTCCGTTCCTGCTCATTCATCTTAATTGCAGTGCCTTATTGGCCAGCATAAAATATGGGTTCAACCAATGCAAACAGTTGATCGCGTGTATACGAGGTTAGCGTTACAGCCATGAATCCAAATGCACATGGTGAGATGATTTCCCGTTACATCAAAAAAAAGACTACTGAACACATTGCATAGTATTAGGATGGCAAAGCCTTATGGAACTAATTCCTCCTAGAAAAATTCCACAGGCTTAATTGTGGCAACATAACAAAAAGAAAGGTGGGACGAGTTGGGTAGAAGAAGAAACTGAGAAAATAGATTATGTTGTGTCTATTTGTTCTTTCATTGTAAGGAACCAACAAATCTATGCTCATTTTTCTTTCATTTTTTTCTTACCAGCTAGTACTGGAATTCTGTAGCCCCCTCATTTGCTACTATAATTTAACAAAAGGCAGGAAAACTGTAAATATCTACTCCTACTGCCTTTCAATGAATGTAATTCTTCTTTCAGAGGTGTATTGATGTACCTGAGGGATGTTTTTCCACAGGAGATATGTAAATACCTTCATAATTCCTGCCAAAACGACATTATAAAAATCACTGGAAAAAAAAAATCACTCTTAGTCGATACATATTGTTCTTCAACTGCATTAAGTATGTTAGAACATACTAACAAAACGAGCAGAATGCCTCATGAGATTTGTCGTTATCAAACCAGGATGCACTGAATTGACTGTAATGTTTTCTCCCTCTTCCTGCATGTCAAGTGAAGAAGCATAAACAAAAATCGCAAACAAAAAAAAGATAGAACTTTGATCAAAACTACATGGTTTAATATTTATTGTAAGGTTCTGACATTCTTCTAAATAATTTCTCCCATGACATAATGGGTTGAATCCATGTTGCATAATAACCACCAGTATGGCTTGCATTGCTAGACAAATCATGGTGTGGTGACAAGTCTTAATGGAAGAACATGTCTTTGGTTTGGTGTTTTATCAACAGACAATCTTTCCTGACACCACTTCTTCCTTGCCCTTCACTAATTGACCCGTCATAGGAAGCTTGTGCACTAGGTTTTCTTTTTAGTCCGGTGTTTAGAGCAACTGAATGATTTGTGACAGTAATTGAATTGCCAAGATAAACACGGAGAGATGTTATTATTAGTGACCAAAATTGGAATTGAATTGCAGTCCCGAATGATTCCATCAGGTCACTAACAGACATCCCAAAAAGAATTCTGAGATGGAGAGACAAGTTGATATTGGTTTACTTGAGTAAAGAACGGTAATGAAAACTTAAGCAGAGACCATATCATTCATATATGAAGGCTGTGTCCTTTCATCACCATGCTTTAGGAATCACTACTTTCTGAAGCTTTTTTTTCCTTATATATTAACACCCTCAGATTGCAAACAGAAGCAATAAAATCACCTGCAAACGTCGAGAGAGCTCGTTGGCATGCAATAAGTTTGCCAATTTGGATTGTCCATAGGCTTTTTTGTCCGAATAGCTGATTGGAGCAACAATGAAGTTGAAAGAACATGTTAGCTTCAGATAACAAGTGATTCATATGAAGCATTGAGAGAAGAGGAAACATTCACAAATTGGCAAACCAGTTTTGATCATTGATCTTATCAAATCTTATCCCTTCTTCGTAAGTGTGAAGGTGGGCTACTGATGTCAAATTCACAATCCTTCCCTCAATACCAGTAGCTCTTGCTGTGTCCTTCATTTTGTCAAGGAGAAGGTTCGTCAAGTAGAAATGACCTAAAAACACCCAATCAATTTGAGAATAGAGATCACCGAAAAGGGGCTCATTAATAGGGCTGCAACAGAACCAAAAGTCTGAATTCTCGGGATCAACTCCTATTGGAGTTCATTTAAGCTTGTTTACTTATAGAACAAACCAAGATAAAGCTCAATTTTATAGTTCGTTTCCTAAATGAGCCAAGCGTGTAATCTGCCTTGTTCAGCTCATCCTACTTGTGAACTGATCGAGATTGTTTATAAATAGATAGTACAAATTAGTGTATCTACATGAACGAGCCGAGCTTGATATTAAATACTAGTATGTACTCAAATTTAAGCTCAAACAGAAGCTTGAACTCAGTTTGTTTATGTCAAATGAGCTAAGTTGAGCCCGAGCTCTTTTTGGTTTATCAAATGAAGGAGCTGAACCTAAACAATCTGAAGCTTATCTCAGTTCGATTCATTTGCAGCCTTACTCATTAACATAGATTAACCGGTGTATAAACACTAATGTATACTGCGTACCAAGATGATTTGTAGCAAATTGCATCTCTATTCCATCTTCTGAGAGCTGGAATGGACAGAACATTACACCAGCATTGTTTCTGAAAGTTCAATTTTTCTGTCGATTAGATGTAACTGAAGGGTAATCATTCAAGTTAATATTATCTTGGTAATATTGCACTCAAAAACACACAGATTCACAGGCACACACACAAACACAAATGAAAAAGGAGAGAGAGAGAGAGAGAGTGTAATCACATCAAGATGTTGAGGGGAATGTTAAGAGCAATGAAGTTATCAGCAAAATCCTTAATTGATTTCATTGAGCAAAGGTCAAGTTTCATAACATCAACTCTAGCAGTTTGGTTGTCCTTAAGAATGAGTTGCTTTGCTTCATTTGCAGCCTCCATGTTCCTTGCTGCAATAATAACATGAGCTCTCCGAAGAGCTAAAACTCTGGCTTTCTCCAACCCAATCCCACTAGCCCCTCCTGCACATACACATTACGATATAAACCTCACTTGACATTATGTGTTTGCAAGCACTATGTCTGATTTATCACCAATTGCACATAGTTGAGGACAAATCTTAAATCCTACCACCACCCTAGTTTAAGGTTGTTCGACCACCAACTCGGGAAGAAAATGATCATTGGTCAATCTTCTATTGACTTTTTTGGATGACCATTTTTTATGGTCGTTGTTGTTGTGTGGTTTTAATTCTACAAGGTATACGAGACATGTCTGAATCGATCACTAGTTGGTTTAAACAGAATGTATGTCAGTGGAGTTGACTACGGTACCGGGAAAAAAAAAATTCGGTACTATACCTTCAATTAACACATTTATGATTACTTTTATCACATTTGTGGATACTTTTATCACTGTTGTGGACCTGTGGTACCCAAAAAAATGATAAAAATAATTACCACAACAGTGATAAAAACACCCAAAAATGTGGTTATTTTTTTTGTACTGAAGAAAAATGGTTTAAAATAATTACCACATATATGGTAAAAACACCCATAACAATGATAAAAACAACGAAAAAAGTAGGGGTGTAACTTGGATTGGTTGGGCAGGTTGAGGGATCAACCTTAGATATAAAATCTTCAATTCTAACTTTAACTCTAACTCGGCCTAAACCCAAGATACTCAATCCGAGTGTTGCCCTAGTTGATTTTAGGCAAGCTCGGATTGAAATCAGGTTACCCAATTTGGGTTTAATTCGGTCTAGTAATTCGGGTTCAATAAACAATAATTTTAAATTAGGTGTGAGCCTTTGTACAATATTCGACTATTATATAGGCCTACATGGGTTGTCTATCTGCTCTAGGATAACAACTCCTTGTCTTTCTTTTACCTTTTATATTTATCCAACTTCGGTTGTGTAAATTTTTTTCACCATCTATAGTCTTTATGAATCATGTTTTACTCACTCTTTAAATAATAATGATTACAAATATATGTATTTATATGTATATTTTATTTATATTTTTATATATTATTTATATAAATATAATACATGAATTCGGGTTGAACTTGAGTTGGGTTTGGATTGAGTCTGATTTCATCAATTCGAGTTGAGTTCGGGTTAAACCCGTGAACTTGAACGCTTAACCTAAATCTTACCCGAATTCAATTCGGATTTTCAACCCGAACCTTAACCCTAACTATCCTAACTCTAAAAACCTCAACCGAAACACTATTTTTTTGGGTTGAGTTCGGATTGGCCCATCTAAATTGTAGCGCTACACAAAAGGGATAATTTTTTTAGTTATACAATAACCCATAAAAATTATAAAAATATTTATTAAAATAATAAAAATTTGAGGTACGATAACAAATTTTTTTTCTTTAATACCGTAGTCAAATCCGTATATAAATTATTTCTGGAACAGAAGGTGTGGACCCAACCAGTAAGAGAGAGACAGATGGGTGGGGTCATTAGTCATAAATTTTGCAGCAGAAAGGCAAACCGACAGTTACAAATTAAACTATTTTCCCCAAAAAAAGGGAGAGTTACCAAGTGAAACCACCGACGATAACAAGCCCCGAAGATCTCGTCCAGAATAATCAATTAGATGATTTAATGCATCATAATTATTGAATTAATTTAAGACCTATTATTAATTTAATAATTTTATTAAATTAAATCCAAATAATATTTTTCGTATACATTTCAAAACAATCAGATCATATACATATTTCAAAACAATCAGATCATATACATAGACCCAAGTTCAGAGATTATGTAATCATTCCATAATCAAAATCAAGCACATGCATTGAGATTTTGATATATATATATATATGTGTGTGTGTGTGTGTGTGTGTGTGTGTGTGTGTCTAACCAGTAACAATGGCGGTGAGGTTGGAAGCATCGATCCCCTCAGTGACCTGTTCAGCAGTTGAAGCTGATCCAAACCCACTTGGGCCTGGTATTCCCGTTATCAATCTCAACATTTTTTCACTTTTTCCCAAAAACAGCCTCCAAGAACAACAACTTCCTCTTTTTCTGCAACTAAATCATACACAGAAATAGATAGATAGATAGACCCTTCTTCACTTATTTCAGCTATGGCAGCGGGAGCGATTTATAGAAAAGCTGTGTGGGTGTTGGGTGTTGGAGAGAGAGAGAGAGAGAGAGAGAGAGTTAAAGATTTAAATAAGATTAAATGCATGGGACAGTTGCATTGAAAGATAAAGCAGAAAATCGAAAGTTTAATTAGCTTCACCAACTCTTCAACCAACCCATCTTTAATTATAAAATAATAATAATTAAAAAAATAATTTCAATAAAATGCATTCTCCATGTATAGGAATGTGAAAGTTTAATTTAATATTTCTTGAACTTTTAAAATCATTTTAATTGGTCACTTTCGTTTATTTAATTTGAGAAGAATGTGAGAATTATGTGCTAATGTGAGTGGCGGTGTATAGGAATGTGAAGTTTCAACAACTTGGGAATAATAAATAAATTAATAACAATAAATGGAATGCTTGTGAAGTTTCAAATGCCATAATAACAATAAATTAAAAAATAAGTTAAATATATATATACTAGGAGTAATCTGTGCTAATATAAATGAGAAGTGATTGATTTGAGGGAGGAAAAAATTCAATGTGAATAGTTTTGAGAGGGATGTTAGTAACATTTGGATGAGTTGATTTGAAACCGTTTGATGGATTTATTGAAATCTGTCATATTTTATATTATAGATATAGATTATCTAAATGAACAATAGTCCTCAAACTCAAACTATTATTTTCTCGTTCTCTTTGTATTAAAAAACTTAAATTTTATACTGCTCGCATGAATCCAAAAATTAAAGTTACATAACACAAAAAAAATCATTCACTCACTTGATGAAATCATAAATGAAAAAAAAAATAGCTTTCATGAAATGCTAAAATCAAATGTGTCACTCCAATTCAACAGTAATGAATTTAAGAATCATCACTCCAAAAAACAAATATCAAAATACTAAAGAGAATAAATTAGTTACCATAAAAAGAGTGAATGAATTAAGATATACATAATTTGGGGAAGATATTGTATGATTTGGTGGGAGATTTGCCTCTGAATTAAGGGGTAAATATAAAAGTCAGAGAGCCGTGAATGAAATGTGGAAACGGAAGAGCATTAATTTGGGGTAATTACAAATAGAAGGTGTCTTAAGCAGGAAAATAAAATTCGTCTATCAATCTAATTTGTCGAATCAATATTTTTAGAGTTGATCTGAGCTGCAAAAAATTAGAGATAAGATAGACTTTTGAATATAACTTATTTTTTACTTAGAATTGATCTGAGCTACAAAAAGCTCAAGAAAATTTTTGGGATTTAAACTCAACTCAACTTTATTATATATATAATAGCGCGTTCATGGAAGTTATGCACTATAACTTCTTGTGGATACTTTTAATGTCAACCAATAGATCATGATCTAACCGTTGCTAACCAAAGATTACCAACATTAAATACAAAAACCTACCAAAGTAATCTCTTTATCAAAAAATGAAATCCCAATGTAATATTAATAACAGTCCTTATAATATTAGGAAAAAAAAATGTTTGATTTGGAAAAAAAATGTTATAGATTTGATTTGGAAAAAAAAAAAAGCACCCTTTCATAATAGGGACTGTGTGAGATCACATATAGGAAGAATTTTAACCTTTTTCATCCCAAATGAATATAATGAATCCAATGGGTTATATAAATCAGATCAAAAAAATGTTTTTTTTTATTTGACTGGGTCAAATTTATGAGGGTCAAAAAAATATGTTTTTGTATTTGTAAAATATTTGGTTTGAAAACAAATGAATACACTTTCCTAACAAGGTTAGAATTCCAATTAATATATCATTGAAACTTCCTATTTAATAAATGACTAAATTTGGTAGGTATTGATATATATTTTTTGGTTTCTTTGATAAGTGACCGTTAGATTATGATCTAACGACTCACATAAAAAATATTCACCTTTTCAAACTAAGTCAGACTGCCTGCGTACGGTATTGGATCAAGTTACACGCAGTTCTTGAAACTTTCATGATCACACTACTATATATATATATATATATATATATATATACACTTAGAGAGAGAGAGAGAGAGAGAGAGAGAGAGAGGATAAAGTTAATAAAAAAAGACAGTACTTTCAAAATTTATTGGTGAATGACACAAAATGTACAGAAAGAACAACAGTGCTTAATATGCCTTAATGGAATGCTTCATGAGTGACATGTCCTTTTCGTAACCATAATGAGACCCCATTTGTGGGTGGAGGTAGGCCATGGCATTAAGAAGCTACGAGCCCAAACAGCCGCACTTACTGGTTATTACTTATTACATTTGTATTATTCATTTCGATTCAATCTTTAAAAAGGAATTTAGATGAAAGATTACCGTAAAACCACGAAAGTATCGCCACCGCCACCGCCCGCATCAATGTTTGACTCTCTAGTATATCATTATCATAGGTTCTATAATAATTTTAAATATTAATATCGATTATATCTCGTTTAACATCCCACTACATATGTATTGTTCGAGCATATTATATTAAAAGTTATTAAAATCAATTTTGTATAAGTTAATTCAAACTTAATTTAAATTACCACTAAAATAATTTAGTCAATCCAACCTAGGAGTACCCCCGAACTAAACACACCCTAAAAGTATTGGTGCGGAAAACATATGATATGATCTGTAAATATGATATTATATTTGTCAAACAGTTTGATTAAATTTAATATTTAAATTTCAGTTGATACCAAACAGTCTGTGAATTAAAAAATGCAGCATTCAGCACTTAAAGTTCAGTATTCAATTTTCAGTATTTCGCTTTCATTTTTATCAAACACCACCTTAGTACAAACTGATTTAATCCTGTCACGACATGACACTTATTCAGGATATTGCTTCAGTCCAGGCCCATTAAATATTGGGCTAGGTCAGCCCAATATTCATGTGCCTGAACCCCCAAAACAGTACTAGGAAATTAGCATCAATATTATTGGCACCAAAATATGGAGGAATAGAGTGGCCCATTAGCCCATTTAACTTTGTAGGATTGGGTTATTTCGAATATGGAGGAATAGCGTGGCCCATTGGCCCATCTATCTTTATGGGATTGTGTTAGTTACTTAATGCACATGAATCAAGGTGCATTAAAGATAAGAGATTTTGAATTAAATGACTCTAAAGGGGGTATTTAGGTCTTTGTATCCATGTAGTTTACTTTTTTCCAAGACATTTTTGAATGTGTACTTTTTGCCAAATAACTCTAATTAGGTGTACCGGCTTCCAAAATCCCCTTATTTTAGGGGAAATTGGGAGGGGGTACACCAAATTAGACTTAATTGTAAAAAAGTACACAGAAAAAAATATTGGGTAATTAAGTCTTTAATTTTGATACTTATTTGTATCTAAGTACATAATTTGAATTTTATTGATTTTTTTGTGACATTTTTGTCCTTCATTGATCCATGTGTATATTCTTTGGAAAGTGGTGCATTAAATATCTCCTAATTTTATAGGAAAGTGGTGCATTAAACATCTCCTAGTTTTATGGGAAAGTGGTGCATTAAATTCGTATATATACTTGTTTGAATATATATACAAATTCAAACAAGTATATATATATACACACACACACATATATATGTATATATATACACGAATTTATATATATATATACATATATATATATATATATATACACCTATTCAAATGAATCAAGAAGTTATGGAAATTTGTAAAAAAGAAATTTCTGAACTTTTGAAAAATAATATCATTAGAAAATCTAAATCTCCTTGGTCTTGTCCTGCTTTCTATGTTGTTAAAAATGCTGAATTAGAAAGAGCGGAAGCAAGGAGGAATAGAGGAATGAAAAACACAACTAAAATTATGGAATATATACAAAATACACACAAGTAAGATACAATTCTTACTTTGACTAGCCCACTTTAGTGCTAGTATTGTAAGTATTGTATCTTACTTGTGTGTATTTTGTATATATTCCATAATTTTAGTTGTGTTTTTCATTCCTCTATTCCTCCTTGCTATATATACGTATATAATTTATATATATATATAAACATGTATATATATGTATATAAATTCGTATATATATATATATATATATATATATATATATATATATATATATATATATATATATATATATATATACGAATTTATATATATATATATATGAGAACTTTAATATTCTATTTTTGTATATCCTCCCTTGATTCATGCGAGTTTTTTTTTGAACTTTAATATTCTATATTTGTATGTCCTCACTTGATTCATGCGAATTTTTTTTGGAAAGTGATTTTGTTTTCAAATTATATTTAATACACCTTTATTCATGCGTTTTTTTTTTTTGGAAAGTTATTTTATTTTCATATTAATTTAATATCTGAAATAGTATAATAATGTAACAATAACAGTGTAACAATAAAAGTGTAACAGTGTAACAATAATAGTGTAACAGTTATTGTTACACTATTACACTTTTATTGTTACACTTTGTGCATGTGGTAATAAATTCTAAACGGAGATGGACTGTTTTGAATGAAATTATGTGAAAATATATGTTTAACAAAATGTAATAGTACAATATTTTGTGTATATAGCTTGTTATACTGTTATTGTTACACTGTTACACTTTTATTGTTACACTGTTATTGTTACACTATTACATTATTTCGGATATTAAATTAATTTGAAAATAAAACCACTTTCCAAAAAAAAAAACGCATGAATCAAGGTGCATTAAATATAATTTGAAAACAAAATCACTTTTCAAAAAAAATTCGCATGAATCAAGGGATGACATACAAATATAGAATATTAAAGTTCCAAAAAAAATTCACATGAATCAAGGGAGGATATATATATATATATATATATATATATATATATATGTATATGTGTGTACGAATATATATATACGAATTTATATATATATATATATGTATATATATATATATATATATGTGTGTGTGTGTGTGTGTGTGTATATATATATATATATATACGAATTTATATACGTATATATATATATATATATATATATATATATATATATATATATATATATATAAATTCGTGTATATGTGTGTATATATATAAATTATATATATGTGTATATATATACGTATAAATTCGTGTATATATATATATATATATATATATATATATATATGAATCAAGGTGCATTAAAGATAAGGAATTTTGAATTGTTAATACACATGAATCAAGGTGCATTAAAGATAAGAGATTTTGAATTAAATGACTCTAAAGGGGGTATTTAGGTCTTTGTATCCATGTAGTTTACTTTTTTCCAAGACATTTTTGAATGTGTACTTTTTGCCAAATAACTCTAATTAGGTGTACCGGCTTCCAAAATCCCCTTTATTTTATGAATACACACAAGAAAATAAACATTAAAATGCAATTGACCATTGAAGCAAGGGAAAATTACCAATAAGTATTATTTTTTTTCCACAAATATCTATTACGTCATATCATTTTTGTTCTATATCAATGAAGTCCTATTCTTAATATTTTATTTTAATTAAGTCCTAAATTCTATTATATTCTAATTTTATTCTTATCCTTTAGTTACCAAAACTTTTTTATTTTTTTTCATTCTTAAAATCAATTAAGAAGACAAAAATTCAGCTAACATAAACTTCATAGCATGACCTAAAGAAAGCCCATATTTTCTTATTTTATTGGGGTACCGAATCTTAAAACTCGAGACAATATTTATCGATTATTTAATAAAATAAGAAAAGTTTAAAAAAACTACATCGATATTGTTTGTCGATTAATTCTACTTTAATGTCGTTTTTTATTCAAGCACAACAACTAAAATAAATTCTTAACTTAATCATTTTAAATCCAATATAAATTAGTAGAATAATCTAAAATCACACAAATAATATATCAATACAATATGTAATATAATAATATTATTTTAATCGAAGTAAGAATTAACTTATTGTGATGAAGGAAATACATCGCATAGCAATTGGAAAGCCCTAATAGTGTACTGTTGTAGTTGACATACCAAAAAGAATGTAAAGTCACATAGCAATTGAAATGTCCTAAGAGTGTGCCGCTGAGTTGACATAAGAATGCAAAAGAATTAAAGGATTTTGGTAACTAGAAAGTAAGGATAAAATTAAAATAAAATAGAATTAGGAATTAATTGAAATAAAATATTAAAAATAAAATTTCATTGATATAAAACAAAAATGATAGAATGAATGTTTATGAAAAAAGTAATACTTGTTTGTAATTTTTCCTTGAAGCAATGGGGATACAAAACACAACCAGAGTAATCAATGGGCTTACTTTATGGTATTGATCAGTTTTACTTTGGAGTTTTGTATGTTTTAAACAATTGGATTAGTTTTTATACATAATATTTTTTTCTAGGGATTTTTTGATATTTTACTGAAATTTAAAAATGTGGGTCTTCCATGATTCCAGCAGATTTTACTGTAAAATTATCACAAAAAATATTGGATAAAATGAGAAAGGTGAACAGGAAAAGTAGATGATGGTGTTGTGGTGACGGGTTATCCTTCGGATTAATAGTTATAGTTTAAAAATCGGATATGTCACAACGGAGTACCGTCATGATCTCACCTTGGAGGGTTATTAGCTGCTAGTCCACCCCTCTTCCTTTTAATGACCAAAAAAAAAAAAGGAAAATTAGATCAATATGCACACATACTCATGAAATATAAAAGTTTGTAATTGGTGGATTATTTCGTAAAGCCTATTACTCATTTATTTATAACTAGATAATGCACACGTGGACTATTATGAATTTTTCATTGGCATAAAGGTTACAAAAGTCAATGAAAAAGAACCACTTAGAAATTGGGTGCTCACTAAATGATTACCTATTACTTTTCAGGTCTTGATATTGACTCGAAGTTCCAACCAAAAATTTAAAACCAAGAAAGATAAAATGGACCAGTATGTTGGTGCTTCATGTGCTATAACCAGTGCAATTTGGGCAGGTTAACTCTGACTCAACTTCAATCCAACCAAAAACATCACTACTTGGTCAATTTGTTGGTTATTGTGTCTTTGAAAATGTGATTATTTTACTATCTATTCTTGTTAATAAAAGTAGAGGGAGTTAAAATATTATATCATTTTTAACAGTTTTCAAGTTCGGCTCGAACTTGACTCGGGCTCGGGCTCGTTCAACTAACAGTCCTACATACAAGTAGGTTGTTAGACTCACTTTAATTGCTGCTGTAGTTATAAAATTGTTTCGAGACTTCACATCGTTTTTTAAGATGGAAAAATTTCGGTCACTTCATTACCTTGACGAATTAGGAAAAATACAAAAATCACCGAAATCAAAAAGGCTAAAAGAGGAAATTGCCTAGTGGCCCTATTTTTCCATTTAGAGAAATTGTTTAGCTTTAAAAAATATTAAACTCCAACAAAATTTCAAGTTCCATATGTTTTGTCTCTTGCGCTTTCGTCACAAACCAAAAGACGAAAATGAAAAGAGGAAAGAAAAAGAAAATAACGCCATAGAATCTATAGTCTAGTTTTTGGACTAAAAGCCATAATTTAGATCAAAATAGTGATTTATCATATAACAAATAAATGAGGTATTTAATCTAGCACTAATTTGATTTTATACAAATGTTTGAGGGTAATTATAAAAAAAAATTGGGTTTAGTAGCATTTTAGAAGTAGTATAGTTATAAATATAGATATAGACATAGATTAAAAGAATCAAATTTGTTTCGGGAAAAGGCTAAAAAGAAGTACTCGCTTCAGGATATTTATTATTCTTTTTTTTATTTATTAACAAATATAAATAAATTTCACACCAATAAAGTTCCTTCTCCGACTCTCCTCAATAGGGGTGGCAAATGGGTGAGTTGAGTTGGTTATGGGTTGGGTTAAATTGGATTGGGTTAAAATAAATCTAATTCATTTTTTACTCACCTAGTAAATGAGTTATAATGGGTTGGATTTATAATGTGTTGGATTTATAACGGGTTGGATTAAACCGATTAACTCATAAAATAATTAAAATTCTTAATATACACATTAGTACACTAAAACATACACACATTAGTAGTACACCAAAATATAAACATACACACGCACACACTAATACACCAAAATACACACAAACTAATACATTAAAAATATACACACTAATACACCAAAAATACACACACATATACTAACATAAAAACTAAAACGCATTTAATAAAAAAAATACACACATAATGGGTCGGGTCAATTGTGGGCTATGAGTTGGTCTGTGGGTCGATTCATGAGTTATGAGTCAACACATGGGTCGTGGGGGTCGGTCCATGGGTTATGGGTCAACCCATGGGTTGTGGCCAACTTATGGGTCATGGGTGGTGTATTAGTGTGTGTTTTTTGTGTACTAGTGTGTGTATGTTTTGGTGTATTAGTGTATATGTATGTATTTTTTGGTGTAATAGTGTGTGCATTTTTTGGTATATTAGTATATTTATTTAATTTTATTATTTGTGTTATTTAATAAAAAAATAAGTACTCAACCCAATGGGTACCCATTTGTAATCCATATTAATCCGCTTAATTAAAATAAATCATATTACCCAACCCATTTAGAACCTATATCAATTAATATAGGTACCCAACTCATTTATTTATGACGTGGGTTGGCCGGTTTAATGGGTAATGGGGTAAGATTACCACATCTACTCCTCAATCACTCCTCTTATATTGATCAATTTATTTCACAAATTTTTTCTTTTTTTGGTTTTATCTCACCTTTTTTTTTTTTTTTAATCAAGATCTTACCTTTTAAATCTATTTTTTTTTTCATATATTGCACATGTGTGCCACCTAATTCTTAGCACATTAGTCATGCGGAGATGTGCACATAAATTAATTCAGATATTTCTAACTAAAATATAATAATAAATCATGCTAAGATGTGTTCCGGAACATAGGGGTGCAACTCGGGCGGGTTGGGCGGGTTAGACAGTCAACCCTAACCCAACCCTAGATATATAATCTTCAACCCTAACCCTAACCTTAACCCTAATCCTACCTCGGGTTGAGTTGAATTCGAGTTTAATTCGGGCGGGCTCGGGTTGAATTCGAGTTCACTGCAAGAGAGACAGAGAGAGGGGGGAATAATTACAAATTCATAAAACAATCCATATATTTCATTCATAACAATGCACGATTATTGATCATCTGCTTTCACACCAAAAAACTAGTGATCTCAAAGCACAATCTCAGAAAATATAGAAATTAGACCCATAAAAACATTAAACTTAAAACATCACACTATCACCACTAATCACGCATAACAGAGTAGCAAGCAACAAGATACAAAGGACAATGAAGTAAAAATGAAAAAAAAGTGCTAATGCTTTATATATATAATTTGTCGGGTTCGGGTTGAAATCGGGTTGCCGATGCCTCAACCCCTGCCCGACCCAAATTGAATTCGGGTTGATATTTTTTGACCCAACCCCAACCCCAACCCAAGTATTAAAAACCCTAACCTAAGCCCTAATTTTTTCGGGTTGGGCTCGGGTTGCCCAACCCAAGTTGCACCCCTACCCGAAGATGCTGCTAATAGTAAATACCTATGTGAGAAGGGAGTGCTGAATAATTTAAGAGGTCTGGTTTTTATTCGCACAAATCTCAGGGGAGGTTATTGTAAATTACTGTTAAAATTTTTGTAAAAGGGGATGATAGTGGCCAATGGCCAAACAACATATTTAGTGCACCACCCATTTTCCACCTCAAGCGTTTTGACGGTGTCGGCGAAAAGAAAAGGTTCTCTCTCTCTTTCTTTCTCGATTTAACGTTCTCTCACTATTCAATCAACATACACACAATCTATGAATCTATGATCTAATTAGCTCTCTGTTTCACTCAATTTCTTCAATTTGTTGACAGATCCGATCTGAAAGATCGCGATCAACACCGATCCAGATTGTAATGGCGGCATCGCGGCGCCTCCGAGATCTCCAAGCGCAGCCTGGGAACAAGATCTGCGTAGACTGTTCCCAGAAGAACCCTCAATGGGCCTCCGTCTCCTACGGCGTCTTCATGTGCTTAGAATGCTCCGGAAAACATCGCGGGCTCGGTGTCCACATCAGTTTCGTCCGATCCGTCACCATGGACTCCTGGTCCGAAATCCAGCTGAAGAAAATGGAGAGCGGAGGCAACGATAACCTCAACAAGTTCTTGACACAGTATGGAATCGCCAAGGAAACCGATATAATTACGAAATACAACACCAATGCCGCTTCGATTTATCGCGATCGAATCCAAGCCCTAGCCGAGGGTCGATCGTGGCGGGACCCACCGGTTGTAAAGGAAAACCTAGACGGAGCTGGAAAGAATAAGAGTAGTTATAATAATAAACCGCCGTTGAGTGGTGGTGGTAGGAATGGTAATATTGGGGGTAATGGAGGGTGGGATACTTGGGATAATTATGATGATGGAGGGTCTAGATCGTCGGGATCGGATATGAGGAGGAATCAGACGGTGGGGGATTTTAGGAGTGGTGGAGGTGGAGGGGTTGGTGGGCCAACGAGGTCGAGATCGACGCAGGATATTTATACGCAGGGGCAGTTGGAGGCATCGGCCGCGAATAAAGAGAGTTTTTTTGCAGGTAAAATCGCGGAGAATTCATCGAGACCGGAGGGGATTCCTCCGGCGCAAGGGGGAAAGTATGTGGGATTCGGATCAAATCCGGCACCAATGCCGAGGAATGATTCACAAGGGGATGTCCTTTCTACTGTTACTCAGGTAAATTGAATGTATATATTTTAATTTTTTGGTTGGCGAAGATGTGAATTACTGATTGATGAACCATCATAAAAGCTTAAGGTTTGGATAGAGGTGTAACGTGTATTGATGGGGTAATTGCGTGTTGTTGTATAGGGATTTGGCAGGTTGTCTATGGTTGCTGCGTCTGCGGCACAGTCGGCTGCTAATGTTGTTCAGGCAGGGACAAAGGAGCTCACTTCCAAGGTGTTTGCCTTTACATTTTCATTTGAATTGGATTACCATTTTGCTAAGCCATTATAGACTTTTAGTTACCTCTTGCTTCAATAATTGTGGAGGTCTTCAAGTGAATCTACGTTCATGTCAGCATGCAATCTTTAATTGGTCATTTAGGGAAAACTACATAATGCATGCTCCGTGCTGCAATCTTATTGTTTGTTTAGGACTTAACTGTTTGAAATACTACCTGGGGGGATGTTAAAACAGTCACCATATCTTCATAGTAAAGCAGGGATTATTATTATTTATTTTATGGTTAGTACTACCTGCTAGTATACTCATTGGAGTTTGGAGGTAGCTTGAAGTCAGAGCGACAACCTTCTGTGCATGAAAATCAATTGCTGCAATTTGATATCCAAATATGGTTTAGCCTATCAAGGTTAAAGAACTTGTAATTGTGTCTCTCGTGTAAAGGTAAATGGAAAATTAAAATTGGCACAGCTGAATATATTATTTACGATGCATCTCTTTCGCGCTCTCTCTCTCTCTGTGAGATTACTGCATGTGATCAATTGAAGTATTTCCTCGCTCCAAATATTGTTGTTAGCTATTATGAACGTGCTTGAGTATGGATCATGGTAATATGGTTTGACCCAATTTTGAGCGATTTGTAGATAGTGATTCTCTTATAAAAATTTGATTTTATTGTATCCCCTATTAATAAAATTTATTGTAAGACATTTTCCAGTATTTTACTTGTCTGAAATAAATGTCAGAATAATCCAATTTCCTTTTTCTGGTGGACCTAAAAAATGTGTGTGTTTGTTGGTGGCTTCTTCACGGACATCTAAAGTGATTAGTCCATCATGATATTGTAGGTATATGGGTTGTGATATTCTTTCATCTGCATTTGATGACTTCAAGTGATATATTTAAGGTTGTTGAGGGAAAATATTTTCTTCATGTGCAACTTGCCTCCGTGGGAGTTGATATTGGAGGGTGAGACACGGAGTAAATGTAAGGATTTTATACGCACTGGTATATTTTGAAGAGGCCATGGTGCTGCATCTACTTTGAATCCAAAAATTCTAGTGCATGAAGAGTAGTATAATTCGCTAGAATCTAGACACATTCATGCCATGACTTTGGGTTTTGGTTGCATGGAAAACTGGAAATACTCTGTCTGAGCAAGGTGGCTGCATTGTGTGTCTGGGTGGCAATAGTGTCTAGGCGTACTCTTCTTTGACATTTCTACTAATGTCCCTCTCCCATCCTTCACTATGTGAACAAGAAGCAAGTAGAACGAATAGTTATCAATAAGAAAATCTAATCACTTTTTACCTCCCTTTCCATTGCCAACCTAAAATATAATTATGTACAAATAACTCCCTATTGTTTTGAACTGAAGTGAGTTTTTCTGTTCTAATAAGCGGGCCTTCACTAGATTATTTTCCTTCAAATGATATTTTTTTACTGAATTAATTTGCCAGGCCTGAGTGTTCTGCTTTGGATGTAGTTGTGATGCATTTAGGTTCACATCACATAACATTTGGTGTTTTTGGTGACTACTACCTGTCGTGTCATACACCTCATGAAAAAGTACATCGAAAACAGAAGAGAGTTGGAGGAGAGAGAGAGAGAGAGTGGAACATAGATGAAGATGGAGAGCGAGAGCAAGATTAGACTTAGAGAGAGGAGAGCTGAGAGAGAGAAAGGGGAAATTCCCTTTTTGTGTTGTATCTCGTTAATGCTAACGCTAAATTCCTCTACTACGACAAACCTAATGGTTACAGGCTGTTCCAAGAAGTCCAATTCTATACAGAGAAATAATAATGAAATCATAGAATTAAGAAATTAAAGATTAACCCAAAAATGATGGCTAAAATCTAACCCAGGTCTGAGATTTGCTCCTATGATGACAGTTGTAGTCACTAATCTCTTTGCTCTTATCAGACTTCATCACCTTTTCTGCTTCAAAAATGATTATTTTGTTCGCAATGGAGATGGTGTTTCTTTTCATTGATTTTTGATAAATTCTTATTTGCTCACCTGCCAGTATCTAGTGGCAAATTAGTCCATGACATATATGGAGGTGCATATAGGCCAATTTGTGGCTTGAGAATAAATTAGTTTCGGAGTAGAGTTTCTTGACTTCTGCTGAGTTATCCACAGTTGTATCAAGTCTGTCATTCTCCCTATACATTTGTGCGTGATGTCTCCCTCTTAGTTTGCAAAGCCTCCTTTCATTCTTGAAGAGACGTCAAAGTGCTTAAGTAGCAGATCACTGATTTCCTGAAGACATAGCTATAGATGTTGTAGCTCTGTTTAGAGGTGAGACATTTTTATGTGCTCCTTTTTGACAGCTAAGGAGTACTGTGGGCAGAAAACTTAACAGACCAGGTAAGTGTATGTTGGTAATTAAATAATTGAACTTTTTAGAAATACTATTTCCCGTTGAATTATTTGATATTTGTTGTTATTATTTTTTATGTGTAAAAATGACTGTTTGATGTCATGACTACTGATTGCTTTGGGCTTAATATATTGTGTAAGCTGAACATATTCCTTGGGTGAAGTCCCTTTCAAGTTGTGTGCATTTACCTCTTACCTCCTAAAACTTTGGATTTTGCTTCTTGTGGATATGTTCTATAGAATGTTTGCTATTGCCTCAATGATCTCGGAAGTTATGTACAAACAAATGAAGAAAGATGCATGTGTAACCCTCATCTTACAGGTGAGAGAGGGAGGATATGATCACAAGATGAATGAAACCGTCAATGTTGTCACTGCAAAAACGACAGAGATTGGACAGAAGACATGGGGGATCATGAAAGGGGTAATGGCATTGGCTTCACAGAAGGTTGAGGAGTACACAAAAGAGGGTGTCAGCTGGAAGAACGATGGCTGGGAACGTAATGAAAGCCAGAGTAATGGTTACTACCAGGAGTTTGGACAGGAGTCAAAAGGATGGAATTCTACTGGCGGGCAGCCCTCATCTGGTAGCCATGTTAATTCTGTCAGTTCAGGCTCTTGGGATGATTGGGATAGTAAGGACAATTCGAAGGAAGAAACATCTAAGGGGAAAACAACCCATAATGGGGACAGCTGGGCAGGCTGGGACGATGGTAAAGATGATGGATTCGATCATTTCTACCAGAGCGCATCTGATAGCAAGGCAGTGGGTCACAATGGGAAATCAGATGGTAAGTGGACTGATGGAGGCTTTCTCTAAGGTCAGTCTGGTATTCCCAACTCTTTTTTACCAAAATTTTTCCCTTCAAAATTGTTTTTTCCCCAATGGAACTTGTCGTGAAGGGCTTGTGTGTTTGAAAATAGTCTATATATGTACAATTATCAACAGGGTGGGCTAATTGTCCGACTAAAGAGGACTTCTGCTTGTGTTCTTGATGAACATTATTTGTGGTTTACATCGATTTGTAATGACTTTAATTTGGTAACTTGTCCTTTATGTTTCAAGAAGGTTTACTTTCCAATCTTTTTTTTAATCTCATTGCTTCTCTCTTTTTTCCACATCTTACCTGTTTGTTAACCAATTTTTCGGAAATTCGGTTTCTGATTGGTTGAAATTGAAACCATTTAGGTTGAAAGCCATAGTACTGATACGTAAGTATTGGAGGGAAATTGATCCGTCTTAGTTGAACGCTTGTGCAGTGGTCTATTTATTGAGGAAAATATATAAATGTGTGTTAAAGGATTTTACATCTTCTAATGTCTTTTGCTAAGTTAAGGACCTTACGGTCTCTCTCCTCATAGTGCCGTGAAGAATTGCCCTGTGGCAACCAGTTATCTGATAATGAGGGAAGATCTGTTCCTTGCTGCTAAGACTGTTAATCAAACTGAGTTATGCGAGCTTGACTTGAATTCGGCTCGTTCAGGTTCGGTTCATTTTCTAAACTAGCCCGAATTTGAACAAGTTTTTAGACTTGTTTAAAAAACAAATCTTACAAACTCAGCTCAAATTCGACAGACTCAACTCGTTTATGTGCAAATATTCTCGGGCTTGACTTGTTTTTGGCTCGTTCAGGTTTGACTCGTTTTTTAAATGAGTCAAATTTGAACAATTTTTTAATCTCGATTAAGAAATAAGTTTTTTAAGCTCGGTTCGAATTCGACTCGGGTTCGTTCGACTAACAGTCCTACTTATTGCCTGTGGGCTCGGAATTAATATGGGGGATGAATTTTTTTATTTTTTATTTGGGTCCTGGGGGATGAATTACCTCATGTTTACTTATCAAAAATAATTAAATTTCGGGAGTTAGTCATACCACATGGCGGTATCAGCTGTGGTAGGTACCCAATAAAATGTTGTGACAACACTAGTTTGTCAGATACATAATTTGAATTTTTTAAGAATTTTTTGATAAATTAATAGGTTATAACTATTTATTGGGCATATATGATAGTGTATTGGTCTTAACTTGTGCGAGGAGAGTGAAATCATCTTCAATACATTTTTTTTAGTAGATCATCAAACATAAATTTAAGTAGGATTTATTGTATATAAACGAATTCTTTTTCGTTAATGGTGGATGATATGCCATAAGAAAAATAAAAGAAAAAAATAAGTATTTGAACGGATTTAATATTGCAAAGGGTTATAGAGGGAATCGTAAATTCAGGATGGCATAATATTCTTTAAAAAAAAAAAGTCAAGTACAAGTCGCACAATATAGAGGGCAAGTAGATTGAAATGAGTATTATATACTTGATTTTATTGCCACTCAATAAGTAGGGACTTAATTGACATGATTAGGGGCTTCTTTGCCCCCCGGGGGGGCACATGCTTAGGAAAATTAACATAACCAATATATATCTCATCCCTAAAGACTCTAAACTCACCTCAGTGCATCACTTTCAGACCATTCAACCTTTGTAATGTTGCTTGTAAGATGATCTCTAAGATTCTAGCCAATAGATTAAGACCCCACCTGGACAAATTCATCACACCAAACCAAACTGTTTTTGCCCCAGGGAGAGGTATTGTTGAGAACATAGTGCTAACTCAGGAAATAGTGCACCAAATGAAGAGGAAAAAAGGGAAAGGTGCTCTAATGATGATTAAACTTGACATGTCTAAAGCATTTGATAGAGTAGAATGACCATTTTTACTCAAAATACTCGCTCTATTGGGGTTTCCATCAACTTTTACCAATCTCATTCGTCAATGTCTTTCCACAACATCATTCTCTATCCTACTTAATGGCAGCCCTTTTGGTAACTTCTAGGCACAGAGAGGAATCAGACAAGGTGACCCACTCTCCCCCACATTATTTATCATTTTCTCTGAAATCTTATCCAAATTGCTACATAAATAAGTTGTTCCGGGGAAGCTGAATGACATTAAGATAGCAAGGAATTGTGCTCTAATCACCCACTTGATGTTCGCAGATGACATACTAATATTTGAGCGAGCAAATCCTAAAGAAAAAGATTCGATTTCAAAATGCCTCCATACTTACGCAATGTGGTTAGGACATAACCTGAACAAGGACAAATCCAAGATCCACTACAGCAATAATGCACAAGGTAGCACCATTAGAGCTGTGAAAAGGTGTCATGGGACTAAAAAAAGGGCTAGCAAATGTCAGTTATCTGGGACTACAATTGATGATTAACATAGCAAGCACCAGGGCTTTTGGGCCAATAGTGGAGAAGCTTGAATCCGAACTACAGGGCTGGAAATCAAAGATTCTTTCTTATGCTGGGAGAGCCACTCTAATTAAAGCTACAACACTGGCCATGCCAGTATATGCAATGCAATCATTCATGCTCCCCAAGACAATTTGTGATATAATGGATAGGAGAATCAGGAACTTTTGGTGGGGAAACACAGAGGAGCACATATCCATGGCATTTTAGGCCCAAAGATATGGGTGGATTAGGCTTCAGGAAAACCAAATACATTAACCATTCTCTCATGGCCAAATTGGGATGGCAGTTGATTTCAAATGAGGCTAAAACATGGACCCAACAGTTGCTAACGAAGTACTGCTCAAGATCCTCCTTTTTCAATGTCCAAAAACAATCACAAGATTCATCTATATGGAAGCAGATTTTGGAGTGTAGACCACTGACCGAGAATGGCTCATGCTATACTGTTGGAGATGGGAAGGCAATTAACATCTGGACAGAGCCATGGGTTCCAAATCTCACAACCTTCAGAGTGTTTCCCCAGTTTGACATTGAACAATTACCAAGGATCATATCTGACCTAATTGATAGCCACACGAATTCCTGGAAAATAACCTGCTGAACTCCCTATTCGACCAAGATACCATCCAGGCTATTCTCAAGATACAGCTCCCCATTTACCCAAGACCTGATCAGATGGCATGGATTCCAAGTAAAACAGGAAAGTTTAAGGCAAGAATTGCTTATCAATTGCACAGAGGAAATCTAGATCACACAAGCTGTTACTTAAGCCAATCTGACTAGAAGAAGCTATGGAAATCCCCCCTACATGAGAGACACAAAGTTATGCTCTGGAGACTAGCCACAGAAGGTTTACCCACAGGAGCTTTGCTTGCAACAAGAATGCAAATTTCAGACATCCTATGTCCTTTTCTGCCATCAATGTCCAAAATCTGGCATACACATGCTATTTTTATGCCCCTTCACAAGAGGAACATGGTTTGTAGTGTGGGGATTCCACAGTGATCACTGATGATGCACAAATTGGTTTGTACACCACCTGTCAAGTAAACAGTAGAAAATGCAGTAAATTAAGTAGAGGAAGAGAAGACAAGGTTTATAGTGGTTCGGTCAACGTGACCTACGTCCACTTTGAATGGCAAGGGTCACCGGTATTTTATTAACTCCGGTGTGTTGGGAGAGCAGAGAGTTACAAGCTTATGGAGGATGAGGAGAGAAGTATGCTCAAATAAGTGTGATCTGCTCCCCAAGTATTGGTGTTGCTTGCAATTTATAGTCGCCTCCTAACAGATTGGGGCGACTTAATAGCAACTAAATAACTATTTTGGCGGAGCTGACGACTTCTTCTTAACGGGCGAGGTGGTTGAGATGCTCTCCATGAGACTCGGTCAAAGGATGTGGTGAAGGTTGACTCTTTCCAAGGCGGCGAGGGTGAGGCTCCTTGGATGACCCTTACTCCAAGGTGGTTAGGAGGAGGCTCTTGGATGACCTTGTGTGCTCCCTGTTGAGGTAACTCCTTAAGCTTGATGAGTTTGATCGGGTTGACCACATTGGGCTATACTTGGTGGATCTCTCGGAGTTGAGCTATAAACTCGGACCGGGCTTATAATTTGAGCTGGGCCCTTGGGCTTGGCCCATCAATCACTATACCCATGTCACAATGCAAGAATGAATCCATAATATCCTAAACCAAACACTTCTTTTTGGCCCAAACTACATTCAACTGGCCACCTTTACAGCCATCCTAGCAACCTCAATTTGGGAAGGAAGAAACAAAGCAAAATTCCAGATGGCAAAACTAGACCCCCAGAAAATAGCCCAGCAAGTTCAGCAAACTTTCAATGAATTTCTCTTGCTAATATCCCACTCTAAGGCCCCTTTTTCCAAACAACTAGATGCAAACAGGATGCATGGCACAAAGTGGATCAAGCCACAAGACGAGGAGATCAAAATCAACATAAATGCAATAGTTGGAATAGTCAGATCATCCATTGCAGCTATAGCAAGAAACAACACTGGGGAGGTACTGATCATGACTCTTGAACAAGTCAACACAATAGATTCTTTAATAGCAGAGGCACTGGCTGCCAGACTAGCAGCAAATTGGGCAACAAAAATGAGTTGGAGCTATGTCACTATAGAAGGAGATTCACAAATAGTCATTCACTCAGCTTCACTCCCACATGTCAAGCCACAGTGGTCAATCCTTACAATCATTCAGGACATTAAAACCATATTAAGTAGTAGGCTGGACTAGAATCTGATCCACACAAGGAGGCAAGCAAACTCAGCTAGCACATGAGCTAGCACAATGGGGTTTAGCAATGAAGTTCATCGAGGCACTAGAGGCTACTGATATCCCTAAAGCAGTATTAGGAAAACTAAATAAAAATGTAAATAGGCCTAATGAAAGGCCCTTAGAATAGTTAGTCTCTCCCTGTATCTCAACTTTTACAAAGTAAAAAAAAAAATTTGACCTCTCTAATAGACAAACTTTTTTTTAAAGGAAGAGAAACCTAAATTTAAATGAGAACAAACCCAAATTTAAAAGAGGGTAAAATATAACTATTGAATCTTTAAAAGAGAGTGTAATCTCACCATTAAATATTTGGTTAAAAAAGGGTCTCCCTTGATTTGGGTTTAAAAAAAGATTTCCCTTTATTTGATTGAGGTACAATATAATCATTTCAATTTTTAAGGTGTAAATTAAGAATGTAAATGTTTTAGAACAACTCCAACCCTGCTCACCAAAATAGCTAGGGTTGTCCATGGGCCGGGCTGGGTCGGCTAGCAAACTTTTTTTTGGGTCGGGGTTGGGTAGTGTAGGCCCAAGCCCGTACTCGAGCGAGTTATTGGATGGGCCGGGCTTCGGGTAGGGGTAAGCTACCCGCAGCCCAACCCGTCACCTATTGGGTGGGATTTGCGGGCGGGCCTGTTTGGGCAGGCTTTATTGGGCCTATTGGGCGGGCTTTGTTGGGCCTGTTTTGGGCCTATTGAGCAGACTTGCTTTGGGCGGGCTTGTTGGACCATATTGAAAAAATATACAACTTCATTTAATTTTTTTGTAAATTATATTTTTGAATTAAAAGTATAGTCAAAATCAAAATGGACAAAAATTAAATAATGAATAATTTTATTTATGAATAGAAGAGAAATTGCATCACAATAGAATGAGTACATCCCAACTAAGTTGGCACCTACCCACCTATCTATCATTTGCACAATTCTACCCATTAAAGACTTTTGTACATGAAAAACTTGTATATTTAATACATGAAAAAAAAAATTATTCATAATATCTAAATTTCTAAAACTTCAAATTCTGGCTTTTGGGATTTATTTCCATATTTTGAGCTCTCGCTTCAGCAGCATACCAATCTTGAAGACACATAAGGGCTTCCATTGTCTTTCCATCCAAGCAACTCATATGCTCATCAATGACACGTCCACTTGTACTAAAAGCATATTCGGATGCTACAGTCGACATAGGAACTGTTAGTATATCACGAGTCATGGTGAAAAGAATTGGAAGCCTACTTTCATATCCTTTCCACCAGGCCAAAATATCAAAATTAGGATCTTCAACACCTACCAATGGAGCATTGTAATATTTCTGAAGTTCAGTTAACCCCGTAGATGTTGACATACCTCATTTGGTCAAAATTGAAGCTATCATAGATGTTTTACCTTTACCTTTACTAGTACTACCAACAATATCACCAAAAGCTGAGGGGAGATTAAGTGTACCACAATTTCCAAATGTTACACTATATTCATTAAAAAGTTTTTCAAAATAATATTTTATTTTATTCATGTGGTTCATGTGCCCATCATTTAAGTTACCATATAGAGACATAAAAACAATTGTAAGGCCAAATTCTTTAAATCGAGGGTCAATTAACATACCAAAACCAATAAGTATAGGAAGTGGTGAGAAATATTTATTAAATTTAGATTGCATATTATGTAAAATAGTAGAAAATTCGGGTTCAGTATTATATAGTTCAAAAAGATCACTGATACTAACTATATGAACATAGACAAGTGTAATAGTTAGATAATAATTACCAAATAAAGTCATAGTTGCCTCATAAAAAACTTTCAAAAAATCTTTCATTTTATCAGTGACATCCCATTCCTTTTCGGTGGGAAGCGATAATGAACCAGTAGTATCTATACTAACATAGTTATTTAAGACACATTTATATTTAACTGTCATATCTAGCATTTTATAGGTGGAGTTCCACCTATGTTGTACATCATATGATATTTTTTTGCATTTTAAATTATTCTTTTTACACATAGTTCCAAATGTCCTAAGTCTATTTTCTGAACCTATTATATGATAAATAATATGTCTAATTTTATCAATTACAATCTAATATCATGGAGACCACTTTGTACTATGAGATTTATGATATGACACATACATCTCATATGAAAAAAAATAACTTCACATGGTAAAGTTAAATAACATTTTAAATGACTTACAACCCTCACTATTATTTGTTACATTATCTAAAGTAATAGTAAAAATCTTGTCTTGAATACGATAAATTTGTAACTGATTATAAATAACTTGTGCACTATGATTCAATCATTGTAAAAGTAATAATTCTTTTTTGCATAACCCAATTATCATCAATAAAATGAACAGTTATACATAAATATCCTAATTGTTGGCAAAAACTCCAAATATCAGAAGTCAAAATTTTACTTTTAAGATTATCAAAATAAGCAATTAAATTATTTTTTCCGTGTACATAATATTTAATAACATCTCTTTGACATGTTTGACGAGAAAACTTTCGGAAAGAAGGATTAAAACCATTTTGTAACATTCTTCCAATTTCAGCATCGTCTCCAAGAACAAATGAAAGATTTCTTATAACAATCCATCTAACAATTGCTTTTCTAGCAGATTCAAGTTCGTAACTAAAAGTGCTTAGTATACCGGTGCTAGCAAATTGTGATAACATTGTTTGTCTAATATCAGTTTGACCTTTTAATAAGCATGTCTTTAGGTGTCTAGTTAAGTGACTAATTTCATTTTTAGAGCCTCTAGCAAAATCTTTTTTACAATAATTACATATAGCATTTTCTGATGTAATGACCCCATTAGAATTCTTAATTTTGATTTTTTCAAAGTGATCTCAAGCCTTGGATTTTTGTCTTTTATTAGATGGTACATTCCCAGTAGAATTCATCTCAGGCGTTGAAAGTGGATTATCCCCTTCACCCTCATCGATGTTCTCATTATCATTATTCGACTCAAGAATTTCTTATAAAAAATATTTTGTGAATGAGATGAAGTCATTACGTAAATTAAACTATAAAAATAAAATAAATACTTAAATTATGTAAAAAAACTTTCTCACCAAATGAGAGCACTTGACAATCTTGAGTCTTTAAGACAGCTGAAAGCTCGGTCTTGAGACTTCAGAAGAATCAGAACACTTGAGAGTTGTGACTTGTGAGTTGAGAGCAAATGAGAGTTAAGAGCAAATGACTGAATGAGAGTTTTTTTTTTGCAAATATAGTGGGTTGAAATGAAATGCAATTAGTTTTATTTATAAATTATACATTAAAAAGTAGCTGTTTATTTATGATCGTTAGTTGTATAAGTGGAGAAATAAAATTTTTTATGACTGTCTCAGTCGTTGGCTCAAACAGAAGACAGACACAGACGAAAAAGACAAGACACAGACACTGAGACAGTCACAGACTCACAGAAGTCCAGACCCCATGTGGATGTGGTGCTCAGATGAAAAAATTTGAACTCACAAAACTCTCAAATAATTCTCACATAACTTTCAACATTCAAATTCTCACATGCCAAATTCTCACCTACCTTTCTTCAACTCTCAAATTCTCAAAATTTGTGAGCGGGTTATTGGGCCGGGTGACGGGTCGGGTTATTGGGTCGGGCTTCGATTTTTGGGCCGAGCTTCGGACCGGGTAGTGGGTTTAGGGGTAAACCCAAGCCCTTTATTAAAGGATATTGGGCTCAGGCTCGGGTGGGCCAACTATCGGGCCTATCGGGTTTCTGGTTTTTTTTTTTGGCCGGGTAACGGGACCCGTGGTTAACCCGGCCCATGGACACCCCTAAAAATAACTAGTCAAATATATTTAAATATTGAATTCTCTATTTTAGCTAGCCACTTTTTTAAATTCACTCCAACAACACTCTCTATTTTAGTTAACTACTTTAACTAATTTTCAATAATATAATTCAAAAATGCTACGTGGCCTAACACGTAAGCGCTATAATGATGACGTGTCGTGCCACGTCATCAAAATTTCAAATTTTAAATTTTACAATGGTCATATTTCTAACGGTCATATTTTTAAAAATGTATAAATAGGACCTCTCCTTCTCATTGTCATATCTCTCAAAAATTTTTTATTGGTATTGCACTCATCCTTTGTTTCTTTGCTATGGCTCGTGATAGTAAATTGAAGATTATTCTTAATGATTTCAACTCCGATGATGAATTGGAGATGTTAGCGGTTGCTACTATGACAATGGAGAAACTCAATACTGAGAATAGCTCTGCAATACATCGTAGTTCTATTCAATGTCATTCTATTATTTTTCGTAATCGAGTTGAAGGGCATGAGAGACTTTATCGCGATTATTTTGCTGAATCGCCTACCTATCCCCCAAATTTATTTCGGAAGAGGTTTCGAATGAATCGATCTCTTTTCGTTCGTATTCTATCCGTGATGGAAGTTATGATCCATACTTTGTCGAAAAAAATGATGCTCTCGGGAATATTGGCTTGTCTTCCCTTCAAAAGATGATTGTCGCTATAAGAATGCTTGCCTATAGAGTTGTAACAGATGTTGTTGATGATTATGTGAGGATCGGCAAAAACACCGCAATAGAAAGTCTGCAAAGATTTGTATCGGATATAGTAGCAATTTATTATGATGAGTACCTCAGGTCACCAAACAGCGCAGACATTGTTAGATTATTGGCAATCGGTGAGAGACGTGAGTTTCCTGGGATGCTAGGTAGCATTGACTACATGCATTAGAGATGGAAGAATTGTCCAACAACGTGGAAATGTATGTACTCTGGTCACGTCCATGAACCAACAATTATTTTAGAGGCAGTGACTTCATATGATCTATGGATTTGACATGCCTTTTTTGGGTTACCTGGATTCCACAATGATATAAATGTGCTAGAACGCTTTTCTATTTTTACTCTTCTTTCCGAAGGTAGGGCTCTTCCGGTCAATTACTCCGTCAATGGAAACGATTATACTATGGGATATTATCTTGCTGATGGTATATATCAAAAGTGGGTCATGTTTGTCAAAACAATTTCATCTCCAATAACCAATAAACAAATACATTTTACACAAGCTTAAGAGTCAGCCATAAAGGATGTTGAGAGAGTTTTTGGAGTGCACCAAGTATGATTTGCTATAGTTCGTGGACCAGCACATTTTTGGAAACTTGAAGTGCTTAAAAATATAATGAAAGCATGCATAATATTGCATAACATGATTGTCGAGGATGAGATGGACTTTAATTATGATGCATCGAATGAAATTCCTACTCCTACATTGATTTCCGAACGGAGTTTAGAACTGCTCCAATCTATTCCTACTCAACATCGCATTAGAGACATAGACACTCATTCGAGACTCCAAACTGATCTAGTCGAGCACCTGTGGATTATGCATGGAATGTTTTAGGCACTAAACATTCAGTGTCTACGAATTTTCTACGAATATTTAAACATTTATTGTTTACGAATATTTAAGCATGCATAATATTACAGTACTTGTTTGTTGTACTACTACTCAAAAGTTGTTAGTCTATGAATAAGAAAGAACTACATTTTCTTTCTCATGATTTCCATCTGGCGGTGCTTGAAATATTCAGCTTGAATCGAAGACATGCCACTCATGTCCATTAACATTATTCTCTATTCCTCCTTCAATTGTTTGATTTGTATCTTCTCTGTATCATGAGCTAGTCTCTCTTGTTCAACAGCTAACTGCTCTTTATCATGAGCTAGTCTATCTTGTTCTTGAAGATATGATCTTTCCATGAATTCGACTTTCTTCTCCGTCAACATTTTTTTCTCCTCCTTCAATTCTTCAAACAGTTTCACGAAATAGGTTGAACTTGAATTATCGCCTTCAGAGAGTTTGCTCTTTGACTTTTTTGCTCGCTCTTTCGCAACCTTCCGTCCAGTTGGCCTCTCTAAGCCCCCATATGAACCACTATCGTCTCTTTTGTTTATCGATTCTGGTGTTGAAGGATTAGAGCTGCTAGGAGTTGCACCACCTTTTTTTTTTGCTTCTTAGACTGAGAATCCTCCATCCATTTTGGCTGATACTGTAACTCATTCCAAAAATGTTCAAATGAAAAGGAACATTTATGCAGTTCCTTGTACACTTTCTTTGCAACACAGATCTGAAAATTGTACAATAATACTATGTATCATAAATGAAAAATGCGCTATTTTCACACTTGTAATTAAAAATGCACTCATACCTTGTCTTTCTCAGTCAGACTATTTTGATTCAACCTTTCAATTTGGTCAAAGCAGCCACAAAATTTATTGGTAGCTAGCTGAATTGTCGGCCAACGATTCATCAAAGAAACCTGATTGCGATTATAATCTGACTGGGGTTTGTATTCGTTGAAGTATCCCAAATCCTTTGCCAATACGTTTTAGATTTTTGCTCATTTTCATGCACGACATCCACGCTAATATTAAGCCAAGCCGAGATTAAAACTAAGTCCTCCTCAACTGTAAAGTTACCGTCTAGAACCTTTTTGGTGGTGGATTCTATTTGAGGTGATATTGGTGAAGAATGACCTATTTGGTCTACTGATTCAGTGTTAATCTCATTTAAGTTTGTTCCGTCGTTCAAGAGATTGGTGAAGTAATATCCATGTTCAAATGATTTCATACGTAATGCCTAGAATTCAATCCAAAGCATACATTATTCATGTAATTCAACCCAAATCATACTATAACAATAATTCTAATCAAATTTCAAATAATATAACTTAATAGCAATTTAACACCCATCCACTTCAAATAACAAAAACCAATTGATAATAGCAATTCAGCCATACATTGTATAAATTTAACCACAAATCAATAGCAATTTAACCACCTATTTAACCCAAAAATTAATAGCAAATTAACCACCTATTTAACAAAAAATCAATACCAATTTGACCACTTATTTAACCAAAAATCAATAACAATTTAATCACATATTTAACCAAAAATCAATACAAATTTAACCACCTATTTAACCAAAAATTGATAACAATTTAATCACATATTTAACCACAAATCAATACTAATAACAATTTTGGCATAAATCATATTTAATTAATAACAATATGTCAATACTAATAACATATTTAACCACAAATCTATTTAATTCATAACAATTTTGGCAGCAAATTAGTGGGGAGGGGGAGGGATTTTTGGCAGCAAAACAGTGGGGAGGGGGAGGGGTTTTCGATAGCAAAATAGGCAGCAAATCAGTGGGGAGGGGGAGGGGGAGGGGTTTTTGGCAGCAAAACAGGCAGCAAATCAGAGGTTTTTTGCAGCAAAACATGGAACAAATCAGGGGTTTATTGCAACAAAACAGTGGAGAGGGGAAAGGATTTTCGACAGCAAATCAGTGGGGAGGGGGAGGGTGGAGGGGGAGATGAATACCTGGTCATAGTTGAAGAAGTTCATAGAAGAACGCAACAACAATGAGCAGCAGAAAGTGATGAGCAAATCTAGTCTCTCCAAATTTGGCGAGCATGAAGACCTCCTAAATTTTGGCGATGAGGATGGTTAATGGGTTAGAGCTGATTTTTTGAATGAAGCTCGCCAAAGTAGCTAAAAAGAGAGAATGACTAACAGGGTTGGAGTTGCTCTTATAGGGTACAAAGTGTCATTTTCTCATATTGTTGTTAATTCTAGGGTTAAATTACAATAACACCTCTTCTAGTTTCTAACATTTTCACTACACCCCTTATTGTTTTAATAATTACACTGACACCCTATCTAATATTGTTGGTTGACACAAGTTGCATGTTTCCAATTTTAGCCTCATATATTTCAATTAATAAACCAAATTTAACTAAACACTAACCATGCTATTGGAACATACCTCTGATACCACTTGTTGAAAACATAGCTCTGATACCACTTGTTGGTTTTGCACAACGAATAATTAACACAAATACTTGTTGGAAGATAGGAATTCAAACAAAGATAGGAAAACAATAAAGGCATGACATAAAGATATAACATGGTTCGATACAACATACTCACTTTGGTACACCGTACCTATATCTACAGACCAAAAACATACATCGATGTATTATTCATTGAAAAACTGATCATCTGGTAACTGATTACGTAATACTTAACCCTATTTATGAGGAAAAAATACTGTAATCCATACCTATTTAGATACAACTTAATCTTTATGTTTCCTATCATATGTCTAATATACCTATTTATGGTATATTAAAACTCTTCCAGTATAATCCTATTCCAAATAGGATTTTCACATTGATTACCCAACAAATTCTCCTTCATGACAATTAGAGAGTTTGAGTCAAATTCCAACAACCTCCCTTGAACCAAACTCTTCAAATTGTGTCATACCCAAGATCGAGCTTAGCATCCTTGATTTTGATTCACAAATCTTTTCAAACACCACGTGCAAACCTGCTTCTCTGAGTCACCACAATCCTCTCTATCTTTCAAGAACTTGCGTCTTGGTCTGCATCATCTATGCATCTCTGCCCATGTCTTACCTGTTCTTGGGAGGTCTCAATGGTCAATGCTTCACCATTTAAAGGTAAATCCTAGTGACTTGTAACTCACGAGACACCTACATCATCACTACTGGGTTTATGTTAGCCCAATAACTTCCAAACCATCGGAATACCGCGACTTCAACTCAAAGAGCCCAAAATTCTGAAGAAACATCTTCAAAATAGCACGTGTGGTAATTCTTGAAATCCAAACAATCTGGAAGCAACATAGTCTTTCGTTTGATTTCATACCAACTTAAAATTTTTCTTGTGGATCCAAACAAAAAATATGCATCAACTAATTTTTCAAGATTACATCCTTATTGTATGCAAGACGAAATCAATATTCACACCACGTCGTATACACATGGCAAAGAGTCTTCTTCAACATGAACACTAACTTGATTATTGAATCATCAATAACTTATTTTGATTGTTGCACCAAGATCGCTAATCTAGCTTTGATTGTTCTACCATGATCATCAATCTAGCTCTAATTATTGCACCAGGAGCGTCAATCTGGCTCTGATTGTTCTACCAGGATCATCAATCTAGCTCTGACTTGTTCTACTAGGATCATCAATCTAGCTCTGATACCAATTGTTGGAACATAGCTCTGATATCACTTGTTGAAACATAGCTCTGATACTATTTGTTGGTTTTGCACAACAGATAAATAACACAAATAATACTTGCTGGAAGATAGGAATTCAAACAAAGATAGGAAAACAATAAAGACATAATATAAAAATATAACGTGGTTCGATACAGTATACACATCTTAGTACACCGTACCTACGTCCACGGACCAAAAATCTACATCGATGTATTATTCATTGAAAATTGATCTGATAACTGATTACGTAATACTCAATCCTATTTATAGGGATAAAATACTGTACCCAAACTTATTTAGATGCAACTTAATCTTTATGTTTCCTATCATATGTCTAATATACCTATTTATGATATATTAGAACTCTTCCAATATAATCCTATTCCATATAAGATTCTCACATTGATTACCCAATAAACTCTCATTCATGACAACTAGAGAGTTTGGGTCAAATTCCAACACATGTTATATATGGTTAATTCAAATCCCACTATTAAACATCCTAATTCAACTATTGAATTACCTCAGTCAGATCCAGATAACACCACCGTTGTCTCTTTTCTCGTCTCATCCTCTCTCTCTCTCTTTCTTTCTTTATCCCCCCATCGTCCCTCTTCTCCCTTTCACTTCTATGTGTACACACATAGCCAGTGAATAAAGATTCGCCTCCATTATCATATTTGCACCCTCTGACCTTGGTACACCATCTTGGAGCCGACTTATCTACCTTTGACCAACTGCCACTCTCTTTCTATTCACCATCTAAGGATTAAGTTTCTAAGGCTACGAAGAAGGGTGCATTGTAGGCGACTGTGGGTGCCAAGATGGTATCTCCAACTCGATGATTGGTTATGATTAAGGCGTGCGCAGTGGCAAGGTGGCATTGGCTGTGGGGTTATGATTCTTTATGTTAAGTTGATGGGTGTTGAGTTACTTTTCGTTGAAAGAATTGTGAATGGGTTTTGATTTTTGAATTTGTAGTGGTGGAGATGATGATAGGATAGGTGCATGTGGCGGCAACCATGGTGTTAAGTGCAGTGGCGGTGGACCTTTGCCCTTTTTTTTTTTGGTAAATTGATAGGAATTTGAGATAATTTTATTGAAGGAGTTTGAGAATGAATTTTGATTTTTGAATTTGTTGCGGTGGAAGGGGTGATAGTGTGGCGCAACAGTGGTGGTGCTGGTGCCTTCTTTTTTTCTTTAGATGTTTGGATGGGTATTTTTGAGTGTTGAAGGATGCATTGCACAGTTAGTTAACCATGAAGGGAAGATGAGGGGAAAATGGACAATTCATACTATAAAAATTGTCTGCATCAGCAAAACCTAAACGGTTAACTAGGTGGGGGAAATTGTTATCTACTGTCACATCAAAAGGGATGTTAATGTTATTTCAAAAAGAAGAAGGGGGCTTGTAAAACTACAAGAAACTAGGAGGGGTGTCACTGTAATTTACCCTTAATTCTATCTTGTATTTAAGTCGGCTAATTTTACTCCGTTCGATTCGATCCCATCTTCGTTTTCCTGAACCCCCCAAGTCTCCACACAGACTCTGTCAGAACCCTTCTTCAACCTCCCCCGAAATTCTACCAGATTCATAAAAAATGTCAAACTTAGACATGTCTCTTGACGATATGATTAAGAAGAACAAGAAATCTAACCCTAGAGGCCGAGCTCGAAGCTCCGGTGCCCCAGGACCAAACCGCCGGCCCTTCAAGCGCAGCGCAGACCGAACGGCGCCGTACTCCACTGGAACGGTGAGCCAACTACGACCTAGGGTTTCTTATACACTACAAATTCCATAAATAGCTTCGTATATGTTGTAGATCTGTGATTGTTGGTCTGATATAAAGTTTCTTTGTGGCTTTGTGTTGTTGGATGTGAAACAATAGGTCCAAGCCCCTGATGACGCATGGGACCACGGCATGTTTGCGGAACATGCTGCGGCGTACCCGGCGCAAGTCAGTCGAGTGTCGGCGATTGAGACCGGCACGAAACTTGTAATCTCTAACTTGGATTATGGGGTTTCCAACGAAGACATTAAGGTATTGCAGTATGTTACAAAGCTCTGGAATTCTATTTCGGCTCAAGTTTTCATGTACTGTCAGGGTGTATCGTTGTTTTCTAATTGATCGGTAGCAGTGTTACTGTTTTTTTCGTTATTACTCTGATCTAGACTTTTTGTAGGTTAGTTCGTATTTTGTGCTAGTTGGAAAGTTTGGTAGTGTTGCAAGGTTAGTGGAATATTTTCAGACAATGTTTAGGAATGGTATAAGAGCATCTCCAATCTTTATTCCTTTTTTAAATTCAAATTTAAATTTGGATAAAAGAAACTCTTAAAAACCTTCTCCAACGTGAGACTCGTACCCATAAGACTCAAATTCATACCCAAATTTTTAAATCTTTATTGATGAAATTTTATCATCTTTTAAAGATCCAATAGTTATATTTTATCCTTTTTTAAATTTAGTTTGTCCTAATTTAAATTTGATTTTGCCTTCCTTTAAATTTGAATTTTTCCATTGGAACGGTTTATATCAGATCAAACTTTTTACCTTTTTTTCACTCAGTAATGGTTTGGTTTCTATTGGGGATGGTTTAACATGATTTGTTAAAGATGAGTGGGCAATGTTACATGTAACATATGTCCACTTTATTTGCTATAGCTAGAAACGACCATCTTGGGTCTTACATGAGATCTGCACAAGGACCTACCCGTTTAGGAAAATCTATTGTGATTAAGAGATTGATGGAATATGTAGTGATTTTTTTCTGACGACCCCAATTAATAATACATCATATTCATTATTTTGTGTGGTAAGAACCATTACCACAATATTCCACCAAATTGTGAAGTGAATCGCATCCCCACACAATGATTTTGCTTGTGGGCCCCTTACTGTTCTCGCTTAGTGTTTGCGACAGCTAGGAAGGTAGTCATAGAAGCGAAGCCTAGTGCAATACCGACCATCAAATACAAGATTGAGTCATTTTCAAATCTTTGATGAAATGGCCAGCTAAAAAAAAATGTTATAATATGCAATGCATTCCATGTTCACGGTTCGGACGTATAGTTACTAAGAGCTAGCAGATCGAGTCGGGCGCAGGTTCCAAATTCGAAAAATAGAGTTCGATCAGCTAGTGCACCAACCATGCAAAAATTAGATGCAACGATATGGAAATAGTTTGTACAAGCACCTACTATTTAATAGATATGTATATATATCTAAACATGTGAATTGACAAAGACAAGCTACCGAATGAGTAGTTTATCTCATCGAAGATTCCCTCCTACTATAGATGGCTCTATGACTAATGTGTTTTGCTTGCCATAAAGGTAGTCAAAATTCGATTGATTGATATATATTTGTTTGCATTGATGTTCTCATTATGAGATTCTACTGCTGAATTTATATGTGACAGGATGTTTTTTCAATATTGTTGATGTAAATGAGGCATCAAAAAGCTAATTAAGTGGTTGATGTAAGAACCCTTTTTTCAGTCATATCCCAAATTTCAAACCATCTCTCTTGTGCAAGTCTGAGGATGGCACGATAATATTGAAGGTTGCAGTTGGCAGACATTAATCTAATATTTTGGACCATGGTTCAAAGTATTGACCGATACCAATACGAGTTAGCGGAGTCGTATCCATTTCAGCACCTTCGGAGACGATACGTATAAACCCCGAGTCTTGCACAACTTGGCCGAGTCGTCCGAGTTGTATCCGAGTCAATCCCAAGTCGCCGAAATATCGTCACCAAATTGGCCGATACGGTTTCACGATGCCGCGATGACATAAATTTCTCTTCATGTTCAAAATTTTCTTTTAGGTCGTATCGCCCGATACCGCGCCGCGACCGATGTGTCTCAGAGCTTTCCAAGTTGATGGACGATACCGCGACCTTGAACCATGTTTTAGACGGAGTATTTGGAAAATTATTGGTGTAGGATGTGACTTGAGGAGACTTGGGATTGTTCCACCGACGATGGATTTCATAGTGGGCATGAGTTTTGGAATATTATTTAAGGTTGAGGTTTTATAAGGGGCAAAAGAGAAGATGTTAAAAACAAAGGTTGAAGTGGAACAAGATCAGTTTGAGGCCAAACTCTTGGTTCTGGAACTAGAGAAAAAAGAGTTAGATGACACTTTGAGATTGGAGGAAATTTACTGGAAGCAAAAAAGTTAATATGAAATGGGTTATGGATGGCGAGAGAAATACAAAATTTTATCATGCCTTTGTTAAAGGTAGAACTACAAAAAATAGAATAAGGCGAATTCAAGATCAAATGGTAGTTGATTATTAGATGAAGGTGTCATTGCTAGTTGTTCTGAATCATTTTATTCTAATCTATATGCCTCTGAATCGCACTCTTTAAATGAGGAGCCCTTTTCAGGGATTCCAAGGATGGTTTCTGATGAGGATAATTTGTAGCTTACTAGGTTTACTACGTTAGAGGAATTAAAAGAAATAGTCTTTTCCATGTCGATTGAAAGTGCTTTGGGTCCCAATGGCTTCTCAGGAATTTTTTTTGTGTGACTTGGAATATTATTAAGGAGGACTTATTAAGAGCTGTAATTTTTTTCTCTCAAGGAGGAGTGATTCCAAGTCAATGCCACTCTTTTATCTATAATTCCGAAGGTTAGTAATCCAAATTCTTTATCAGAATTTAGGCTAATAAGTCTCTATAATTTTTTGTATAAGATATTTTCAAAGTTTTTGGCTACAAGGTTGGGTTGTTTGTTATCTGATCAGCAGTATGACTTTGTTAAGGGAAGAAATATAGGGGATTGTATTGCTTTGGCTCAGTTAATGCTTGGAGATTTAGACAAAAAAGTGGAGGGTGGAAATATTATTTTGAAGTTGGATATGTTTTTTTTTGGGAAAGTGAAGTTGGATATGTTGAAAGCATACGACCATATAGAATGAGATTTTTTACAGAAAGTTTTGTCTAGGTTTGGTTTTTCAAACATGTTTTGTCTCTATTATTACAAACTGCTTTAAATTAATTGTCAGAGATCTAGTTTTTTTAGAAGTTCGAGAGGTTTGAGACAAGGGGATCCATTGTCCCCAAGTCTTTTTTGTCCTAGTAGAAGAAGTATTTGAGTAAAGGGTAAAAAAAAATCTTTGAAGTTGGTCTGGTGAAGTATTTTCTTAGAGGGAGGACTACATTGCCCATAAGTCACCTCGTATTTGCGGATGACACTTCTGTTTCTTAGAGGGGATAAAAAATCACTTACTAACTTGCTAAAGTTTATGGAGATTTCTGAAGGCTCATCAGGGTAGAGGGTGAATAAGCAAAAGAGTGGTCTTTATTGTTCTTCGAAAATAACTCAAGCTAGGAGGAATATGTTACAATCAGCCGTAAATATTCGTCTTAGAAGCTATCCATTAACTTACTTACCTAGGGTGTCCTCTTATGAAGGGAAGAACAAAACTGGTGTATTTTGAAGAGATTATTAGAAAGTTTAGAGGGAAAATGGAGGGTTGGTACTCGAAGATGCTTTTGAATGCTGGAATGATAGTTCTTGTCAAATATGTGCTCAATAGTATTCCTATACATGTTTTAGCTTCTGTCAACCTTCCTAAAGGTATTATAGCCAAGCTTTATTCCATTACGACCTCCTTTGTTTGGTCTAACAAGCTTGATGTGAGAAAGAGACCTTGGTGTTCATGGGAAAATATAACTCTTCCTCTAGAGGAAAGAGGTTATGAATTACAAAATTTGAAGATATTCAAAAGGCATTCAAAATGAAGCAATTTGGAATATTTTGAATGGATCTTCTCTATGGTCAGCAGTCTTTTCTGCTAGTTTTTTGAAGAACCAACACATGCTAAAAAAGTTTACTCCAACTGCCTCCAAGTGTTTTAAAACTCTAGCTCCTTGGTTGGAGAAAGTAACTTCTAACTCATAGATGATGGTAGGTTCAGGTGAGAGAGTTGATTTTTGGTGCGATAACTTGGTGGGGTCAGGACCTCTAATTCTTAAAGTTGATACTAGACCACAATTTTTTCTTAGGCTATCAAAGGGTTGGTTAAATAGTCCATGGCTGCAAGATATCAAAGGGGAGCTGAAAGCTCAATTGATGATAGAAATTTTGTCTTCAAATATGTTTTTGAGTGCGAGACATGATAAGTTGGTTTGCAAGCACTTGTCAATTAGGATGTTTACAGAGAAATCGACATGGGAGCTAATTAGAAGAAGAGGTCAAATGAATGAAATAGCAAAGAAAATTTGAAAGCAAAATTATGTTTCCAGAATATAGGAATTTACCCATCTAGTAGATGTGTGCTTTGTTACAAAGAGGCTGAATCGACTTCACAGTTATTTATTGAATGCGAGTTTGCTGCGAATGTGTGTGTGGGGAAGGATTTCAGCTCTTTTGGGTATTCCATTATGCTTGCATGAGTCTCCAATGGCCAAATTGAAGAGGATAATTAGAATTTTTAAAAAATCTTCCCTTGTGCATGGATTGATTAGAAATTTACCTCTTTTGGTCTATTGGCAGTTGTGGAAAGAAAGATGCCGAAGGATTTATGAACCGGTGAAACTTCCTTTATCTGGAATTATTGTAAGAGTGATTGATTGTCAGTGATATCAAAGCTTATATCATGAAGCCTAAAACTAGTGATTGCTTGACAGAAAAGGGTTTTGCTTCAATACTCGAATATTCAAATCCACTATCATGTGAGGATTTCGGCTAAGTGGATGTTATCTTCGGTAGGGGTGATGAAGTTAAGTATTGATAGTGCCAGTAAAGGTAATTCGAGTATGGTAGGTGGAGGAGTTGGTCTTCGAAATCACTGGGGTCAATTGGTTTTGGCAACATCTTATTATTATGGCAATTGTAACAATATGGAAGCTGAGTTAAGGGCATTATTTGATGGCCTTAGGATTATTGAGGAATATTGAATCATTGTAGAGTCAGATTTTTCAGTTTTAGTGGATATGGTGAAGGGTGGAAGTTAAATTCCTTGGAAGTTTTGGTATCTATCTCAACAAATTGCTAGCCTTAAGTAAATGATGGACTTAGAGAGTGTGCATGTATTTAGAGGAGCTAATTTTTCGGCTGATTATTTGGCAAATAAAGGGATCAAAGATAGAGCTCTAGTGATATACAAATCGGTAGAAGATTTTCTTATTGAAGGTCACCTCATCCTCATGCAAGATATGCGGCAAATAAGCTCCTTAAGAAAGAAAAATAAAAGTGACTATGTGTGGAAGATGGTAACTATATTCAGTCCCTCAAATGCATTCTACGGGACAGTTGAGGTGAAGTGGCGGATATGGTTGGATTTATGGAGATTTCTTGGAATTTGTTTATTGGTAGGACCAAAGATTCTTTTGGAACTTTTCAATATTCTTGGAACAGGTGATCTCTTAAGCATGCATTGAAGGATATTCATCATCATTTGATGGTATTTGGAGATGTCATGAAGACTTTTCATCTTTAGATAGTTTTTTCCTTTTATTTATTATGCAAGATGCATACATTTTAATTTTTATTTATTTTATCTTTATGAAATGTTGTAACCTAGAATGCATTTTGAGGGGTAAGGTTCATTATGTCTCCAATAGGTGTACAATTTTATTTGCAATTAATAAAATAATACCCTCGCATCAACAAGGTTTACTTAAAAAAAAGTGTTTAGGGTTTTACGATTTAGCTTAAAGTTTTGGAGTAAATGGTTGTTTAATATGATATCAGAGCATGAGGTTCTATGTTTGAATATCGTCGTCACACTAATTGTTAAAAGATTTTCACGTGTTGTGCCCAAAATCTAACTCATACGTGAGGGGGTGTGTGTAAGTATGAATACTTAATTACATCTTATTCAACAGTTTAAACTTTTAGAATAGATGGTTATTTAACATCGTATCGGAGCAGGAGGTCCTGTGTTCGAAATTTACTGCCACCCTAATTATTAAAATATTTTCATGTATTGTGCCCAAAATTTAGCTTGCACGTGAGGGGAAGTGTTGAAGTATTAGTATTATTTTATTAATTGAAAATAGAATTTTACAACTAGTTAGGGGGGACATAAGGAACCTTACCCCTCAAATGCATTCTATGTTACAGCATCTCATAAAGATAAAATAAATAGAAAGCAAAATGCATGCACCTTACATAATAAATAAAAGGAAAAAGCTATCTAAATATTCTTCATGACATCTCTAAACACCATCAAATGGTGGTGGGTCCCTTCTCTTCCACTGGCAAAGGCTCGTGTCTTCTCACGGGTGAAATACAATCACCCATCAACTTTGCTATTGGTGGGTACCCCCTCACCTAGCAAAGTCTCCTCCATGATAAATTTCACTTGCCCACTAAACCAAAATCGTCGGCCCCTCAATTAATGGGTCTTTAAAAACTTCAAATGTGGGTTAATGCAACCTGCCCCCTTGTTAGAATGAAATAAGAACTTTGGAAATCTCCACTCGGACTATCCATTGACTCGCTTAAGAGATCACCCGTTCCAATAACATTGAAAAGTCCCAAAAGAATCTTTGGTCCTACCTATGAACAAATTTCAAGAAAATCTTCATAAATCTCACCATATTTGTGATGCGAACCCTTAAACGAATTCAAGAACCCACGGGCACATTGATTGAAGACTCCCCAAGAAAGATCACAAATCAGATTATAAGAACCAAGAACCCTAGACCCAATGTTTGCAAGAAACAAGAACCCAAGGTTAAAAGTTCAAGAGAAGGACGCCACACTCAAGATTGAGCGATAAGTCGATGAACGCCACAAGAAAGATTAATTCTTGATAAGTTCTTGAAATAGTTCTTGGAAGAACAATAAGGTAGAAACCTCACAATACACACCAAAATATTCTGTCTTTTACAATGCATTGAATGCCTATTTATAGGCTAGTTATTACAAAGAAAACTTCCTAAAATAGCTTATCCTATTTAAGAAATATCTCTTACTTGCTGGTGAAGAAATATCTCTTACTTGTGGGTAAAGAAATATCTCTTACTTGCTGGTAAAGAAATAGCTTACTTTCCTAAACTCTTACTTTCCTAAAAGGAATAACTCACATGCCTAAATAGCTAAGGAAAGTCTTACAATCAGACCAATTTTAAACATGCCAATTTAAAGCTTAGCCTTTGCCGGAATCTTCTAGAACTTGAATCATGTTGATGGATCTTTGCCCAAGTGGATCATGCTCCTTGCTTGAACTTGCACAATCAGCCCATATGTCTTGAATCAGCCCGTTCAATGCTTCCTTCATCCTTTTTACTCTTGCCCGAGTCATAGGACCTCCATTTATGCTCAACGGATCAGATTGTATTGCATCATTCCCCCTCTCTTTAAAAGGATTCGTCCTCGAATCTTCATCATCTGCGATAAAAGAAGAAAGATCAGCAACATTAAAAGTAGCACTAACACTATACTCACCAGGAAGATCAAGTTTGTAAGCGTTATCATTTATCCGTGCCACCACTTGAAAAGGCCCATCTCCTCTAGGCTGCAACTTAGAACGCCTTTGTGCGGGAAAACGCTCCTTTCGCATATGCACCCAAACCCAATCGCCAGGCTCAAAAACCACCTTCTTACGTCCCTTATTAGCTTGAGTAGCATATTGCTTCGTTCGCCTCTCAATATGCAATCGAACCTTCTCATGCAATTGCTTCACCAATTCAGCCTTTCGTTCTCCATCTAAATTAGCACACTCATCAACAGGCAAAGGCAACAAATCTAATGGAGTTAAGGGATTAAAACCATAGACAATTTCAAAAGGTGAATAATTAGTAGCAGAATGCACACTACGATTATAAGCAAATTCAACATGAGGCAAACAATCCTCCCAAGTTTTCAAATTTTTACCAATGACAGTACGCAATAAAGTAGAAAGAGTACGATTAGTTACCTCGGTTTGCCCATCTGTTTGTGGATGGCAAGTAGGAGAAAAGAGTAATTTTAGTACCAAGCTTACCCCACAATGTCTTCCAGAAATAGCTCAAAAACTTAGCATCACGATCAGACACAATGCTCCGAGGCACTCCATGTAAACGCACCACCTCTCTAAAGAACAAATCAGCTACATTGCTAGCATCATCGGTCTTATGACATGCAATGAAATGCGCCATCTTTGAAAACCTGTCAACAACAACAAACACAGAATCCCGTCCTCGTTTTGTCCTAGGTAAACCTAACACAAAATCCATGGAAATATCTACCCAAGGTGAACTAGGTATAGGTAAGGGATTATACAAACCATGGGGCTGAACCTTAGACTTAGCCTTTTTACAAGCAACACATTTCTCACAAATTCGCTCAACATCCCGTTTCATATGTGGCCAGAAAAAATGTTCAACTAACACATCTAAGGTTTTCCTAACACCAAAGTGTCCCATTAAACCACCCCCATGTGCTTCTCTAACTAATAACTCACGCATCGAACAATTAGGCACACACAATCGATCCTCTCGAAACAAGAACCCATCATGCCTATAAAACTTACCAAAACCTGAACTCTCACAAGCATCAAACACATTAGCAAAGTCAGAATCAATAGCATATAAATCCTTAATGTACTCAAAATCAAGCAACTTTGCATTTAAAGTGGAAACCAAAGCATACCTACGAGATAAAGCATCAGCAACCACATTCTCTTTCCCCATCTTGTATTTGATAACGTAAGGGAAGGTCTCAATGAATTCAACCCATTTAGCATGGCGTCTATTCAGCTTACCTTGACCTTTCAAATGTTTCAAAGACTCATGATCAGTGTGGATAACAAACTCCTTGGGCCAAAGATAATGTTGCCAAGTCTCTAACGCCCTCACCAATGCATAAAACTCCTTATCATAAGTTGGGTAATTCAAGGCTGCCCCATTTAGCTTCTCACTAAAATAAGCTAAAGGACAACCTCCCTGCATTAAAGCAACTCCAATTCCAATACCTGAGGCATCACACTCAACTTCAAAAGCTTGAGAAAAGTTAGGCAAAGCAAGTAAAGGTGCAGAACTAAGTTTTTCTTTAATCAAATTAAAAGCAACTTCTTGTTCTTTTCCCCATTTAAAGCCTACGTTTTTCTTAATAATTCCAGTCAATGGTGCAGCTATGGTGCTAAAATCCTTTACAAACCTTCTATAAAAACTAGCAAGACCATGAAAGCTACGTACCTCAGTAATGGTTTTAGGTGTAGGCCATTCTCGAATAGCCTTAACCTTCTCCTCATCAACCTCAATGCCCTTAGCACTAACAACATATCCTAAGAAAACAACCTGACTAGTGTAGAACGAGCATTTCTTGAGGTTAGCAAATAACTGAGCATCACGCAAAGAACATAACACAAGCCTCAAATGTTCAACATGCTCATCTAAGCTCTTACTGTAAACCAAGATATCATCAAAATAAACGACAACAAATTTACCAATAAAAGCACGCAAAACATGGTTCATTAAACGCATAAACGTACTAGGTGCATTGGTTAAGCCAAAAGGCATTACCAGCCATTCATATAAACCATATTTAGTCTTAAATGCCGTTTTCCATTCATCACCTTCTCTCATCCTAATTTGATGATAACCAGATTTCAGATCAATCTTACTAAACACACAAGCGCCATGTAATTCATCTAACATGTCATCAAGTCTAGGAATGGGATGCCGATATTTTACCGTTATTTTATTCACGGCGCGACAATCGGTGCACATCCTCCAAGTCCCATCCTTTTTGGGCACAAGTAACACTGGAACTGCACAAGGACTCAAACTTTCCCTTACATGACCCTTCGACATCAGCTCCTCAACTTGCCTTTGAAGTTCCTTCATCTCCTCGGGATTACTCCTATAAGCTGGACGATTGGGAATCATTGCACCAGGAATGAAATCAATCTGATGTTCAATCCCTCTAACTGGTGGCAAGCCATTTGGGATTTCCTCGGGAAAAACATCACCGACCTCCTGCAAAAGAGAATCAACAACACTAGGCAAAGCAAGGTTAAGCTCATTAGTATTCAAAAAGGCCTCCTTGTACATAAGTACAATCATCGGCTGCCCGGAATAAAAAGCTCCCATAACCTCTCGTTCTTTTGCATAGAAACTCACATTTTTCCTCTCTTGCTTTTGTGAACTCTCACTCTTTTCACTTCTTGAAGATTCAGCAGCCTCTCTGTTTTTTCCCTCATTTTTTTTCACTTTCACTCTATTTCCCTCTTTTTTTTCATTGTCACTCTCTTTTCTTCCCTCAAACTCACTTTTTAACCTCATTTGATCATCATGCACCTGTCTAGGCGTTAACGGTACAAGTGTTACAGGTTTTCCATGCAGTACAAAAGAATATCTATTTCTATATCCATCATGCATAACTTGCCTATCAAACTGCCAAGGACGTCCCAAAAGTAAATGACCAGCATGCATTGGGACTACATCACACAAAACCTCATCAACATAACGCCCAAAGAATGAAACTAATACCTGCCAATTCACCTTAATCTCCCCACATTCATTCAACCATTGCAACTTATAAGGAGTAGGGTGCTTAATAGTAGGCAAATTAAGTTTCTCAACTAACAAGGTACTAGCAACATTGGCACAACTCCCCCCATCAATGATAACACTACATACCTTATTGTTGATATGGCAGCGAGTAAGAAAGATGTTGTCACGTTGTGCCTCGTTGTCCTCCTCCTTCACTTGTGCATTCAAGGCACGCCTCGTGACCAAAATTTCACCCTCAACTGGATATTCCTCTCCTTCACTCTCCTTATTCTCCACATCTTCATCAGATTCACTTTCAGTTTCAAAATCACCATTATCCCTCAAAAACATAGCACGTTTATTTGGACATTGAGATGCAATGTGCCCCCTACCCAAACACTTAAAGCACTTTATATCTCTATTTCTAGAAGTTTGAGAATCAGATTTACCTCGCTCCTTGCTTGCCTCTATGCCTTTGCCTTTGTAGGAAGCTTCAATTTTACCCTTAGAATCTGATTTCTCTTCCTTCTTGCTCCAACTAGAATTCGGTTTCCAAGAAGATGAAGAACCCGAATTCTGCCCAAACCGAGTAGAACCCTTTCGTTTGAGTTGCCTCTCAACCTTCATCGCCATGTGTAGCATATCTTCCATCTCCACATAATGTTGTAACTCAACTACATTTTGAATATCTCGGTTCAAACCGTGCAAAAATCGTGCCATGGTCGCCTCTCGGTCCTCCTCTACATTTACCCGAATCATGGCTATCTCCATCTCCTTATAATACTCCTCAACACTCCTGGACCCCTGAGTCAACCCTTGCAACCTCTGAAACAAGTCCCTATAATAATGAGAAGGGACAAACCTCTTCCTCATGATACTCTTCATCTGATCCCAAGTATCAACCGGATGCTCTCTATTCCTCCTCCTATTCATCACTAACTGATCCCACCATACCACCGCATAATCAGTAAACTCCACTGCAGCTAGTTTCACCTTTTTCTCCTCTGAATAGTCGTGGCAATCAAACACTAACTCCACTTTCTTTTCCCACTCTAAATAAACCTCCGGATCATTCTTGCCTTGAAAGGCTGGGATTTTCATCTTAATGTTACCCAAATTTTCATCTCTCCGATAAACACCTCTAACACCTCCACGACCACCTCTGCCACCTCTACCACCTCTACCATGGTCAAACCCAATCAACGTGGTCTGGTCTTCGAAGTAATCACCAAGATCCCACTCGTCATCATCGATAATGTTTTGATGACGCCTATTCTGCCTCCTCTCCACCGGTGCCTCACGCCTATCATGTCCATCAACTCTTCTTCCCGCATTCGTTCTCAACTCATTAATCGCATTCACCTGCTCCTCCAACTGATTTCCCATGTCATCAAATCTCGTATTCATACGTTCGAACTGTTGTTCCATAGCCCGAAGTATGAATAGCACATCAGTACCACCCTCCTCGGCTACTCCTTTATCCTTGGAAGTCATGTTTTATAACCTGCAAAACAATGTTAGAAATAGCCTCACAAACACTCCCTCACGTGTTTCACTCGTTTCAATGTCACTCAACCCTCGTGTTTACACTCTTATTGGCTTTTTCTTAAGATAAGCTCACACACTCAGCCTTTTACCACTCAAATGTTTCACCTTTGTTGTTCTTTCGCAAACTACTCAAAAACTCAACCAAAAACCAACCGTTCTCACAACGCACAACAACTTAACAAAATAAGACACAAATATCGAAGGAAGGACCAGAATTAACAATGAAAATAGAGAATAACAATGATAACACGAAAATGAAACAAAGAAACACAACGAAGCAAAGAAAACGAATTCGGCGAAAACTAAGAGAAACAATGATTCAAAAGCAACAAATGGATCAAGAAAGGGGTTAAATCAAATAAGATGACCTATTTTGGGATAACAATGCGTGAATGATCATAATAAGTAACTTTTGATTTTTTTTGTTCAAATCTCAACACAAGTCAGCCCTAAAGCAAACTGATTAGCCTCAATTCGATTCTTTTTTTTTTTTTTTTTCCTTCTCTTTTTTTTTTCTTGATATCAGATCACAAAAGAGGCAACAAGTCACACCCCAAATCAAATAGAATAAACAAAATCGGAATGAACAATCGCAGTGAACAGTAACGATGAACAGTGCACGAATTTTTTTTTTTAAATAGATGCGCATAAACAAAGATAACCAACCTGATTCGAGAAAACAAACCCGAGTGCTCTGATACCAACTGATGCGAACCCTTAAACGAATTCAAGAACCCACGGGCACATTGATTGAAGACTCCCCAAGAAAGATCACAAATCAGATTATAAGAACCAAGAACCCTAGACCCAATGTTTGCAAGAAACAAGAACCCAAGGTTAAAAGTTCAAGAGAAGGACGCCACACTCAAGATTGAGCGATAAGTCGATGAACGCCACAAGAAAGATTAATTCTTGATAAGTTCTTGGAAGAACAATAAGGTAGAAACCTCACAATACACACCAAAATATTCTGTCATTTACAATGCTTTGAATGCCTATTTATAGGCTAGTTATTACAAAGAAAACTTCCTAAAATAGCTTATCCTATTTAAGAAATATCTCTTACTTGTTGGTGAAGAAATATCTCTTACTTGTGGGTAAAGAAATATCTCTTACTTGCTGGTAAAGAAATAGCTTACTTTCCTAAACTCTTACTTTCCTAAAAGGAATAACTCACATGCCTAAATAGCTAAGGAAAGTCTTACAATCAGACCAATTTTAAACATGCCAATTTAAAGCTTAGCCTTTGCCGGAATCTTCTAGAACTTGAATCATGTTGATGGATCTTTGCCCAAGTGGATCATGCTCCTTGCTTGAACTTGCACAATCAGCCCATATGTCTTGAATCAGCCCGTTCAATGCTTCCTTCATCCTTTTTACTCTTGCTCGAGTCATAGGACCTCCATTTATGCTCAACGGATCAGATTGTATTGCATCAATTTGCCTCTTGACCTCGACAGTCTCGTAGAATACATTTTAGGGACTAAATATAGTTACCATCTTCCACACAGTCACTTCCACACATGGTCACTTTTATTTTTCTTTCTTAAGGAGCTTATTTGTCGCATATCTTGCATGAGGATGAGGCGGCCTTCAATAGGAAAATCTTCTACCGATTTGTATATCACTGGAGCTCTATCTTTGACCCCCTTATTTGTCTAATAATCGGCCAAAAAATTAGCTTCTCTGAAGATATGCATAATCTCCAAGTTCATCCTTTGCATAAGGTTAACAATTTGTTGGGATAGATACCAAAACTTCTAAGGAATTTGACTTCCACGCTTCACCATATCCACCAAAACTGAAGAATCCGACTCTACAATGATTTGATATTCTGATAAGCAATATTCCTCAATAATCCTAAGGCCATCAAATAACACCCTTAACTCAGTTTCCATAATGCTACAATTGCCATATTAATAAGATGCTGCCAAAACCAATTGACCTCAGTGATTCCAAAGAAAAACTCCTCCACTTGCCATACCGGGATTGCCTTTACTGGCACCATCAATACTTGACTTCATCAGTAACATCCACTTAGTCGAAATCCTCACAGAATAGTGGACTTGAATATTCAAGCATTGAAGCAAATCCTTTTCTGTCTAGGCTTCATGATATAAGTTTGATATCGCAGACGACCAATCACTCTTGCAATTATTCCAGATTAAGGAAGTTTCACCAATTCATAAATCCTTTGGCATCTCTCTTTCCACAACTACTGTAGACCAATCCATGCATAAGAGAAGATTTTTTAAAAATTCTAATTATCCTCTTCGATCTGGCCATTGGAGACTCATGCAAGTATAATGGAATACCGAAAAAAGCTGAAATCATTTGCAGCAAACTCGCATTAAATAAATAAATGTGAATCCGATTCAACCTCTTAGTAGCAAAACACACATCTGCTAGACAGGGAAATTCCTATATTCTGGAAACATGAAACCATAGGCAAGATCATTCCTTAAAATTTTCCAACCAAGGAGCCTTGCACTTGGACTCCTTTTTTGCATCCAGATTTTCTTTGCTATTTCATTCATTTGACCTCTTCCTCTAACTAGTTCCCATGTCGATTCCACTATAAACATCCCAGTTGACGAGTGCTCCCAAACTTGCTTATCATGTCTCGCACTCAAAAATATATTTGAAGAAAAAATTTTTGATAACATTCAACTCCCCTATGATATCTTGCAGCTGCCATTGACTATTTACCCAAACCTATGATAGCTAGGAAAAAATTGTGGTCTAGTATCATCTTTAAGAATTAGAGGGCCCTCACCCCAACCAGTTATCGCACCAAAAATCAACTCTCTCACCTGAACCCACCATTTGACTAAGGATGTTGTGACTAAGTTTTCTTTCCCCATCCTACCATCATATTCACAAACTAGTAGCTTGCGCAAAAATTTAATACTTTTTTAGGGAAGATCTTTGGTTGGCAAGGAGAGGAATTAATGAGGCTTGTGAAATCAGTGGTGAGATATTGATGTTTATTGGAAGCCACAAAAATCCTTTGAAAAACCATTTAGTCGTGAATGCAAGAACTGTCCAGTTGCTCCTATTTAACCAATTTCCTTTAATGTACTTGTTTGTCTCCCCAGCAAATTGTAAGTACTCACTCTCCTATGCTGAGGAGATGGTTGAAGTTGAATCAGATGACCAAATTGAGTGATTTAGTAACTGAAGAGGAGGAAGAGAATTAATGAGATGATTAGTGGCCCAAACTTAGTTGACTCTCTTTTTGCTTATATCCTCGATTTGTGAGGAGAGTTTGTTTGTGTTGGCCTTGCCTCTCTGGTTATGGAAGTGTTTTTCTATTTTTGGTTGGGTGTGAGTTGCTTTTATCGTCTTGTATTGTGAGAGGTATCTCTTGGTTCATTCGACTAGTTTTCAGATGCTGTGGATTTGCTTTGTTGGGTTTCCCTCCTCTCTTAGGGGGTGAGACAATGTTTGGGTTCTGCTCTCAGCGGAGTGTTGAACCTTGTCGTGTAGTTTCTTTCTTCTGCAATGAAACCATTGCTTCCAAAAATAGGACTTGCAAGTTTAGCAGTCCTTTTTGTGCCTTTTAGAACCCATGTATGGCATCTAGTATTTATGTTATAGAGAACTATGAGATCTAGTATTTATGTATGGCATCTAGTATTTATGTTAGAAGATCTTATGTTGGGTTTGATGGATATAGCCGAGAACTATGACTCTACGATTTGGCTTGAATGAATTTTATTTTGTACAGGAGCTCTTCTCAGAAGTTGGTGACATAAAGCGATGTACTGTCCATTACGATAGAAGTGGAAGATCAAAGGTATCCCCATCAAGTTCGCCGTAATCTGGTCCTCCTGGAATTTATATCTCCTATCTTACTTAAGAAATATTATTTCTCTTAGGGAACGGCCGAAGTAGTTTTTTCACGCCGGAAAGATGCTGAGGCAGCTGTCAAGAGGTACAACAATGTTCAACTAGATGGAAAACCTATGAAAATTGAGATTCTGGGAACAAACATTGCTACGGCGGCTGCTGCTGTGCCTCCAGCTACAAATATCATGAAAGAAAATCATAATGGTGCACCCAGAAGGTTTGCTCTTCAGTTGTACCCTTGACCTTTCTATGTCACTGAAATTTAATTTTGGATATCTCAGCTAGTTGTGTATGCCAATGTCAATTGCTGTATATAAATGAGCATCTCGAGCTATTTTTTAATGTGAGCGATCTCTTTAAATACCCATTCACATTTAATCGCCCTTTTATGGACAATGCTCAGTGTCATTTATATTTGTTCATATATATTAAACGTCACTCAAACAGTAAATATTGCAAGGCATATTTACTTCATTACATGCCTTACAGAAACATTGTATATTTGTCAGTGTTTCCTAATTTGCTTTGCTTCTGATGGCATTTGTTTAAATATGACTGATTATGTGTTCCTTTTAACTTTGTTACCAATGAAATTCAGTCAAGGAAGAGGCGGTTACATGGGACGTCCTCGAGGTGGTAGCGGTGGCATGAGGAGGGGTCGTGGTCCTCGTGGACAGGGTAGAGATCGTGGTGGAAAAGTATCTGCAGAAGATCTTGATGCTGATTTAGAAAAGTATCATGGAGAAGCAATGCAAACAAATTGAGGCATTTATGATACAAGGTGTGCGCCAATTAGCTTGTTTGCGGATCTTACGCTGGAACTTGCTCGACTAATGACATACTTCTTCCAACATGCTACTAATATTGGAGGAAAATGCACCCATAGACGACTGTTTGGATTTTGTAGTGAAGCATAAGCTTCTTTTATTGGTACTGATAACTATGGAACAGTACCAGGCTTGATGTTAACAATGTTTCTACAATGTTTGTTTCTTTGTTTTGCCATATCTCCATATCATTTTTTCACCTAACTGTTTAAACTCATGGGAAACAAGGATTGGGCTGTTTTTTTTCTGGCTGGGGAAACAAGAGAGGTCTTTTGCCATAAAGGTGAGGAGATGCTGCATATTACTGGAACAATTATGCAGAAGCATGGTAATTGCTTATGTGCATTAAGCTGGGGAGATGTCTCTTCAAGGTCATCATCTTCTCCTTGGCACCCTTATTCTATCTTTGCTTCCTCTTTGTTGGTAGAAGTTAGAGGTAACATGTCATTGTCTGTGAATTCTGATTTTGGGAATTGGCTGCTATTCCTCGTGATCCTATTTGATTGGTTAGATGTTGGGACGCAGTGCATATTTTGTCTTGTGATGTTTGGATCGATAGCTTATGTGAAAACTTTTGAAATGAAAACCTTGAGTATATTTTGGTGTTTTTTTTTTTTGTTTTTTGCGATGATAGGTTGGTTACCTGTGTTTTGAATTGATATTATTGTCTTACCCCAAAGTTTACTTTCAGCTTGTTTTAGAGATGGATTATTATACCTTCTATTGCTTATGAGATAGAGGACGGAACACTCACCGTTATAGTGGAAGACTTGAAAATTTTCACCCTTGTAGGAGTGTTGAATTTCAATGTTAAAAGAGGTTCAATTGCTTACGTTCATATTCAAACTATTACTCAGAAAGAACAAGAATCCTTGTAAATTCACGTCTTGATTTTAAATATTGATAATCTTTTTTAAATATTGACAATCTCTTGGTACTATATGGCAAGTTGATGCGGTATCGCCAATTAATAATATTAAAACAAATAAATAAATGGACTTTACAAAAATTTATAACTAATTTGTTATGTAAGCAAATAACTCTTCATTTTTATTCCATGTAAATTCAAGTGAGATTCACCTTGACTATTTGAAATTTTATTATTGGTTGGTGATACTATGTCATCAATGGTGACTTAGTATCACCATTGCATTCAATATTTATTCATTGGGGTCAAGTTATGAGAAATTTATCCCTCATAAATATCCTAGTTCCGGCGTGAATGACTTATTTTTGACCGGACCGGGGAGGAGGTTAATTGAGATGCACGTAAATTGGTCTGAACATTCTTGACCGTTGAACCCAAAAAAAGAAAAATAATCACTGCAATTTGATAAAACAGTATCGGACGGGCGTTCTAATTTGGTGAGGTAAATTACACTTCAATCCACACTTTTTTGGACCTCATTTTTTTGTGAGACCTCCTTATTGAGGGGACCCTTGGCGGCCATTTGAAATGGCTTTGTCTATTTACCAGCCATAATTCTCACAACAAAAGTATATGCACACACACAATTCTAGTAAGGCCTCAAAGCCTGAGCTCCTTTAAAACAGTTCAATAGCATTCATACAACTTAATATCCACTTGAAGGCGAAAATAAGCAAGACCCTAAAAGGTATCAGTCCGAAATATAGCAATCCCTCTTGCCATGAAGAAATCTCTAGTTCCTCCAACCACTAAACGATCCCTAGTCTCCGAGTCCATCATGTCTGCACCCATAATACTTATAGTACCTTTGTGCTCAGTAGAATTGAATATCAAAGTGTAGGAGAGAACCAAACATTATATGTAGTCTTCGTGTCATAGAAATAGAAGCCTTGAGCCCGGGCGATAGGGGGAGAAAGAAGACAGTTTAGTGGCATTAGCCACATTTGTACCAATGAAAACGATTTCATGGAAGGAGAGCACCATCCTGTTGCATGGTTCTTCTGGTTTGATTGTCTTTTGAGTGAGAAAATAAAACATGACACAAGGAGGAAAAAAAAAAAACTGCTTTCTTTCATTCAATTTATAGATCAACGAGTTATTGATGAGTAACAAAAAAAAAATGTCAATAAAAAATATATTTATATTCACACCCAAAATCAATTACAAATATATTTATATTCCACCATACATATTTACATTCCATTATACATATCCACACCCAAAACCAACCACATATTATAACAATTAATCAAAGAAACCAATTCAAAAAATTCAAAATACATAAACTTTTTATGTATCATACATGAATTCACACCCAAAACCAACCACAAAACATATTTATATTTCATCAAAATATACACAACCAAAACCTTCCATCAAACCTATTCACCATTAAAACCAACCAAAAATTATAACAATTAATCAAAGAAACTAATTTAAAAAAAAATCAAAACCTTCACGAGATAAGAAGTACCATTGGACCAAAGGTCCATTGGTGGTTGATTTGAACTCTACCCGAGTTGTTAGCGTCGATTAAAATTCGCTTTCGAGTCGATTAAATTTATATTTTTTTTACTTATTAAAATTCGTGTCAATTAAATTCGATTTATTAAAATTTGAGTCAATTAAATTTTATATTTTTTATGTATTAAAATTTGGACTGATTAAAATTCAATACGAGTTGATTAAAATTTGATTTGAGTCGATTAAAAATAATTTTTAATTAGCTTAAATAGAATTTTAATTAGTCCAAATTTTAATACGTAAAAATATAATTTTTAATTGGCTCAAATTTTAATATGTAAAAAAATAAATTTTAATTAGTTTGAATCGAATTTTAATTCACTCGAATTTTAATACGTAAAAAAAATTAAAAAACAGATGAGGTCTCATTGAAGATATGCTTATCTAGAGGGGGTCTCATTGAAGATATACTTAACTAGAGGGGGTGTGGATGAAATTTGTCCTCAAATATATCATGGCAATTTTGCATTCTAGTTAATATTTTTAATCTGACAGTAGGTGTCACTGAAGATTCAGAAAATAAAGGGAGTGTCCTTGAAGATATAGTAAACTAGAGGGGGTGTGGTTGAAATTTTCCCTTACATTAAAGATACCTGTAACTTTCTCTTCGAAGTGTTGCAAATAAAGTTTTTGGTAAGTAGGTGGCAGTAGAAAATTTGAATTCACTAATTGGATCATGAAGCTACATAGTATAGTGTAAATCCACAAAATTGAGTTGGCATATTTAATGCGTTAGGATGGAATAGTATTTGCCTAAACCACTCGAAACATGCATTGCCTACATAAACATGGTACAAACTTTTATTTAAAAGAACACCACTCGAACCAATTATCAGCTGCCACAGTCTTGCGTTAATACAACTATTTACCTTCTACTGCAATAACATAATTCAAACATCTACGAAATTATTGGAATAACACTTCAATTTTTTGTTAGAAAAAATGATAATCTACTAAAAAATGTTGAACCCTCATTCGAGCACTCGTAGTCGTAGAGCTAATAGTGCTTGAAGACACTGTTAAAATTTGAAATCTTTTGTACTTCATTATATAAATATACAAAAAAAAAATATGCATATATATATATATATTGAATATAGTTTAAAGTTAACTTTCATAGAGCCAACCAAATCTCTACCCCAACTAAATCTATAAATAACCCATGTAAATATCAACTTTTCAATACAACAATCCCAAGTCACATATTCTTATGCAGAAAAACAAACAAACAATCAATCACAAAACATACGGTTGACCAATCAAAAACAACAAACACAGATTTTTGAAACTATAGACATTAGATTCACAACGATCATGGTATAGAGGGCAAATTTACAATTCAAATGAAAGAGAAGCCAAGGAAAATAATAGAGTGTGAAAAAAAAAACCAAAAGAGAAGTCATTTGGTAGGTGTACTATCAAGAACACCAGTTGAACAGATGAAATCAGTTGTTGTATGGATATCAAGATTCAGAAATGCACTTAACACATTGAAGAACTTAAGGCTAATCATTATCAAAGATAACCTTGAGTAAATCAAACCTCAAATTCAAAATGAAAATGGTTTTCAGCTATTGGCTTACTTTTAGAATCAAAACATCATGCTAAACCTACTTTTTTTTTTAATACAACCCCTTAGCAGCAAATCATACAAATAGAAATTTGCATCGGCATCTACCTATAAATAGAGGTGATAAAACATACCATTATTTTTTGCAAGTGTGGAATTTTTTCTAAGTTAGAAATGACTGCTCTACCAGCATATTATTTGCAAGCACAATGAGAAATCTCAGACGAGAAGGTATTGTTGACTAGGTGGTGATTGTCTTGTACTACTAGCATCATCCTAACTTAGGCAAGATCATTGTATACCCATCAAGCTAAGCATACTTGAAATGCAAAAGAGCCAATCTCTTCTATCAATATGTTCGCCATTCTACATCAATTTGTTTCAGCCATTGCTTGATGACTGAATGGTGTGACTTGGGGGGTACAACATGGGTATGTTTTAACAACCATTCATCAATACTTGCTGTTAAATTCATTAGAAATTGCAGAGGGTACAGCAAATCTATGGTGGTCAATCCTACTTACCCTTGCAATCAATCAAAAGGTAAACTCACCAAAAGACCTGACATACTCTCCAAGACAAAACCCCCAATTCTTTACATAGATTCATATTTGGTATACACTCTATCCGCTAAGATAAATCTATTCATATAATCATATGGGTGTATGAGAGAGAGAGAGAGATCAATTGGAGCCAAAATAGACCAAATTCATTGAGAACTAACAGATTAACGATCAAAGATAGATCACAGAACATTCAACAAAGAAATCTAAAACCCTAATATTTCAAAACACTCGTACTACTAGCCTTAAACCCCAAATTTACAACCGATACTACAATCAACAAACCCAAACCCACCATAACTCAACCACCGAACCCATACAGAGTCCTTCCCTGCCTCTTGAGAGCATAAACCACATCCATGGCAGTCACAGTCTTCCTCCTAGCGTGCTCGGTATAAGTAACTGCATCGCGAATCACATTCTCAAGGAAGATCTTGAGAACACCGCGAGTCTCCTCGTAGATGAGCCCACTGATACGCTTCACTCCACCTCTACGAGCCAGACGCCGAATTGCGGGCTTGGTGATGCCCTGAATGTTGTCACGAAGGACCTTTCTATGACGCTTCGCTCCTCCCTTTCCCAAGCCCTTGCCTCCCTTTCCACGACCAGACATTTTCGGATGAGAGAGAAAATAATAGAATTGATATTCAGCGGATTTGGAGATGACAGAGAAATGGGATGGATTTGAATTGCTCTCGACAGAGGAGTGTGGGTTTATATAGGAAGTGATTGGGAACGAAGGAGGATGGGGACCATTGGATTTGATATGTGAATCAAGGGTGGAGGATGGCGATCCGCGTCGTGTGATTTAGGTTGTGCTGGACCCTTCGTATCGATTAAATCGACGGTGAGGAGAGTGATAATTGGTTGATGGCGCGGATTGTGCTTTTTTGGGTTCTGTTGGGTATGGGGTTTGTTTTTTTGGGGGGGTTGCATCGGAGGGCTTGTCCAATTTGGTTTGAATTTGAAATTTCAAAAGCACTAGTTTGAGGTTACCGGCAAAGGGTCGTAGAATTATTTTCACAAAATTTGATAGGGTAAATTACTAAATTACACTCATACTCCCTGATATTTGACTAAATAATACGGAGACCCCTTGATATTTTTAAAATTACACTGAGACCCCTTGTTGGCGTCAATAGATGACCGAGGTTAACATAATTAATAAATGACTATTTTGACCCTTTAACTTAATTTAAAATAAATATATAATAAATTAAATATATTACAAAAAATTAAATTAATAAGTCAAAAAAAAAAAATCTCTCTCCTATTCACTCATCCCTTACCCCACCCGACCGCTGCCGCCACCACTCATCCTCATCTCCTCTCTCTCTCTCTCACAAATCCCCCATTTTCTATCTCTGTCAGATAACCCTAACCCCCGCCCTAACCCACCCAACCCAGCTACCACCACCACCACTCTCAACTCTCTTATCCCTCTCACAGATCCCCCTAAGCTCCGCCCCTCCCTATAACCCTCCCAACCTATCCAACCCAGATGTCACCACCACCACTCCCAACCCCCCCGTCTCTTTCCCAAATACCTCAAACCCCCGCCGCTCTCTGCAACAAACACCATTGCACCCAACCCCAGCTGCCACCACCACCATTCCTAACCCATTTCTTTTTCTCTCTCCCTCTCAGATCCCCTAGGCCCTCGTCCCCTCCCTACAACAAACCCTACCACACCCAACCCTCCCAACCCAACTGCCACTACCACCACTCTCGACTCCTTCTTTCTCTCTCCCTCTCAAATCTCCCAGGCCCCTGCCCCCTCCCTACAACAAACCCCACCACACCCAACCCAACTGCCACCATCACCACCACTCCAAACCCTCCACTCCCAACCTCCTTTTTTCTCTCTTTACCTCTTTCTCTTCTCTCCCTCTTAGATCCCTCAGGGCCTCGCCCCCTCCCTACAAGCTGCCACTGCCATCACCACTCCCAGTTAATGGTATTTTTGATTAATTTTAATCAAAATATAATGGTTTAATGTTAATCTTTGATTAATTTTTATAATTGCATAATTAGTGTTGTTAAAATGGTAAATTATTGATAATTAGTAGACAAGATTGTCTTAGAAAATGTTGGGCATGTTATAAAGGGGTAATTTTGGAATTAAACAAATTTTGTTCCTTGACATCACTATTTTCTATTAGTCAAACTAACGGTGAGAAGATGGAAGGGGTGTTCGTGTCATGATTTTTAAATTTCAGGGGTCGCCGTGCAATTTTAAAAATGTCAAGGGGTGTGAGTGTAATTTATCCAATTTGATATTACTTTTACTAGATGTTCCGTACACATGGTTATTCGAGAGAATTAAATAGTTAAATAATATTAAAAATAATTAATAATTATTTGAGAAAAATAATGGATAATATTAATATTTCATAAATGGATGCAATTGGGATGAATTAAAAAAAGAATCATGGGGTAGTTATTTATAAAAAAATATTATTAATATTTTAAGAGATGACACTAAACTCTTCCTATTCCTTTCCCTCTCCATCTCTTCGTACGTACTAAACTCTTCCTATTCCTTTCCCTCTCCATCTCTTCATACGTCAAATGTTTTTGTTTTAACATTAAACAAATTTATTTAAAAATTAAAATATACATTTATGAATGACTAGCATTTTTTGAAAACAAAATTTTTAAATCTTAGCAGATAACATGTGTATATATGCAATAATCAAATTTGTGGAAAGAGTGTTTGTTAAATTTGACGGGACATGAGTCTTGGGCCTATCACTAGAAGACACGTGTATTAAGGTGGGTCACATAAGATGAACCTCATGCCCCAAGTATGTTCAAACCGAGAAGGTACTCAATTGTTGGCCTTTGGGACGTCTGAGGGATGTTGTGCCCTAGGACCGAGCAATGCAGCTAAACTAACTGAGGTACCCATTGAAGTCATCTAAAATGCTTGATGGGACGAGGTGGCAAGGAATGATTGCCCATGCCTTCACATCCTTGTGAAAACAAACACCAGATCAGTCGAATAACAAAAAAAGTCATGACCCTTACTTTCGTGAGCTAGTCAGGTTATTTTCCGGGACACGTCTTATTGAATGCTCGACTTCATTAAATGCTAAATGTTTTAGCCCCCGAGCAGATTTATCATTAAGATGTGTTGTTTGTGGTATTCCAAATATAATAAAATCACTTTTTATAATTTTTGATTTAAAACATGTAATGTAAATCAAAACAGTAACAATCAAGTGCGAAACAGTTACACAAAAATAGTCTTACACAAAAGAGTTACATGTAACTGTTTGTATAACCAATATAAAAACTGACCCGATTGCAGAACAGGAACTGTTATTGAACTTTAGGTAGATCAAGGCTAGTGTTTGACACTATGTCCTTAAGACAGATTTCGCCCCCACACACGGTGTTTATGGAATATCAAGTGTCTGTCTCACATGATACAATGATCTTTACACGAGCAGAAGTAGCACTCCAATCTACTCGTCTAGCGAACCAAAAATTGTGTTGTGTACTCTCCAAATGCTGACTACCTTAATGCCGAAATGCAATGCATTAATATCTGCCTTAATGGACTGATTAACGAATGAATGCAGAATGGTAATGAGCCTGGGTATTTAAAGACACTTTGGTGACTTTTCGGACAGTCATCATACTAAAAGACACAACCCAGTATGAACAGACACAATTCAATGCAAGCCAGAAGATACCACTTGTGTAACTGTTCTATATGAACAGACACAACTCGGATTGGAGGGAAGCAAAAATTCGAACCAGTGCGATCCAACGGGTATCGAAAATTAATTTCGGATTAAGAAATTCTCGCCCAATTAATTAAATGAATTTTTTCCAAAAAGATAGGACTTGGTCTAAAACACACCCACACCCGTACCCGGCCCCGACCCGACCGGGTAGGGTCGTAGTGTGGAGGGCGGCCGACGCGCGCGTGTGTGGTAGAACTAAAGGCATGTAGGTGTTCGCTCCGCTCATAAAACTGTGGTACCCCTTGGGGCCCAATCTCATAGAGCAAACTTGACCTATATATGCCCATGTATAACTTCTTCCTCAACCAATGTGGGATTGGTGTCAAATTTCACATTGCACAACCTTTATTTTCACATTTCAAGAGGGTCACTTTGGAGCATATTTTCTCATTCGTTTCTTACTCGATTTGAACAAGTGAATATACTACATTATTCTCCTTACAGAGTAGAATATGGACTAATGAAAATTTATTCGAAACAACGAACGGGTCTCACTATAATTTAGGCTCAAAGTCGACCAAAAATTCAGTTTTTATACTTAAAAAACTGTTTTGATCTAACAATCCCCCACATGAATGGAAAATTGGCTGTTAGTATGCAAATGATAATGCTAACACATTATAGAGAGTACATCTTTGGAAAGATCATGCATCGAGATAGTTAGCTTTTGGCCTTGAACATTTCCTAGTGAAAGCCCATCGGACTTACAGGCTAAATAGTGAACGTGATGTCGTGAATTATTCAGTTGTTTGATAAATCAGATCGAATAGACTCTACACATTCTCTTTCCTAACACAATTGTTTCTCATGATTGTGTTCATTTTTGGCCCTGAACAACTCCTGATTTTCATGAGTGCTTTAGAAAATTCAGCCTTCATAAATTCTCATAGAAGCGGCCCCTTCACACCTATATAGGTGACTCCTATTAGAAATATCCTGTAATTTTCCGCTTGAATTTTTCAAGGTATAAGAATCATTAAAAGCATAGCTTACCCTAATAAACTTTGCATGCAGCACTAGTTTATCATAGAAATAGGTAGGAGAGATTACCTCCTTAATGCTTCTTTGAATCACGCATAATTCGGTTGTCCCTTTGAACCTATATCTTGGGATCTCCAGTCAACTAGGTTGGGTTGCTATTAAGGTGACTCTTGTGTCATAGACTTTAGCCCCATTCTCCTCGATGTGCAATTTACTTGCTCTCTCGTCAAACCTTTAGTAAGCGGATCCGCTAGATTATCCTTTGATTTTATATAATCAATAGAAATAATCCCATTTGAGAGCAATTGCCTAACGGTATTATGTCTACGATGTATATGTCTAGACTTACCATTATACATGTCACTTTGTGCCCTACTAATTACAGATTGGCTATCGTAATGTATACAAATTACTGACACATGTTTAGGCCATATTGAAATATCCTCTAGAAATTAGCGAAGCCACTCAGCTTCCTCTCATGCTTTATCTAAAACAATAAATTCAGATTCCATTGTAGATCTGGTAATACACGTTTGTTTAGAGGATTTTCAAGATACAGCTGCACCACTAAGTATAAAAACATAACCACTTGTGGATTTTGTATCATTCATATCAGATATCCAGTTTGTATCACTATATCCTTCAAGTACAGCTAGATATCTTGTATAGTACAATCCAAAATTCAGGGTATATCTTAAGTATCTAAGAACCCTGATAATTGTCTTACAATGGTCTACTCCCGGATTACTCGTATATCTACTCAATTTACTAACTGAGTATGCTATGTCCGGTCTAGTGCAGTTTATGACATACATTAGACTGCCAATGATATGAGAGTATTCCAATTGTGATATGTTTTGGTCAGTATTTTTAGACAAATGAAGATTTATATCAACTGGTGTTCTAATAATGTTGTTTTTATCTTTGTCGAACTTCTCAAGTAATTTCTCAATATAATGTGATTGAGATAATATAAGTCCATCAGATGTTATAAAAATTTTAATTCCTCGTATAACATCTACAACACTCAAATCCTTCATGTCAAATTTACTGGACAACATTTCTTGGTAGCTGTAATAATATTATTATTACTACCTAAAATAAGTATATCATCCACATATAGGCAAATAATGACATATCAATTATTTGTGTCTTTGACATAGACACATTTATCACATTCATTAATTGTGAAATCATTTGACATCATTACCTTGTCAAAATTTTCATGCAATTGTTTTGGTGCTTACTTTAAATCATAAAGTGATTTAACAAGTCTACACACCTTCTTCTCTTGTTCCGGAGAAACGAACCATTCGGGTTAGTCCATATAAATTTTCTCATTTAAGTCACCATTTAGGAAAGTTGTTTTCACATCCATTTGGTGTATCTCAAAATTATGCAACGCTGCAATAGCTATGAGTATACGAATATATGTTATTCTCGTGACAGGAGAATATGTATCAAAGTAATCAAGATCTTCCTTTTGTTTGTAACCTTTAACTACAAGTCTAGCCTTGTACTTATCAATTGATCCATCAATTTTCATTTTTCTCTTGAAAATCCATTTACACCCAAATGGTTTACTCTTTGGAGGAAGATCTACCAACTCCCAGGTGTGATTTTGCATGATGGATTCAATTTCACTGTTTACAACTTCTTTCCACATAGGTGTTTCAGGAGTGGACATCGCTTTATTGAAGCTTTGAGGCTCATTTTCTAACAAATATGTTAGAAAATCTGGATCATAGGACTTGGAAGTCCTTGTCCTCTTACTGCGTCTAAGTGTCTCTTCAATTTCTTTATTTATGGTCTATATTATTAGTCACAATATCATGAGTTCTTTTAAGAGAACTCAGATCACATGCATTTATACTAGGAAAGACATTTTCAAAGAATGATGCATTTCTTGACTCAATGATTATATTGACATGTATATCAGGAATATCATATTTATGCACTAGAAAACGATATGCACTGCTATTTATTGCATAACCAATAAATATATAATCAATAGTCTTATGTCATATTTTAATCCTTTTGGGAATAGGGGAACCATCACCTTAGCTAAACACCCCCATACTTTTAAATATTTGTAGGAAGGACTCCGACTTTTCCATAATTCATAAGGGATTTTCTCTAACTTCTTGTGGGGTAATTTATTTAAAATATAGTTTGCTGAAAGCAAAACTTTCCCCCACAAGTTTTGAGGTAATCCCGAACTAATCAACATGACATTCATCATTTCTTTCAATGTTCTATTTTTATGTTCAGCAACTCCAGTTTGCTGAGGTGTATAAAGCGCATAAGTTTGGTGAATAATACCATGTTCTTAACAGAACCTATCGAAAGGTGCGTCATATTCACCACCTCGATCACTTCTTATTGCCTTAATATTTTTGCCAAGTTGATTCTCAACCTCATTTTTATAATGCATAAATTTTTCAATGCTTCATCTTTACTCTTTAGCAAATATACATAGTAATATCTTGTGCAATCATCAATAAAAATAACAAAGTACTTCTTTCCACATCTAGTTTGAACATATTTCAAATCACATGTATCACTATGAATTAACTCTAGAGGTTCAGTACTTCTTTCAATATTATGAAATGATGCTCTAGTTAATTTTGATTCAACACATGTCTCACATTTATGATTTGCATCAATATTGAATTTAGGCAACAATTCTAAATTCATTAATTTACGCATAGTATCAAAATTAACATGTCCTAATCTACCATGTCATACATTGGAAGACTCAAGCATATAAACAGAAGATGTATTCTTTTTATTAAAATCATATACAATTGTCATTGCATTCATCTTAAAGAGCTCATCGCTCATATATCCCTTGCCTACATAAATCTCACTCTTGGTGAGTACAAATTTGTCAAACTCAAAAACCAACCTAAAACCCTTCTTACTCAACAACGATCCAGACACAAGATTCTTTCGAATTTCTGGAACATGTAACACATCGTTGAGAGTAAGTTCTTTTCCAAAAGTCATCTTCAATATAACCTTTCATTTGCCTTCAACTATGGAAGTAGATGAATTTTTCATGAATAGTTATTTTCCATCATTAATTGTTTTATATGAAGAGAACATCTTCTTATCCGAACATATGTGTCTAGTGGCCCCGGTGTCCACCCACCATTCCTTGGTATTTCTCACCAAGTTGACTTCGGATACTACAGCAGAAAAACTCATGTTAGAAACATTTTCAGAAATTTTTTCTACCTCGGTTATATTGGCTTGGGCAGCCTTCCTCTTGTGGTTCACTTGTGTTTTACGGCTTCGACAATCCTTTGCACGATGTCCCGGTTTATTGCATATAAAGCAGTTGTCTTTGAACCTTTTGGAATCACCACTTTTGGCCCCTTGTTGGCTAACATACTTCATTTTCTTGTTGATTTTATGTCCCTCTTCAATCACATGTGTCTTTGACTCCATAGAATGATTACCAACTTTCTTTTCGGAGACTCTATTGTCCTCCTCAATCTTCAATCTCACGATCAAGTCTTCAAGTTTCATTTCTTTGCGTTTGTGCTTCAAGTAATTTTTGAAGTCCTTCCAATTTGGCGGTAATTTCTCAATAATTGTAGCCACTTGGAAAGATTCACTAAGCACCATCCCTTCGGCATGAATCTCATATATGATCACTTGAAGATCTTGAACTTGACTTTAATAGGGGTGTCAAACGTGTCGGGTTAAACGGTTACGTGTCGGGTTAAACGAGTGACGGGTGAAAAACGCATAAACCCGTACACGACACGTTTAATAAACGGGTAAAAAATTTAAACACGAACACAAACCGTTTAATAAACGAGTAACACGACATGAATCGTTTAACACGTCTAATTTTAAACGTGTCGAGTTGGGTAGGGTCGATTTAACCCGTACACGACACGTTCGACACGTTTAACCCGTTTGACCCATTTGACCAATTTACCTGTTTATTTATAAAACTAACAAACAAACACAAATAAATGTGATATTTAAATATACCACACCAAATTATAAAGTACAAACTACAATTCAAAATAATCAAATTCCACCAAAAACCATATTACAAATCATAAATACAATCTGAAATAACACAATTACACCAAATAACAATCCCAAACAACCACAACCACAAATAACAATCCCAAATAACCACAAGTTTCAAAATTACACCAAATAACAATCCCAAACAACCACAAATTCCATGATTCACAAAATCCCGTGAAATAGATCAAATCTCCACTTCTACGACAACAAGCAGATTCAACAACCAAATTCCCATGCCCTACACAAATTAAAATGAAATATTATATAACATTAATAATTAAATAGACTCATAACTAGATAAGTAACAAAAACTTGGCATTACCTCTCTTTAGTCATGATCAATGATAGATATAGAATTAGAACATTGAGCAGATATAGCTTTATTAGACTTCATATTTTGATTGAAAACATCATCATCTATTTCTCCTTCCGAATCATCACTAGAATCGTCTACGACTAAGCACAACAACATAAATGAATCAATGATCACATGAATTAGGATAATGAGAAAAATAATACTAGTAAAATGGAATCAAACTTACTGCTCTTCCCATGAATCCAATCTCTAGTACAAATCAGAGCTTGAACAGTTTCTGGCAAAAGTGAACTTCGACACTTATTCAAAACTCTACCACCGGTACTAAATGCAGATTCAGATGCAACTGTAGAAATATGAATTGTCATCACATCACAAGCCAACCGAGACAATATAGGATGCCGAAACTGCTCTCCTTTCCAAAAGGTTAGAATATTCAAGTCCTTCTTTCGATCAAGCATTTTTTCATTAAAATACAACTGCAACTCAGTCACTCGAGAAACAAGAGCATCTTCTTCTTCACGTTTTTCAAAATCCTACATTTTGTACAAAATCATTACGAATATACAATAAACTAACTTGATCACATTCAATTCAAACAAACTAAATTATATTTTACCTGAAAAAGGCTTTCGGAATCATCAAGACCATGAGTCTCGCTAACTTGTTTCTCACTACTTGAAGTACTTGGAACAACATGTGACAAGTTGACAGAGTACAATTCAAAGAGCTCAAATAAGGTATCTTGAACACACTTGAACTCATAGGAATCACCACCATAAAGTTTTGAATAAGCCCAATCTACAAACTGAATTTTGTACCGAGGATCTAAGATGATAGCAATTGAAAGAATCACACTATACTTTGACCAATACTTGTCAAACTTGGCATACATATGACTTCTCATTGTCCTCATAAAACTATCATTGTCTGTCAATGCCTCCTTCAAAGTATGTTGAATTAGGAACACTTGAGGAAAGTACAAATTAGCTGTGGGATATGTTGTACCAGAGAATAAACAAGTAACTTTATGAAACACCCTCAACAAATTAGAAATCTTCTCTACTTTGCTCCATTCTTTTTGGGAAGGACAATGTCAATAATTAGAATCACTCAACTGTAAATGAATAAATGCACGACGATAAAAAAGTGCACTGTCAAGCATAATATAAGTTGAGTTCTACCTAGTTGGAACATCTCCTCGCAAACCTTTTTTACTCTCTAATGAAACTTGAGCAACACAATCCATGAACTTCTTTTTCCTTCCCGATGAACCTTTAACATTTTTGATACTTTCTCGAATTTTTATCACTGATTCATCGATTTCTTTAAGTCCATCTTGGACTATCAAATTAAGAATATGTGCACAACATCGAACATAAAAGAACTCACCATCCCTCAAGAGAGCATTTTTAAGGTTAAGTTGACTCTTCAACAATTCAACAAAACAATCATTACTAGAAGCATTATCCAAAGTCAAAGAAAATAATTTCTTTTCAATTCCCCAATCAGTCAAAAATGTATAAATTTTCTCAGACAAGACAATACCAGTATGGGTAGGGGGCATGAGACAAAAGTTTAAATTTTTTTCTGCAAATTCCAATCTAGATCAACATAATGAGCTGTGAGAGAAACATATCCATCAGTTGATATAGAAGTCCACAAATCAGATGTCAAACAAATTCTTCCAAGAAGGGAACCCAACACAATTTTAAGTTTATCCTTCTCTCTTTTATACATTTTTAACACATCTGACTTTGCAGTATTCCTAGAAGGCATCTTGATATTCTCATAAGCATACTTGAACATTGCTCTAATACCCTCATATTGGACAAATCGAAATGGTAATCATGCTTAAGTATTGCCTCAACCGCTAACTCACGAAACTTTTCAGGATCAAATTTTGTGGATCGCATTAGCATAGATCCTTGACCTTGACTTAGAAGTAATTGTCCAATATCCCCGGTATCTTTTTTCACACATTTTTCCATGTGAGTATGCATGTTACCAGTTCCATGACTAGACTCACATATATATTTGATACCACAAATATTACATGCAGCACGCTTCTTGCCGTCTGGATATTTTTCATTTAATTCTGTAAAGTATTTCCATACTATTGAAGTCTTTTGTCGCTTACGATTAAATTTACCTTTTTCTGTAGTTGTACCAGTTGATGTCTGTGTTGTTGGAGCTGCAATTACATTAGATTCATGCCCGACCTGATCTTCTTCATCAGAAATTATAATATTGTGTTCGGAAGAATCCATCTGTTAAGGCAAAAAAATAAAATTATAATTACACAATTCAAATTACAATTATAAATTATACATAAAAATTCAATTCATTATAAATATCGTTAAAAAGTCAGCATCAGAAGCATATTATATACATTGAGTTGCACTTAATTGTGGTTTCTGAGAAGAACGCATCACAACACTCTGATCACTGCTACCATCAAAAGCTTTCACGAAATTACACAATTTATGGCATACTAGAATCATTCTAAAATTTTTTAAGATTATTTAGAAGTGAAAAAGTAGATGCCAATGTTCAGAAAAAGTAATGATTTAACATTTATAATGACCAAAATCACTGGAAGAGCTACACTGAATGGAATAGTTCCCATTTGGGAACAAATAAACCTAAGCTGCGAACTAAAAACATAAGGCAAAATAGACTATGACAACATTAAATTAAGATTCAGTTTAAAAAGAAACAAAGTGGAGGCTTGCAACAGTCTATTAATGTCCATGTTGATGTGTATACATAGTAAGCTCGGGACTGAAACTCACCATACTTTTGTTTTAAAAGAAAAAACACTTGAGAGTTCTACATAAAAGCCCAATACATAAACAGACAACTGTAATAAATACCAAGCGAGAACATTGTAGGCAGCATAAGGAACTACCAAACTTAATTGTTTGCTATAATACCAAGCCAAAGATTAAATTGGAAAAAAAAACTACAAACACCATCATATAAAGAACACAGGTAGAGAAGAAGATTTCTCTGTTCCCAAAACCCGCATAGAAAGGATTGTAATCAGAAGGAAAAAATGTTTTAATATCCTCTAAACACAGATCTAAAAACAGATCTAACATATATCTAATACAAATAACAAAGAACACAGGTAGAGAAGAAGAAGATTTACCTGCTCGAAGTCTCCACTCGAAGATCTACTCGAAGTCTTGGCTCGAAGTCTACCTGCTCGAAGTCTCGATCTCGTAGCTCACTGTTCGCAGCTCGCAGAGAGAGAGAGAGAGAGAGGCGCAGAAGAGTGGAGGGCCTGGAGACCTTGGACTGGGGGCGCAACCAACAACACTTCAGCCGTTCAAGAAGCTACAAAATTAGATTAGGGTTAGAAAAAATAAGTTTATATATTTTCTGTGTGGCTGTTATTTTTAAAAAATTATTAATTTATTAATTTTATTTAAACGGGTTAGCATGTCTCACCCGAACACGACCCGTTTATTAAACGTGTTAAACGGGTTGACCCGTTTATCACCCGAACCCGTTAAGGTCTCACCCAAACCCTTTTAATCCGCGGTTAATCGTTTCGTGTTAGATTTTCACTGGCCTATTGACTTATGATAGTCTTGAAATTCACCATTTTGTAGTCAATGAATCTGCCCACAACGAATTTCTTCATTCCGGCATCCTCCGTCTTGTATTTCTATCCAAGGATTCCCACAGCTCTCTAGCCGTCTTGATTGGACTATACACATTATATAATGTGTTATCCAATACATTGATGGTATAATTTTTGCACAGAAAATCAGAGTGCTTCCATGCATCCACCGCAGCAACAACTTGACATTCTCACTACAAACAGGAGCATTCTCACGAAAAAACTTTGCAAGATTCAACGTAGTGAGATAAAATAACATTTTTTGTTGTTATCTCTTGAAATCGTTCCCATTGAACTTTTCAGGTTTCTCACCATGAGATACATGAGTAGGAACATAAATAGGCACCACAAGCACAACATGATTCGTAATAGCAGGAATATTATTATCATTTGCAGCCATTTCTGATAAACAAAGATTACAAACTATTCAAAAATAGGAAAATAGTAAGTTATTAAAACAGAGACAATATATGTTACTGTTTTGTGTCACTGTTTTGAAGTTTTGGTTTTAACGTTTCTGTATGATGTCACTGCTTGATGTAACTGTTTAAATCAGAGTCATTGTTTGGTGTAACTGTTTAGATCAGAATTACTGTTTAGTGTAACTGTTTAGATCAATGTCACTGTTTGGTGTAATTGTTTAAATTAAACACATAAACAGAACATGCAAATTTTCACAAAATTTTCCAAATCTCTTCAAAATATCACAGATTGTAAAAAACAGGTTTTACACAATTTGCAATATTTTATAACAGTTTAAAAATGAAAACATGTATCAGAAACACAATAAGCAACTATAAAAATTCGGGAAGCCTGTCTTAAGATTGATGTTTGTGGTATTTCAAATATAGTAAAATCACTTTTTGTAATTTTTGATTTAAAACATGTAATGTAAATCAAAACAGTAACAATCAAGTGCGAAACAATTACACAGAAATAGTCTTACATGAAAGAGTTACACAAAAGAGTTACACGTAACTGTTTGTATAACCAATATAAAAACTGGCCCGATTGCAGAACAGGAACTGTTATTGAACTTTAGGTAGATCAAGGCTAGTGTTTGACACTATGTCCTTAAGACAAATTTCGCCCCCACACACGGTGCTTATGGAATATTAAGCGTCTGCTTCCCAGGATACAATGATCTTTACACGAGCAGAAGTAGCACTCCAATCTACTCATCCAGCGAACCAAAAATTGTGTTGTGTACTCTCCAAATGCTGACTGCCTTAATGCCGAAATGCAATGCACTAATGTCTGCCTTAATGGACTGATTAATGAATGAATACATAATGGTAATGAGCCTGGGCATTTAAAGACACTTTGGTGACTTTTCGGACAGTCACCATACTAAAAGACACAACCCAGTATGAACAGACACAATTCAATGCAAGCCAGAAGACACCACTTGTGTAACTGTTCTCTATGAACATATACAACTCAGACTGGAGGGAAGCAAAAATCCGAACCAGTGCGATCCAACGGGTATCGAAAATTAATTTCGGATTAAGAAATTCTCGTCCAATTAATTAAATGAATTTTCTCTAAAAAGATAGGGCTTGGTCTAAAACACACCCACACCCGTACCCGGCCCGACCGGGTAGGGTCGTACCGTGGTGGGCAGCCGGTGCGCGTGCGCGTGTGTGGTAGAACCGAAGGCATGTAGGTGCTCACTCCGCTCATAAAACTGTGGTACCTGACTTGATCTGAAATGTGTACACTCAAGTGCAGACAGTCAATCTGTACTAATAATCCGGTTTGAGTCCGAAGTCGAATCCACAGGGAGCTGTTGTTAGTGGTTCAAAGTAAGCAGTAGTGGAGACCAGTTGGTTGTATCCTTTGAGATTTGAAATTGTGGTGTTCAGGATTCTTTCTGGACAGAATATATGATTCTTTCCAGGAGAGTTTTCTAAACAAAATGTGAGATAAGCTTTAATATAAAAGAGTCATTCTTTAGTTCAAGGCTTTGGACGTGTAGTTAATTATCCGGTTTATTATAATTGTGTGCTTGATAACTCAATTAACCCTCGTGTCAACTGCAGGTTAATCGGAAGATAAATGTGGATTGTGAGAATTAAGAACATGATTCCGATGTCTTCCTAGAATTTACAAGAATTGCCTGTGCTGAGACTTAACCCGTCTACAAACAAGCAAGTGTTTCTACAAGACCTCCAATCATGACATTAATGCTCCTAGTCCATTCTTTAATTGAAGCACAATAATGGTGAAGATTGAAGGGTAGTCATGAAGATCTAGCCGGGGTACTTGCCTTGAATCGATGAGTCTTTCTATGCAAGAGTTATCTATGTTATAGAAAGAACTCCTGATTATACAAAGTACCCTACCTTTGCTAGATGCAATCAATTATTCAATAAGAAAGGGGAATATAAAGCATTAAGCATAATAAAAAATGCACAGATATAACTTCCGGATAATTTCTACACGTCCATCACCTCTCACTGAAGAGTGACTAAGAAACTACTCACTCTTCATGGATTTGGTAAAGCTAGAAAAGTGAGTGATGCTCATTCCTCCAAGTAGAGAAGTTACAAGATAAGGTACAATAAACAAGGAGCCGATCTTCGACAAAGAATGAGTGAATCACGTTCCACCCTTCACGGCTTTGGTGAAGTGCTAGAAAAGTGAAAGAGTTTCACTCCTCTAAGGGAAGAAATAAGCTCAAGCATTGGAAGTGAATGAAACACATATTAAAAATAGAAGAAAAGTAGTCACTTTTGGAGGGTGATCCACAACCAAAAGTAATATATCTTTCTTCTAGACATGAAATTAAAAAAGACAAATTACAATAAAAGAAGGCAATACTTAAATTAAAAGAAAACAATTAAAAGAAAGCAATAATACAAGAAATCAATTATTTTTAGAGGGTTTTCCACAACCAAAGAGATCTCCCTCTTACAAGCCCCAAGGGGTGGTATTTATAGGCAACCAAAAGATGCCTTTTACCAAAAGATGTCCTTTACAAGTCCCAAGAAGATGCTCTTTACAAGCCCCAAGAAGATGTTCTTTAATTTCACTTTGATCCCCCTTTGTTTTGCTTTAATAATTGGCACCATATAATTTGTAGCTTTGATAATTGGCTCCCCAGTAATTTGTAGTTTTGACACAATTGGCTTCCCAGTAATTTTGACGCACAAAACCTTGAAAAGAACAATAATTAATGCATTATTCCTAATTCACACACTAACCCTAATTTGACTTACTTTGACTAGTTTAACTTTGTTTTACTAACACAATTGACCTATTAACTTAATTAAATTATGCATTAATTAGGGTTAATCAGTACCCCTTGAGGCCCAATCCCATTGAGCAAACTTGGCCTATATATGCTCATGTAGAACTTCTTCCTTAACCAATGTGATATTGGTGTCAAATCTCATATTGCACAACCTTTATTTTCACATTTCAAGTGGGTCACTTTGGAGCCTATTTTCTCATTCATTTCTTACTCGATTTGAGCAAGTGAATATACTACATTATTCTCCTCACGGAGTAGAATATGGACCCACGAAAATTTATTCGAAACAACGAACGGGTCCCACTTTAATTTAGGTTCAAAGTCGACCAAAATTTCAGTTTTTATACTTAAAAAACTGTTTTGGTCCAACAAAATATTAGACTTTGAGGGCCTACAAGTCATTCTTGAGCCTAATAAATGCACAACTCGAGGGCAGGAAATAAACATTGATGGGAAGGTTTCACTTCAAAAAGGTTGTCAGACTTGCTGGATGGATGTGACCCTTAAGACTCTCTGTCATCACCTTTCAAAACATACATGGCCCAAAGGGTTGGCCTCTAGTACACGCTTGTAATCTAGTTTACACAATAGCATTCATATCCTCTGAACTATATGCAGATTGACTTGGGTATCGGAGGGGATATGCATTACACATGTAACTACTTCCTATTTAGCCTAACTTTTCATTCCTTCTCCAATCACCCTCCTCATCTATTCAGTCTAACACTAATAAATTAAATGGGCTGTAATAATGATGGGATATAGATGATTTTGTTAAGGAAGTCGATGTGGTGGCAAGGATGAGGGTGATGAGGATAATGACGTAAGTGACATCCATAATAGTGGATGGTGGAGATAATCTTGGGGCTAATGTGAGATTCGTGTTAAAGATGATCAAGTCAACATCGAGAATGATCAGGTCAACAAACATAATCACTGACATGATCTCCATGTACAACCCATAGTCGTACTATAGCCACAATAGTAGCTATAATTTAGGCACTCCGTTTTCTAAAGTAATCCCATTAAATATGGGATATGTATATCTAGAATGTGTATATATATGTGATTGTATGGAATGAAAAAACATCTCAGTTGATTCAATATAATAATCAACTTTTTATTATGGTGTTAGAGCAGCACAATTCTTGGTGACCGAAAATTCATTTCGATAAACTCCTATATGGTCACCGGACATTTTTTGCAACATGTAGAGAGAGATTTGGAGAGATCACATACCAGTTGATGTTGGATGAATTCGAAATGTGAGGTGGGTGCTTGAACTGAAGAGCTCAAGGCTTATGAATAGTGGTGTATGAATGAACAATGAGGATGAAATTGTACTATGGCTGAGCCTGGTGGTGTCACACCTAGGGGTGACAATCGTGTCGTGTCCGGGTTGTGTCATGTCGGGTTCGAGTTAAAAACACATCAACCTAAACTCGACCAGCGAGTTAAATGGGTTAGGTCATTTGGACACGAACACGACCTGACTCGAAACATGACTAACCCGACACGACCTGTGACCCGAGATTTACATAGGTCGTGTTCTGGTAAACACGACCCAACCTGCCTAACATGACCCAACCCGACATGACCTAACAAAAAAAGGAAAAAATTAGACCTGTTTACATAAAAACATCACAAATATCCCAAATATCCCAAGACATTAAAAACATCACAAATATCCCAAAACAAATACAAATCTCCACAACATTACAAATATTGAAAAAGCTTTACAAATATTCCAAAGCAATATTACAAGCATCTTTCAAATTATCCCAAGCATCGTTCAAATCCTTTTCATCTCCTAAATCTGGCAAACATCCTGCCAAAAAACATATTAAGTTTTTAACCCCAATAAATATGGAATGGTTATTGTGACAAAAAATAAAAACAAACACATAAGATTGAGAAGAAGAGTTAGGTTTTATGACTCACACACATCAACAATTAAGATCCACAATCACATTTGAACATTGCATCGATGCATCCTAATTTTTGTTCAAAGTCGGATTTATAATATCTTCTTCCAGCTCTTCCAATTGCACTGGTGAATTTTCTAAATGACAATAAGGAAAGCATATAAATAAGAATTCAATATTTGTAAAAATAATTAAATATTGCAATCATCACAAATTATATTTATTACCTTTTTCTGCACATAACCAATCCCTAGTACACATCAAAGCCTCCACAACGTGAGGCTTCAAAGCACTACGGTATTGGTCAAGAACCCGACCACCAATACTAAAACTGATTATGAAGCAACCGTAGAAATTGGAATAGTTAACACATCACGAGCCATAATAGCAAGTTCCGGATAACGATACTGATGAGCTCTCCAATAATCAAGAACAAGAAGTTCTGTTTCTATGTCAACCCTAGGCTCATCCAAATACAATTGCAATTGACTTTTTTGTGTTTTAAGACCAGATGCATTGCTCTCAATGACAAATGCCTACATTATCAAAATCACAGACTTTCAAATCATAGACTATCAATAGTATTAATCTAATACAATAAAAACTATAAAACAAAAAATTAAATACCTTCAAATCTAACACAGGTTGTGGGTTCAAGATTGGCTCACAAGCAACTAGACCACCACGGGAAACAGTCGATGATTGAGAATAAGAGGTGACAACAGATTTGCTCATATACTCATCAAATAGAGAAAAAAGTTTGTCTCGAACATGAAAATACTCGAGAGAGCTTTCACCATAAAGCTTCTTATAGCACCTCTCCACAAAGTCAAGTTTATAGCAAGGATCAAACACAATTGCAATGGCCAATATCACGCTATACTCCAACCAATGCTTCTCAAATTTTTCATACATTTGACAAGACATTCTTCTCATAAAAGTATCCAAACTTTGCATTTCTCTATTCAAAGTCAATTGAATACTGAAAACTTGCTGAAAGTACAAGTTTGATGTGGGGTACTTGGAGCCAGAAAAGATAACAATAGTATCATAGAAATTTTTTAAAAACATCTGAATTTTTTTAACTTTGATCCATTCCTCTTGAGATGGGCAATGCTTAAAATTAGAATCCACAAGTTGCAAATGACAAAAGGCACAACGGTAGTAAATTGCACTTGCAAACATCAAATATGTTGAGTTCCATCTAGTAGGAACATCTTGCCTCAAACTTTTCTTGCTATCTAAAGATGTATGTGCAACACACTCTAAGAATTTTTGTTTTCTTGGCTGAGAACCTTTTACATACTTGACACTCTCTCTGACTTTTTTTCACAGCTAAATCTACTTCTTTCAACCCTTCTTGCACAATCAAGTTTAGAATATGAGCACAACAACGAATATGAAAAAACCCACCATCACCAAGCAAAGCATCTATCAAATTAAGTTGATTCTTAAGTATATCAACCATGACATCATTTTCAGAAGTATTATCCAAAGTAATTGAAAAAAACTTTTTCTCAACCCCCCATTTTGTCAACAAACCATAAATCTTGTCAGCTAGTGCAATGCCACTGTGTAGAGGAGGCATGTAAGAGAAATTCAGAATTTTTTTTTGCAATACCCAATCTTTGTCGATGAAATGTGCTGTGAGACTTAAATACCCATCGGTAGCAATAGACGTCCACAAATCAGAAGTCAAACTAATCTTGCCAAGTATGTCATGCAAGATAATAGACAACCTACGCATCTCTTTTGCATGCAATTTCAGAATATCAGCCTTAGCCGTGTTTCTTGTAATAAGATTTAAGTAGCTAAAGATTTGTCTAACACATTCATACTCAACAAATTGAAAGGGCAAATCATGTCTAATTATTGCACGTATTAACATCTCTCAAAATTTTCCTCGTTAAACTTCAAAGACCGTGCAGTAATAGACCCTTGACTTTGACTTAAAATTAACTGGCTCACATCACGTTCTTTCAAACAAGTCTCTAAATGACGCCATAAATTACCAGTTCCATACTTACTAACAACATTATACTCAATCTTACATTTGTTGCATTCTGCCTTTGTAACATTGTCTTTAGTTACATACTTTCTAAAATACCCCCATACCTCTGATGTGGAAGTACATTGCCGCTTTTCATCATTCTTATTATCTCCACTTTCTGAATCTGGGGCAGTATGAGATGTATTCTCAATATTGACATCCACAGTTGGTTGAGTACATGGTGTATCCTCCATTTTCCTGGTAAGATTATTTGACAATTAGAAACCTAATGAACATTCAAAAAATTCAAAAGTAACTTAAAGCTAAAGCTAGAACAAATAAATACAATTACATAACATCAAGACAAATAATACTTCGCGTTGTCATACACGGGCTTGCACAAAAAAATAGTCAACCCAAACTCATTTATTCGTGTCGTATTCGTATCGAGTTATCGTGTCATATCAAAAATTGTCACTCCTAGTCACACCTCGACTCGACTCGGGCATGCAACAAGTGTTACTTTGACCCGCAGAACGTTTTAATAACATGAAAGAACAGTAGTGTAGCATAGCGGAACAACCCACAACATACAAACTACAAAATTTTGTATGAATATAAACAAAACATATGTATCCTACTCAAACTATTACACATTTCATGTCAGATATGTACATCCTACACATAAAATTCACTTTTATTCTAATTACATGCTTCTGGTACATTTCCTAACCTGTATAAAAGTTATGGTAGTCCACTATGTACAAGTCTTCCCGTCTTTACACATTTGAAAAAGGGAAAGTAACATAAGGTGAGCATCAACAGCTCACTAGAGTAACTCAATTTTCAAATAAACGAATTTGAAAATACATAGTTTAGCATGATTGGACAAAAAGAAATGAGCATTTGATACACACTAGTAGTTGCACATGGATTCTATGTACAAAATATTGGGCATTAAAATGGTGGATCACTCTTTCCAAAATTCACAACCTTAATAAATATTGACAATTAGAACACTCAAAAATCATGTTTTGTAGGAAAACTCTTAAAAAGATATTAGCTAAACTAATCTTTAAGATAATATTTGTTGTGAAACACATTGGTCTCAATTTTATCTTTGAAAGTCATGTTTTAAGAAATATTGTTCTATTATTATTTACAGTACTGAGAAAGGTCTTCAATGACGTTTTACATAATATCATGAATAAATTGATATAGCAAAAGCAGAGACGTAAAACTAATATCCATTTAACTCCAAATTTTGTGAAGATCAATTGTTTGCATAGTAATAACTTAACCTTCTCAACCATTGGAACGTACCAAATTTCACATTGTATAATTAAGTAACTAATTATATAGCCTCAACCATGCAGATTGAACAAACAAAATAGTTCACAAATAATAATGGACAATAACATGGATGTTAGTTTTAAAGCAAAATCCGTAAACAAAATACTCTCATTTCTTCTTCAGGTTCATTCTTGAGAGTATTTTTGACAATACACAAAAATCAGCCTATTGGCCTTCTCTGCCCCATTTTTCTACACAATAATTATTCTAGTTGTTATTTTGGACTAAATGATTATATGATAAAATAGAAGCTCTTCTCTATGTCTCTCTAGTTTCTTGATGAGGTTATTTAGTTAGGGGTTATGAAAGGTATATCTCTCTAGTTTTTTTAATTGGGGTGATTTGGTGGAGATACAAAAAGGTGAGAGGATGTTAATATGTCATAAATAATATAAATGGAATTACAAAAAGGTAGGCAATGTTATCCTTATGTATTTTTTTTTCAAGGACAATATAATAATTTAAAAGTTTTTCATGCATGTTGATATTTAGAGTCAGATAGAAAATTCTTACAAATTTTAAAAAATTACAAAATAAACTTTATAAAATTAATAGGGATAAAATTTAAAAAAAATATTTTGATTATTATACTTTTATGAGTAGTACGAAATATATTAAAAGTATAGATAAGATAAGGTTGATGAAGGAAAATAGATATTAAAGGTTAAAATTAATAATTAAGCTCAACTGAATATAATTAAATGTTAAATTGATGCACATAATTAATTAAAGAAGATGAAAAGATATGAGAAGATTATGTAATTAACTAAAGAAAATAAAAAGAAATGAGAAAATATGATGGACTTTATAATAGAGATTAAGGGAAAAATAATCAAACACAAAATTTTCACTTTTGTTGATATTTTAAAGTAGTATAGATATAGATATACATGTAAAAAGGTCATTTCATGCAAGTAGAATCATTTAAGTAAAAACTGAACAGTAAAAGAGAGTTTAGAAATATCATGTACAGTGCTACATCGGTGGGTAATCATCCTAATAGACCACTCAGGGTCAATACGAACATACGATTTAACCTTTTGAAAGACTTGCACCCCGAGGAAGATACGCTCCTTAATCAAAGTTTAGTACCCAAGTTCGAAGACCAACTACATCACCCAAGCATGTACGAACTCAATGAGTACCCTATACGACACCAAACTTGAACGTAAACCCTCTGTCACTCAACCTGTGTCCACTTACATTTAATTCAGAAGGATTCCAACATCTCATTTAATATGGACAAAATCATCCTTTCGAACAATTGTGCGTAATTGTACTCAAAACCTTAACTCGGATCCGAAATTCCAAGTCCAAGTTTAAATACCCAATCATATAATTTTAAATATGCTAAACAATCATAAATAATGTAAGGAATAATTTAAAAATAAATTTGAAATGTTTCGTCTGATCCGGAATTGAGAAAACACTACCTAGTGCTGCATTTTGATATGAAATTGTCAAAAATAAAACGATGTTATTTTTCAATAAAATTTCATACACATACTCAATTAACCTACCTAAGAATGAATAAAAATTGGGAAACTTTTAGTCACATCCCTTATAATTTACTATATCTTCAAGAACACCACGTAGGAACAAATCAAACCAGAATTGTTCACTACACTTTTTTTTTTTCCTACAAGTTTTCATAATTTGTAAGTTTCCACCCTCTTTCTTTTCCCATATCCTTTTATTCACCTTACCATATTTGTCATAGTCGATGGCGAATGAGAGAAAAACATCATATGCCTTTCCTTTTACCCAAGCACAATGTCAAAAGCTTTTGGCCCTTTTAGATAATGTCAACAAGTTAGTTCCTACGGCACATCAAGCAGGTGCCACATCTGCAGTGAATTTGATCCTCTTTTGCCCTCATCTCGTGATCATATTAACTGATGTCCTTTGTGTCCTTTCATTTCATGTCAATTTGATTTCGGTCAATAAACTTGCTCGAACTTCACAATGTATCATAACATTTTTCCTTGATTCTTGTATGATCCAGGACCAAAGCTCGAGGAAGATGATTGGGATGGCAACTGAGTGGGATGGTCTGTACTATTTCACTACCTCAAGAGGACCCAGCTGCAAGTCAGCCAAATTCTTCACTTCTCAACTATGACATCATCATTTAGGACATTTATCTAATAAGGTGTTGCAATTTCTTTAACATAATATTTGTGAAATTAAGGGCCTGTTTGGTTTGCGTTTCAAAAACAGGTATCCGAAAACAGTTTTTGAGAAGAGTTTTGAGAAAATGGTTTTGATATTTTTTGAGATAAAAAACTTGTTTGGTTAGATGATTTCAAAAACAGTTTTACAGAACAGAAAATAGTAAAACCTGTTTGGACAGCCTAAATATATGTTTGAACAGTAATTCAAACATTAATAAAAAAATATAAGAAAGTTATTTTTAGATTGATAATTTCATAAAAAAAAAAATTCAATAAACCAAACTTTAAAATATAATATATCTTATAATATAATATAATATATTATATTATAATATTCTATTATATATTATATATTATTTATATATATTATATTCTATTATATTATATAATATATTTACACATATATATATTATATTATATTATATAATTACACACACACACACACACACACACATATATATATATATTTATACATATATATATATTTATACATTTATACATATATATATATACATATAATATATATATATATGTATAATATAATATATATATATTTATACATATAAATTGGTATATATATGTATATATATGTACATATATATGTAGATATATACCTATTTATACATATATATAATATATTAATACATATATAATATATATATAATATAATATATATATTTATACATATAAATTGGTATATATATGTATATATATGTACATATATGTATGTATTTGGGTGTACATATATATATGTATATATATGTACATATATACCTATTTATACATATATATAATATATATATACATTATGTATATATATATTATATATATGTATAATATAATATATATATTTATACATATATATAATATATAGATACATATATAATATATATTTATAAATTCTTATATATAAATTCGTAGATATATATATACATATATATACCAATTTATATATATATTTATACATACACACACACACGCATATATATATATATTTATTTATTTATTTATTAATTCGTATATATAAATTCGTAGATAAATATATACATATATATACCAATTTATATATATATATACGAATTTTAATAATATTATATAATATAATACTAATATATTATATAATAATATTATATAATAGAATAGAATATTATATATATATATTAGGAGAGAGAGGAAGAAGTAAAAAAAAAAATGAAAGAAAAAATTTGCTGCTAAGGAGATTCGAATGGCAGACCTCATTAAAGTCCAAAATTGTTCTCCTTGTTTTCAAAATTTTCAAAGAAAACTCCGAAAACAAGTTAAACTTGTTTTCTATTTCTTTGACTCAAATCTCATTTTTTCCGAAAATTTTGAGAACAAAAATGCTAAACAAACAGGATTTGGGTGTTTTTAAAATTTTGAGAACAAAAAACTGTTTTGCAGACGCAAACCAAACATGGCCTAAATGTTTCAAATATTGAGAATTGTCTAGTATATCCTTTAGCAAAATTGATAAGACCTCAATTTCCTATAAGCTTAATCTTATCATTTGCACCTTTTGAGTTGTTGCACACTGACATTAGGGGTGGGTATTAAACACCTTCCATTTCTAGGGCTCATTATTTTTTAACTATTGTGGATGGTTATACTCGTTGTACATGGGTTTATTTGATGCGTCATAAGTCTGAAACTTACTTTCTACTCAAATCACTCATACAACTTGTTGAAACACAATTTTCTTCCAAAGTCTAGATCATTCAAAGTGACAATGGCCAAGAATTTCACATGCCCACTTATTATTTTGAGAGAAGAATTATCCATCAGAGAAGTTGTGTTTCCACTCCGCAGCAAAACGGAGTAACTGAGAGAAAGCACTGTAATCTTCTTAATGTTGCACGTGCCTTGCAAAATATTTTAGGGGAGATGCTATCCTCGCGACTACATATTTGATAAATAAAACCGCCACACCAATTTTGTCTAGTAAATCACCATATAAGATGTTGTTTCAAGTGAAACAACCTTATACCCATCGAGAGTTTTTAGATGCTTATGTTGTGCTCCACACATGCACAAAAATCATCCAAATTTGATGCTAGGGCCACATGTTGTGTTTTTCTCAGTTATCCTTATGGGAAAAAAGGGGTATCGAGTATATGAAATTAGTAGTGGCAAGGTATTTGTTTCTTGTGATGTGATTTTTTATGAAGATCAATTTCTTTTTTCTAGTCTTCATGAGCAAACAGAGAACACCATCTTGCCTTGTCCCTTCAATGATCTTGATGATAATGTTTGACACACACCACTTATAACTTCTCTTCCTTTACACAATGTCAATTCACAATGTATAAGTTTCCTTGACACACCAAATGTCCCTCCTTCTACAGATACTTCACCATAAATTCCATCGCAACCCATCCACTCAGACCCCTAAAGCCCCTGGTTGTATGCAAGATTTTCATCTTGGACATGAGCTCCCGCCTCGGGCAACCCAGTCATCAGACTCGGCAATGGTAACTTCCATTGGTACTTCTTATCCATTGTGCAATTTTCTCTCTTATGAACGTTTATCTCCTTCATGACCTGTATCTCTCTTGAAACAGAATCTAAGACTTTTTACCAGCTATGCAAGATCACAGATGGAGGCGTGCTATGCGAGAAGAGATTGATGCCCTTGAAACTAATCAAACATGGGCGTTTACATCACTTCCACCAGGCAAGAAACCTATTGGGTGCAAATGGGTTTATAAAATCAAATATAACTCTGATGGATCAATGGAAAGATATAAAGCTCGATTTGTTGCCAAATGGTACAATAAAATAGAGTGTCTTGATTACAATGAGACGTTGTTCCTATTGCTAAATTAGTGATTGTGCGTGTCTTGCTTGCAATTGCAACTATTCATGGACAAGCCACAAATACTTCACTTAGATGCAGCACATCGAGTGTTGAGGTATATCAAGCAAACACTCGACCAAGAAATTCTCTTATCAGCTACCAGTTCAATTCAGTTGAGGGCGTTTTGTGATGCAAACTAGGCAAGCTGTAGGGATACACATCGATCAATCACTGAGTATTGCATTCTACTTGGTAATCACCTATTTCTTGGAAAACAAAGAAGCAAACAACTGTATTATGTTGAAATTTGATCCAAACTCTCTAATTGTCGTGAAAAGAGTTTGTTGGGTAATCAATGTAAGAGTCCTAATAAACCATGAATAGATTTATTAGTAATCAAATCAAATCAAATAAGAAACAAATTGGAAGAGTTTTAATATACGATGATTAGGTATATTAGACATGTGATAGGAAACATAAAAATTAAGTTATATCTGAATAGGTTTGGATTACATGATTTTATCCCTATAAATAGAGTTGAATATTATGTAATCAGTTATCAGATGACCAGTTTTTCTAGTGAATAATACATCGATGTAGATTCTTGATCTATGGATGTAGGTATGGTATACTAAGGTAGGTATGTTGTATCAAACTACGTTATATCTTTATATCATGTTTTTATTGTTTTCCTACCTTTAAATTCCTATATTCGAACAAGTATTATTTATGTTAATTATCCGCTGTGCAAAATCAACAAGTGGTATCAGAGCTATGTTCCAACAGGTGGTATGTTTGTTGGTATATTTTAATATTATATATAATTCATTGTACTAGTGTGTAATATTATATATTATTCATTATACTAATGTGTAATGTACATACACATGAGTCTTTATATACAATATATTATATATATACATGTATCATATTATTACATACATGTATAACTATTTACATGTACATGAATATTATCTAATGCATGTATTCATCATTTTCAATGTATGAATCATGTATAAGTTAGATACATGTATATTATGAATACATGAATGAGTTGTATACAGGAATCCTATGTATTAGATACATGTATAAGTTAGATATATGTATATTATGTATACATTAATGAGTGATATGCATGAACTCTAGAAGGTTATAAGAGCCTATAAAAAACACCTCTAAAATGTGCATTTGAAACTTTTGAACAACCATTCAACACTTAAACAATACTGTGCACACTTGAGAGTAGAAGCCAAAGAAATGTGTTCTTTATTGGTGGATCTTTGGACTTAACCGCAGCGTTTGTTAGAGTCATACGACAAAACTGTTGGACTGTTGTATCCTGGAAGGGACAAGTCATACAAGAAGGTATGCTGCATCGGTTTTGGGCTTTGTCATTTGCAGAGGGCTGAAATCTTTTTAAAGAGAGCGAGATACATGCGCCTTATCCTGAATTGGTTTTGTATAAAATTAGTTATTTTATACTTTGCTTCTCATTTTTGTTGCAATTACACAAATAACGCTCGTCGTCGAAAACAGAGTATAGATCTATGGCTGCCACTTCTTGTGAGATCACTTGGTTAAAAACATGTTCTAGAAGACCTAAAAGTTTATCAATTTTATCTAATTAAGCAATGCTATGACAATAAGGTAATTCTTCATATTGCTTCGAATCCTATTTTTCATAAACGCACGAAACGTATTGAGATTGATTGTCATGTAGTTCACAAAACACTAAAAGCAGATCATTCAAACAGTTTATGTTCCTACAACTCAACAACCTGCTGATCTCTTTACCAAAGCCCTTGGATCAACACGGTTTCATCTTTTACTTGGCAAATTGGGTGTCATGAATATACATTACAATTGGAGGGGGAGTGTCAAAGATGATCAAGTCAACAAACTTAATCACTAACATGATCTCCATGTACAACACGTAGTCGTAGTGTAGCCACAATAGTAGCTGTAATTTAGGCATTCCGTTTTCTAAAGTAATCCAATTAAATAAGGGACATGTATATGTAGAATATGTATATATATGTGATTGTATGGAATGAAAAAATATCTCAGTTGATTCAATATAATAATCAACTTTTTATCAATTTACTCATGGACCTATCGATTTAGATAAATATATAATGCATTTCCTGGCCAGAAAAGTCATTTTTAGCGGAGGCACTATGCATTTTTGAGATCTACGTGCTCTCTAATTAGAATTTCTAAGGGTCCAAATGAGTTGAACTTGAGTAAGTTAAAAAGGAGAAACAACTTCTAATCATTCGATCAAACGATACATTCTTTTCATGAAAAATTAAATGTAGTCCCAATAAAAATTTCTTTTCAACAATGCAGGAAAATCAAAAATTAAAAGTCGAGTGGATATATTGATACAAATATCTCACCCTTTTTTTTTTTGTCTGTTTGAATAGAAAAAAGTGATGGAAAGAAGTTGATTTGTACAATTATAAGAGTTTGAGGTCGAAATTAGAAAGACAAAAATTAAAAATGGGTGGGGGCTATTCCCATATCACAAATCTCCATTCCCACCCCATTAAATTCTAAATCAGAAAATTACTAATTACACCCCTTTTATACCCACCCACTATTAACAAAGTCCACCCCATTAATGACTAAATTTATCCCAATCTTTACCGGTAGAGTTTCTTTCTATACCCCATCTTACATAATCTATACGAAAATATACTTAACTTGATTATATACTGTAAATCTCTCAAATGATATTCAACACTAATCCCATATACATTATATGATTTTATATCTTCCGTAATTATTGGTTCATCTCTTATAGTGTATTTTACTTATTGTGGAATTGTGGTTATTGAAAATGAGAACATGTTTTTCTGGTGGTGAGCCTTCTATTAGATGCCAAAGCAGTTGCTGTTGAGGAAAGATCTCATACCCACATATCTGCTCAATTAACACCTTTAATACCCACAAAGTTTGTATACATATTAAATATGTACATATATATACATACATACACACACACAGACACACACACACACACATATATATATGTGCGTGTGCGCGTGCATATATAAAAATATACAAACTTAACTTTTTTTAAAAAAAAAAAAAAATTCACGTAGAATGATTAGAGTGAAGGCTTATCTTTTTTTTTTTTTTGGTAACATTCAATACCAACTTGATTATTACTTAAGAGATCAATACTAAATAATCAAGTCGATTATATTTTCGTATAAACTGTGTGAAATAAAGTATAAAAAGAAACCCTAAAAAAAGATTGAGATTAATTTAATAATTAGTGTGGTGGGTATAGAATGTGGTGAACTTAGTTATTAGTGAAGTGGGTATAAAAAAAGTGAACTTAATAGTTTTAGAGTTTAATAGGATAGGAAGGAAGATTTGTGGGATAGGAATAGCCGCACCCAATTAAAAAAAGTACCCAAATGTAGAGAGGATTTATGTTCTTTACCACAAAATACAAAGGGCTAATCTCATTTTGTAACTCCTTGAAGCATTAAAAATTTTAATATATACCCTTAATGTTATGAATTGATAACAATATGAACCTAACACAAATTGTTGTTCAATTTTCTATCATATATTAAAGCACGTGATCAAGTGCAAGTGCTTCAGGTATAAGGATGAGATATGTTCATCATTGCAGAACTTCGTCTGTGATCAATTTAGCACCGTTTTATATATCCAAAATAGGTTTTCATTAACCAGATAGAAGTTAACATGTGCAGCGCTAAAAGTTTATGAATTTATATATAATCCCATACTTGAAGTATTTGTAACTCATGTGTTTTAATTTATGACGAAAAATTGAAGAACAGACTGTGCGAGGTCCATATTACTACCAATTAATAATATTAAGAGTATAAATTGAAATTTTTAATATTTGAAGATATAAATTAAGAATTAAAACATCTTTCGTGGTACAAAGTGTGATTAACCCAAATACAAAACTTAACCCAACAAACTGAAAAATGGACGACAAGACCCTATCCACATCACCCATGTCTGCTGCGTGAAAATATCTCGGTGACTTCTTCCTCTTAAGCTGCGAATGCCAGAAGACTCTGCTTTTGTGATCAGATTTCAGAGAGAGAGAGAGAGAGAGATGAGGAAGTTCGACCCCCCGTGGCCCGTTTTCTTCAGGCGTCAATTGAACCGAAACTGGCCCCTCTTTGTTGGTTTCGCCGTCTCCGGCACCGGCACCGGCACCGGCCTCGGCCTTACTAGTAACCTTACTCTCTCTCTTTTATATGTATATGTATGCATGTATGTATATGTTTGTGTGTCTATGCACACACACACTGTCTCTCTCACTCACCCACTCACTATCATAGACACCCATAGAATCGCTAACATTATGGAGAGGTTTTGATTGTCCATCTCATATCTGTACCTAGTAGTACCTCGTTCTCTCTATCATTTCTTTGATTTGGATTTTCTGAAACCTAATCAAGTCATCTAATCAACATTTTGAACCCATTTTTTTTTTCAGGAGAGGATGCTAAGAACTCCATATTCGTGCAGAGGCACAAGAGGTACTTTTCTAATTTTGCCCTAAATTCTCACATTCTATTTTAGTATCTTCTAGACCTAGTTCTAACGTTTTCTGTTCCATAAGATTCTACAGCTCTGTAATTAGGGCTACGGTATTAATTTTATGCTGATATCCTTCAGGACTCAACTTTCTTTTCCCCGGATATGTTGCAGAGCAACGCATGGTAAGTGATTTCATGTTCTTCTCCATGTGACCTTTTGGTAAAACCATTTCGTGATCTCAACCTGTACTTAGAAGCATGTTACAGATATGGCGATGTTGTTCAGATATTTGTTCAATTTTTGTTTATATTTCAAGTTTTTTCAAAGGGATATTCATTTTTTTTTTGGTATATCTATTTAATGAAGTCTATTTTCTGGATTATGATCCTTCAATGTTTATCGGGGTTTTATTCCTAACCGAGAAGACCAAAATTGTTCATGTTTGAAGTGATAATGTTTGATCTGAAAACGTTAGTCTTTGATATTATTCCTGTTAAATCTGGGACAGATGGTTCGTTCAGTCTAAGAGTGATCCCTCCAAACCTGTTAGCAGCAGAAAAAGAAGAAGCTAAGGCTGTGTTAACATTGTTCTTGAAGAAACAAGGCTTGAGCAATCCAGCTGCTGCGAAAATTATCAACAAGTCAGACCCTTTCATTGATCACCTTGTTTCTCGGCTTCATTCTGTTCACAAAGCTCATTATCTAGTAGGTTCGATTACAACATATTACTGTTTCCTCTGAAAAGCACTTGAAATAGTATAAAATTCATTTTATGTTCTGCGCCAGATTTATAGATTTTCTTTGACATTGCAGGACGAGAACTTACCACTCTTGAAATTAGGGATGCGCTTATTCCGTACCTTGAAACCCTATTTGAGGAGTATGGTGACATTCTAATAGAGGTAGTGGAAAATTTTCCAAACCCTCCTGCTGAAGAAAGATTGGAGGAAAATTTTCTAACCTTGTCTGCCAAAGAAAGGTTGGTTCCACCAGTGTCTCCTCCCAACACTACCCTTGACTCCAAGAAGCTGAAAGCCATGGCTCGAGTGAGTGATATTGGCCCAACTGGGAAGCTCCCTCAACATGTTGTCTACCTCATGGATCTTGGTATGGAACTTGAGATGATCAAGGAGGTTACCCGGAAGTTCCCTGCATTCGCCTACTATAGCTTAGAAAGGAAAATCAAGCCTGTGGTTGAGTTTCTTCTTGATCTTGGGGTACCAAAATCAGATATTCCCACCATCCTCAGCAAGAGGCCCCAACTTTGTGGAATCAGTCTTTCTGAAAACCTGATACCCACCATGACCTTTTTAGAGGGCTTAGGCGTGGATAAGAAACAATGGGCAAAAGTGATTTATCGCTTTCCACCACTTCTCACCTACAGCAGGCAGAAGTTGCAAGCAACAGTAGATTTTCTCTATGAAATGGGACTATCTGCTGAGAATGTGGGTAAGGTTCTTACACGCTGCCCAAACATAATTAGTTACAGTGTTGAGGATAAGCTTCGGCCCACTGCCGAGTACTTCCGTTCTATTGGGGTGAATGTTGCAGTTCTTCTCCACCGATCTCCACAAACATTTGGTTTAAGTATTGAAGGGAACTTGAAGCCTGTGACGGAATTTTTCTTGGACAGAGGGTACAACATGGGGGATGTTGGCACAATGACCTCAAGATATGGGGCACTGTATACTTTTAGCTTGGTAGAGAACTTGATACCAAAGTGGGAGTTCTTTTTGACCATGGATTATCCAAAATCTGAGCTGGTTAAATTTCCTCAATATTTTGGTTACAGTTTGGAGGAGAGGATCAAACCTAGGTATTCAATCGTGAGGGAAAAAGGAGTAAAGTTGCTACTGAACCAGGTGCTCTCTCTTTCAGATAGTGAGTTTGATAAAGCTCTCAAACGTAAATTGAAGAAAAAAAGCTTGATTGACGACTAGCGTCCAAGTATTTGCTAGTGCTGCATAGATCTGCAATTGGATGTGCAAGAAGAAGACTGACTCCGAAAATGTTCGGATAAGGCTGTTGAATTGAGTTCCCAAAAAGGTGTTGGATGTGAATCTTTTGTTGCATTGTTTGTAAGTATTAGACAAACCGCGGGGTGTGGGGATTTTATTGTTCTGGAATTCTATCAAGGTCCTGAGGAGAAAGGTTACTGTTGTATAGGCAGAGCTGCAGAAGAAATGAAGCAAGCATGTACTATGCTCAATTCTGTTTTTCTGACATACCTACATGCAATGTGACTCCCCCACATACATGGAGCAGGGGAAGAGGGAGAGAGGAATTTACTTTGAACATTTTCAGTGTTAAATACTTACAACCGCGTTGTGTGATGCACAGATTGCCATCACATTATATTTGATGCTGATATTTAGGAAACTACTCGTTAAATCGCCCTTTCTTCCTGTTGTGATTCTCTAGCAAAGTCCTCTTCCTTACACTTTTAATTTTTTTTTTACTCAACAATCATGGTTGTTCGAGTTAATTTATGCGTATCTCAATTAATTTCCTCTCTAATTCTGTTAAAGATGGGTCATTCATGTTAGGACTAAAATATTCGTGAAATCTCTAATAACCTAACTAAAAAAATTGTCAGGACGTTTGAGTACACACTTTTCAATCTCCACATTTTTTAGGTATAAATAATCAATTAGATAAATCGCCAAAGCTCCAGTTTTTCCTTCTCAAAAAACCCTAGCATAGCAGCTGCTTTACAATTTCTGATCCATTCAAACCACTCTCTCTCTCTCTCTCACACACACACACACAACCGAAGTAGGCATAATAGAATCAATTTAAGGTCCAATCCGAACTTCAAACTTTTTTTTGGGGTGTGGGGGAGGGGACCCAATCTGAACTTCAAATGGGTCCTAAGACTTTTTTTAAAATCAATCCCAGATTTCTTAACCTAAGTAATTTAACTTGGCTTCTTCGAGTTGTAAATTCTTTTATTCCATGTTGGCTTCATTCCCTTTCACCTTCAAATCCTATTTTAGTTGCACAAATCATAGTGATCAATGCATCAACAAGTTGCAACCCATGGAACTTGTGAAGCATGTTTTGAAGAGAATCATTATGGCTTCGCTGCTGCTTTGTATACTGTCCCCTGAACTTTTCCTAGATGCAGTACGATGAGTTACAAGCATATACTTACTAGAAGATAATACCCATGACTAGATAATTTTATACTACAAGATTGCATTTCGATAAACATAACATATCAAAGAGTGTGAACATACAGATATGTTATCAGAGCCAAAAAGAAATGAAATACTTTACAAAGATGATTACAGAGATTGTTTGAAGCAAATTCAAACTTGGAAGTCCACCTGCTCCAGATGCAAGCATTTTGATTGGATGGAACCTGACAAGAAGAGGAGAGTCTCGTGGCGTGAGAAATCGTGGAATCAAGAATGTAAAAAGATGAACACAGCCTTTCTCTGCTCTGTTCTCTCAAGCCAAACAAAACTAGTTTTGATATTGCAAGTGGTCGGTGATGCGCCATGCCAATACTCTGCATTCATGGCCACATCTAATTTTTCCCACAAAACTACTGTATGCATGCATCAGAGTATTCTAACTACCACAGAACCCCTAATTTCCAACTTCAGTCCATATCAAAATCCCTGTCTATGAATATTCTGTCCAGTAACTTTGCCCTTTCATCTTCCTCGTGGAAAACAAGTGATGATATCTTTAAGTGCCTAAGATTTGAACTGCTAACTGTAATTGGTGGGAACTGGGAAGAGGACGTGGAAAGTGGGTATTATCTTATTTTTCCTGGTGTATTAAGAATTTATCGTGTTGGATATTCAGAAAAGGGCAGATGTTTTTTCCATTGAGCTACGCTCTCTCTTTCAAGAACAGAATCAACAGCTGGATTTCAATCTAACATTTGACAAAGACTCAGTATTTCCTCATAAGACTTAAGAGAGATTATGCACTCACCTTCGAGAGATCACAAGTAAATGAGAGCCATCCCTGCCGGCCTCACATTCATGCTCATTGCCTTCGCTTTTGCAGAGGTTCGGATTTACACCCTATCAACAATGCAAACCATTCGTCAAGTCATATATTCTTAAATTCCATCAATCAAAAAATTGTTAGCAGAGGAAGGCTAAAATCTTGTGTATATATAAAACTGTTTGAAAAGGAAAATATTTGAGCAGACACTTTTCCTACACCAGAGAGGAATTATGAACAAAAATTGATCAGATAAGATCAAACCCACATGAAATTAAGATAAAGTGAGTTGGATCAAACTACTTTGAAGCCAATCTCGTTAAGATATATGATTCCCCTAACCAGATAAACAAAAAAAAAATCATAGCATGACATTGGCACCTAAAGTACTACAAATATAGTAAGACAGTTCATCTTCTCATTCTTGCCCACCACAAGGTACAACCTCAGGCATAATCTCTGTGTGTCTCAAAACGGAAAAAAGGTGGTAATTTCTTAGGCAGCAAACCTCTTAAAGGCTGTTCTCCGTGCAGGCCTTCCTTAATTCCAGTGACTCGACGATCCTGAAAGTACACAATTTTAAGTTTCTTAGATGAAGAAGAAAAATATGTTAATTTTGAATTATGCATTTACTAAGAACTCATTAAGGATGAAACTGGAATTGAAGAACCAAATAGAATGTGGATAGTTTATAAATGCTAACTAAGTAAAACAAGGATGGACAGAGCAACACCAGGCTATGTCACAATTCGGAGGATCTCCCGCATAACAAATATAATGTATGAAAACACCATAAACTGGTAGGAAAACGCTATCTGCACTTGAGTTAAAATAGCCCTACTGTCAAACTTGTGTCACTTGAACTAAAACATAAAATTAGAAGTTGAAGATACAGTGACAAAAAAGCATGAAAGTGCAAAAGATCTGCAGTCTATCGTGTTATCATTTTTTCTGCTCTTTAACTTCCCCACAACTTCAGTCCATATGTTCCACGGCAACTAAATAGAGCTGGATTATGTTAGTAGGGATGTCAAACAAACTCCATATTTAAAGTTCTCAGATGTATAATTTTGGGAGTGAGCACACGAGCCCATGCATGCGAGTATGTCGAATAACTGAATATGGGGACCCAATGCTGCACGATTAGAAGGTAAGACACACAGAAATGCATAAGCCTAAAAAAGTTTTTTTTTTGTTGGAATATGAACCAGAAATTAACACAAACCGCATTGTAAATCGCTGTTTGATTGCGCCAAAATTCCAAGGTAGGTAAAAGTAATCTCCCTGCAAAACATCCAACCACATCAAGCCCATGGCCGATTGCAAAAAAAATGGCATTGTTTAAATTAGAAAACATCCCAACATTCAATTTTAACTGATAAGCTAATTTTGTCTCAAAAGAAAAGAGATTCATGCAATGTGAAATGCAATAAGATTAATTCTAGGGAAAATTTCAACCACACGATTGCCCTTATTTCAGAGTTTCTTTTGCATTATCTGTGTTAAGTTTGGAAGATTAACATAATATTAGAGAGACAATATTTTGGGAGAAACAGAGAGAGGTTCAAATCTTAACCTAGCTCTCATATATCACTTGTATTTATAGTTAACTCACAATAATAATAATTACACATACACCCTCTTACTATAGACAATCTACACATACTACCCTAATACTCTTAACACTCCCCCTCAAGCTGGACTATATATATCATATAATCCAAGCTTGGAACAAATCGCTGTAAGACGTGTACGACTCAATGCTTTGGTAAACATATCTGCAAGCTGATCTTCAGATTTCACAAATGGAGTTGTGATCTCCCCAGCTACTATCTTGTCCCGAATAAAGTGACAATCAACCTCAATATGTTTGGTTCTCTCGTGAAACACAGGATTGGCAGCGATATGGATAGCTGTCTGGTTGTCACAGAATAACTGTAAAGGGTGTTGAACTGGAAGTCCAATTTCCTGGAGGAAGTGTAGTAACCAAGTCAACTCACTCGTCGTATGTGCCATTGCCCTATACTCAGCTTCAGCACTGGATCTCGCTACCACAGATTGTTTCTTACTTTTCCATGAGACAACGTTACCTCGTAAGAAAGTACAATAACCAGTGGTTGATCTCCGATCAGAAGGAGAGCCAGCCCAATCAGCATCTGAGAAACCTTCCACTCTAAGATGTCCATTAGCTCGATATAACAATCCAAGTACAGGAGTTCGTTTGAGATATCGCAGAATACGAGTAACTGCCTCCCAATGTGGTACTCTAGGACACCCCATGAACTGACTTACTATACTGACTGCATAAGAAATATCCGGTCGAGTAATAGTGAGATAATTGAGCTTCCCAACCAATCTGCGATACCGACCCGGATTCTCAAACAGTACACCATCATCCATCAACAGTTTCTGATTCGGATTCATAGGAACATCAATAGGCCTGCCACCCAGCAAACCTGCTTCCTCTAGCATGTCAAGCACATATTTCCTCTGGGATAAACAAATACCTTGTTTAGATCGAGCCACTTCAATACCCAAGAAATACCTAAGTTTTCCCAAATCCTTAGTGTGAAATCGATTCTGCAAGAATACTTTTAACTTGGCAATCCCCTCAGAATCATTCCCAGTAATCACAATATCATCTACATAGACTACCAATAGCACATATCCAGCATCTGTCTGTCTATGAAACACAGAATGATCTGTCTGACATCGAAGAAGACCAAACTCCAAAACTGCATCTGAAAACTTACCAAACCATGCCCTCGGTGACTGCTTCAAACCATACAAAGATTTCTTTAACCGACATACACTCTTACTATACTCCCCCTGAGCAGTAAACCCAGGTGGCTGCTCCATGTATACCTCTTCAACCAAGTCACCATGTAAGAAGGCATTCTTGACGTCTAACTGAAACAAGGGCCAATCAAGATTAACAGCCAAAGAAATCAAGATACGAACAGAAGAAATTTTAGCAACAGGAGAGAAAGTCTCCTCATAATCAACACCATAAGTCTGAGTAAAGCCCTTTGCAACAAGTCGGGCTTTGAGACGCTCCACAGAACCATCCGGATGAAACTTAACAGTATACACCCAACGACAACCAACAGTTCGTTTACCAGGAGGTAAAGGAACGAGATCCCAAGTCCCATTATGATGTAAGGCATCCATCTCATCCTCCATAGCTTTCCTCCAACCCGGATCAGATAATGCATCCTGTAAACGCTTAGGAATAGATATAGTAGATAATTGAGAGGTAAAACAAGAAAAGACAGGAGATAAGGCATCATATGAAACAAAATGAGCAATGGGATGATTAGTAACACACGAACGAGTACCTTTTCGAAGAACAATAGGTAGAGAGTCTAAATTACCTGATGGATTAGGATCAGCAGACGGCAAAGAAGACGGTACGGGCACCTCAGTCGATGGGCGGGGACGGCGAGAGTAGACACGGAGAGGTAAAGTAGAGGGCAACACAATGGGCAGCGGAATATCTGAAGTACATGGTGGTACAGGAGATGACCCAAAGTCCAGATCCAAAGGCTGAGAAGGTGCTGAAAAATACGGAACAGATTCCTCAAACGTGACATCGGCACTAGTAAAGTATCGTCGCAGAGAAGGACTGTAGCAACGATACCCTTTCTGTGTGCGGGAATTACCAAGAAATACACATTTGGTAGCTCGAGGGTCAAGTTTATCAAACTCAGGACCCAAATTGTGAACATAACAGACACAACCAAAAACCTTAGGTGGTAAGGAAAATAAGGGCTTACTAGGAAAAAGGACAGAATATGGACTTTGCCCATTTAACACAGAGGATGGCATACGGTTAATAAGATGACAAGCAGTAAGAACAGCATCACTCCAAAAATACCGGGGAATATTCATCTGGAATAACAAGGCACGGGTGACTTCCAACAAATGACGATTTTTGCGTTCAGCAACACCGTTCTGTGGAGATGTGTAAGCACAAGAAGTCTGATGAATAATGCCAGTTTTACTAAGATAAGCTGAAAAAGGATCAGATTCATATTCCCGAGCATTATCAAAACGTAAAGTACGTATACGACAACCATACTGAGTTTTTATCTCCTTACGAAAGGTCTTAAATATAGAGAATAATTCAGACCGAGCTTTCATAAAAAACAACCAAGTCACACGAGAATAGTCATCCACAAATGTCACAAAATAAGGATATTTATTAGATGAAATATTCTTTATTGGACCCCAGACATCAGAATGTACTAACTCAAATGGACTAGACACACGATTATTGACTCTAGACTGAAATGACACACGGTGATGCTTACTGAGTTGACAAGCTTCACAAGGCAAAGACGACACAGAACTAAGACTGGGAACTTGGCGCTTCAGATTCTGGAGAGAGGGATGTCCAAGACGACAATGCCATTGAAAAGGAGACAACGAGGTCTGTAGAGCCAGGGTAGGTGAATCAAAGTCAAGGTAATATAGACCACCAACTTCATGCCCCGTACCAATCTTCCTCTTCGTCTTGAGATCCTGAAAGACACAATAAGAGGGATAAAATGTTACAGAACAATTGAGAGAACGGGTAATCTTGCTAATGGAAAGTAAACTAAACGGAAACTGAGGAACAAATAACACAGAAGATAGGGACATATTAGGATTCAAGTGAGTAGTCCCCAGACCTGAAACTTTAGAACAAGTACCATTAGCAAGAGTAACACTACGTGTGGAAGTAGCAGATTGATAAGTAGAAAAAACTTCAGACGCACCAGTCATGTGGTCAGAAGCGCCAGAGTCAATGATCCAGGGACTGCGAGTGGAGGACAATAAACAAGTGGAAGCAGTACCTGACTGGGCAAAAGTAGCAGTGGAGGGAGATGGAACAGCCTGTTGCTGGGACAGGAACTGAGCATACTCCTCTCGTGTAATAGTAACCAACCCAGTGTCTTGATTGAGTTCCATAAGGACAACAAATAAAAGAAGAAAATCACTAGATCACTGAACCGTACAAGAATCACCTACTGCACTGCTAAACCGAAGAAGAGAAGATTGTTGGACCACTGAACCGGGCTGAAAAACAGGTCTAGAACACTGAACCGGACCTGCAGAGCCCTCTGGACCGCTGAACCGGAGTGAAAAACCGGACTGGACCACTGAACCGGCCCACAAGGGCCTGCTGGAGCACTGAACCGGCCCACAAGGGCCTGCTGGGACACTGAACCGGGCTGAAAAACAGGTCTGGAACACTGAACCGGACCTGTAGAGCCCTCTGGACCGCTGAACCGGAGTGAAAAACCGGACTGGACCACTGAACCGGACCTGCAGAGCCCTCTGGACCGCTGAACCGGGCTTGAAACCCTAGCTGGACCGCTGAACCGGACTTGAAACCCTAGCTGGACCGCTGAACCGGACCGGCTGGGCTCTCTGAACTGCTGAACCGTGGGCTGGACCTGGATTGGGCTGGATCAGGTCTTGGGCTGGACTTAATTTAAAACCGTGATCCAAACCCGATCTGATCCAGATCCGACTCCACGGGTTTGGATCCTTTCTTCTTCGTCGAGCTAGGGTTTTAGGAGAACCTAATCTCCGACGGCGCCACAACCAACAGGAACCACCACACCACCACAACAGCCCCACAACACCACCACACGACGGCGTCACACGATGAACAGAGACAATCCACGACCACGACCGACAACACCACAACAATACTACACCAGTCGACTGCCACCAACGTCGACTAGCATAATACAACACAACGAACAACACAGACCACCACCAACCACCACCAACGATCAACACAGACGCCACCAACGAACAACAAACGACGTCGGCGAATAACCAAGACAACAACGAATCGGTAGTACCACACCACCACAACACGGAGATCCATGACACAGAGAGATCCACCACAATACAGCCACACCACCACCACACAGAGAACCACAATTACATATACCACCACCACGATTATTCAGAGTATATTTATGATCGTAATTGCTCTGATACCATGTTAAGTTTGGAAGATTAACATAATATTAGAGAGACAATATTTTGGGAGAAACAGAGAGAGGTTCAAATCTTAACCTAGCTCTCATATATCACTTGTATTTATAGTTAACTCACAATAATAATAATTACACATACACCCTCTTACTATAGACAATCTACACATACTACCCTAATACTCTTAACAATCTGAAATTTCATTGCACCCCTTCCAGATTATATGTCGAACAACCGTTACTTGAGACCATTACCTAGAGGCAAAAATTGCTAACATCACGGAAGAATTTTTCACAAATGATAAAATCAACCCCGCCCACAACACACCCACACCACCACCACATCCCCTTCCCACCACTAAACCAGTAGCACCACAAAAGAAAATAAATAACTTCCCTTCAACACCAAACCAACACTGACACCACCACCACCATTCTCTATAACATTTCCCAAAATTCATGAATTTCCACCCCTAATTTTTAAAAAAAAGCCAACTAAATCATCATCACCAAAAAAATCACACAACATTTGACCTCTTAACACTAAGCCAAAAGTCATAAGAAAATTCAATACGTCCCTCCTTAGCTGACTAAGCCACCGCCAGAAAGTGACGGCTCAACTTTTGGCTTCAAAGACAACAAAGATAAAGGTTTTCGGGCGGATTGACACTAAAGAAATTGAAGTTGAGAGGAGGATGGTCGAGCCAGGTATTGAATCATCAAAACGGTGTATTCCATCATCAAAATACCTCTTTCCATAGGTTTACTATTTAATAGAAAAAAACACAATTCCAAGACTCAAAGAAATATTTATACATATACCCTGTGCAATGCATGTTTTTTTTTACTGTCGTTAAAATGAAAGTAAGTGGTTAAAAGGTTTTTTTGTGGTTCAACAGTAAATATGGTTAAAATATTTACCATGGTTAAAAAGATAAATGCACATAGATAGATTTATTGTGGTTTAAAGACTAAAACGTAAGCCATAAGATAAGTTATAAGACCTAAACAATTTGGGACGTTATTGTACTTTTTATAAGCAAGACAATAGATAGATTTACTGTGGTTAAAAGATTAAAATATAAAAAAAAAATAAGCCGTCAAATCTAAACGATTTGGATCGTTGTTGTGCTTTATGTAAGCAAGACATTGTGTGTGTATATATATATATATATATATATATATATATATATATATATATATTAGGTGGGAAGAGAGGGGATGAACTTGAGCAAGTGTTATTTCAAGTAACAAACTTACCAGATCTGGATCTTTTGAAAGATTCTGGAGTGACAATAGATGCCTCTCTTTTTCCTTTTCGAGTGATAGGAGTTACCTAAATTAAAAAACAGAAGGAGAAATGAGATTTCCTGAGAAACGAAGAAGAAATTAAAAACCACAATAACCCTGAACCAATTTATAAACAGGCAAGCAAAATGACAAATAGCAGCACAAAGAAATTATCCAAATATCATATGAAAACCCTGATGATGATAGCTGGATCAAGAACTAACTGGTGTTTCCTATAGAAAGTACACAGGATAAAAGCACTACAATATTAAATTTGAAACTACATGCAATTCAAGCAAGAAAATGTTATACTTTGAGGTGAAAGACCTCAGTTGTTGCCTCAAAATAATGGAGATAAACCAGGTAACATTGCCAGGTGTCTAGCCTGACTAATCAACTAAGTAGCACCATGTGCAACGACAACACTGGGTGAGACCTCAAATCGAGGGCAATATAGGACGATGGCAGGGGTGGACGGGATTAAGACTTAACCTTACGCTATTTGTGCAAGTGGTTGCTCTAAGACGCAAAAACTTGTACGCTTTTTAGCCCAAGCTTTAACTATGACATATAAAATAAGAACTGCTCCATTCATTCAATAATTTGGTTTAATGATCCAGGGGCGGCAGTTTATTGTGGTTTTTTTCATTCAGCCTCAATCTGCTGGTGCATGGTAGGTTATTTTCATTCAGGCTTAATGGCAGTAAAGTAGAAATATACGCAGAAAAGCATGTTAGAAGGCATTCCAATTACTGATTCATGCATAGTAGAGAATATGTCCATGGGAATTATAGCTGACTGCCAATTCAGCAATATTGGTGAAGCAAGTATCCTAAAGTTTTAGCTTCGACTATGCGTTCCATAAATATGTGAAAATTAGTAAATTACTTAAATATTTTTTTTCCCATACGAGATTTTACTTGAGCAATATATGAGACTAACTTTAGGCATGTGAAAACAGTTTGCAATTGTTAAATTAAAACAGCGGGCTAACTACATTTTATAAGCATAGAAGGGTTGATATCAGCAAGATTACCACTGCTAAAATGAAGCAGAATAAAACCAGTTAAATGTAGATCATCAAAGAACATCTTACTAACATATTCCAATTTCCTTTTAGCCTTCTTACTAGCCGTGCTTTTTTTCTTCCCAGCTGCAGTTTTAAAGTCATTTCCACCACCTGAATCACGGTCGCCATCTGGTACAGCATACTTGACTTCTTCAGAGCTGCCCATTGAAACAGAGATCGATTTATTTTTGTGATTATATAATAAGCCATTTGTTGTTTGGCTATCCACCTGCTTCAACTTCAATTTGCTTAAGTGAGTTCTCAGCATTTTGCCCTCAGAACGTCTTCTAGTTTTTGCTAAAATGTCCTTTTCCTCCCCAAATACAAAATTTTTAGTAATTGATTTCGTGTTCAATTTCTCTTCTCCCAGATGCTTAGGGGCCCCTGATGGAGAATTGCATGTTCTGCTTCTATACTTTAAAAACCAATTGGACACTGGGTTCTCTTTCTGATGGTCCCTCAAATTCCTCAACTTATAACTTCTTCCCGTCTTGTCATTATTTGGAGTGGCATTTGCATACATATCTTTGATGAACGGAGAAACTATATTCCTCTCTGACCCATACAGCCCTATATGTTGCCTGGCAATATCATCAGGACAATTTCCAGCCGCCCCCTTAGCTTTAGTATTTTCAACAACTGGTGCCCAAGATAAAGACTCGTTTTCTATTCCTCCAGCAGCAATATTAGACAACTTTGAATTATTGACACTAATTACATCCTCATCTACACATCCCCCCGCCATCTCAGGGTGTTGGAGCAATGAAACAGCAGAGAAGTTCATGCTTCCCCTTTCTATCCCCATGTCCTTCCCATACCTTTTGGAATCTTCCAACCTTTTTAAAGATCTAGCATTCATAGATGAGGTTTCTGCAATCACATCCTTACTGACCTTCAAAGAATTAGCATTGTTCACATCAGAAGTTCCTGGCAGTGGAGATTCCATCATAGTATTATCCATTTTAGCATTATCATTCAGATTCTTTACATTTTCTAAATTATTTTCATTTGGGTTCCCATGTGTCCCTTTCTTCACTTTCCTCTCATTTTTTTGTAAGTTTACCTTCTTACCAGATCTTAGCACGCGATGGCTAGGCACTTCAAGTTCCACAGTTTTGTTTACGTCTAATGAATTAACGTCGTTACTGGCAGGATTTGTAGATAAAGAAGAGTTCACCATATTACAGGTGTCATTGTTCACGAGACCTGCTGTGAAACTCAGATGACCCTCATCTTTTGATGCTGAAGAAAATCTTTCTACTGTACTTCCAACATCAATATTAGAGACCCCAGAACATGTATCAGCCCTATGTTCCACTTCATCACTAGTTAATGAAGCAAAGCCCTGGTTTTGCAAGGTCAAATCTTTTGAGGCACACCCAACTATATTTCCAGACAAGACATGAGAAGGCCATACTTTTCGAACTCCAACTGGAGATTCATTAGAAGAACCATGATACAGGTTATGCTGTCCATCTCCTAGAACCACAGGTTCATTGTCTTCCACTGCCCCACTCTCTTTGCCCCTGTCATCATGCCTTTCTTCACTAATGCCCTTCTCGTTATTTTTTGGAGTTCCTTCATAGGAATCTCCCTCACCCGTGACTGCTACAAAATATCAGGGCATAGATAAAGAGGATGTTAATGCCAGAATTCTTGTTTATCAGTTCTGCATGGAGCTAAAAATTATCAAAACAATTGGGTCGAGTATGATATACTTCCTGAATGCATAGAAAACTTGCCAAGACCCCGGTTACTTCTTGCAACAATCTCGGCAGCATACTCCTCCCAGTGAGGAGGAAAACCAAAAACAAAATGATTGAAGACCTGTTCAAAGGAGCACTAAAATCTTTAACCGTAAGTTAAAAATGATGACAGAACTACTTGTATCTTGTACAAGACCAGTATAAACAAGTCAATTGTAACCAGAAGAAACACTGCATCCAGCCTTGTGGTGGTGCAAATGCCTTTGGTCGGCCAATATACAAACATGTATGATACAGATATAAAGAAAATCTTACATCCTAATGGTATGTTCAAATAAGAAGACATGAAGTCAGATGGAAAACAGGCTTTTATGGCACATCAGCAGGGGAAGGGCAAGCTTGTAAAATAAAAAGAAGGGGAAAAAAAGATATTGAACAATAAGAACCAGTTATAGATCCTTGTCGTGCTCACAGTAAGTTTTGCAACGCACAAAAATCATTCAAGAACAGTTGCATAATCTTACACGTCTACAACCTAATCAACATAATTGAATGCGGCATATGAGCTTGTTGTAAGTGTAAAGAGAGCTCGTATCTTATTTTGAATAATTAGGACCACAGTAGGTTTATATGCTTAAAGGGCTTCATCACTCATTGTTAATTAGTTTTGAGTTGGATGCTCTAACATGCTATTAAAGTCAACTCTCTTACCCATTTGAATTTCCGAATGTTTGTCGGTCTGTTTGCTAATCACACATGCGAACCCAAGGTTGGTTTATATGGTGAAGAGGTCTTCCCATTCATTGCCAAGTCATTTTGAGTTGGATGCTCTATAAGAATAACAACATTAAACAAACTTCTGGTGCAAACAAGGAAACCACCAATTTATCAAAAATAACCGTGGTTAGAACATCACTCCTGTTGGAGTAATTGGTCTAATATCCAATTTACCTTTAGAAACGTACTTTCTTTGATAATTTTGTGACACCTGATAGTTCTCAAATAAAAAACTTCTCTTTGGTGCAGCTCATCTCAACATACCACGCCACCTGCCCAAAATTGAAACAATTGTTCCAACTCTGAAGTGCATTCTCCTACTCCTAAATGACCATGAAGGTCCTCAAATGGTCTCACTTGACTAGAAATTATCCAGATCCAGTCCCCAATGGTCAAATCATGACACCAAACCATACAAATCTGATTACATCCAAAAGGATCAAATGAATAGACATGAACTCAATCTTGAATTACACTTCGGCAAGCATTAATCATGCAACTTAAGGAACAAAACAAAAATCAATATCATCCGCATACCTCGGAGGGAAAACCATTTTCTTCTGTGCGAACCTTGTTTATAAGGCCTTTGACTATTACACATATCCCATCAATGGTCTCAAGGGTGAAGACATCATATCTCCTTGAAATTGGTGCAGAGACAAACACCCGCATAGCTTGTTGTCTGTGTCTCAAAAAGAGGTATTAGATAATGAAAGTACTTGCATCACCCTGTGAACTACAAATTTCTGCACAAACTATAAAAATAACGCTAAATTTGAGTGACAACTAATAATTACCCAAAGACGTTCAGATAACCTGTAATATGTAGGAAAAGTGTACAGGACAAAAAATTATTGAGTAATTAAACAAGAGAAAACACACTAACTTTTGTCCTTCAAATTGAATATCCATATAAAGGACACATCCATCAACCCAACCATTAGATTCAGCCTTCAAATGTTGAAAAATAAGAGAAAGTAGCTTTAAAACTGAACCACTACTAGTATTATCAAATCCATCTACTGGATGAATAGCAGGGCCACACAAAGAGAGCAATGTTTATCGATCATCAGAGAAAAGATAACAAATGAAGATGCTCATAGGCTGCATTTCCAACCAGACACATAGACTAATGTCTCATAATCATGCCTATTCAATATCATGTGTGAATGTCCAATATAGGTACTTGACATATTTAGAAGAGTACATACAGCATCAAGTTTGACTACAAAAGGTCTGACCAGTGATCGTAGGGAGGGTCAGATTCGCATACTTATGCCATCTGGAGAGAATATTTCCCTGATTCAAACCATGGTGCCCAAGTCATGATGGAGCAATCTTACCATTTAATATGTGGTGAATCCAATTATAAGACATCCTCCTTTTTTTAGCTAATTAAATCATTCCAAAGGAAAGCATCCAAAGATTATTATTGGATAGGATTATGGTATTACAAGAAATCAAAAGGAAGGACTGGCTAAAAGTTTATATAATTTTTAATTTTGTTGCCAATTATGGTATTACAATAGGATTATGATAATATAGCAAAGGGTGCCACACCCTTGAAGTTTACCATATTTGACAAAAGCGTATTCGCCTCATTCTTGGGACATTGTAACTCAAATAGAACATTGGTCCTTTGCCCGACGTGTAACACTTCCATTCAAGCAATGTATACTCGAATACAAAATTACAAAATCCACTCGATCCACAAGCATTTTGTGGAATCCAACAACCAGAGTGACTAACTGACAAAGGTGGATCTGGTGGAAATGGGTGCATAACTCAAGAGCTCATGGACAGCGTAGTCACTTCTTCCACAAAAATCCCAATGACTGGGTCCCTATATATTTATCTTGAGCAGCCCAAAAGTGTGGTGTGGTTATCAATGCTCTAGCTTTCCTTAAAATAAGATTATAATTAAGTCATACATTCTTAACTAAAAGTAAACTCTCTTGCAGACAATGTCCAAATATGCTACTTGTGGAAGTTCCTCCTCATTTCAGCCATATCGTTTCCACATTATCCATGTGGATATGGTACCGAACAGAGTGAACCCAAAAAAAAAAGGAAGAAGAAAGAAATAAAGAATAAGCCCCTACTAGATAACAAGTTACAACTCTCTATGCCAGAAAATCACAGAAGGCAAGTACTAGACAATGTGAAAAGAATTAATATGGAAAATCTTTAACCAACTATTCACACTTCTTACCAGCCAATGTAAGCTCAATAACTCACACATGTACCACCAATTTTATCAACCAAGTCCAATCCGACGACAATAACTCAATATAATGTAGAATTAATACGCAATACAACTCAAATTTTAATAACTTTCTCCAATAATTAAACCTAAGATAGTCACAAAATAAAACCCTAACAGGACAAGATGACTTACTCTCGAAAATCTCCAATTATTAAACCTAAGATAGTTACAAAATAAAACCTTCATAGGGCAAAGAGGGCTTACTCTCGAGAAGTGAAACCTGCAACGCCGAGTCTCTTCCCTTCATACTCCTGTTCGGCATTTATCAACCACCAGTCGTGCAAACAAACCTTTGCTCAAATTGAAAAAACAAAACAAAAAAAAAGACATAATCAAAACAAAATCAAACTGAAACGAAAAAGAGGGCTTTTGATTGGAAATGTTTTTGCGAAGAAAACTTACGGTTTTTCGAAAATAAGATTTCGATTCGCTGCCGGTGTTTTCATCGTTGTCGTTGTTAACGAGTGGTCGAGTCGACGAAGTAGAAGCAGAGGCCATGGAGAGAAGAGAACAGTAGTGTCAGACTTGCGCAACGTTGGTTTTCTAGGGTTTTTATACTCTGGACCGTCGGGCGGTTCAGCCAGAAGCGCGGGAAACGAAGAATGACGTGTCCCTGAGAGAATATTCAATGCAAGGACGACACTATGATATTACTGTCCCGTTCTATCATTATTCAATTAGAAAATTACGTGTAAATAACATGGATCCATTATTTTTATAATTGTCAATAATTATTACATCTAATCATCAATACATAAGATTTGTGAAATTCACTTTATCTAATTATAAACTTGAATGATAACACTACGTGACGAAGATATCGTAGTTGTTGGACTAAAAACATATTTTAATAATTAAAATTTATTTTTTGGTCAATTTTGAATCTAAATTAAAATGGGACTCGCTGGTTATTTCAAATAAATTTTTGTGGGTTCGTATTCTATTCTATGATGAGAATAATGTAATATATTCATTTGTTCAAATCGAGTAAAAAATGAATGAAAAAATAAGCTCCGAAGTGATCTCCTTGAAATGAGAAAATAGAGATTGTGCAATGTGAGTTTTGACATCAATCCCACATTAGTTGAGAAATGAGTTCTACATAGGCATATATAAGTCAAATTTGCTCTATCGGATTGGGCCCCAATGGGTACCACAATTTTATGAGCGGAGCGAGCGTCTACATGCCTTCGGTTCAACCATACACGTGCGCCGCTCGCCACACCACAACTCGACCGGGCTCAGGTATGGGTGTGGTTTAGACCAAGCCTTATCTTTTTGAAGAAAATTCGTTTAACGAATCGGGCGATAATTTCTGAACCGAAATTTAATTTAGACACTTGTTGGATTTGAATTCGCACAGGTTCGGATTTTGTCTTCCTTCTAGTCCGAATTTTTTAGTAGTGTTTATTTATAGAGAACAATTACACGTTGGTGTCTTCTGACTGCATGTGTGTCTACTGGATTGTGTCATTTCGCATGATGACTGTCCGGAACAGTCACTAATTTGTCTATATACACCCAGATTCATTATCATTCTTCATCAATCATTTTCGGAGTTAAAATAGACATTAGTACATTACATTTCGGCATTAAGGCAGTCTATATTTGAAGAGTACACAACATAAATTTTGAATCGATGGGCAAGTAGATTGGAATGCTACTTCTAATCGCGATAAAATCATTATATTCTAGAAGACAGACGTTTTGATTTCTACAAGCACCAAGTGTGAGGGCAAAATTTGTCTTAAAGATATAGTGTCAAACATTAGTCTTGATTTACTTAGAGTTTAATAATAGTTCTTGTTTTGCAAACGGATCAGTTTTTATATTGTTTAAATATAGATTTCTTGTGTTACTGTTTTGTTCGTACTTGTAACTGTTTTGTACATACTATTGTAACTGTTTCATCTTTGACTGTTACTGTTTTGTTTTACATTACATGTTTCAAATCAGAAATTTCAATAAGTGATCTTACTAAATTTGAAATACCACAAACAACAATAGTGTCATCGTTGCATTGAATATTTTCTCCAAATGATGGATAAGCCAGATTGAGTGATGGGTAACTACTCAAGAAAATATTATGATTCTCAAATAATTATAAATTATTAGATAAGTGAATTCGATAGTAAAAAGCTTATGGAATTCACTAGTTCCACAATTATTTGGTATGCCTAGCATTAGCTTCACTCAACTATTTAATGGAAAATGACATAAAAGAACACATACATTTTTTATTGAAAATTAACTTTTAAAATTTAATGTGAGAATATAGTTTACTAGATTAGCGACGATTCTTTACATTGGGTGGTGGTTTTCTCATGTGGCGTGACTTAAGCTGAACGCACAGATGGATGTTCCAAACTTCATAGGGTAATCCAGGCTTAGTTAGAATGGGAGGACAGATAACAAATGAGCAAGGACTTTATATTAAAAAATTCTATGGAAAACTCAATTAGACAAGTAGTGTGGTGAATATGGACTCAAACGAAGCATCAGCCTACTCACCAACCCACATGAAGAAACCACCAAAGTGAAGTGTTGATCAAGAACTGCAAAGAACTATTTGAGATGAACAACAACCAAGTGTCATGCATGTCCTTCGAAAAGGAAATTAATGTGGGAATGCTCTTGCAAATTTCGGATAACAATAGATGAAGAAATTAGTTAGATTAGACAACCCTCTTTGCTCACATACTATGGGTAGATATAGTTAGTACCAGGTTTATTAGGGAGCCTAGATTACTCTAGTTTTTAAACTTTTCAAAGTACCTTAAAAACTATGAACTATTAATAATTTTATGACCATAAAAAAATGACCAATTTTGATCACGTGGCATACTTTAAGGGTTATAATTATATTTAGAGTTTTTTGGAGGCCGGTATCTAGGCCCAATAAGATTCTAAAAAAAAAGGATTTCAGGGGGCCGGTACTTTTTTTTTGAAAATATAGGACAAAAAGTACCACATTTAAAAATATCAGTCAAAAAGTACACAATACATAACAAACCTTCTGTAGAAGGGAACAGATTCTTAAATATTTGCCTACACAACCAAAACATCAGAGATATCAACTGATACCTATAAACTCTTTCAATATCGCCGGAAAACCTCCATTTTTTAAAGATTGATGAGAAAACTTCCCTAAAACTTCCATTCTTTTCAAAATGTGTTGTTGATCGCTGAAGAAGAAGTGAAAATCACTGTGAATAAGTGAAGGGTTTTTTGATGGGTCCACTGTGAATAAGTGAAAATCTTTGTAGCAGATGATGACGACTACACCAAACTTCATCGCTGAAGAAGAAGGCTTACATTGTGGTGAAGAACGACGGTTGAGATTGTTGAAATTTTTGGAAAAGAAGTTGATAACTCAAGAAAAACGTTGTTTCTCCCAATATTTTTATTTTATCTATTTTTTTTTCTCTCAATTACCTTTCTGCTTCTGGTGCTTGGTACTACATGCACACCAAGTGTTCGATCATTTGCCAAAAAAACAAAACCAAAGATGTCATATACAATCGCATTCTCACAACATATCTTACCCGTCATCACCACCTCCTCACAACTCTAATTCCCCCCACAAACACAATTCGTCCTCTTTTGTTTGTTTGTGATACTATGTAATCTTATTTACATTAGATTTAGTTATTCATGATGTGCATTGTGCCCTGTGTCATGTCAATGTATGCAGTGTGATATTGGTTTGTAGTAGTGTGACATAGGCTGGTATCAGTGTGACATTGGCTTGTAGCACTATATCATTGTCATGTACCACTGTGCCAATGTGACATGTACTACTGTGTCAATGCTACATGTATCATTACTACTTATAAACACATCGAATAACATACATATAAATTTAAATTTAAAATATCCATGGAAAAAAACACTCATAACAACCAATGGTATTATATATGATAAAAACATATATTCCTCATTATGATTTATAAAAAAAACAAAAAACAAAAATAAATTATACAAATGTAGGAAAGACATGAATGTTTGAATAACTTCAGTTGAATGAAAGAGGAATATATAATTTAAAATTCAAAAAATATATAGCATAAAATTAGGAAACTGAATTCCTAATAGAACTGTCATATTTGTCTCCCATTAATAAAAGAAAAGGACAATTTCGTAAGAAAAAAAATTACAATTTAACAAAAGTGTACCTCTTCACTAAACATTTACACATAAAGGTACTTATACACATATATTTTATATTGATGTACTTTTACACAAATAAGTATGAAATGGTGTACCTTTTCACAATTTTTCCTAAAAAAAACTCATTCGCCAATTTACTTTTGGATTATGTCCCTGTTAAAAAGTCAAAGTAATGGATATAATTAACGCCCTTTAAAATTGTAAAAATAATGACAATGTCATTACATAATTGAAACACCTGTTTTAAAAAGCCACGTCATCATAATGTACGTTCTTCTGCATAAACACAGATCGTCAGACAGGTACACTAAAATAAATATTTTCTCGATTAACGTACCCATTAACTAGTGGCTTGCAAGTACATTAAGATATATTTACTAATAGCAGTTGAATTCAGTGTATCTCTGGAACAGGTACATTGAGATGCATGAGACGTTTGGACAAATGTTTCTTCGATTAACTATGCAATTAACACCATAATAAATGTTGTGATTTGCCCAGACCTGTATGTGTGCTGCTGGCGCAGGATCGTTTGGGTTTTCCTATTGCAAGGAAAATGCTTCGTATGTTGCGCTTCTTCCCCCATAAGCTATTGGTGGTAGTTGAAGCAGGCTGTTGTTGACTGGGTAGCTGAAGGAGAGTTTTGTCATATTGTTTGTCTTGAAGGATTAAAGCCACAATTTTGGCTTTTGTTTCTTGATCGTAATTTTTTGATTCGTGTAATTTTTTGGTTTCAATCAATAAAATTTTTCCTTTCTTGGAAAAGAAAAACACCATAATAAACATACATTTAAACCTCTTCATCTACCCCATAAAAATACCTCTATAAATAGCGTATCAAAAAATCAAAACAGAAATACAGAAAATAATGGATTAGTCAAGGGAGCAAAGAACACAAAGTAACTTACAAATGCTTACAGGTTTCCTCAACGAAGCACACGCCAAACAAGATCTCATGCAAAAAGATATTGACTGTCTTGAATCTCAACTGTACATGTCCAACAAACAATGAGACGAGTGGAATGAAATGGTGAAATTTTTTTACAGAAAGCTGCAAAATAAGAGGAAGAAGGCCAAAAAATTTGAGACATAGTTGAAGGACCTCAAAAAATGATCTTCTTTTATATTTTTTTTAAATGTAAAAAAAATGATCTACATATGCAATCTCCCTTTCTAAACAGATATAAATGAACAACAGGTACATAAACATGTAACTAAAATTTTATCACATGAGTTACATATCCATCCTCAGCAAACCTAAAAATTGATTATGAAAGATAATCACGCTCATAAACATTCAAGATTACATACACAAAAAAATGCATTAACAAACACAACAGGTACACAATTAATATATACGTGTTTACGTAGGTACACAACATATCATATACGACGAACAACATACACGATTATTAAGGTATATTATACACATATATACATTCACGAAATAGGTACATCGATATTTAATTGAGAAGAATGTACATATACATCATTACAAGTATACAAGTACATAAAACTAAACACAATTCAAAATTATGTAAATTATAATGAACATGTATCTAAATCTACCAACGAATACATAAAGCTTAACTGTTGCGATCTAATTTGTGTACCTACCAAATCAACTCTTAAGATAAAATGATCTGTATATTCTAAATTGCTTAGTTCTTAAATTTGAAATTCAAAACTGATAGATAACGCTATAAATCCTGAATAACAAACGCAAAAAAGAGAAACTAACTATATTTTAGGATGAAATCATGTGATGGAGGCAAATGGGTAATAAAAACACACTAACTGTCCAACCCCAATGCGTTCGCGCCCACATAGAGACCGCATCCAATTTTTTTTTAAAATACGAAGGACCTTTTTATATATTAAAAATCCGATAAGACTAAAATTAGTTTACACACCAAATAAAGGACTCTAGCCTAATTAACGGTTATATTAAACCCAAATATAAAAATTCGCCTGGGCCATGCAATTGATTATACCCAAGGCCAAGGGGTTAACTCTAGGGTTTGAGAATTATTACAGTATCGATGGCCAAATCATAACTTATAATTAAGTTATAATTTTTTGAAGTGTAAGTTACAGCCAGATATCACGCGATCTTGAAAATAACAACTTTTCAAGATTGAGCTAGGACTCAAAAAAACTTGTAAGGGAGTCCCATAATCAATCATGGAATCAGAGACTTTTCCATAGGGTTTTAGAATGGTTTTGATTCGACTCAATTCGCTCTTTCTTGTAATCGAGTCAAATCCATTGAGAGCTTGAATAAAAAATGGCGTTCAGAGCAAGAATTGTCAGGCAATTTCTCTTCGGAAATGAGTTTTTCTTGACTGTTAATTTACATGCAGTCTTCTTCGGGACTTTCCCGAGCATTAATATTTACATATATTAGCTATAACCTATGCCTGAAGGCACGATACAACATAAAATTCGAGCACCAAAAATATTTAATCCCGCTATATCAAATGACAAATTTTTTTTTAAAAAAATCGTCAAAATTTTCTCAAAGAATAATGTTGTGGACACCACTTCTCTTACACTATCTGATATGACACAATTAGACACATTGGATATTTAATAAATTTTGTGGGACCTACTAATTTAATGGTTTATATTGAGGTGGTGCACAAAGGTGGTGTAGAAAGGTGATGTATATAGAATTGTTGAATTTTAAATTACATAATTAAAAATATATATATCAAATAATTAATATTTAATTTTTAGTATTACTAGTAGATGCACATGTACGTTGCACGTGAACTATTTTATTATAATCATTGACCATTTTTTTTCAAATCACCACATTTTGCAAATATTGATGCTTATTCCAAGATCCGAATTTGTAGTGTGCCCAATAAAAGATAAAACAAATGGCAACCTAAGAAGAGACGCTTGCGGGAGACTTTATAATTTCCCGACAAGTCCATGTTACTGTAGTCAATTTAAAAATATAGGACAAAAAAAAGGTGAAAAAATATTTGACCATCATGAAATTTCTCTTGGACCAAAAAGGTGAAAACTACGTGAAGTTGTACAATGCATTATTAATATGTTTAGAACTACATCACTTTTCCAAGAGAAAATTTATCATGCGGATTAAAAAATTATGGATTTTTTGGAAGTTCGTACACTTTTTATAACTTATTTGATTTTAAATACAAACTTTAAAAACATTTGGCAAAAAGTACACTTTGGAGCAGAAGGACCAAAATACCCATAACCATCATCACATCACTATTGAAAAAACTAGATAAGGAAACTAATTAATTTGAAAATTAAAACTCTTAAATTTTAGAGTTTTCTTATATTAGAACTATTTCTCTCTAAAATTCAAAACTTAAATAAATTTTAAATTTCTTAATTTGAAAATTTGAAAATTTTCTCATTCTTTCTAAATTTCTTAAATTTCAGGATTTTCTTGTATTAGAACTACATATGATGATGCACAAATTGGTTTTATGCACCACCTGTCGAATAATTAATGATTAATGCAGTAATTAAGTAGAAAGAGAGTAATGCAAGCAAGACAAAGATGTAGAGTGGTTCGGTCAACGTGACCTACTCCACTATGAAGGACTAGGATGACCTGATATTTTATTACTTCGAGGAGTGTAAGAAGATCAGGGGAGAGCAAGTACAAGCAATGAGAGAGAGATGAGAGTGATAGCAGATGTGCTCGATGCCCCCCAAATTTTGGCAGGGCTTACAATTTATAGTGCCTCTTAATAGACTGAGACGCCTTTTCAATAACTAAATAGCTAACTTGGTGGAGCTGGCGTCGTTCTCTCAACGATTGAGACAGTTACGGAGCTCTCCTTAAGATCAGGTCAAAAGATGACGTAGTTGACTTGTTCCAAGGTGGCGTGGATGAGCCTACTCCTTAGTGATGTTGCTCCTCGAACCCTGGTGAGCCTGATTGGGCGTGGACCTCTTTTGGGCTGGACCCACTGGGTTTCGTCTAGTTGGATTCTTTATTCAAGTTGGGCTTATATCTTAAGTTAAGCCCTTGGGCCTGACCCATCAATATATATATAATTGTGACCAAAATAAAGCTAACACAAAATCAAAATTCTTTAATTTTAAATTTTTTCTAAGATAAAGACTATTTTTCTCTTTATATATATATTTTGTGACAAAAAAATTATGACACATATACTGTGACGCCAATGTCACACTGCTTGTGGGTCACACTGTAGGCATCACAAATGTGACATTAATGTCACACTGCATATAGACACCATATACAGGGTGTGCGCATGGATGGTATCACACTGTGACTCACATAAAGATTTAAAAACACATGATAAGTATCACAGTGTGAATCCAATTTCACAATGCAATTACACATGATATGCATTGTTTTTTCATGGTGTGGGCATCAAAAGTGTGACTCCAATGTCACACTGCAAAACAAACATCATATCACATTATGTGACTTAAATGTAACATTGCATAAATAGAGAGAAAATAAAGGGGGGAGAGAGAGAATAGGGAGAGGAGAGTAAGGATGAGAGAGAGAAAATAGAGGGAAAAAGAGAAAATAGGGAGAGAAAGAGAGAGAAAAAAAGAGAGAGAAAATAGGGAGAGAAAAATGGAGATATTAACGGTGAAAGTCAGATATAGAGAGATAATAGGAACATCTTTTTAAAACTAATGAAATCCTTTAAAAATTTAAACGGTTAATTATCTTTTAATTTAGGAAACCACTTAACCATTAAAATAGAATCAAAAAAATAAGAAAATTGTCCCAATAAAATAGAAAATTGAATCTCACAATTAGCTGTCTAACTTATCTTCCACGAATAAAAGAAAATGACTTTTACGTAAATAAAATATTTAAAAAAAGTCAAAGTGTATCTGTTCACAAAACATTTATACAAAAAAGGACTTATGCACAGAAAATTTATATTAAGGTATTTTCTCACAAATAAATAGTTTATGATGTACCTTTCCACAATTTTCCCAAAAATTATTTTAACTTCTTCCAAAAGCAGCACGATTAATCTTCCATGCCAGGACAAAATTAATTGCACAATACAATTTATGCAAACTTCTCACTTTCCACTCAGCTTCAGATAACAAAGTAAAAAAAATTTGCAAAACCCTTTTTGGTGAAGTCTCCAAAGTAACCTTTTTTGATAAAGTCTCCAAATTAAAGATACTTGAGAAGTAGTGAGACATATTTATTTCTATGATAGTATGTATATAATAGAATGACAATTCTACACATCATAATTTATTTTTATCACCAAAATTTTTTAGGAAACATGACTTATTGTAGGAAGCTCATAATATAGGTTCATCAGAAACTGAAAAATCATTTGGACAAGGTAGGGAAAAGTTTTCAAAGCTACACTTTTATCAATGTATTTGCTAATGTTTTGTGGTGCTTGTTGACAAGGTAATCTAACATAAATGACAATTATTCTTTTGGATTCTCAGCCTTGCTTGAGCATCTCATTTTCTAACCAAGCTCATTTTTCAACCGAGCCAAGTTTGAGCAAAAAAATAAAGCTCGTGATTGACCTTGAGCCAAACATTAACACTTTAACAGTAAGTTGATTAGAGCCCAAAAGTAATTGAACTCAATATGCTCGGCTAAATTAACACTCCTATTTATAAACAATCGTGTCACTCAAATATTAATCAAGAAGAAAACACCTAAAAAGATTTCAATGATGTTGAATTTCTTTCTAACACCAATTAGTCATGCCTACAAAACACCACTAATCACACTCGAATTAGCTATGTGGTGGCCAGTTATATACACTTGGCCACCAATCAATCACATCACCTACAAACAATGAATTAAAGCAAGTTTCCTAGGCAAATGAACAATCACATTACATTATGAAGTCCACTATGTTAACCTGCGACAGTTGCACATTAAAAAGACGAAAGTGGAAGAGGTGGTCATATGGCAAGTGACATCCTACAGGAACTTCTTAAAAACATGAATAATATGCAACCAAAAGCCACATCAAGTAAACATAATATTCTTGGTAACATCAGTTAGATTGCCAATAGAACATAAAATCTAGCAAGTTCGTATCACTGTACATAATATATACTTTCCATGTGAGGGACAATTAGAGTACCAAAGATAGTCCTTTATCTTCCCAAATGAAGACCATGAAATGGACTAAAAACAACTATGGTGAAACATGAATGAGTGCCAATACCTGAACAACTTATGTTGCTTAGTCACAAGAGAGAACAATTACCACCGAGCGTTAGATTAGTTGGTGAGGGACTGTTCTAGCTTAACCAAGGTCTCGGGTTTGAGTCTTGGGAACGCAGCTGCGTTCGGTAGGGAGAGCTTTGCCGCCCTTGTGGTCCCACCCGGCTCGAATCCGGATTAGTCGGAGTCCAATATGACTTTCGGTTACCGGATGGTCTGACCAAAAAAACAAGAGAGAACAATTGATTATTTCTAATTGTACAAGAGGAACCAACTTTTGGTGCTACAATCACCACCTTTGTTCCCTCCACTAATTTGGCCACCGCCTCTACCAGCAACTCTATTGCCACGATCTCAAGTCCCAAGTTTGACTATAGCATTGTACCGAATCCTACATTCCTTGAAATGTTGAAAATCTTTAACAAATGCGAATCGCAATCAAATGGCTCACTGGAAAAAGCAGTTGATCATGGTTAAAATCTCTCCCATACTACATAACATTTGCAAGCTTTATGATTACTTTTATGTTTGCTAAGTGTCTCTAAATTGAAATTCAGGCCAAATTAGATACAAATCTCGTAATTTTTCACTCTATAACTGGAAAGAGTGTGAGCAAGAATAAAATTATAAAATTGGATCAACTATAAATTGGGCAAACAAAAAAAATTCATGTCGGCTTACATCCCAAATCCAAATAATAATAGTAATTCGTAATGATTTCAATACCTGATTAGGTCTCGTTGGGCAAGACAATGATCACATTGAAGCAACTTAACATATGTAAGACATGGCCAAATTCTTGAAAATATATACTAAATCAGTTGATGAGAAACCCCTACACACATGGATCCCAAGGATCGAATTAAACTTGTTTAAAGTTGATCATACCTCTTCTTGTCTACATGTTGTGGTTGAAAGGATGGAGTTGCATCTTCTTGCAATGATCATATCGTTCATTCCATTCATGCACGTAAATCCTCTAGCCGACCATTACAGTTTCTAGGCACCTGAAAGGGTTGCCATTAAAAGCATATTCTCATAATTCTTATAGTCTTAACGTAAATCAGATACATTAGAATAATAAATATGTAAATAAATGTAGTTAGAATATTTACTCTAAGAATATGTAGGGTCTAAAAAAGATAAATAAAATGTAATGGACTCTGCAATATTTTGGAATTCGAAAACCAAGAGGCCAATAGTGGCTTTATTATACAATAAATGCCATTTCAGATCGGAGGAGGAAACATACCAACTATCATATCATTATTTCACAGTAACATCTGAAATGTAAAATGCATTGATCTAATGAAGAAAGCCAGTGGAAGTGATAGCAATATAGTCTAAAGGCTATATCAGTTACGTGAATTTTTTATTTTTGCCTTTGTAATTTATGTGGAATATGACATGGGTGTGAAGCTCTATTCAATGTATAATTATATTCAATATGCATTAAATAATAATGGATAGAGAAATAATTCAGTGTGTTTAGAAATTTTAGTAGGTAAGGATAAAATTGACATTAGCAAATTAATTAAGGATGAATGTTTTTCAAGTTAAGAGACTTTTAGGAATAGTATAAATATAGATATAGATATAGACATAGTCATCCCACTCATTACCAATTAATTTTGAACGGATTAAAACCTAGGGTAATTTGGAAGTCGGTACAAAAATTTAGACTTATTTGAGCTAAACTATATTAAAAAAACTATTTTGTCCCTAAGTGCATTTTTTTGAAAAAAAACTAAAAGTGTATTTATTACTCCATTACTCTCTCTCTCCTTCTCTCTCCATTACTCTCTCACTCTCTCTTCCTTATTTTCTCTCTATTTATTTTTCTCTCTCTCTCTTTCTCTCATATTGATAAAAAAAATTTATGTAAAGATTTGATTTAATTTTTTTATCTTTCTCTCACTCCCTCCCCCCTTATTTCCTTATTCTCTCTCGTTTTCTCTCTCCTTATATCAACGTTACAACAACACAATTAACTAATCAGTTACATCAATTGGTTACAATTACTCTATAATATATCAAGTAGTTACTCATGATTCGACACTTTTTTGTGATCTGAATTATATTAATTATACATTAAAGTATAAGTGGTCAAATTGTAGTTTTCTCGGTTTTAAGTCCAAGTATCGATCCCACGAAGAGTTTTAGTAATTTAGATTTTAAAATAAAAACAAAAACAGTAAAGTTGTTGTTTAAAGCAGTATAAGGTTTGATAGCTTGTGATGTGAGCTTAGATTGATAGCTAGTCTAATTAAATGAAGTGCAGAGATAAACGTGTTAACGACAAGAATATAAAAGATACCCTTCAGTTTAAGGATCCCATATGTTTTATATTGGTTAAATACTGGAAATGCTACCTTACAACAATTAATTTCCATTTTACTGGCAAGTCAATCTGTAGGTCTGATGTATATAAACTATCACACAACAACTTCTTAGGTTAGCTGGTGATATTAAGTCATAACTCAGCAACGTCTTAGGTTAGCTGGTTATATGCATGACAATTGATTAATCTAAGCAAACCAGAAGGCCAAGCCATTCATGAGGAATACTTGAATTATTCAATTGATCTGTCAATAGTAAGTGCGTATATAAATAAATCATAACTCAGCAACTTCTTAGGTTAGCTGGTTATATGCATGACAATTGATTAATCCAAGCAAACCAGAAGGCCAAGCCATTCATGAGGATCATTTAGGTTTTGTACCATGCATCAGTAAAACATTCTCAGCATTCCGGTGGAGGACTAGCCATACCGGTAGGAACACCGTGGTTGTTTAACTGGCAGGTCTATGATGCACCGATGACATAGTTCCAAGCAAAGCACCGAAACTACGTACATTGTTGTATCATGCATGAAGCGTATAATACATATATAAATAAAACATCAGCATTTCCATAATCTAATCGATAATATACATATGTTTACCCTTTACTGAAGGATATAAACGACTACTCACGCCCCATTGCTATAAACAAGTAAGGAGTGCGGGTATTCGTCATTACAACTGAAATAAAAGCACAAACTGTAAAACTTCTTTCACAAGGAACACTTGAAATACAACCACTCTTATTATTATTTAAAACAACAAAGTGGCGGTAGTTCAATTATCCGAATAGAAAGACTAAACAGAAATGTAGAAATACAGAATATCGATGAAGAACGGACCGACTATAACTTTCTCTTTCACTCTTTCTTTCTTTCTCTATTTTTCTCTCTTTTTTCCTTCCCTTAGATGTCTTTCTTTTGCTCTTGGAGTGGCCGACCATGAAGTGAAGGGGGAGGGGGGCTATTTATAGAAAAAAGTAGCACGAGGTGAAAGTTTGAAAACCTTCCACTTTGCTTGGCTGTCCCCTACCATCCCCTACCATCCGGATGGTAAAGCCCTGCAACTTGTATACTTGTCACAGTCCTAGAGTTCTTTTTGTCTTGCAGCAGGGGCACATGTCGTAGGTTGGAGCTTCCATGTGTCTCTTTTATACTTTAGTCCTCCATTGTTTTCAGCTTTGCAATTTAACCTCATATTCTCTGGTATTTCTGCATTTAACCCTGTAATTTAAACATAAAGTATTAAAAACTTTAATTTAGGCACAAACCCTAATTCATAATGTTTAATTGTTTTATCTTACAAAGTTGATTACTTAATCATTTTATTTTACACACTAATTAGGGTTAATCACACCCCCCCCCCCCCCAACTTAAACTTTACTAGTCTTTAGTAAACACAATTTATAAAAATTATAACATAACAGAAGTAAAATCATTTTCCTAGATTTTTTCACGATTGCATTTAGCATAGGCAATAAGCCGTTAAACCCCTAGGTGATCCCTAGTGGATGAGTTTTGTCTCATGAAGGTTTTTAGTGAAGCTGCCTACAAACTTCAGTAGTTAGGAGTTTATAACTCATATTTTTCATAACTAAAATTAAATCAATATTCTTGTGTATTGTACAATATTTCCTTTTTCTGATCACTATAAGAGTAACACACGTTAGTTGTAACATTATCTATATATTTTTATAAAAACTTGTGTGTGTGTGTACTGATTTCTTTTATAACAGAAATTACTCAAGAAATATTACCATTTTTCATGGTAGTCTTGATGTCAATCCTTTCCTGTAATACACTCAAGCAGAGAATACACATACATTATAATGACTATTCTCTCAATTGTTACATGTGATTTGGAATATTGTTAACAAAACAAATAATATCACATGTAATATATCTGAAGAATGGGTATTTGAATAAAATTGAATTTGACATAATCTCATGATCGGATATTAACACTATATCAGACATATTATTAACATTCTCCCTCTATGGATATATAGGATTAATACAGATACATGATTTCTGGAATCAAAAAGGACTTTCTTTGGGTTGTAACGTGGCCATTGGTTTAAGGTTTAAGAAACGACGTCAGTGGGATTTCAAGAGCTACTTTTTATATTGTGACACACCTCTTTCCAGCTTTTCAGACTTTGTATGTTCATTCTTTCTATTTTTCACTTTCTTGGCTCTTTTCTTTCTATTTTTCTCTTTAAAATTCCTTTCATGGATTTTTCTATTCTTTTGGATAGCCAAAAGTTTTTTTTTTAAATACATCATACTGATTTAAGAGAGGGTGCAAGAAAATTATGTAGCCAAGGTAGGTTTAATATATTTTCATGTGGCTCGGGTATTTTTCGGGTTTCATGAAAAGAATTTATACTCTTTCAGGTTCAATCATGGTTGATTAAAGATATAATTTTGTAAAAGAAATGATCAAGGCTAAAAAATAATGAAAAATGGCCTAAGATCATTTTCCAGAAATCATATATCTGTATAATTCCTATAAAAAGAATTTAAAAGACAATGCTAATAATACAATCTAGCAAGTGCTAATCAAGACAAAATTAATGAGATTATTCAAAGAAAGTGTACCGTAGAATCGAAGATGTTTATTTGAGTAGATGTAGAATATCTCTCCAAGGAAGATTGACTCAAATTTTTCAATTGGTTATACATCTCCACTATATATGTAAAGAGTGTAATATTTCACAAGGTTTCTAAAATAAAGAAATCTATTCGTGTTTATGGAAGTAAGTTCATATAAAATTATTAAGATAATACAAAACTAAAATATGAAAATCCCACGTGATCAGATTAAGGTTATTTTCACAAAACATAGGAATATTAACCTAATTCAACTGTAAATTATATGAAATAATCCTCATAACTGAATTAACATGAGTTCCATATTAATTATAAAAAACTAGTTAAACACAAACAAGTTCAAAACAAACAACCTGGTTAAAACATAAAGTAACTTAAAATTTAAGTGCATAAAGTAAAAGTGCATAATGTAAAAGATGAGTGAAAGAGAGCAAATTGTTTTGTAGAATCTCCAGTCTGTTTAGAAAGTAGAAGATCCTGCTTCAAAGTAATCTCTAAATATCTTTAAAAGCTCAGTTTGATTCTGGTCATATTTATCCATGCGTCTGTTGATCTGAGTAATATTGGTTTCCATCTCTAGTAAGATCTGTCTGTCAGTTCTGTCGTTCACTGGTATGTATGGTTGATCTTCTTGTGGTGGAGGCTGTTCTTGTGGGATGAATTCTTCAGGTACCTGGAATGGTTCTTCTTGTTGTGCAGGTGGTGCTTCAGGTTGGTCTTCCGGTTGTCCTCCATGACTCTTTTTCCTGTAAATTCCTGCAGTTTACAAAATTAAACACCACTTTATATATTCTACAAAGCTTTGCTAACCACTCTTTTTTTTTTTCAAAGAATTGGTTTTATTATTTTATTATTTGTTATTTATTGTATTTACTAATTTTCCTACTTATTCTATAGTTATTTACATTTATTTACAACTATGTATACATTTATTCCTAAGATTATACATTTTGTTGATCATATTTAGTCAGCATCAAAACTATCTGGATCAATAACACCAGTGACACGGTTAACTTCACTTCTCACATATCTTGTTAACATTGGGGTAGAATAGGATGGCGCCTCAGGATAATCCTTACTCTGCCCATACCTAATCCACCGTAAACGATCTGACGCTCGACCTGAAATTGGTTTCGCACACTGATTATATTGTCTTAAATGTTTTGTACGACCACCTCTTACACAACCACCAAGACGATTTGCTCGTCGGTGTTTAGCGCATGTACTTTTTCCACACAAGGGTCTTGCCTAACTTTCAAATATTTCTAAATTTCTAATATACCTAACTTTTTGTATGATCAACGTATGTATATCGTAATAACATTAAACTTAACCAAAATAATTTTTCGTCCATTTTTCAATTTTTAAGAAAGAAAAGAAAAAAATGACTCAAAAATTATTGAAAATTGACTCATTATCCGGTTCTTTAACGTCTGCCAGTTACAAAGACGAACATAATTTTTAAATCAAAATTACTATGCTAAAAACAAAAAGTAAATTCCAATCCATACCTCCCCAACTTAAATTAAACATTATTCTCACTATATAAGATGAAAATAGAAAATTGCTAATTAGGTCTTGCAGCGAGAGATATTTATAATATAAAATTCTAATAAAAAAAAACAAACAAAGAAACTATACAAAAGATATAAAAGCACAAAAGAAAGAAAATTCTAACTACTATATACAAGAAGTGCATAGAGGATAGATCAATCAGGCTTAAGTTCCCAAGTAGAGTTTCTTACATTCCCTGATACTTTCTGCGAAGAATTTAACAAATCAGCATAAAATTGTACCTCAAGATTTCCACTATCAATATCAGAATTAATTAAACAGACTTGTAGATGGTCAGAATAAGAAAAGGTGTTAAATTTTTCCTCTACAATCTCATCAATTTCATCTACCTCACAAATTTCTTCCTCCTCACGTGGGTGCTTTATCACATTAAAGATGTTCAATTCACTGGTCATTGATTCCAATGCAAATAATTTTTTTTCCAGAAAGTTCTTTTCAAAAAAATTTTGAGTTAATGTCTCCACATAATTTACTTCATGTATTTCTTCTTCTTCTTCTCTAGGCCGTTTTGCACTTTTAAAAATATTTAATTCCAAAGTCATATTTCCGAATGAAAGCTTCATGACTCCATTCCTACAATTTATTAATGCATTTGATGTAGCTAGGAATGGTCGACCTAAAATCAGAGGTATGTAATCAGATGCACACGCCTGACAACATGACTCTGTGTCTATAACAATAAAGTCTGCTGGAAAATAAAATTGATCGACTTGAACAATAACATCTTCCACAATTCCTCGTGGAGTTTTTACTGATTGGTTTGCTAATTGTAATTTAATACTAGAAGGTTTTAGCTCACTTAATCTTAATCGTGTATATACTGTATATGGCATTAGATTACAACTGGATCCAAGATCTAGCAGAGCTTGTCTAATTTGAAAATTTTCAATGAGGCATGCAATTGTAGGACTACCCGGATCTTTGTACTTAAGAAGCGTATCATGTTGTATTATAGTATTAACTTGTTCAGTTAAAAATGCTTTCTTTGGTACATTAGTTCTTCTTTTTATGGTGCAAAGATCTTTTAAAAATTTAGCATAAACATGAACTCATTTTATTGCATCCAATAAAGAAATATTAATTTTTACCTGTTTAAATAACTCAAGAATATCAGATTGATATTTTTCAGATGAAAGTTTCTTGACCTTTTGAGAAAAAGGTAAAGGAAGAGGACATGGAGGGTCTTTTTCACTTTGTACTTCTTCTTGTTTTTTGACTAAAGGTTCAAGTTCAAGTGGTTCGTTTATAGGAATTGACTAACGTATTTTCTTTGGAATTTTGGTTTTAATAGTTTTATCAATTACCTTACCACTTCTTAGTGTTGTGATTGTTTGTACTTGACTTGGCAAGGCTTCAGATGACACATAATTAACTTGACTCTGAATTTGTGGAGGTTTAGGTTGAGATGTAAACTTCCCTTTCTCTGCTGCATTTAAAGATTGAGTCAACTTAGATAGATGACTCTTAATGTCTTCAATACTCTGTGAAGTTTGAGCTTTAAAATCATTAAAAGCTTGAGTTGTTTGAGTGTTAAAACTCATTTGACTTTGAATGAATTGATTCATATTATCTTTTTTGAGGAGGTTGGTAAGGTTGATATTGTTGTTGATTTTGTAGCTTTGGTGGACCTTGTGTTTGATTTGTAGGTTGTGTATTTCTCCAACTAAAATTTGGATGATTTCTCCATCCTGGATTGTAAGTCTCAGAATATGGATTTGAATACGGTTTAGTATAAGTTGGAGCAGCATTTGATTGTTCAATTAAGACTTCTTTAAATGCAGGTATAGTTGGACATTCCCCAGCAGGATGTCCTGACAACGCACAAATTTCACATACTTAATCAGTAGAAGAAACAACAGATACTTGTTTAACTTTTTTCATTTCCAGGGCTTCTAGTTTTCGAGATGGATTAGCCATTTTAGCTCTTAAATCATCATCGTCTTTCAAAATATATTTTCCTCTTTCAGATATAGATGGCTTATTTTCCATAATATTTGAAGAAGTCGAGTCCCACATCTGGGAACTCTCTGAAATAGTATCAAAAAATTGAAATACTTCTTCAGGGTTTTTATTCATAAATTCTCCTTGAGCCATCATTTCAACAAATTGTCGCATTGCAGATGGAAGAGCATCATAGAAAAACCCGACTAACGTCCAGTTTTCAAATGCATGATGTGGACAAGCTTGGAAAAGATCTTTAAATCTTTCCCAACATTGATAAAAAATTTCACCTTCTTTTACAGTAAAGTTCATTATTTTTCGTTTTAATGTATTAGTACGATGCACAGGAAAAAACTTTTTAAAGAACTCAGTTTGTATAGCTTGCCAACTCGTGATAGAATTTGGTCTTAAAGAGTTAAGCCATAGCTTAGCTTTATCTTTCAACGAGAAAGGAAAAAGTCTTACTCTTACAATTTCAGAATTATCTTGTAAAGTTCCACAAACTTCTTCAAATTCTTTCATATGAACATAGGGATTTTCAGTTTCTAAACAATGGAACTGTGGTAGTAACTGTATTGTTCCTAGTTTAATATTAATATTTGGAGCGTCTGTTGGAAAAGCAAAACATGACGGGACATTAGTTCTGGTAGGATGTAAATATTCTCTTAATGGTCGAATATTTTGAACTACTTCTTGTTCTCTAGCTTCTTCCTCCCTAGGTACGTTTTGAGCCATACTTAAGTCAGATGATCCTTTTGTAGATGTAGATGAAGAAGATGATGAAGACGAAGGAGATGACTGATTTACAGAACCTACTGATGAATGAACAGACATAAACTATTAAAAACAAACAAACAAACTAAACACATACAAAACAAATAAACCAATATTTATATTTTTTTATTTTTGTTATATTATTTTTTTTTTCTTTTTCAAATTACCGTAACTCTCCGGCAACGGTGCCAAAAACTTGATTCGACACTTTTTTGTGATCTGAATTATATTAATTATACACCAAAATATAAGTGGTCAAATTGTAGTTTTCTCGGTTTTAAGTCCAAGTATCGATCCCACGAAGAGTTTTAGTAATTTAGATTTTAAAATAAAAATAAAAACAGTAAAGTTGTTGCTTAAAGCAGTATAAGGTTTGATAGCTTGTGATGTGAGCTTAGATTGATAGCTAGTCTAATTAAATGAAGTGCAGAGATAAACGTGTTAACGACAAGAATATAAAAGATACCCTTCAGTTTAAGGATCCCATATGTTTTATATCGGTTAATTACTGGAAATGCTACCTTACAACAATTAACTTCCATTTTACTGGCAAGTCAATCGGTAGGTCTGATGTATATAAACTATCACACAACAACTTCTTAGGTTAGCTGGTGATATTAAGTCATAACTCAGCAACGTCTTAGGTTAGTTGGTTATATGCATGACAATTGATTAATCTAAGCAAACCAGAAGGCCAAGCCATTCATGAGGAATACTTGAATTATTCAATTGATCTGTCAATAATAAGTGCATATATAAATAAATCATAACTCAGCAACTTCTTAGGTTAGCTGGTTATATGTATGACAATTGATTAATCCAAGCAAACCAGAAGGTCAAGCCATTCATGAGGATCATTTAGGTTTTGTACCATGCATCAGTAAAACATCATCAGCATTCTGGTGGAGGACTAGCCATACCGGTAGGAACACCGTGGTTGTTTAACTGGCAGGTCTATGATGCACCGATGACATAGTTCCAGGCACAGCACCGAAACTACGTACATCGTTGTATCATGCATGAAGCGTATAATACATATATAAATAAAACATCAGTATTTCCATAATCTAATCGATAATATACATATGTTTACCTTTTACTGAAGGATATAAACGACTACTCACGCCCCATTGCTATAAACAAGTAAGGAGTGCGGGTATTCGTCATTACAACTGAAATAAAAGCACAAACTGTAAAACTTCTTTCACAAGGAACACTTGAAATACAACCACTCTTATTATTATTATTTAAAACAACAAAGTGGCGGTAGTTCAATTATCCGAATAGAAAGACTAAATAGAAATGTAGAAATACAGAATATCGGTGAAGAACGGACCGGCTATAAATTTCTCTTTCACTCTTTCTTTCTTTCTCTCTTTTTCTCTGTTTTTTCCTTCCCTTAGATGTCTTTCTTTTGCCCTTGGAGTGGTCGGCCATGAAGTGAAGGGGGAGGGGGGCTATTTATAGAAAAAAGTAGCACAAGGTGGAAGTTTGAAAGCCTTCCACCTTGCTTGGCTGTCCCCTACCATCCCCTACCATCCGGATGGTAAAGCCCTGCAGCTTGTATACTTGTCACAGTCTTGGAGTTCTTGTTGTCTTGCAGCAGGGGCACGTGTCGTAGGTTGGAGCTTCCATGTGTCTCTTTTATACTTTAGTCCTCCATTGTTTTCAGCTTTGCAATTTAACCTCATATTCTCTGGTATTTCTGCATTTAACCCTGTAATTTAAACATAAAGTATTAAAAACTTTAATTTAGGCACAAACCCTAATTCATAATGTTTAATTGTTTTATTTTACAAAGTTAAATCAAATATTTACATATTTAAAAAAAAAATAAATTATCAATGATAGATATAGAGAGAAAATAGGGGAGAGATTGGGAAAGTAATGGGGAGAGAGAGAAAGATGGAGAGAAAATAGGGGAGAAATAGTGAGAGAATCTAATGAAATCTTTATATATTTGATTAGATATATAACTGTCAATCAAGAATGCATAATTTAAGGGAGGGTATTTATGTAAAACAGTTTTGATTTCATTTGAATTTTGTACCTAAACACAATATGTTTTATTAAAATTGAACTTAATAGAGTAAATAACTTATCTATACACTATTTTTCAAATAAGTCTAAAAAATTGTACCCACAACAAAAAAACCCTAAAAGCTAGGGTAATTTGGAAGCCGGTACAAAAATTTATACTTATTTGAGCTAAACTACATTACGGAAACTTATTTGACCCTAAGTGCATTTTTTTGAAAAAAAACTAAAAGGGTATTTATTCTCTCCCGTTTTCTCTCTTCTTATATCAACGTTACAACAATACAATTACACTAATCAGTTACATCAATTGGTTACAATTACCCTATAATATACCAAATAGTTACTCATGTGTTATAATAAACCAAATAATTACACTAAACAATTATACGAAATTACAACACCAACTCAATTTGTCATTCAATTATTTATATAAATCAAAGAGTTACACTTTTAGTATCACGTCATGGTTACATCAATTATATACATCAAATTGAGTTTATCATTACACAAATGACTTTACCATTATACTAAATTTGGTATATATTATTGGTGTAACGATGTTGCGATACTAAATAGTGCAACTATTTAGTTTATGTAAATAACTGAATGATAAATTGAGTTGGTGTTATAGATTTATGTAATTGTTTGGTGTAACTGTTTGATTTATTAGAATGCATGAGTACCTGTTTGATGTATTATAAGACAATTGTAACTGATTGGTGTAACTGATTAGTGTAATTGTGTTGTTGTAATGTAGATATAAATAGAGAGACAGAGAGAGAGAAAATAGGAAGAGAGAGAGAGAAACGGTTAGAGAAAATAAGGGAGAGAGATGAAAACATAAATTAAATCTTTACATATTTAAAAAGAAAATAAATTATCAATGATAGACATAGAGAGAAAATAGGGGAGAAATAGTGAGAGAGTCTAATGAAATTTTTGCATATTTGATTAGATATATAACTGTCAATCAAGAATGCATAATTTAAGGGATGATATTTAGATAAAACAGTTTTGATTTCATTTGAATTTTGTACCTAAACACAATATATTTTATTAAAATTGAACTTAATAGAGTAAACAACTTATTCATATACTTTTTCTCAAATAAGTTTAAAAAAGTGAAAATTGGAAGTGAGTCCCCTTAGATGTACTTGTTTGGAGATAAGTCCTGCAAGAAAACTTATAAGGGGCTAAGTGCATGTTTAAAATTATATGTAATGACTTAAGTCAACTTTTTTTTTTATCTTAAAAATACCCTTCCTTGAAAGGAAGTTAAATTAATTTCCTATTTTGGAAATTGTTATCCCTTAATTCAAGGTCAATTAAAATATGTCAATAAAATTTCCATCATAAATTTAAAATTCAAATTCAAAGCTCTCTCTCTCTCTCTCTATATATATATATATAAAATCTCCGTCATAAATTTAAAATTCAAATTTAAAGCTCTGTCTCTCTGTCTCTCTCTCTCTCTCTCTCTCTCTCTCTCTCTATATATATATATATATATATATATATATATATATATATATATAAAATCTCCGTCATAAATTTAAAATTTAAAATTTAAAATTCAAATTCAAAACTCTCTCTCTCTATATATATCAAATTCAAAGCTCTCCTTCTCCCTCCCTCTCTCTCTCTCTCTCTCTATATATATATATATATATATATATATATATATATATATATATATATATATATATATATATGTACGCTGCGTTGTTATGGAGATGATGCAAGTATAGTGGTGGCGGTGGTGTGGAGTAAAAATGAGCTATCGAAGTGGAACTTGAATGGGCTTTTGTGTGGTGGTGATGGTGGTGAGCGTTGTTGTGGAGGTGATGACAACGTGAGGGTTGGCGTTGCTCGGGAGGTGATGATGGTGGTAGTGCTATGGTGAGGAAAGTGGTAGTCGAATATATATATATATATATATTCAAATTCATGTTATTATTTTTTTTATTATGTTACTGTTCATGTTACTATTATTTTGAGCATGTTACTGTTTTTGTTGAGCATGTTACTATTATTATTTTACTAAATATTAATATTCAATGTTACTATTTGTTTTGTTTTTGAATATTACTATTTTTTGTGTTTGAATGGTACTATTTTTTGCGTTTGAATTTGAGAGAAATAATTATTGTTAAGTATGTTACAATTTTTGTTAAGCGTGTTACTATTTTTGTTGAACATGTTGATATTTTTGTTGAACATGTTACTATTGTTATTTTTTAAAAATATTAATATTGAATGTTTCAATTTTTTTTATGTTTAAATGTTACTATTTTTTTGTGTTTAAATGTATTTGTTTTGTGTCCAAATGATAATTTTTTTTTGCATTTGAATGTTACTATTTTTTATTTTTAATGTTACTATATATATATATATATATATATATATATATATATATATATATATATATATATATATATATATATATATATATACACACACACACCTAACCTATATATGAATATAAATATATATGAGAGAGAAAAGATTTTAATGTTAGTAAAACTCTTAAGATTTAGGAGTTTTTAATTTTTGGTTTTATTTCATTTCTAAAGGGAAGGGATAGTATGGTAAATTGACAAAAAACGGACTTCATAACAAATAAGTTTCCTTGACGGACTTAAGTTTAAACAAGTCCATATAGGAAGACCAGCTTCTAAATTTCCTTTTAAAAAATTGTACCCACAGCTAAAAAACCCTAAAAGGCTATCACCCTTGTCTAGGCCAATGACAGGGTTGAATGGTTCAAGAACCATTGGGCCATCTTTGGGCCCGAAATGTGTTAAAGAAATCCAATTCGTAAAAAGTACGGCCCTAACACCTTCACTTAGCCTAACCCATATATAAACGCAACAACCATCTCTTTTTGCTCCGATCGCTACCCCAATTTCCTCGCAACGACTGGAGACGACGGGCGAACCTAAGACGACGTTCGATTGTTTGCGTCACTGAACCGAACGAGTCATATCGCTCGGAAATAACCGCCGGCAAGGTATTTAGAGCTCAATTCTGAAACGATTTTGCTATTTCACCGATGGCTTTTTTCTAGTTTTCTGTATTTTTGTTTTCTTCTCCGTATATGTTCCAACCTGCGGTTGGATGGACATGTTGTTGGTATGAAAATTGTTGATTCCATGTCCGAGAAGTGGATTTTTATTTGGGATGATGTTCTGGGTCTGTGACCCATTAATTGCATGTTCAAAATTTTTTTTGACGAATTGCTTCGGATCTGATCGTGGACTTGCTAGATCTATTGATAATTTGAGGGTTCTTATCTGAAATTTGCAGATATGATACATCGTTGACATAGTAAGGTCCTTGGTAATGTCACTGAGGTTCGAGCTGATGTTGGATCTTAGTCCGTACACAAAGTACTCGTGATGTACTTTTTTTTTTTTGTGTAGGTTAATTACTTGGTTGTGTGTAATAGCTGATGCTGATTGTTTTGGAGGTTATTGAGGATTTAATGAAGTTTGCCTGTTCTTTCATTTCAAGTACATGGATGAGTCAACGAACCACATCACTTTGTTGGCGGTTTTATTGGATTCATTAACCAAACAATATTTTTAGCTGGACTCTATGTGACTTTACCTGTGGTTGTTAAATTGACCATATAGTTCCTTTTATAATGGGGAAGGGTGATGAAGTGTTATTGAAAGCTTTAGATATGGTTAGGATATTAGTGGTAATGTTTAAGATTATCAAGTTTATCTTTAGCCCAAAACAGATATGGAAGTGAAGACACTTGACATGTAATCTTAGATACATAAAGTAGTGCATTTGTTTCTGACCTTCCAGGTTGTATTTTTACGGTAGAGTTGTATGGCTATGCCTGATTCATTACTTTTAATCTCATGTTGTGGTGGAATTATGTGCATATATCTCTGTGATTGTTTTTTGTTGGCTTATTTGGTGTACCATAAATATGGGGATATGCAATGTGTTTTTGTTTTGGGCTTGTTCCTTCCCTAGTTTTGATACAAGGTGATGAGATTTGGTACTTATGGTGTTTGAATTTTGAACTGTTTTGAATATACCCAATTCATCTAGGGGCGTTCTAGCTGTTTTTCTTCATGTGTGAGTTTTTTAAACTGTTAAAATGGGCTGCCAGCCAATCTGTTTTTTCTGCTGTTGTTGATGTGTGGGTCTTTCTTTGTGTTTAGGAGGTGTGACATACTTTTGAATTTTGATTGGTAAGTCTGAAGTTTAATGAAGTATGTGGTGAATCTCATGAAATTTCAGACTTAACAACCAAACCGCTTAAGAAACAAACTAAGCAACAAAAAAGTGCAAAATTTGTGTTGATAATTTTGCTTATTACTAAGTAAACCTAATTAAGAAAAGTTTGTGTTGCAGGATTTTATATCTGCTATACTTCTAAATATCCTTGCTGACAAGAATAAGAAATATTATTATGATGCTCTTGAAAAACACTGCTAATATCTTTTCTTATTGTTGCATGTGATGTTCCAGATGATTGATGATCAGGACTTGGGCTTCTTTGCCAATTTTCTAGGTGTCTTTATATTTGTACTGGTGATTGCTTATCATTACGTGGTGGCAGATCCAAAATACGAAGGCAACTGAGGGTTTGTTCGAGTCTATGCTTGCTCTAGGGATTTCATGTTTGTTCAGTTTTGTTGGCAGAGCTGTTTTGCAAATGGATATCACATGGAGTTAAACCTTCATTGCAAAAATGACTTGTATTTGACTGCTGTTGATTCATAGACAAGATAAAGACCTTTTCATTATCTTTTTCTGCCTTTTCCCCCCCTTATTTCCTAATCATTCCATGCACCTTAAGGTGCTTGTGGATGGATATCTCGTGTGTTTTAATATTGTGCAATATTTTCGTAACACAAAACCACTCCAGTTCGAGGAAGGTGATGCTGCCAAAATTTCAGAGAAATTTATGTGGCTTGAAGTTCGGTAGGGTTTGATAAAACTGAAAGGTGAATATTGAATGTTTAATTTTAAGTGTTGAATTTTTTAATTTGTAGAATGTTTGGAATCCATTAAAATTTAAGTATTAAATTAAATCAAATTGTTTGACAAATATAAGGAGTTAAAATTTAAAAATTATTATTATTTAATTGTCTTTCTCTTTAACCATTTTATCGCAATTCTCTTATTCAAACTATTACCATCACAATGGTGGTGGCGGTGGTGTGGCGGAGGTGACGACAACACAATGATGATAGTGGTGATGGTGGTGGTGGTGATAGTGGTGGTAGTTGTGACGGTGACAACACAATGGTGGCAACAGTGATATCGCAATGGTGGCAACAGTGATATTGCAATGGTGGCGATGATGGTGGTGGAGTGACACAATGGTGGTGGTGGAGGGGCACAGTAATAGTGGTGGCGGGGGCACAGTGGTAGTGATGGCGACGGCAGTGGCGATGACGATGACACTAAGGTGGTGGTTGTGGATGGTAGGTATTGAAAAATTCAGAGTGTAAAATGCATTGAGGGTATATTTGTCAATTATAAGAAATTTATAAAATTTTTACTGACTAACATTTCAGCATTAAGTGATAAGTATGTGATTTGCTAAGTGGTACAAGTTTTACGTTATTATTTATCAAATGAGTTTAATTCATTAAGTGCTTAAAATATTCAATTTAAAGTATTAAGTGGTGTTGTCTAGCCCATAGTCTGGCATCGAACCAATTCTTTCATTGCTACTTCAATTTCATTGGTTTCTCTCATTAAACCTCTCATGTGAAACCTAGTGGCAATTAAAGAGAGAACTAAATGGCCTCTAAACTCCTCTTATCCTTGCTTAGCACGGATTGAGTTAAATAACTCTTCTGAATGTTAAAGAAAAAAAACACGTAAGATCTTCGCAGCCTCTTCATCATCTATGGTCCAAATGCTATGCCCCCTTCTCATTTGGTGATTTCCCGCACTTTGGTCATGAAATGCTTTGTCCTCTTGCCCCTTATTCTGGAAGACATCAAGGGACAATAGAATAGATCAAAATATTCGTGAATGCTGATACAATTTTGGCATCTTTCATTTCCAGATTGGTACATATTTAGTTTAAATCACGAGTCTCATCTACTCATGAATTTTTCGTTTCGGATGGACCCTTCCGAAACGAGCTACGTGGATCATCTTTAATATTGCTCAACATCGTAGCATGACTTGAATTTGTTACAAAGCTTAATGTTTCTCCTATTTAATATTTTTTTTTTTGTGTATAACGTTATCTGATATTGCGATTGATACATCTTAATATCCTCTGAATCGACAATAGATTTAACATCTTGAACAATGGACGACATATACCAAGGTCCCAAGAGTGCATGATTGAAACAATGTGATCGCCTTGTATAAGAGCATCTACATATACCATTACGAGTTGACCAAAAGCAAACCCTTCTGGTAAATAGATGCTCTCTCTACTTGTCTGCACTCAACAAGAACAGGTAAGCAATCAACATGATTGCAGTGAATCGAACTATTCATGAATAACTTATGACCCGAATAGAAATTCGTTCAAATTCATTCATTTATTAAACAAACTAATCTTTAACTCAATTTTAAAACTCTTAAGAAAAAGAATAGGGCCTGAGCAATGAATTTGTTTGGCTCTTTGGTCTTCTGAAGAACCGAGCCTGAGTTTTTTATGAAAATTAAACCCGTTACAATCCCGAGTCAATCTCAAAACTCTTCACAAATGAATATTTTGAGCTTGAACAGTCTAGTACTCTGCTCCGTTTGATCCATTTTGTCCCCTAACTACCACAATATGCTGGGTTGTAGATTGATTTTCTAGACGCTATGACACCCTTGCCTTTCAGTCTACTACTTAAAATAACAGCAAGGCTTCGTCTGACAAAAAAAAAAACTGCTTCAAAAGGTACCGCTCGTAAATTCATGTATAGTTATGCTGGCCATGGCATTACCAAAACGAATTTAAGCCTAGCCAACAGAGTTTCATATTTAGCCTTAAGTTTAATCCTCCTGCATAGGAGCATCTACAGAATAGACGCTTATTCCATCTCCAGGAATAGCATCACAATGAAAAATGTCAGAACTCGTACCAGGTCTCCCATTCTTGCCTGTTTAAGACTTGGTCTGGGAGCGAGTCCGAGGGAGAAACCTAAGCCGTGGAGAAAACCGCAACTCCTGCTTCTTAGAACTAGTAGACTTCCTCCTCGGGGCCTGACTACTTCCACCACTGCTGGGATCATTGCCTGCAAAATCATAATTCGTTTCAATGTTCATGTAGAAAGGAGAAGATAATTTCATGATTGATAAAGAGTCGTTCTAGAACTGCTCTCACTATACTGAAGACTATCCTTGAATCAGACGAAACTGAACACAAGAAAAATCATCACAGAAAAATATTCAGCAGTTGTTGAATATACAGAGTATATTGTCACAATGATAGGGAGTGCAAAAAGAAAGCAGAGACGAGAGCCTCCAAGAGACCTGAGAATTGGCAAAGTATTGGATGAAAGCAAACCCATAATTGATGGGAACAAACCAATGGACAGATAACACCCAATAGCATATGCTGTAACCAAGGCTGGACGGCAAACATAAAGATGCTACTCATACATGATTTTAGGGAATAAAAACAACCAGAGAGCAATGATTGAGTTGAGTTATTATACCTTCAGTTTTTGGAGTGATGTTGACAGTGGTAGACGTCTTCCTCTTCTTATTCATTTCCTCCGTTACAAGTAAATTAATCTCAGTTTTGAGTGGTGTAGATAGTGGTTTCTTTGTTCCCAGTATACCCCGTGTAGCTTTCATACTTTTATTTCCTCTTTCCCCATGATCATGAACTGGTGAATGAGTTAGCTTTCTTTTGCTTAAATTCTCTCTCTCTTCCACACTGGTCTTCCTCTCAATATCATGCTTCTTATTCCTTCCCTCCTTTGCTGTTGAATTTTTCCTTTCCTCAGCAGGGAGCAAGTCAATCTCATCATTGAGTGGCGGCACATAAATTTTCTTGTCCTTCAATATGTAACTTCCATGGAGCGTCATGTTTTGGTCAGACAAATCTGGCTCGGGATTTCTTGCTGGAGTATTCTCTTCTGTTTTTTTCTTGACTTCAAAACTCTGAATTCCATCTTCTCTCTGAATTGCTGAACGAGTCAACCTTTTTGAGTTGATTGAAAACCTTGACTGCCTCCCTTCAACACTGGCCATCCTCTCAATATCATCATTCTGATTTCCAGTACCTTTCTGGACTGCTGAGCGACTTTGTCTAGTTGTTTTTGCAGAATGTCGTCTCTTGCTTTCAGTTGTTGAACATGAAAACCCTGCACTATTGGCGATTTGTCTGGTCTTATTTTCATTCTCCCTCTCCTTTATCAGTGCTCCAGAAGACAGTTCCATAATATGAAGCTTTCCTGGAGCACATCCGGTTGAGAAAAGTGATTTTACAATGTTACTACATTTTGGAACAAACGTCACTGGTGCAGCTTGTATTCTGAGTGAGAACTCCTCCTTCATAGACAAATTAATCACAGCAGAGAAAGTGTAAGATTTAGATCACGTCACCAATTCCATGGCAACGTGCCTGTGAGTTGAGTAGTGATGTCTGACGAATGTGTGATTTTACCTTCTCGTGATTAGTTGAAAATTCCAGATTTTGAGGCACTTTTGACATTAGTGAAGCAAGCGCTGCACGAGCAGCAAGAGGATTGAGAGGGGACTTGCTTTCAGGAAACTCCTCTTGTGCGGATGGAGCAGGGGGTGGTGGATCTTTGACTTCCATCTCCATATGCAGTTTGTTCCCACTCCAAGTAGACCTGTTTAAATGATTTTTGCCAGGATAAACTTGAATGTTTGACAGCTGCTCACTTACTTTGGATGCAGTAGCTACGCACTCAATCTGTCCTTCGGTATCAGCTGCAGTAAGAAACCCTGGGTCATAATAGATATTTTAATATCAAATATGCAGAGAATTTGTACTAGGGCAATCTTGGATATGACTGCTAAAAACCTCTGAAGCACTGAATCTTGCATGTATGCCAGTCTGTTATACTTTCTGATAGGGCCATCAGACAAGCAAGGCAATGAAGAAGTGGTATTTTTAACCCTAAAATATGACTCGTTAAACCTGTGAAATCCGTGTAACCCGGTATGACCTATTTATTAAACAAGTTACAAGAGTCGGATCATCTGTGTAGTAAAAGATGATAGAATTGATCAATGAGAATAGAGAAGAGAAAGGAAGAATATATTATTCATAAAGCTAGTCTTGTAATACACAACTTAAACCTAGAAATACACAAAGTAAGTCTTATATAGTAGGGCAACACAACATAAAGAAAATGCCTAAACTACCCTTAGTATTAATACTCTAACACCCCCTCTCAAACTCATGATGTGGTAGAAAACATCAAGAGTTTGCCAAGAAGAAATCTAAAACGTGTTATGGTGTGAGACTTCGTAAAAAAATCCGCTATCTGCATTGTGGAAGGAAGAAAGGGGAGAGTGATGGTGCCCTGCTGCAGATGATGCCGCACAAAGTGACAATCAATCTCAATGTGCTTTGTGCGCTCATGGAAGACCGAATTATGAGCAATCTGAATAGCACTGGTATTGTCACAGAACATAGGAGTAGGAGAAGATACTGAAATGCCAAGATCAGCAAGGAGCCATCGTAACCAGACTATCTCAGCTGTAGTAGATGCCATAGCACGATACTCAGCTTCAGCAGAAGAACGAGCAACAACAGTTTGTTTCTTGCTTTTCCACGAAATAAGAGAATCCCCAAGAAACAGGCAGAAACCAGTGGTGGACTTGCGATCCATAGAGTCACCAGCCCAATCAGCATCAGAGTAAGCCCTGAGTTCCATAGATGAAGAGTGAGGAAATAGTAAACTCTGATGTAGAGTACCACGGATATACCGAAGAATGCGAAGAACAGCAGCCCAGTGAACGGTGGTGGGTGAGGCAACAAATTGACTCACAATGTGAACAACATAAGAGATATCCGGACGAGTGACTGTAAGATATACTAAACTCCCAACAGTAGTCCGATAGAGGGTTGGGTCAGACAAGGGAGTACCGTCAGACAAAGAGTAACGAACATTGAGCTCTAAAGGTGTTTCAACTGTCCGATTATCTGATAAACGAGCTCGCTCAATAACATCTGAAACATACTTGGACTGAGAGAGAAGATATCCTTTAGGAGATGAAGCAATCTCAATACCCAAGAAATATCGAAGCTGCCCCAAATCTTTCATCTCAAAATGGTCCTGCAACTGGATTTTCAATAAGCATATGCCAGCAGTGTCATCACCCGTAATAATCATATCATCAACATATAGTAAGAGAATAATAGAACCTGAGGAAGTGGACCGTAAAAAGAGAGCAGAATCATGGTCACTGACTCGAAAACCCAAGTCACAGATAACCGAAGAAAATTTGGCAAACCATGCCCTGGGAGCCTGTTTAAGACCATATAAGGCACGATGAAGTCGACATACTTGACCAGAACTATAAGATAATCCAGGGGGAGGTGTCATAAAAACCTCTTCAGTCAAATCTCCATGTAGAAATGCATTTTTCACATCCATTTGAGACAAACGCCATTGTCGAATGGCAGCAACTGCAATGATGGTGCGAACAGTAGTCATCTTGGCAACAGGAGCAAAAGTCTCATCATAATCTAGACCATATTCCTGAGCAAACCCCTTAGCTACTAATCGAGCTTTATATCGTTCCACAGAACCATCTGACTTAGTTTTTATCTTATAAACCCACTTACAACCAATGGTGCGTTTACCAGGAGGTAAAGGCACTAGCTCCCAAGCTCTGGTCTTATGTAAGGCAGACAACTCCTCATCCATAGCCTGTTTCCAAAGTGGATCAAGTAAAGCCTCCTTGTAGGAGGTGGGTTCATATAGGGAGTGAATAGAAGTAAGGAAAGAACAAAAGTCAGAAGAATAACAAGTATTACTCCAACCAAACCTGTCTGGACATTTGCGAGAGCGTTGAGGATAGCGTGGGGTATGATCCACAATGTCTGAACCTGATTGGGTGGCAGGAGGACAGGGAGAAGGCACCGTATCTGTAGAGGAGATAGCTGGAGTCCTGCGAACATATGTATGCACAATAGGAGGACGACTGATGGGCAACTCAGAAGAGGAAGGTACATCAGAAACAATCATATCACCAACATAAGTGTCAGAAGGAACATCAGTCGGAAATGGATCAATGTAAATGAGATCAGATTTATGCAAATGTGCAGAACTAGATGGAATAGAAAAGAAGGGAATATGCTCCATGAAAACTACATGACGAGAGACATAAAGTTTGTGTGAAACAGGATCATAACAACGATACCCCTTTTGACCCTCACCATAACCAAGAAAAACACATAAAGCTGAACGAGCAGAGAGTTTAGTGCGAAGATTACTAGGAAGCAACACAAAACATGTGCATCCAAATACACGCAAAGAGAAATAATCAGGTGGCTTACCATATAGTTTTTCAAATGGAGAAATGCCAGAGGTGATGATAGTAGGAATGTAATTAATCAGATGGACTGCAGTAAGAACTGCTTCCCCCCAAAAGGAACTTGGGACATTTGCTGACAGCAAGAGAGAGCGTGCTGTCTCCATAATATGTCGGTGTTTGCGCTCTGCTACACCATTCTGTTCCGGTGTGTCAGTACTGGAAGATTGACAAACAGTGCCATCAGATTTTAATAGATTACGAAAAGAATTGAAAGAATATTCTCCTCCTTGGTCACATCGAAAACATTTAATAACAGAGGAATATTGAGTACGTATCATAGTACGAAAAGTAGTGAATACAGAAAAGAATTCAGAACGATGCTTCATGAGATATACCCAACAATATCTAGTATAATCATCAATAAATGATACATAATATCTGAACCCTCCTTTTGTGGAAATAGGAGCAGGCCCCCAAACATCAGAATGAACAAGGTTAAACGGTGCAAGAGAGCTAGTAAGACTTTTAGTAAAAGGTAATGCAGTAAACTTAGCTAACTTGCATCCACTACAACTAGAAATGTCATGACAGTCTAAATTACCCAAATTACCAGTGGAGGCTAAATATTTCAAACGAGAATGAGAAACATGACCCAAACGAGAATGCCACAAGTAAAAACTAGAAGACTGTGGACTCAAACGAAAAGATGACAGATCAACGGTAGAAGCTGCAATATTTGGAACATGTAGCTCGTCCAATACATACAGTCCTCCCTTTCTACTACCTGTCCCAATCAGTTTCTTAGAATGCGGATCCTGCACAACACAACCAGAAGAAGAAAATTGAACTGAAAATCCAGAATCAAATAATTGACTAACTGAAATCAAATTCAAAGTAAGCTGAGGGATATAATAGACATCTGAAAGTGTAAGGTGAGGAGAAATAATAGCCCCGACACCCGCCAAAGACATTTGGCTGCCATTTGCTGCAAGTACAGATATAGATGGAGGAGAGAAAGTTGATGCAAACAAAGAAGAGTCACTGGTCATATGATGTGTAGCACCTGAGTCGAAAACCCAAGCAGTTCGAGGTATATCTGAAGGGCCCGAAGTGAATGAACTTACTAAAGAGGAGACTGAGAGATCATTAGGTTCGCTGTTTGCCATATTCTAAATGAAAAGTGTCCAAATCCAGCACAAAACAATAAGCCCAACACAAATGTATCAAAAATACTTGCTGGCAGCCCAAATTCAATACAAAATCAGCAAGCCCAAACCAAATAATGACCCAAAAGAGCAAAATAGCCTAAAACAAAGCTTTTTAGACTAAGTCCAACAAAATTTCAACCCACATGTGAATAATAGCCAAGACCAAATCTAGAAGTGAGCCCAAATATCCAAAAAATCAAAGGCCCAAATTTGAACACCAACCTGTCTAACCAAAGACCCAAAGCCACCAGCTAGTCTAACCAAATACACAAAGCCCAAAACAAATAATTTCCACCTAGCAGATTCTGCGACCACCCAGTAGCTAGAGGTAGAAAAACCAACAACTCAGCAACTACAAGCTGATGAATCACGTTCAACCATAGGAGTAGCAAACCAGCAACTCAGATCTAAAAACCAGAAACCACAAACCACAGGGAGCAAGATCAGAATCAAAATCCAGCAGCCACCAAATAAGCAATATCACCAAATAACACTCAACAGCAAAAAGAAAACCAACTGCCGGAGTCACTGCCGAAGCCACAACGAGAAGACCACCCACAACGAGAGAGATTAGTCAAAGTCGATGCACTGTGAACAGTAGGCCGACAGTCCCAAGTAGCCAAAGAGAATCACAATGCACCACAAAGCAGAGGGAACTTCCAGATTTGTCGCTGGAAGACCACCAGAACAGTACCCGTCAGCCAAAAAATCACCAAAAATGCCTCAACTACACTCCAAGAAGGCTGGATATGTCAAACCAACCCTCTATTCATCTAGTCGGAGCTATCTGTGAAGAATCAAAGCCTCCAATCGCAAGAAAAAACCTCAAATCTTCATATATGAAAAAAACTCCCTATTTTCGCTAAAATATTCAAAAATAGAAAACTCCATCCAGATGACTTCAAAATCAAAAACAAATCATACCATTGAAATGCCCATGAAGAGTCGAGTATGGCAGTGCTCTCCTCGATTGCAGTCTGATGACGTCAGCAATGACGGCAGCCCTAGCTTGATGACGTCAGCCCTCTTTCAGGAAAAAAAAAATTGCAGCATCTGATGATACAGTGTTCTTCAAAAATTTTTTTTTTTTTTTTTAACTATGCTAGGATCGAACAAAGCTCTGATACCATGATAGAATTGATCAATGAGAACAGAGAAGAGAAAGGAAGAATATATTATTCATAAAGCTAGTCTTGTAATACACAACTTAAACCTAGAAATACACAAAGTAAGTCTTATATAGTACGGCAACACAACATAAAGAAAATGCCTAAACTACCCTTAGTATTAATACTCTAACAAGTCATACTAAGGTTCGAGATTTCGACAATATTACTTAGCCATGTCATGTGTGTTGCATTACCCATACATCGACATTTCATTTTTCTGTATAGTTTGTGGTGGTGTTTTTTATTTTTTGGCTTAGCCTAACAAAATGCATGCCTAACTCATTAATCTACGTAAGGAAAGACACAGTGCCTCAAATCAGTAGGGCGATTATTAACCTTACCCTTATCACCTTAAGCAGGCTTGTGAAGGGAGTCCTAGTTGGCTAGTAGTCATTCATTGCCGTCTGTTGGGCCGCTTATGTACTTTCTTCCAGATACAAAACAAGAAGGTGGAATTGGCTTTGCTTTGGCAGAGTTATATATCAGATAATAATTTTTGGTCATTCATGAGGTCAAGACAACACTAAAAATATAGGCATCCAAAAATAACTAACAAAAGATCCAATAGAAATTACTCAAGCTAGAAGGGAGGTAGGCACCATCGGAAACCAAATAACAAAAGATACAACTGAATTGTTTTTGGGGATTGGTTGGGAGGTAGACACCAACCGCATATACAAATTTAGAAGTCAAAAACATCTGCTATAAGGCCCAACTGTTATTCAGATCTATGGGGCAATTGGAGTCCAATACATCTGCCAGTTTGCAGTGTCGTTACAAGAAGTCTGTGATAGACTATATACGACCTGGACCTAAGAGGATCAAAAACAAAAAAAAAACACCCCATAAACCACCCAGAATAATTTGATTGTCATTATTAGTTATATGCATTTGATTTGATTTATTTTTGGAAGGGAGTGCCATTAAGTAGCACCCATATTTTCGAACGTCCTGCAATTGTTAGTCAAGGGGCACACTCCCTTGATACATTGCAGTTCCAGAGCAAGACATACTCAACATTCGTACTTACATCAACACAATCTTCGCCAACTGTAGTGGATGGTTCATGATTTTAAGCTAACTCTTCAATGAAAAAGGGATGGCACAGTGCTCACGCCACTAGGGGGTCTATGAAGGGTCAGATGTACGTAACCTTATCCCCACATTCGAAGAGGCTGTGTCTGCGGCTCGTCACAATGGAGCAACCTTAACATTGCGCCAAGGCCTACACTCTAAGCTAAATCTTCAATTCTAAAGTAATTAGACATGAAAAAAAATTGATCTATTCATCAAACTGATACACTTGCTAGTACATTGCTTACCTTCAACCCCGAACAGGATGTCCTTTGGAGCACCCTTCTCGAAAGCATCAGCTGAGTTACTGATCTGTGCTATTTGTTTTTCCAGCATTTCGTGAATATCCATTTCAAAGTCCATGTCTTCAACGACAGTTAGTAACGAAGATGGGGTGGAGCAATCTGAGTTTTCCGCTGTATTCAGGAATGCAGAGATTGTTGGATGTACATTGATGCTTTTTGTAGCCAGTTTCATGATTGAATGAGATGGTACAACCAAGGTTCCTCCTTCACGATCTTGGTTAAGCCATTTGATCTCGAAAGTACATCTACAGTGTATTCTCTTTGAGTGTCTTACCCGCAATGCCTGTTATTATTTCGCAATCAGGATGTTAACGGAACTAGCTATAAAGACCAGAGTAAACTATGACAGCTCTAAAAATTCGTCACTCACATTGTCCCTTTAGGTTTCTAGGGAATTCTTGAAGACAATACACAAATAGTTCCATGGGAGATTCATAGTCCTTGTAACAAAATTTGTATTCAGCATAGATGGACATAAGCTGCAGCGAATAACCTCACTTACTATGAAGCACAAATACTCCGTTTATGTCGAAATATTCGTATCAAATATGATACTTGTCAAATTCTCGAGAATATATATTTGATCCACACCATTCATCATATCCAATAATTTTATTCTTTAGATATGGAAACGGATATGAGAAGTAATTTATAATTTTTATTTTATTTTAATCTTGATTCATATACGATAATGCAACACTACTGAACAAAACCTTATTCCAACTATGTCGGGTCAGCTATATAAATTTTGTTTCATTGTTGTGCTATATCAATGGAAAATACACATAAGAAAATACACATAAAACAAATCTATATGGCCTTTTGAAGACATGCAGGTGTATCTTAAGTATTACTATTACTAATTACCACATACAAAAGAGACATAAAATGAGTTAAGTACACCCCATCTACAAGCAACAAGTATTTCTAACTTCTAAGTAAACAAACTAGTTGAATGATGGTTCATAATCCTTTAATTGGTTACATTCACTTTGTAAGTATACTGGGATGAGATGATCTATACTTCTTTGAAAATAAAAAATATCATTTTTTGAATTGTTTCATAACTTTCATAGTCATTTTCTGACTCTATCTATATTCTACTTTTTAAGGTTTTGTTACATTGCTGCATTCTATCTCATATCCATATCCCTGCTTGTACTTCCTAGGTGCACTGGTAGAACATCTACCTTATTGTATCCTTGGGGGTGGCAACACTTCTATTATTTTTCACACTTTGTGAGTGCATTTACCCAAAACGCAACGACAATCCTCAAATTGTATGAACAGATATGCACTCCTACATGCACACATATATGTATATATATTCACCCTTGCGATATATATCATGTACACTCCATGGTGCATAACAAGATGATCTCAACATAACAGGTCTGAAACAGATAGAATGTGTGAAGCAAACTACCAACACTGGAACATATCATAAAGAGAGAACATTAAACAGAATATTTAACGAGTTCTAATAAAACTTTCATCATTATGATAGAAAATGCCAATTTTGGACAATAGTATGAGCAACACCACTTAGATATGCTTCCAAGAGAAAAAAATCAACATACTTTCATGCTTCAGAAGGTCAAAGTACACAGTATATATTTTCTTGAAAATTTTAAGATGATCACCATGCAAGGGCTGTTTTTAGTGATAGTGATTGGATAAGTCCATTCTCCATAAGAAAGTAAATAAACTGAACTGTGTCCAATTTACTATTGGAATAATTACATCATGAAAATGATGTATACAATAATGACTGACTGACTGTTTGTAGTTCCCTCAACAGTAACGAACCCATTACAGGAGGAACATTTAATTTTTTTTCCCTGTTGTGAGTTGAGCCTATTACCAGCTATCCTGTTTTAATTTATGATGACATAACACTTTGATAGGACATCAGTTTGCTAAGTTAATATCTCTGAATAACTATGACAACATTGAAGAAGCCACAATATCTTTTCCTTCACAAGTATTATTCCTATATACTAACAGAAGTAGACTAATAGCAGTGCAGGGGCTCCCTAATACATCTATAGTCATTTCTTATGGTGAAACAGTTCCATTACGAAGTTCACCATAATAACAACAATATAGATTATTGAGTTTCCCATCTATTCTCTCAAAGGTTGCCTTCACAACTATGTTATTGAAAGACTCCATTCTAGAAAAAAATATTTCATTTTAAAATAGAAGCAAGAAGGTGTACCTTTTCTACCTTGGCATCAAAGAAGAGAGTCTTAGATTGTAGCTTTAAGGTGGCAAGAACCTGCTCACCTTTGTTGATGTGAGAGCAGTCATCACCTTGTAGAGGAACTGACCGTAAGCGAAGACGTGCAAGTGCTTCTTCTTTATTCAATATTATATCTTGTGAGTAATTGTCCTTGTAGTCTACAATAAGACTAACTCCCCTAGGGCTGCACACACACAGAATTACAATATTTCATGCAGGTGCGCTCCACATTGCTTAATTGAAGCTATAAATCCAATAAATCTACATGAGATTTTATTCAAAAATATCTTGTATTCATATTTCAATTTTTTTTTTCTTTCTAAAAGTATGAGATAGAGAAATAAATCAATGTAGCAATAATATTAGAGCTATAAAGTCTAAATATGTGCAAAAAGGGGCTATCACTATCGTCCTACATTGTTTTGTTAGTTCTTTATTCTAGTTTGATTGAAATATTCTGGTAGTGCAAATAGGTTCTTTCACATTGTTTCTACAAGACAGCTAGCTCTCTGTGTTGAATTTGAAGAATGTTTTTTCTAGTTCTAGCCAGCTGCTCCAGCTCATGTACTTTATCTTCCATTCAAATACTTAATTCGTGTTCGTTTAAATATTTCCGAAATCAGTAGAACATTTCGCAATTGAAACTTATATTTCCTTTTCCGATCAAAAAAGAAAAGAAAAAAAAAATCACATGTCGTTTACATAAGATTTTTCAAAAGTAATATCAACATCTTCTACAACTCACACTTCCGCTAATTGGTGGCATCACCATCAATGCATCCAATTTTGAGGAATTGAATGCATATTACGATCATTTTCAGCATAAACTCATTATAAAATCATTAAAAGTTCTGATCAATCGACAAAACTGTAACAACAAACCTCTCCAAATTCAGTCATCTAATAATCAAATTACTGAGAATCAGTGTTGAAGTTGAGAACTAGCACGTAGGATGAGAATCGGAAACTGCTTTTTCTCGGCGATTGAGAACAAAAATAACCAGAATGAGTTTCGATACTCGAAAAAAACAGAGGACTTACCAGAGAGAGACCTGGCAAGGGTGCCAAGAGGAGTCTTCTTTGCGCATAGCTTCGAGCTCTACGGCTTCGACATTGGCCATTGACCAGGAGTTGATCGGAAAAGCTGTGTGAATGAATGAGTGAAACTCGACAAGTATGGTGTATTTGGGTCTCAGTGTGGTGTACTACGGAGAGCAGGTGGCTCTTTGCTAATATGCGCACTGCGAACCACGAGCATTTTTAAGGAAATTTTCTGAAGAAATTAATAGAACTTGTTTATTTAATAAAGACTATCCTGCATAGATAGACTTGTGATCTAAATAACTTAATTTAACTAAAATTTAATAAATTATATCTAAATTTTAACTAAAATTTTTTAAATAATAAATTAATTTCTTTAATATTTAAATAAAAATAATTTTTTTTATCATAATATAATCAGATTGAATATAAATATATTTAAATCTAAACTGTGAAATATAAGATAACGAATTCGAATTTAGATTATCAATAAAAAATATCAATATATATCCAACTAAACGGATTTAAATTCGCATCAAAATTCGATCAATTGACATGCTTATTTGTTATCATACTATTATTGTCAAATATATAATATGGATGGTTTATTTATTTATTTATTTTTTAAATAATTTATTTTTTGGAGATACGTTCTAAAAAAGTTAAGAGGACTCGTCTCTTTGAACGGTAAAATCCATATTAATGAAGATTAACGGTTCAAACTTGAACAACTCAACTCATTTATATAATATCGTAAAATTTATGATTAAAAATATTTTATTGTATAATTGTGTCTTAATAACATATCATATTAAAAATTAGAAATTACCGTGTCTATGAAGGCACTGATTTAACCAAAAATAAAAAATAAAAATTCATCATAATTCATTTTAGTGTGTTGGGTGGTTGTGGAGGGATGTCAATCCTGTCGTGTTTGTGTGATCTGTATATTGTATTATTTGTATCGTATCATTGTTATTCGTATCGTGTAAATATCAAGATTCACGAAAAAAAAAATATTTAATGTGTTTTGAGTATTAAACATTAGTCTTAACTATTTATTATGCGTATTTAATAATCGTGTTAATTTTATAATTATTCGTGTCGAATTTGTGTTAACGGGTCTGAGTGGACACCCTTAATTGTCGTGTCTTGGGTTGCTACCATACAACACATCATGAAATAGAATTTTTGGATCAGTGATTGTGACCCATGAGAAAATAAAACTCGTAACAGCAAAAGGCCCAACAAAAAAGAAGAAGATTGCAATCAGAATCATACTATACTCATAACAATTCAACAGCATTTTAACATTGAAATGAGTAGTTTATTGGATATACAGCAAGTATTTAAAGTAGAAGTGGCAATCTTAATCTATTACCTATTAATCCGTTCAACATGATGATGCATAAATTGGTATTGTACAAGATCAACAGTCGAGTATATGTAAGGGTGCAATTAATGAACAGTAAATAGGCAATCAATAGCAAATCAATGACAAAATAGTAAATAAGAGCAAACACACAGATTTATAGTGGTTCGGTTCGAGTGACTTATTCCACTCTCGGAAACAACAGTGGTGGCCGAAGATCTTTATTGATGAATAAAAGTTGTCAGGAGATATGTTTCGGGAGTATTATAATGTTTTGGGAGAGAGAGAGCAATGTGTGTAGAGAGATGTGTGAAGTCTCAAGGTCATGCCCTTTATGTAGAGATGACTTACATTATATAAGTTTAGTGAGGCGGTAAGGCGGTGACGTGAGGGAGAGGGCTTTTACTATTTTGGTAAGCACAATTATGGTAGGATTAGATCTCAGTGCGTATCCTGATATTCTCTCATCGTGCTCCTATTTTGTCGAGAGGAGAATTTTGAGCTAGGTTGGACTTGAGTTGAAGTGGCAAAGTGAGGAGGGCGAAGGACAGACAGGAGGGCCAACCCCTTGGGCGACGCCTAGGCCTTGGGCGGCGCCAGGGGCTTGGGTGAACCTCTTGGGCGGCGCCCCTTTGAGTGTCTCTGTTTGGGCTATGGTGACTTGGTTCCTCTTGACTTGTTGGGCCTGTGTCGTTTTTTACTTGATTTCTTTGATTTATTGGGTCTAGACCAATTGATTTTGGGTTCATCACAACCCGTTCATAAATAAATGAGTTGGGTACCTATATTAATTAATATGAGTTCTAAATGGATTGAGTAATATGATTTATTTTAATTAAGCGGGTATACCAAAAAATAAATAAATTAACATACCAAAAAATACACACACGCTATTGCACCAAAAAATACACATATATACACTAATACACAAACATATACACACTAGTACACCAAAAACACACACACTAATACACTACTCATGACCCACGATCCATGGAGCGACCCATGACCCATGGGTTGGCCCATAACCCATGACCCACAACCCACGGACCACAATCGAACCGACCCATTATGTGTATTTTTTTTTATTAAATGTGTTTTAGTTTTAGTTTTAGTTTTTGTGTTTGTATATGTGTGTGTATTTTTGGTATATTAGTGTGTATTTTAGTATACTACCAATGCATAACGTGCGTTGCACGTGAAAAAGATGATCAAACTAACAAAACATGCACACTTTATGGATTGAAATTAACATTAACCCTAAAATATAATATACTACTTTATAATCTATATTTTAAAAGAATATTAAAATTCTAAAATTCAAGTTTTACTAAAAAAATATACTATAATCTATTTTTATATTTTTTTACTTGAATTTTTATGTAAACTCTTAATAAAATATGAAAAATTTACTATTATTGAAGATTTATGGTGATTTAACATAAATTATTTTTAAAAACTATGTAAAAGATTATTTTTTATCTTAAAAATAAAATTGTTGAAATTTTGGATAAAAAAAATAACATATGTAGGTATAATGTTATCTTTTATATTTGAAATGAGTAATGTTAGATTGACGAAATTTTTGAAGATTTTTTAAACGTTTTATTGAAATCTATAATAATGCATATATTTTTTAAGGGTAACATAATTAATTAAAAAGTTTCATAGATACTTATATTTGTACTTAGAGAATTGATAATTAAACACATAAAAATATTATGGTAATTTAGATATTTAACTATGCAAGAATAGTGTAGTATTTAAAATATTTTGTAAGGGTAAAATAGTGAATTAAAAGTTTTTCATGTTAATGTATTTTTATTAGTAGTATAGATTAGTGTGTATATTTTTAGTGTATTAGTTTGTGTGTATGTTTGTATTTTAGTGTACTACTAATATGTGTGTGTATTTTGGTGTACTAATGTGTCTATTAAAAATTTTAATTATTTTATGGGTTAATCGATTTAACCTAACCCGTTATAAACTCAACCCATTATAACTCATTTATTACATGAGTGAAAAATAGATTAAATTTATTTTAATTCAATTCAATTTAACCCAACCCATAACCAACTCAACCCACTACCCAAATAAAAAAAAAAACAATCAAACAATACAATTTCAAAAACAACAAATTCATGATCATCCTTCAAGTTAGACCGCTCAGATTGATGTACGTAAGTGTTTAAGGTCTCAATGTCTACCACCACGAGGACATCAATTATTCAATACCCTATGCCAGTTGGCATGTAAATTGTACATCTTCGCCATGTTAGTTGGAGTAACCCCCTTTCATCCTCTGAATTTTACAGCTCAATAATGTTGGCAGCAAAAAGATAAAGGATTAAAATTTTATTTTAGTGCATAATTTTGATGAGTTTAGAAACAAAAATATTTGGATAGTGTTTTAAAAATATTTCGGAAACAATATGAAAGTAAAGAAAATTTTAAAAATTTATTTTTAAAACATTGATAAAAACACCTCGAAAAACATAGGAATTTTGATATTTAGGGATGTTCACTCTACCCTACGAGTAGGAATTATTATATTCCATCTTCCTAGCGATATTTTGTGGAATAATTTTTTCTTGGTCTACCCTACTTGATCAAGTGTATTATTCTTATCCAAATTCTGTCCAAAACAATCAGGTAGGTAGTCGGGTAGGAAATCGGGTGAACACATATTTTTTAGTTATTAATTTTTGGATCATTTTAACAATTTAATTAAATAACATATACCAATTAACTAACACAATAAGCCAATAACACTAAAGACAACACAATAAATTTGATAATACATAAACAATTATAATAAAATATAACAAGAAAGGTATAAACATCAATACATCATATATAAGATAGCCATAAATATCAATAAAGTATTAGAATTTTAGATTTTTAGATTTTAATTTTTAGAAATACAGAAATTTTGTAGGTATTTTGCATTCCTACTTGATTTTTTGGGTAATACTAAAAAATCTTCGGTTGACCTACCCAATTTTTTTGGTTAGTCGATCAATATAGTTGGGTAGGGTAAGGTAGGGTCGAAATTTGCGGTTAATTAGAAATTTGAACACCCATACTAATACTCAATCAATGATTCGTTTCGTTGTCCATAAAAACGGAAACGTTTCGACTGTTTCAAAACAAAATTTAGTTCCTTGTAAAAAGAGCATCGCAAAACATTACATCAACAATATAGCAGAAGATGATATGAGAAATACCTGATACAAATATTCAGCCTTTTCAGAACTACACAAATGTGCACCAATATGATGGCAGCTTGCAAAACTTTTATTTTTATTTATGTCATAATGAAGTGATAATGGCGTATCAATAAGAGAAGAGCAATGCATGGAATGGTGAGAAACACAACTAATTTCAAAAGAAACTTCTTTATAAATAACATCTTTCACAAAAGAAGCTCTATTGTTATGTAATTGCACAATTGCACCAACATGTTGAATTATTTTGCAAAGTTGTCTCTTTATATTGAAAACAATTAGAAGGGTAAAATCAGTGGCGGATCCACAGTGGGGGCAGTGGGGGCAGCTGCCCCCACTGGAATTTTAAAAGTTTTTGGGGAGTAAGTATAATTTTAAAAAATTTAAAATTTATTAGAGATTTGCCCCCACTGAATTTTTTTAAAAAGATTTGTAGGTAGTTATGATATTTTGACAAATATATGGGTCACTTATAAATGTCAAAAAAATTCCTTTAAAATGCTAAATGCCTCAATTATGTGTTAAATTAAATTATTTTGATTTGGTGTTTTGAATAGTTTTATTGTGATTGGTTAAGTAATTCCTATAATAAAGTTTAATTTAATAAAATAGTCATAGTTTACGTTTATTTCAATTGGTTGTTAAAATTCAACTATCTATATGATTGAACCAAAATTTTTTTTTTCAAAATTTTTTGTTAGGTGATTAGGTCTTATAGATAAATTTATCGTGAACTTTTTTTTGTCTCTTTTTGTATAACGCTCATGTATATGAGTTACTATTTTAAATGGCGTTCTATTAATGAAATTATAATTTTGTGAACATTAATAATTTTAATATTCATATGGTTTAAGTTGCCCCCACTGGACAAAATTTCTGGCTCCGCCCCTGGGTAAAATGCTAAAATACCATGAATGCTGGCGGGTACATCAAGAAGAGCACATTAAACCTGCAAAAAACTGGAAACAAATATTGCATTAGGCGAAATAAATGGCGAATATTAGAAGAAGACAAAAGTGTACTTCCAAAACAATTGACAAAGCTTATACTTGCAAAATGCAACTCTTCATGTTGTATTCCTTTACCCAGTTGTACCGTTGATTAAATGTAGTGAATAGAAAGAATATTCTAAAAAATGTCGTCAAAATAACAATCAAATTGGTGAAAAGAGTGCATTGAATCCATTAATCTCCCGTTGAATCGCAAGTATGATCACACTACTCCTTGTTTGGATCCATTCACCATTGCTCTCTTAAGGGCCTTAAGAAACTTTTCAAAAGACATTATATTTGGTGATGTATAGTCGGAAAAAGGACATTTTCTTATTGAAAGAACCAAAAATTGAGTGGTGTAAACTTTGATTTGACACTGTTTACACTAAAATGAGCTAAATTTGAGGGTGATACGTGGAAGGATTTCGACGGTTATATGGGAGTCTATGGGAGTCCACAATTGACAGGACAATTAGAGGAATAAGACTCTTGGAATCCCGAGAAACGAGGAAATGTGATAACGTAAGCCGCCAGTTGAAAACGGTTCAGCACATGTTGACGTATCACAAGGGATAAGGCCATGATCACAGGTCATGGCCGAAAAAGATGGATCAACAGTTGAGAGTCATCTTTATAAATAACAGAGGCTAGACTCCTAGAAAGGGATTCCACAATCAAATCACAAATACTCTTTACAAAGCCAACTTATCTTTTTACTCAATCCTTACTTCCGAGCATGCTTTACTTTTCATGTAATACATCACTCCAGTGATCTTTTGTTACTTTCATTTAATGCTAAGTTCAGTGTTCGATTCGTCTTCCAGATTCAAATTTAATTTACTTAGTACTTTGCATTTCCACTATTTACTTTCAGTAGTGATCACATGTCGCTGACCGGTGAAATTATTTAAAGTTCTTGAAGCTTCAAGGCATAAAAAAGAACCTAGAGCTAACCTTACGCTTCGCTACAGTCACGATTTTTAGAACCCCACGTCGGTTTGAGTAGGTAATGTTGTACGTGTTTGAATTTTAAGTCCACTAGACTTTGGCACGCTCGAAATTCAAAAATATGTCAAACATATTTTTTGGCATGTCCGATGGGACCATCGGAGAAACAGCATGGCAAACACTGGAGGTAAGACTAAAATTGACTCATTTGAAGTGCCTCTAGTGCACGAAGTTGTGGAAGACAACAGACATGACATCCCCAACTTGCAAGAAGAATTGCCTCCACCTAGGGGGCAACAAAACTGCGAGTCCGACTCTGAGCAGGAGGCCTCCATTAAGGCTATTTTGTAGGAAGTCTCGCAACAAGTCTCTGGTTTTATTCAGGGCTTGGGAGACTTGATTAGAGAAGAATCCAATTGCACCAGACAAGCATTGGAGTAGTTGCCAAATAGTTTGAACCGTCCAAGGGACTCGAGACAACCATTGTTTTCCCTTGGGCAAGCGACTCTAGTGGAAGCACTACAACTAGTGATTTTACCGTACGTACTGCCTCAAAGGGCACAGTAGGCAAGGAATGGCCTTAGGCGCAACAACAATCATCTTTTCTAGGAGGAGATGGTCCCTAATCCCGAGGTTGGGAGACAGAGAAAGCAACCGCCGGTCGTTATTCCAGCGGCACCCCCAAATGGTCATGAATAGGGACCAACGGGATGAAATCACGCAAAAACTCGTCGGACCTGTAATGAGAAGGGTGATTAGGTCGACATACCGCAAATCTTATCCCGATTGCTTGGACAAAGAATGTGAGTATCCGCGTGGGTACAAAGTTCCTGTGTATGCTACATTTTCGGGTGAGGACTATCAGTCGATTGTGGAATATATTGGCTGCTTCACCGTTCAGTGTGGTGAGATCGGGGCTAACGAATTCCTAAAGCTGAGCTTGTTTTCCAATTCCCTTATATGACCAGCCTTCAGGTGGTACATTGACTTGTCGCCCAATTTTTTGTTGGGCTAGCAACAGCTCAAAGACAAGTTTCACGCTTACTTTTACCACACTAAGCTGGAAGTTGCCATAGTCGATTTGTCTAGGTTATACCAGATGAATGGAGAAACAGTGGAGCAGTACATCGAGTGGTTCAAAAAGGCTAGGAACCAGTGCAGATTGGTGCTGCCCAAGATGGAGTATGTGTCGATTGCGTAGAATGGCTTGGGGTTTGAGCTTTAGAAGAAGTTTAAAAGGATGGAGTTCAATGACCTTTTCAAGTTGGCTTCATGGGCTACACGATATGAGTAGATCAGGAATTAGAGGTGAACATGACTGAAATCGTGGAAAGGTGGCCGCACGTGTTTAAAGCTTTAACCAAGACCCTAGAAAATCCAGCACAGGCCACGTCGAGTGTTGATAAAGGAACTAAAGAGGGAAACAGCTGAAATTTTGACTTCGACATTTCAAAGGCTAACAAATTTTTGACCATCAGCTTGCTGACGACATTATCAAGCTACCCTTCAACCATAAGATCCCATTGGCCTCAAAACTGAAGAACAAGACATACTGTAATGACACCATTTGTGGAGTTATTCTATGACCAACTGTGTGGTGTTAAGGAACGTCATTTAGCAGAATTTGACCAAGGGTCACCTGATCTTTGGAGACAAGGGAAAGTCGGAGATGGGGGTTGATAAGGACCCATTTTAGAAGACAACCACCATTTCCATGGTGGAGGTAGGACAATCAAAAACCCCCAGGAAGAAGATTGACTTAGGCAAAGATAGGTAAACGGATGATGAAAAGCCGAGGGGGAAAAGGATGATGCACCATTGGAGGAGTCATCCGAGGAGGACTCCAAAGCAGAGCTGCATATGTCGGCAGGACTCCAGGAGCAGCTCGATATGGTCAAGAATGGTCTATGTCCCAGGTGTAAAGCTTTTTATGGGATCATTTCGGAACATGAAGTTATCAAGGAGGAGCAAGCTGAGTCGTCCAAAGGCCATAGAAGAAATGACACCGCAAGGGAACCTATTGCGAGTGACTCGGTGAGTGGTCGCTGCCTAAACAAGGCTAGGAGGATCGGCCAGGCAAGTTTATGAGGCCAAACTATAGAGGGCATGGTAAAGACATACCAAAACCTTCGAAGAATCGGCCATGACATAAGTATGAGGAGTATGCCACTTGGCACTCGGTCAACCTATCAGAGTTTAGGGATATTGAGATCATCCAAGGATGATGAAACCAACTGAGCCACTAGAGGGCCATTGGTACGTAGCACAACACCCAAAATTCTCATAGTACCATCATCCTTAGCCGCTAGGGGTGTCAAACGTGTTGGGTTAAACGGTTATGTGTTGAGTTAAATAGGTGAAGGGTGAAAAACATGTAAATTCATACACGACACGTTTAATAAACGAATAAAAAACCTAGACATAAACACGAACCATATAATAAACGAGTAACACGACACGACTCGTTTAACCCGTTTAATTTTAAACGAGTCGTGTTGGGTAGGGTCTGGTTAACACGGTAAACTACCCATTTGATCCATTTACCTGTTTATTTAAAAATGTTATATAACTTTATAAAATTAACAAACTTACACAAAAAAATGTGATATTTAGAGATACCACACCATATAACAAAGTACAAACAACAATCCAAAATAGCCAAATTCCACCAACAATCATATTATAAATCATAAATACAATCCAAAAATAACACAATTACACCAAAGAACAATCATATTACAAACCACAATCCCAAACAACCAAATTACACATTATTCAAAAAACAAAAAAAACAACCAAATTACACCAAAGAACACACAAAATCAAACTCCACCAAATTCCATGATTCACAAAATCCCATGAAAGAGATCAAATCTCCACCTCCACGACAACGAGCAGATTCAACAACCAAATTCTCATGCCCTACACAAATTAAAATGAAGTATTATATATAATAATTAAATAGACTCATAACTAAATAAGTAACAAAAACTTGGCATTACAAGCTACATATTTCAATACATCTCTTTAGTCATGATCAAGGATGGATATAGAATTCGAATGTTGAGCGGATTTAGCTTTATTAGACTTCATATTTTAAAAACATCATCATTTATTTCCCCTGCCGAATCATCACTAGAATCATCTACAACTAAGCACAACAAAACATGAATGAATCAATTATCACGTGAATTAGGATAATGAGAAATATAATACTAGTAAAGATGGAATCAAACTTACGACTCTTCCCATGAATCCAATCTCTAGTACAAATCAAAGCATGGATAGTTTCTGGCAAAAGTGAACTTCGGTACTTATTCAAAACTCTACCACTGGCACTAAATGCAGATTTACATGCAACTGTAGAAATAGGAATTTTTATCACATCACAAGCCAGTATAGGATGCCAAAACTGCTCTCCTTTCCAAAAGGTTAGAATATCCAAGTCCTTCTTTCGATCGAGCATTTTTTCATTAAAATATAACTACAATTCAGTTACTCGAGAAACATGAGTCTTCTTTTTCATGTTTTTCAAAATCCTACATTTTGTTCAAAATCATTATGAATATAAAATAAACTACCTTAATCGCATTCAATTCAAACAAACTAAATTCAAACAAACTAAATTATTTTACCTGAAAAAGACTTTTGGAATCATCAAGACCATGAGTCTCACTAACTTGTTTTTCACTACTTGAAGTACTTGGAACAACATGTGACAAGTTGACAAAGTACAATTCAAAGAGCTCAAATAAAGGATCCTGGACACACTTGAACTCATAGGAATCACCACCATAAAGTCTTGAATAAGCTCAATTGATTAACCATCAAAAGTGTTATTTTATTATATTTAAAGATTGATTAATTTCATATTATTTGTGATTAAATGTGTTAAATTCCTTGATTTTCTAGTTTGATACTTTTTCTAGTTGTTTGATTTATTTTGCAGGTAAATTGGTTGATTTAAAGTAATAATGGATAAGGCAAGTGAAACAATCACTAGAGGAAGAATCATAATTGATAAGGATTGAAGAGTCAAGATTGAGATAGGAAGACTTGAAGATAAATCAACAATTTAATCCTTATAAGAGTCCAAGTTTGAAGAAAATTCATTTAAAATTGGATTGGGAACGTATTCTAGAAGATAAGAGTTTGACACATTTTCAGTATTTTGGTCATAACTTTTGACTCCGATATCGGATTGATATGATTTTTCTGGGGTTGGAAAGAATATTTCAAGGGCTACAAAAGTATATTTCACGAAAATTTTGTGATTCAGCCTCTAAATATACGAAATTCAAGCTCGAAGTCTGGACAAATTTTATACCCACGGCCCCCAATATTTTATGTACGACCTTAAAAGACTTCTTTTTGGAAAAGAATTTTTGTCAAGCCAACCTTATATCTTCTACCTATACCTAGGATTTATTTTACTATAAATAAAAACTCTCATTTATTGAGAGGGGAGGATTTGGATGATTATTATTCTTTTCCGATCATTTCTTTTCTAGTTTTTGTTCTAAGTTCTATGACTTGCTAAAAGCCCAACTAAAGCTAGGGGAGATACTTTCAATGAAACATGATACTTATTATTGATTCAATGTTCTTTTTAATGCATGATTTATTTTTTTAATTTAATTCTTGTCTTTTAGTAAAGTTTTTACTCTGTATAATTTCTTGATTTGTTGTGCCACGTACATCGAATGCTTGAGATTCCCTGTGATTCAAATAACTAGTTATTCCATGTTTGAATTAATTAATTAGAATTTCTCATAAGATAGCTCATTTTTTATTTATACTAAAATAAGGTTTACCTGTTAGAAAACTTGATTTATCGTAGACTCCGGGCATGGTGAATGATGCGAACCCTTAAACGAATTCAAGAACCCACGGGCAAATTGATTGAAGACTCTCCAAAAAAGATCACAAATCAGATTATAAGAACCAAGAACCCTAGACCCAATGTTTGCAAGAAACAAGAATCCAAGGTTAAAAGTTCAAGAGAAAGACGCCACACTCAAGATTAAGCGATAAGTCGATGAACGCCACAAGAAAGATTAATTCTTGATAAGTTCTTGAAATAGTTCTTGGAAGAACAATAAGGTAGAAACCTCACAATACTCACAAAAATATTCTATCTTTTACACTGATTTGAACGCCTATTTATAGGCTAGTTATTACAAAGAAAACTTCCTAAAATAGCTTATCCTAATTAAGAAATATCTCTTACTTGTTGGTGAAGAAATATCTCTTACTTGTTGGTAAAGAAATATCTCTTACTTGTTGGTAAAGAAATATCTCTTACTTGCTGGTAAAGAAATAGCTCTCACTTTCCGAAACTCTTACTTTCCTCAAAGAGAAAAAACACAATCAGCCCTTTAATATGCTGATCACATGCCTAATTAAACAAGGAAAGTCTTTCTTTCCTAAAAGGAATAAATCACACTCCTAAATAGATAAGGAAGGTCTTACAATCAGACCACTTTTAAACATTCCAATTTTAAGCTTAGCCTTTGCCGGAATCTTCCAGAACTTGAATCATGTTGATGGATCTTTGTTCCCAAGTGGATCATGCTCCATGCTTGAACTTGCACAATCAGCTCATATGTCTTGAATCATCCCGTTCAATGTTTCCTTCATCCTTTTTGTTCTCGCCCGAGTCATAGGACCTCCATTTATGCTCAACGGATTAGATTGGTACCAGAGATGATGAGAAATCAGTCGGAGGAACAGGAGAATGTGATTAATGAGTTGAGAACGAATGAGGGACGAAGAGATGATGGACATGATAGGCGTGGGGGCACCGGTTGAGAGGAGGCAGGATAGGCGTCATCAAAACATTATCGATGATGACGAGTGGAATCTTGGTGATTACTTTAATGACCAGGCCACGTTGATTGGGTTTGACTATGGTAGAGGTGGTCGTGGAGGTGTTAGAGATGTTTATTGGAGAGATGGAAATTTGGGTAGCATTAAGATGAAAATCCCAGCCTTTCAAGGCAAGAATGATCCGGAGTTTTACTTAGAGTGGGAAAAGAAAGTGGAGTTAATGTTTGATTGCCATGACTATTCAGAGGAGAAGAAGGTGAAACTAGTTGCAGTGGAGTTTACTGATTATGCAGTAGTATGGTGGGATCAGTTAGTGATGAATAGGAGAAGGAATTGAGAGCATCCGGTTAATACTTGGGATGAGATGAAGAGTGTCATGAGGAAGAGGTTTGTCCCTTCTCATTATTATAGGGACTTGTTTCAGAGGTTGCAGGGGTTGACTCAGGGGTCCAGAAGTGTTGAGGAGTATTATAAGGAGATGGAGATAGCCATGATTCGGGCTAATGTAGAGGAGGTGATGCAATACAATCTGATCCGTTGAGCATAAATGGAGGTCCTATGACTCGGGCAAGAGTAAAAAGAATGAAGGAAGCATTGAACGGGCTGATTCAAGACATATGGGCTGATTGTGGAAGTTCAAGCAAGGAGCATGATCCACTTGGGCAAAGATCCATCAACATGATCCAAGTTCTAGAAGATTCCGGCAAAGGCTAAGCTTTAAATTGGCATGTTTAAAATTGGTCTGATTGTAAGACTTTCCTTAGCTATTTAGGCATGTGAGTTATTCCTTTTAGGAAAGTAAGAGTTTAGGAAAGTAAGAGCTATTTCTTTACCAGCAAGTAAGAGATATTTCTTTACCCACAAGTAAGAGATATTTCTTCACCAGCAAGTAAGAGATATTTCTTAAATAGGATAAGCTATTTTAGGAAGTTTTCTTTGTAATAACCAGCCTATAAATAGGCATTCAAAGCATTGTAAAAGATAGAATATTTTGGTGTGTATTGTGAGGTTTCTACCTTATTGTTCTTCCAAGAACTATTTCAAGAACTTATCAAGAATTAATCTTTCTTGTGGCGTTCATCGACTTATCGCTCAATCTTGAGTGTGGCGTCTGTCTCTTGAACTTTTAACCTTGGGTTCTTGTTTCTTGCAAACATTGGGTCTAGGGTTCTTAGTTCTTATAATCTGATTTGTGATCTTTCTTGGGGAGTCTTCAATCAATTTGCCCGTGGGTTCTTGAATTCGTTTAAGGGTTCGCATCAGTTGGTATCAGAGCACTCGGGTTTGTTTTCTCAAATCAGGTTGGTTATCTTTGTTTATGCGCATCTATTTAAAAAAAAAAAAAATTCGTGCACTGTTCATCATTACTGTTCATCGCGACTATTCATTGCGATTTTTTTTGTTCTATTTGGTTTGGGGCGTGACTTGTTGCTGGAGATTCAGTTGTTCTTTTCTATAATTTTAATATCAATTAGGGTTGCATAATATGGACGGAATTGAATACATAATTTGCTAGTGAATCGATTGTGAAGCTTGCTGCACAATTACGCATAGTTTGCCTCTTTTGTGATCTGATATCAAGAAAAAAAAAAAAAAGAGAAGAAAAAAAAAAAAAAAAAGAGAGAAGAAGAAAAAAAAGAAAGAAAGAAAGAATCGAATTGAGTCTAACCAGATTGCTTTAGGGCTGATTTGTGTTGAGATTCGAACAAAAATAATCAAAAGTTACTTATTATGATCATTCACGCATTGTTATCCCAAAATAAGTCATCTTATTTGATTTAACCCATTTCTTGATCCATTTGTTGCTTTCGAATCATTGTTTCTTTTAGTTTTCGCTGAATTCGTTTTCTTTGCTTCGTTATGTTTCTTTGTTTCTTTTTCGTGTTATCGTTGTTATTCTCTGTTTTCATTGTTAATTCTGGTCCTTCCTTCGATATTTGTGTCACATTTTGTTAAGTTGTTGTGCGTTGTGAGAACGGTTGGTTTTTGGTTGAGTTTTGAGTAGTTTGCGAAAGAACGACAAAGGTGAAACTAGCTGCAGTGGAGTTTACTGATTATGCAGTAGTATGGTGGGATCAGTTAGTGATGAATAGGAGAAGGAATAGAGAGCATCCGGTTGATACTTGGGATGAAATGAAGAGTATCATGAGGAAGAGGTTTGTCCCTTCTCATTATTACAGGGACTTGTGTCAGAGGTTGCAGGGGTTGACTCAGGGGTCCAGGAGTGTTGAGGAGTATTATAAGGAGATGGAGATAGCCATGATTTGAGCTAATGTAGTGGAAGACCGAGAGGCGACCATGGCACGATTTTTGCACGGTTTGAACCGAGATATTCAAAATGTAGTTGAGTTGCAGCATTATGTGGAGATGGAGGATATGCTACACATGGCGATGAAGGTTGAGAGGCAACTCAAACAGAAGGGTTCTACTCGGTTTGGGCAGAATTCGGGTTCTTCATCTTCTTGGAAACCGAATTCTAGTTGGAGCAAGAAGGAAGAGAAATCAGATTCTAAGGGTAAAGTTGAAGCTTCCAACAAAGGCAAAGACATAGAGGCTAGCAAGGAGCGAGGTAAATCTGATTCTCAAACTTCTAGAAATAGAGATATAAAGTGCTTTAAGTGTTTGGGCAGGGGGCACATTGCATCTCAATGTCCAAATAAACGTGCTATGTTTTTGAGGGATAATGGTGATTTTGAAAGTGAAAGTGAATCTAATGAAGATGTGGAGAGTAAGGAGAGTGAAGGAGAGGAATATCCAGTTGAGGGTGAAATTTTGGTCACGAGGCGTGCCTTGAATGCACAAGTGAAGGAGGAGGACAACGAGGCACAACGTGACAACATCTTTCATACTCGCTGCCATATCAACAATAAGGTATGTAGTGTTATCATTGATGGGGGGAGTTGTGCTAATGTTGCTAGTACCTTGTTAGTTGAGAAACTTAAATTGCCTACTACTAAGCACCCTACTCCTTATAAGTTGCAATGGTTGAATGAATGTGGGGAGATTAAGGTGAATAGGCAGGTATTAGTTTCTTTCTCCATTGGGCGTTATGTTGATGAGGTTTTGTGTGATGTAGTCCCAATGCATGCTGGTCATTTACTTTTGGGACGTCCTTGGCAGTTTGATAGGCAAGTTATGCATGATGGATATAGAAATAGATATTCTTTTGTACTGCATGGCAAACCTGTAACACTTGTACCGTTAACACCTAGATAGGTGCATGATGATCAAATGAGGTTAAAAAGTGAGTTTGTGGGAAGAAAAGAGAGTGACAATGAAAAAAAAGAGGGAAATAGAGTGAAAGTGAAAAAAAATGAGGGAAAAAATAGAGAGGCTGCTGAATCTTCAAGAAGTGAAAAGAGTGAGAGTTCACAAAAGCAAGAGAGGAAAAATGTGAGTTTCTATGCAAAAGAACGAGAGGTTATGGGAGCTTTTTATTCCGGGCAACCGATGATTGTACTTATGTACAAGGAGGCCTTTTTGAATACTAATGAGCTTAACCTTGTTTTGCCTAGTGTTGTTGATTCTCTTTTGCAGGAGTTCGGTGATGTTTTTCCCGAGGAAATCCCAAATGGCTTGCCACCAGTTAGAGGGATTGAACATCAGATTGATTTCATTCCTGGTGCAATGATTCCCAATCGTCCAGTTTATAGGAGTAATCCCGAGGAGACGAAGGAACTTCAAAGGCAAGTTGAGGAGCTGATGTCGAAGGGTCATGTAAGGGAGAGCTTGAGTCCTTGTGCAGTTCCAGTGTTACTTGTGCCAAAAAAGGATGGGACTTGGAGGATGTGCACCGATTGTCGCGCCGTGAATAAAATAACGGTAAAGTATCGGCATCCCATTCCTAGACTTGATGACATGTTAGATGAATTGCATGGCGCTTGTGTGTTTAGTAAGATTGATCTGAAATCTGGTTATCATCAAATTAGGATGAGAGAAGGTGATGAATGGAAAACGACATTTAAGACAAAATATGGTTTATATGAATGGCTGGTAATGCCTTTTGGCTTAACCAATGCACCTAGTACGTTTATGCGTTTAATGAACCATGTTTTGCGTGCTTTTATTGGTAAATTCGTTGTCGTTTATTTTGATGATATCTTGATTTACAGTAAGAGCTTAGATGAGCATGTTGAACATTTGAGGCTTGTGTTATGTTCTTTGCGTGATGCTCAGTTATTTGCTAACCTCAAGAAATGCTCGTTCTACACTAGTCAGGTTGTTTTCTTAGGGTATGTTGTTAGTGCTAAGGGCATTGAGGTTGATGAAGAGAAGGTTAAGGCTATTCGAGAATGGCCTACACCTAAAACCATTACTGAGGTACGTAGCTTTCACGGTCTTGCTAGTTTTTATAGAAGGTTTGTAAAGGATTTTAGCACCATTGCTGCACCATTGACTGGAATTATTAAGAAAAATGTAGCCTTTAAATGGGGAAAGGAACAAGAAGTTGCTTTTAATTTGCTTAAAGAAAAACTTAGTTCTGCACCTTTACTTGCTTTGCCTAACTTTTCTCAAACTTTTGAAGTTAAATGTGATGCCTCAGGTATTGGAATTGGAGCTGTTTTAATGCAGGGAGGTCGTCCTTTAGCTTATTTTAGTGAGAAGCTAAATGGGGCTGCCTTGAATTACCCAACTTATGATAAGGAGCTTTATGCATTGGTGAGGGCGTTAGAGACTTGGCAACATTATCTTTGGCCCAAGGAGTTTGTCATCCACACTGATCATGAGTCTTTGAAACATTTGAAAGGTCAAGGTAAGCTGAATAGACGCCATGCTAAATGGGTTGAATTCATTGAGACCTTTCCTTACGTTATCAAATACAAGATGGGGAAAGAGAATGTGGTTGCTGATGCTTTATCTCGTAGGTATGCTTTAGTTTCCACTTTAAATGCAAAGTTGCTTGGTTTTGAGTACATTAAGGATTTATATGCTATTGATTCTGACTTTGCTAATGTGTTTGATGCTTGTGAGAGTTCAGGTTTTGGTAAGTTTTATAGGCATGATGGGTTCTTGTTTCGAGAGGATCGATTGTGTGTGCCTAATTGTTCGATGCGTGAGTTATTAGTTAGAGAAGCACATGGGGGTGGTTTAATGGAGCACTTTGGTGTTAGGAAAACCTTAGATGTGTTAGTTGAACATTTTTTCTGGCCACATATGAAACGGGATGTTGAGCGAATTTGTGAGAAATGTGTTGCTTGTAAAAAGGCTAAGTCTAAGGTTCAGCCCCATGGTTTGTATAATCCCTTACCTATACCTAGTTCACCTTGGGTAGATATTTCCATGGACTTTGTGTTAGGTTTACCTAGGACAAAACGAGGACGAGATTCTGTGTTTGTTGTTGTTGACAGGTTTTCAAAGATGGCACATTTCATTGCATGTCATAAGACCGATGATGCTAGCAATGTAGCTGATTTGTTCTTTAGAGAGGTGGTGCGTTTACATGGAGTGCCTCGGAGCATTGTGTCTGATCGTGATGCTATGTTTTTGAGCTATTTCTGGAAGACATTGTGGGGTAAGCTTGGTACTAAATTACTCTTTTCTACTACTTGCCATCCACAAACTGATGGGCAAACCGAGGTAACTAATCGTACTCTTTCTACTTTATTGCGTGCTGTCATTGGTAAAAATTTGAAAACTTGGGAGGATTGTTTGCCTCTTGTCGAATTTGCTTATAATCGTAGTGTGCATTCTGCTACTAATTATTCACCTTTTGAAATTGTATATGGTTTTAATCCCTTAACTCCATTAGATTTGCTACCTTTGCCTGTTGATGAGTGTGCTAATCTAGATGGAGAACGAAAGGCTGAATTGGTGAAGCAATTGCATGAGAAAGTTCGATTTCACATTGAGAGGCGAACGAAGCAATATGCTACTCAAGCTAATAAGGGACGTAAGAAGGTGGTTTTTGAGCCTGGAGATTGGGTTTGGGTGCATATGCGAAATGAGCGTTTTCCCACACAAAGGCGTTCTAAGTTGCTGCCTAGAGGAGATGGGCCTTTTCAAGTGGTGGCATGGATAAATGATAACGCTTACAAACTAGATCTTCCTGGTGAGTATAGTGTTAGTGCTACTTTTAATGTTGCTGATCTTTCTCCTTTTATTGCAGATGATGAAGATTCGAGGACGAATCCTTTTAAAGAGAGGGGGAATGATGCAATACAATCTGATCCGTTGAGCATAAATGGAGGTCCTATGACTCGGGCAAGAGTAAAAAGAATGAAGGAAGCATTGAACGGGCTGATTCAAGACATATGGGCTGATTGTGGAAGTTCAAGCAAGGAGCATGATCCACTTGGGCAAAGATCCATCAACATGATCCAAGTTCTAGAAGATTCCGGCAAAGGCTAAGCTTTAAATTGGCATGTTTAAAATTGGTCTGATTGTAAGACTTTCCTTAGCTATTTAGGCATGTGAGTTATTCCTTTTAGGAAAGTAAGAGTTTAGGAAAGTAAGAGCTATTTCTTTACCAGCAAGTAAGAGATATTTCTTTACCCACAAGTAAGAGATATTTCTTCACCAGCAAGTAAGAGATATTTCTTAAATAGGATAAGCTATTTTAAGAAGTTTTCTTTGTAATAACCAGCCTATAAATAGGCATTCAAAGCATTGTAAATGACAGAATATTTTGGTGTGTATTGTGAGGTTTCTACCTTATTGTTCTTCCAAGAACTATTTCAAGAACTTATCAAGAATTAATCTTTCTTGTGGCGTTCATCGACTTATCGCTCAATCTTGAGTGTGGCGTCTTTCTCTTGAACTTTTAACCTTGGGTTCTTGTTTCTTGCAAATATTGGGTCTAGGGTTCTTAGTTCTTATAATCTGATTTGTGATCTTTCTTGGGGAGTCTTCAATCAATTTGCCCGTGGGTTCTTGAATTCGTTTAAGGGTTCACATCAGGAGGACCGAGAGGCGACCATGGCAAGATTTTTGCACGGTTTGAATCGAGATATTCAAAATGTAGTTGAGTTGTAGCATTATGTGGAGATGGAGGATATGCTACACGTGCCGATGAAGGTTGAGAGGCAACTCAAATGGAAGGGTTTTACTCGGTTTGGGCAAAATTCGGGTTCTTCATCTTCTTGGAAACCGAATTCTAGTTGGAGCAAGAAGGAAGAGAAATCAGATTCTAAGGGTAAAGTTGAAGCTTCCAACAAAGGCAAAGACATAGAGGCTAGCAAGGAGCGAGGTAAATCTGATTCTCAAACTTCTAGAAATAGAGATAAAAAGTGCTTTAAGTGTTTGGGCAAGGGGCACATTGCATCTCAATGTCCAAATAAACGTGCTATGTTTTTTAGGGATAATGGTGATTTTGAAACTGAAAGTGAATTTGATGACGATGTGGAGAGTAAGGAGAGTCAGGGAGAGGAATATCCAGTTGAGGGTGAAATTTTGGTCATGAGGCGAGCCTTGAATGCACAAGTGAAGGAGGAGGACAACGAGGCACAACGTGACCACATCTTTCATACTCGCTGCCATATCAACAATAAGGTATGTAGTGTTATCATTGATGGTGGGAGTTGTGCTAATGTTGCTAGTACCTTGTTAGTTGAGAAACTTAATTTGTCTACTATTAAACACCCTACTCCTTATAAGTTACAGTGGTTGAATGAATGTGGGGAGATTACGGTGAATAGGCAGGTATTAGTTTCATTCTCCATTGGGCATTATGTTGATGAGGTTTTGTGTGATGTAGTCCCAATGCATGCTGGTCATTTACTTTTGGGACGTCCTTGGCAGTTTGATAGGCAAGTTATGCATGATGGATATAGAAATAGATATTCTTTTGTACTGCATGGCAGACCTGTAACACTTGTACTGTTAACACCTAGACAGGTGCATGATGATCAAATGAGGTTAAAAAGTGAGTTTGAGGGAAGAAAAGAGAGTGACAATGAAAAAAAAGAGGGAAATAGAGTGAAAGTGAAAAAGAATGAGGGAAAAAACAGAGAGGCTGCTGAATCTTCAAGGAGCGAAAAGAGTGAGAGTTCACAAAAGCAAGAAAGGAAAAATGTGATTTTCTATGCAAAAGAACGAGAGGTTATGGGAGCTTTTTATTCCGGGCAGCCGATGATTGTACTCATGTACAAGGAGGCCTTTTTGAATACTAACGAGCTTAACCTTGCTTTGCCTAGTGTTGTAGATTCTCTTTTGCAGAGTTCGGTGATGTTTTTCACGAGGAAATCCCAAATGGCTTGCCACCAGTTAGAGGGATTGAACATCAGATTGATTTCATTCCTAGTGCAATGATTCCCAATCGTCCAGCTTATAGGAGTAATCCCAAGGAGACGAAGGAACTTCAAAGGTAAGTTGAGGAGCTGATGTCGAAGGGTCATGTAAGGGAGAGCTTAAGTCCTTGTGCAGCTCCAGTGTTACTTGTGCCCAAAAAGGATGGGACTTGGAGGATGTGCACCGATTGCTGTGCCGTGAACAAAATAACGGTAAAGTATCGTCATCCCATTCCTAGACTTGATGACATGTTAGATGAATTGCATGGCGCTTGTTTGTTTAGTAAGATTGATCTAAAATCTGGTTATCATCAAATTAGGATGAGAGAAGGTGATGAATGAAAAACGGCATTTAAGACTAAATATGGTTTATATGAATGGCTGGTAATGCCTTTTGGCTTAACCAATGCACCTAGTACGTTTATGCGTTTAATGAACCATGTTTTGCGTGCTTTTATTGGTAAATTCGTTGTCGTTTATTTTGATGATATCTTGATTTACAGTAAGAGCTTAGATGAGGATGTTGAACATTTGAGGCTTGTGTTATGTTCTTTGCGTGATGCTCAGTTATTTGCTAACCTCAAGAAATGTTCGTTTTGCACTAGTCAGATTGTTTTCTTAGGATATGTTGTTAGTGCTAAGGGCATTGCGGTTAATGAGGAGAAGGTTAAGGCTATTCGAGAATGGCCTACACCTAAAACCATTACTGGGGTACGTAGCTTTCATGGGCTTGCTAGTTTTTATAGAAGGTTTGTAAAGGACTTTAGCACCATGGCTGCACCATTGATTGAAATCGTTAAGAAAAGCGTAGGTTTTAAATGGGGAAGGGACCAAGAAGTTGCTTTTAATTTGATTAAAGAAAAACTTAGTTATGCACCTTTACTTGTTTTGCCTAACTTTTCTCAAACTTTTGATGTTGAGTGTGATGCCTCAGGTATTGGAATTGGAGCTGTTTTAATGCAGGGAGGTCGTCCTTTAGCTTATTTTAGTGAGAAGCTAAATGGGGCTGCCTTGAATTACCCAACTTATGATAAGGAGCTTTATGCATTGGTGAGGGCGTTAGAGACTTGGCAACATTATCTTTGGCCCAAGGAGTTTGTCATCCACACTGATCATGAGTCTTTGAAACATTTGAAAGGTCAAGGTAAGCTGAATAGACGCCATGCTAAATGGGTTGAATTCATTGAGACCTTTCCTTACGTTGTCAAATACAAGATGGGGAAAGAGAATGTGGTTGCTGATGCTTTATCTTGTAGGTATGCCTTAGTTTCCACTTTAAATGCAAAGTTGCTTGGTTTTGAGTACATTAAGGATTTATATGCTATTGATTCTGAATTTGCTAATGTGTTTGATGCTTGTGAGAGTTCGGGTTTTGGTAAGTTTTATAGGCATGATGGGTTCTTGTTTCGAGAGGATCGATTGTGTGTGCCTAATTGTTCGATGCGTGAGTTATTAGTTAGAGAAGCACATGGGGGTGGTTTAATGGGACATTTTGGTGTTAGGAAAACCTTAGATGTGTTAGTTGAACATTTTTTCTGGCCATATATGAAACGGGATGTTGAGCGAATTTGTGAGAAATGTGTTGCTTGTAAAAAGGCTAAGTCTAAGGTTCAGCCCCATGGTTTGTATAATCCCTTACCTATACCTAGTTCACCTTGGGTAGATATTTCCATGGATTTTGTGTTAGGTTTACCTAGGACAAAACAGGGACGGGATTCTGTGTTTATTGTTGTTGACATGTTTTCAAAGATGGCGCATTTCATTGCATGTCATAATACTGATGATGCTAGCAATGTAGCTGATTTGTTCTTTAGAGAGATGGTGCGTTTACATGGAGTGCCTCAGAGCATTGTGTCTGATCGTGATGCTATGTTTTTGAGCTATTTCTGGAAGACATTGTGGGGTAAGCTTGGTACTAAATTACTCTTTTCTACTACTTGTCATCCACAAACAGACGGGCAAACCGAGGTAACTAATCGTACTCTTTCTACTTTATTGCGTGCTGTCATTGGTAAGAATTTGAAAACTTGGGAGGATTGTTTGCCTCATGTCGAATTTGCTTATAATCGTAGTGTGCATTTTGCTACTAATTATTCACCTTTTGAAATTGTCTATGGTTTTAATCCCTTAACTCCATTAGATTTGTTGCCTTTGCCTATTGATGAGTGTGCTAATTTAGATGGAGAACGAAAGGCTGAATTGGTGAAGCAATTGCATGAGAAAGTTCGATTGCACATTGAGAGGCGAACGAAGCAATATGCTACTCAAGCTAATAAGGGACGTAAGAAGGTGGTTTTTGAGCCTGGAGATTGGGTTTGGGTGCATATGCGAAAGGAGCATTTTCCCGCACAAAGGCATTCTAAGTTGCAGCCTAGAGGAGATGGGCCTTTTCAAGTGGTGGCACGGATAAATGATAATGCTTACAAACTAGATCTTCCTAGTGAGTATAGTGTTAGTGCTACTTTTAATGTTGCTGATCTTTCTCCTTTTATTGAAGATGACGAAGATTCGAGGACGAATCCTTTTGAAGAGAAGGGGAATGATGCAATGCAATCTGATCCGTTGAGCATAAATGGAGGTCCTATGACTCGGGCGAGAGCAAAAAGGATGAAGGAAGCATTGAACGGGCTGATTCAAGACATATGGGCTGATTGTGCAAGTTCAAGCATGGAGCATGATCCACTTGGGCAACAAAGATCCATCAACATGATTCAAGTTCTAGAAGATTCCGGCAAAGGCTAAGCTTAAAATTGGCATGTTTAAAAGTGGTATGATTGTAAGACCTTCCTTATCTATTTAGGCGTGTGATTTATTCCTTTTAGGAAAGAAAGACTTTCCTTGTTTAATTAGGCATGTGATCAGCATATTAAAGGGCTGATTGTGTTTTTTCTCTTTGAGGAAAGTAAGAGTTTAGGAAAGTGAGTGCTATTTCTTTACCAGCAAGTAAGAGATATTTCTTTACGAACAAGTAAGAGATATTTCTTCACCAGCAAGTAAGAGATATTTCTTAATTAGGATAAGCTATTTTAGGAAGTTTTCTTTGTAATAACCAGCCTATAAATAGGTGTTCAAATCAGTGTAAAAGACAGAATATTTTTGTGAGTATTGTGAGGTTTCTACCTTATTGTTCTTCCAAGAACTATTTCAAGAACTTATCAAGAATTAATCTTTCTTGTGGCGTTCATCGACTTATCGCTCAATCTTGAGTGTGGCGTCTTTCTCTTGAACTTTTAACCTTGGGTTCTTGTTTCTTGCAAACATTGGGTCTAGGGTTCTTAGTTCTTATAATCTGATTTGTGATCTTTCTTGGGGAGTCTTCAATCAATTTGCCAGTGGGTTCTTGAATTCGTTTAAGGGTTCGCATCAGTGAATGCTTGTGATCTACAAGTAAATTTTTATATTTGTTCAGATAATTCATTAATTATAACTTTTGATGTTTTCATATTATCACCGCTAAATATTCCGATTGGGATCACTCCTCAGCTGATTCTCAATTGAGTTCAAAAATTGGATCATTAATAATTATTATGTGGATTTGAAAGGGTATCCCCGATACTTTAGTATTTCAATTATTGTTTTAATTAACCCAACTTTATTCTGTTGGATAAATTCTTACTCAAATAAATTTCAAAACAGTTTCCTTTTATTTGTTTTGTTTCTCTTGTTTTCACAATTCCCTCTGGTTCGACCTCAGATTCCTGAGAAATTTATTACTTCGCACAACCTGCACTTGGGTGATCAATTCTTAAGTTGTAGCATCAATCTACAAACTGAATTTTGTACCGAGGATCTAAGATGATAGCAATTGAAAGAATCACACTATACTTTGACCAATACTTGTCAAACTTGGCATACATATACTTCCCATCTTCCTCAGAAAACTATCAATATCTGTCAATGCCTTTTTCAAAGTATGTTGAATTAGAAACACCTGGGAAAAGTACAAATTAGTTGTGGGATATGTTGTACCAGAGAATAAGCAAGAAACTTTATGAAACACCCTCAACAAATTAAAAATCTTCTCTACTTTGTTCCATTCTTCTTAGGAAGGACAATGTCTATAATTAGAATCACTCAACTGTAAATGAATAAATGCATGACGATAGAAAAGTGCATTCTCAAGCATAATATAAGTTGAGTTCCACCTAGTTGGAACATCTCCTCGCAAACCTCTTTTACACTTTAATGAAACTTGAGCAACACAATCTATGAACTTCTTTTTCCTCCCCGATGAACCTTTAACATATTTGATGCTTTCTCTATTTTTTATCACCAATTCATCAATTTCTTTAAGTTCATCTTGGACTATCAAATTAAGAATGTGTGCACAACACCGAACATGGAAAAACTCACCATCTCTCAAGAGAACATTTTTAAGGTTAAGTTGACTCTTCAACAACTCAACAAAACAATCATTACTAGAATCATTATCCAAATTCAAACAAAATAATTTTCTTTTAATTCTCTAATCAGTCAAAAATGTATAAATTTTCTCAAACAAGACAATACTAGTGTGGGGAGGGGGCATGAGACAAAAGTTTAAAATTTTCTTTTGCAACTTCTAATCTAGATTAACATAGTGGGCTGTAAGAGAAACATATCCATCAGTCGATATACAAGTCCACAAATCAGATGTCAAACAAATTCTTCTAGGAAGGGAACCCAACACAATTTTAAGATTATCCATCTCTCTCTTATACATTTTTAACACATACGACTTTGCAGTATTCCTAGAAGGCATCTTGGTATTCTCATAAGCATACTTGAACATTGCTCTAATACCCTCATATTGGACAAATTGAAATGGTAAATCATGCTTAAGTATTGCCTCAACCGCTAACTCGCGAAACTTTTCAGGATCAAATTTTGTGGATCGCATTAGCATAGATCCTTGACCTTGAGCTAGAAGTAATTGTCCAATATTTTCAGTGTCTTTTTCACACATTTTTCTATGTGAGTATGCGTGTTACCAGTTCCATGACTAGACTTGCATATATATATTTGATACCACAACTATTACATGCAGCACACCTCTTGCCGTCTAGATATTTTTCATTTAATTATGTAAAGTATTTTCATACTATTGAAGTCTTTTGTCACTTACGATTAGATTTACTTTTTTCTGTAGTTGTTCCAGTTGATGTGTGTGTTGTTGGAGCTGCATCTACCTTAGATTCATGCCCGACCTCATCTTTTTCATCAGAAACTATAATATTGTGTTTGAAAGAATCCATCTGTTTAAGGCAAATGAAAAAAAAACATGAATATATGCATGTTGAAATCTTCTTTCAACACAAGTTATTTGATCCAGGTGAACAACTCAAAAAATAGAGTTAAAAAACCACTTAAAAAGTAGCATTCACATGTTAAAAAGATCATGAACTAATGCTGATATCCAACAATAAGTCAGACATAATGCTGATTCAAGCCTTTTAAGTCAGACATAAAAAGCCTGGAGTTTGATTAGAACAAAGGTAAAAAGAGGGACTCTTAATTTTTATGAAATCCAACTTCTTGTTGTTTCGCTCTAAAATTGATGTCTTATCTTTGGCTCTATAGAAGGAAGAAGCTTTTGATGCAAAGTAACAAGTGAACTCATAGCCACAGGAATAAAATTGTCATATGAAATTGAGACAAAGTTTGAAAAGGATTTTTAGGTGCTACTTTTGTCTTAGTTCTGCTACACAATTCATCCACCTGATCCCTTCTGGCATATGACCTGACCGATTTTGCAATGAACTAATCTGTTGTCCTAAGAGTCTAGGCTATTCATCTTTTAGTGCACAAAATAAAAAAAATACTAAAATACTAAAAATGCTAATGCCTATTTCGCTTATGGTAACTTTTCTTGGTTCTGTATTCTCTCTTTTTGATGTTTCTAGGTTCAACAGAAATGTGGAGAGAAAGTAGATGGTTCAACAGAAATTGAAAAAAAAAAAACTTATAGCCTCTTTTTGACGAAGTCTTCATCGTCAACTGCTCGAAGTCTCTGTCGTCATTTGCTCAAAGTCTCCGTCGTCAGCCTGGCCTAAGACACCAGCTTCTCGCGGAGTCACAATCGAGCAAGAGAGAGAGAGAGAGAGAGAGAGAGAGAGAGAGAGAGAGAGAGAGAGAGGAAGAGCAAGAGCTTCAGTTGGAGACTTGGAGTTGGAGGCACAACGCAATGTTGAAGCCTGAAGGGTAAAGAGAATTAGGGTTTGGACTTTGGAATTAGGGAAATAGATCTTATATATTTTCTGTGTGCTGCCACTAAACAAAAAAAATTATGGCTATTTTTTTAAAATAATTATTATTTTATATTATATTAATTTTATTTAAACGGGTTGACAGGTCTCACCCGAATATGACCCGTTTATTAAACGTGTCTAACAGGTCAACCCGTTTATCATCCGAACCCATTAAGGTCTCACCAAAACCCGCTTAATTCGTGTCGATTTGTGTTGTTAATTGTGTCGTGTCGGACTTTGACAGGCCTATTAGCCGCAATCAAGATCACAGAAGCGCAGGAAGCAGCGCATACAGACAGAGTTACGTAGGTGGGAAGAGGAAAAAAAAAATTCAAGCTCGGTAGGTCGGGTAGAGTTTTTGGCTACAAGAGCTCGAAGTCAGGGAGATTAGATCTCGATACGGGGTGTCCCTGCCTCCATAGCGTTCAGTGGCCTTAAAGAGGGCCATGACTGAGGAGAAATGAAAAAAGAAGGTAGAGTCTGAGCCCTCACCCGAGGATAGCTTCGAGGAATGAATGGTGAAAAAGGTGATGGAGTGAATAAGGATCATGCTTAACATCCCTGCAGAAACTTGTAAAAGAGGAAATAAGTAGGATACTACAAACCCCATAGATAAAGACGATATCAACGGAGGCGATTCCGTCCAATTTGGCACTCTAGGGCTAGTGGTGTCTATCAATACTCTTCGTTTGTTGCCAACGTCATTTAGGAGCCAGAGACCCCAAGCCGAGTTCCTGAAAAGAGATGCTAAAGTTTCTTGGACAAAGACTAAATGTATAGGAACCAGGAAGAGCGTACCTCTAAGAGAGGTCAGAGCCATGAAGAATGGGCAGACAGAGTGTTGTTTTCCTAGCAGCATGAAGGGTTGGCCGTTTAATAGGCCTACTCAGCCCATGATGTAATATTTCAAGCAACTATACATCCGAGCACACCAAGAAGGAAAATATTTTAACAGGGTCTTGGTGGATAATGGCATGGCCATTAACATTTTTCCCATAACAACTATGAAGAAGCTTGGGAGGAAAGAAGAAGACCTAGTCCACATTGATTTAACGGTGAGTGGGTTCATAGGAGGAGTCAACAAGACTGTGGGAGTCCTACCCGTTGAGTTGGTTGTCGGTAGCAAGACCAACATTACGTCGTTCTTGGTTAACACAACAACATCCTACAACGCTCTCTTGGGACGAGACTAGATCCACTTGAGCAAGTGCATTCCATCAACTCTCCATCACCAGCTGGTGTTGTAGGGTTTGAGAGATTTTGAATTAGTAGAAATACATTAAACGCCTTTTGTGGCAGAAGTTCACATGGCCGATACTTGGCTTTACGAAGAACGAATAGGGTTGATAAAGTTTCAAAGCATGATAAGTATGGAAAGCCAAGAGAATTCGTGTTTCAGAATGACTTGAGGTCCAATGAGATTAGTTAGATAGAAGATGAGGTCTTCCAGCCCACTAACATGCAAAGGCCGAACGACACGGAAGAACCTGAAAGACCGATTGATGATGGAGCACAACAATAGTAAGTAGAGGAGGTAGGTCGTAAGGGGTTGTGTCACTAGGATAAGAACCTATCTGGTTGAAAAAAGGGGCACCGCATTACACGTGGCCAACATAAAACAAAGCTCCATTAAATGTGAGGATAAGGAATTTGAACCTCACGAGAGTTCATCGAACTAGATGAAATCGATGCAACCCCCAGTAAACTTGATGACTTGGTGGAGGTTCAAGATTCCTTCCTAGAATTTAACCTTAGAGGGGCCAAGGGACCATCAACCAACATTTGTTAGCAAGCTGTTAGACTCGAATTTCCAAGCACAATTTATACAGCTACTGAGAGAATATCGCAACTGTGTCACCTAGAGTTATGAAGAAATGCTAGAGCTAGACCCGGTAATGGTAGAACATCTACTGCCAACGATTAAGCAGGCCCCAAGGTTGATGTCCCAAGAGATAACTTTGTTGGTGAAGAAGGAGATTGAACGCCTCCTTAAGGTGAAGTGTATCCGAGTAGCACGGTACACATAGTAGGTATCCAACATCGTGCCAATTAAGAAGAAAATCGACAAAATCAGAGTTTGTTGTGACTACCACGGCCTCAACATGGTGACTCCCAAAGATGAGTATGTCATGCTATTGATAGACTATTTTGTAGACACAACCGCCATGAATGCAATCATGTCATTTATGAACGGCAACGCGGGGTACCATCAGATCCTCATTGTAGAGGAGGATCGACACAAAACTACTTTTCGATGTCCTAGATCGATTGGGACGTTTGAATGGAGAGTTATTCTATTTGGGCTAAAGAATTCAAGAGCCACATACCAGAGAGCCATGAACATCATATTCCGTGATATGATCAGTAAGATCATAGATTTGTACATTGATGACATCATAGTCAAGACTTAAGACATAGAAAAGTATCTTAGCGATATAAAGTTAGTCTTTGAAAGGATGCGTGTTCACCAGCTAAAGATGAACGCATTAAAGTGTGTCTTTGGGGTCACAACGGGAATTTTCTTGGATTCCTGGTACATTAGAAGGGGCTTGAAGTAGAAAAGAATAATGCGAAGGCCATCATAGAGGCCGCGCCTCCAAAGACTAAGAAGGAACTTCAGCACCTAATCAGTTAAGTCAAATTTCTTCAACGATTCATCACCAATTGCACAGGAAAAGTGCAGGCGTTCTTGACACTCATAAAACTAAAAGGCCTATAGGACTTCAGATGAGAAACACAACATCAAGAGGCCTTCTGTCAGATCAAAGAGTATTTAGTGAGCCACTAGTTCTTATTCCACCCATTAAGGGTAGACCACTTTTATTGTACTTATCAGCCGCACACGAGTTTGTTGGTTGTTTCCTAGCTCAAAATAATAATACAGGCAAAAAGCAGACCGTTTATTATTTAAGTAGAATATTGACTCTGGTTGAGCAATGTTATAAGCTGATCAAGAAGCTTTGTTTAGCTTTGTACTTTGCATCACAAAAGTTAAGAGTTTATATGATTTCAGTTATGGTGTATGTACTCGCGCAAATCAATTTAAAATCGGTAAATGGGTTCTGGTCTCAATGAAATTTTCACTCCATTACTTGTCATAGGTCGCAGTGAAAGGCCAAGCTTTGGCTGAATTTTTAGCAGACCGCCCTTGTGTGGAAGTAGAGTAGGACTCGAGGGAATCACTCGGTTTGCTGGAGTACCCGTGGTGTTATTAATGCCATGAAAATTAAGATTTGACATGTCAAGGACGCATGAATCTCCAGGGCCGGGGTAATTATTGAATCACCCCAAGGCCGTGAGACCCAACTATCATTCAAACTAGAGTTTGAATGTTCTAATAACCAAGCCAAATACGAGGCTTTAGTCATCAAGCTCGAAGTTTTGTTGGGAATGAGAGCATCAACGTTTGAAAAAACCAGTTATTCCCAGTTAGTCATTAACCAGATCGCAGATAGTTTCCAAAAAATATTGGGATTTATGCCCATTCCACTCCATTGCAATGACATTGTTGACAAATTTCAATGACATAACATTGCTAGCAGTCCCAAGAGAGATGAACGGTTAGGTTAACAACTTGGCTCAATTGGGATCAGGTCTAAGGATTCCTCAAGGCATGGATGAACAATTTTAGTCAAGGTTCAAAGGAGAATCTTGCCATCCGTAAGAACCAGATGAATGGACTTTGAGGAGCTAACAATGGAAGTGCAAGAGGAAAACTACAGATTCAACATCATGCAGTTTTTGAAATATCCAAGTGGGGATGTGGAGTAGGTCGTCAGGAGATGAGCCGCTAACTATATACTCATGGATGGAGAACTGTATAAGAAAGGAATGCACGATGACCTATTATTAAGGTGCATTGGTAGGGAATAAGCCATCCTGGTAATGGCCAAAAGGCATGAAGGCATATGTGGTGCACATCAACTTAGTATCAAGATGTGATGGTTAACCAGAAGATATGACTATTATTTGCCAAGTATTTTGAAGGATTGACTGCCAAGCATGTCAGCACCATGGGCCTATCTAGAGGGCGCCAACAATTCAAAAGCACTATGTAATCAAACCATGACTGTTTAGAGCTTGAGCCATGGATTTGATAGGAAAATTTTTCCCTTTTCTACGAAGCAGCATTCTTTTATAATTTTGGCCACCAACCATTACACAAAATGGGTAGAGGCCATTCCTATGAGGACGATCAATCAGACTGACATCATATGGATGATAAAAGAAAACATTGTGCACCAATTCTGGCTTCCCCATCATATTGTGGCAGACTAAGGGACAATTTTTGCAGATATTGGAGTTGAGGGATTTGCGGAGGAACATGGCTTCAGCCTAATCCACTCAACCTCATACTACCCGCAAGGAAACAACCAAACAAAATTTACAAACAAGGTGATAAAGGGGATTATCACAAAAAATGGTAGAAAACAACCTAAAGGGATGGCATGATAAACTATCAGAGGCATTGTGGGCATACAAAACGTCCAAACGGTTAAACACCGGAATCATGCCATTCAAGCTAACATATGGGTATGATGCAGTCTTACCCATGAAAATCAACATGAAGTCTTTACAAGTAGCCTTTCAGAATAGGCTAAGTCCAGTTGAGTATAATGAGGCCATGATGATTAAGTTTGAAGATTTGGACGAAGTCCAGCTGGGCACTTCGGATTACAGTAAAGTGTAAAAGCTCAGAGCCGCAAGGGCATACAACAAGATAGTCAGGAATAAGACTTTTTGTATAGGTGACTTAGTTTGGAAAGTAAAGTTGCCTTTGAGACTAAATGATCTCAGGACTGGCAAGTGGATGTCCAACTGGGAGGGGTTGTTTGAAGTCCTCGAGGTCAAGAAAGATGATGTTTACCATTTAAGAGATTTGGATGGAGAACGCCACCTTCGATCTATGGGTTGTTTCTGAAGGCCTATAGATCAAATACTCTGGGAGGCCGTGGAGTGTGAGCAAAACCTTTAAGGTAAGGTGTCATGGCCAGCGACCTAGAATAGTTGTAAAATGCCAGCAAGGAAATCATTTTAATAGTTGTAAAATGCAACAAGGAAAATGAAAAAGTGCGAACAACAAAGCAAATTTTATTTATAGAAGTTTGTACAATTTCAATGAATAAAATTTGCATGGCACATAAAATATAAAGTGTTGCATAAGCATGACGTCAGGATAACTTGTTTCTGAAAATTGGACGTCTTGAGTTTGAAGATGACAACTGGTAGTCGTGGAGACAAAGAAAAGAGTAGAAGAAAGTTGATGAGTGATTGGAGCTAGAGTATAGATCTTTGATACGAGCATTTCTTAACCAAAGTCTCTTTGAACATGTCAATTGTCCTCAACCACACCGCTTCCTTTTTCCAGAAGTGAAGCCGAGGAAACCCATCCTAAGACCACTCTAAAGATCAAAGGAATAAGACAGAATGTGGCCACTAGATGCATTGAAAGCCAGATGTAGTATCTCCTTCCATCTTCAACAAGTGCATGTTGTTAACCCATGTTGCCTTACCCCCAAGAAAAGGATATACAAAATATCCCAAGGACAGATGCAAAATGAAGTGTCCGTCCGAAGGGAGAACATGAAGTAGGTTAGTAAAACCAACTATGATTGGGAGGGGAAAAATACATAGCAAAGGCCATGGTTAAGACTAAAGGTACCTCCAGCTTTATCTCTTCTGGGTCAAGAGGTTCAAAAAGAACAATAGCCATATTGCACAAGGAAGATGGCATATGCTAGTCCAGTTTGCTTAGAAAAAACCTAAGTCCTTCAGTACTTATAGGCTATGAAGGGATTGAATACTCTAATGGCCTTGCCTTGGAAACATTGAAGTATTTATGACGATTTAATGAGGAGAATGAAACGTCAACTTGAATGACAGTCAAAGTGCCGAAATGCACGCACACAGATCAAATAATGAAAAAATGTGTTATAAGTGGCAGTTAATGTCATTCAATTCGCAGTCATGTCAATCGTCACTAAAGAAACGAAAAAGAAGATAGGAGTGAAAATAGTAAAGGGCAAAGAGTCCATTTCCATTTGTTCATTTATTATATTTCTTGAAACTATACAAGATCAAAAAAAAAAAAAAAGAATTTCTAGTTGGTATGGTGACTTGTTCACCGCCAGTAATTCAGTCATAGCTGACTCAGCAGAGGCTGAGGCCACGTCTACAAAGCCCGCAACATTCACCGCAATGGCCTTAAGTTCATCCAAACGCCCTTGGTAGGATGTAGATTCTTCTAGGAGCATCGCACGCTTGGCCTGAAGCTCGACAATCTTGCGATCTATCTCAGCCAGCCTTTAGGGAAGGGAGTCGAAGCGGCTTGAACGGTTGGAGCAGGATTGGATGTCCTGATTCAAATTGACTAATCGCTCTCGTTGTTCATAAACAACAACAAGGTAATCTTGCCGCTTCTGGTACAACGACTTTGCTTCCTGAAGAATGACTGAAAATCCATCAGCTAAGCAAGCAAGTGCTCGACGATCCTTGTCAAGAAGAAAAGAAGAAACGAAAAGGGATCTAATTGAGTCAATTTTTTCCTTGAGGAGGTCTATTTCATCTGTCAAAACAGTAAGATGACCGTTTAGGACTATCATCGCAGTCCCGCGACAGTGGACGTGTCACGTTCGAATTGTCGATTGACGTATAACTTCCACCAAACCTTGGCAATCTTTGAAACATCAAATGATTCCAAGAAGGAGGTCATTCGAAAAGAGCGACAAGCTAGAGAATAGCAACGACTGATTTTGCATATGTTCATTTCGGTCACATTTGACTAATTGACATTATCAACATTGAAAGTGCGAGCAAGAGGATAAGGGATTTGATGCACTAGGCCGAATTGACGAGCAAACTGCTGAGGCTTGTGGACTTCAACGCCGCGGTGGGAATTGGTGGCATGAGTCTGGCCCAAGCCGCAATGTAGGTCTCGAGGATGGAGATAGGAGAACCAAGCATCCTTATGGAAGCAACGATATCAGTAAGGGCCTCCCTGGGATTATAAAGGAACCATTAGGGTTCTTGGTTCCTGGAAAATGGCGTCTAGATGGGCCGTAAACCATTTAGATTGTACAAATAAGAGAAACAGTCAGCAAAGGATTGATCCTTAGAAGGGGCCGTGGCGAATAGACGACCATAAGAAAATGAGGAGTTATCAACGGGCGGGGATAGAGAACTTTGGAAAATAAGTGCGAAGCCATAACTGAAGACCTAGAGAGGACCCGAACTCTTCTGCATTTTTTACGCCATCATTTTCCACATTCCATGATAGAGGTGGGCAAGCATGATAGGGGTAAGAGAGTATGAAGCTCCCGCGGCTAGGAAGATGGCCAGCAAAATAATCTCCTTGGTCACCTTGTAAGACGGAGTGCATAAAAAGAACTAGTTAAATTAGTAAAGCAAGAACAAGATGTGTTCTTGATTTGACATAGAGGAGACATTGCAGCCACGACAGGCCGTAAGGAAATAAGAATAGGTAGAGATTGGCTTGCTGTGCACGTCAAGTGCAAACAAGTAATTCATTTTAGTATGCGTAAGTAGATCATTGGCCTCGGTCCCAAAGGAAAGAATACCGAGGAGGGCAGAAATATCATATATTGTAGGGCCCATCATTCCAAAACATAAAAGGAAGGCATTATTCACCAAGGATCACAATAAGAGAGCGACGATGAGTAGCTCCTTGTCAATAGTCATTGAAATAGTACTCAGTTCAATGCCATCATAAATTCTAAGACGACGCCATACAGAATCCTTGGCTGCTTTAACACGTGCCACCCATGAAATCCAATCTGGGGAAAGGGCTTTCCATGCACGAATTGAATTGCTACTAAGCAAAATTTTCCATTGGAGAAGTTCCTTGAAATTGCAATGTAGGGACATGTAAGAGTCGGGGTAGATACACCACACTTCATCTGGAGGCATCTCTTTGAAGGCGGGCCCAAGGGCCATCTCTGGTGATGAAGAGGAATCAGAAAGCGGATTGAAGGTATGAAGAAAGTATTGAGTAGCTTGCATTCGAGAAAGAACTGCTTCAAGAGCAACAACACAAGAAGTCTCCATCGTTGAAGAAGAAGGAAGAAATTCAGAATGATAACAAAATATCATGTCAGAAAATGGATTATTTAGGAGCAGAAAGCATGCCAAAATGATGATTAAGAAGAAATGGATGGATCGCATGCATTCATTTTTTGTAGATTTTAATAGATTAAGGATAGGTCAAAGGACTACATAGGGAGCATTAGCCGCAATCCTCGAGCATCACGACCAATGGTGGGGGGGTAATGTTTACACCCAAAAATAGCTAAATCTGAGGGTGACATATGGAAGGAATCCGACAGTCATAAGGGAGTCTGTGAGGGTCCATAATCGATAGGATGGTAAGAGGAGTAAGACTCTTTGAATCCCGAGAAATAAGAAAACGTGACAACATGAGATGCCAGTTGGAAAATGATTCAGCACATGTTCACGTATCTCAAGGAATAGGGCCATGATCACAGGTCATGGCCAGAAAAGATGGATCAACGGTTGAGAGCCATCTCTATAAATAGCAGAGGCTAGGCTATCAGAAAGGGATCCCATGCTCAAATCACAAATACTCTTCACAGAGCCAGCCTATATTTTTGCTCAATTTTTGTTTCTAAACAATCTTTACTTTTCCTATAATACATCACTCTGGTGATCTTTTATTGCTTTCATTTAATGCTAAGTTCAGTGTTCAATTCATCTTCCATATTCGAATTTAATTTTCTTGTTACTTTGTATTTTCACTATTTACTTTCAGTAGTATTCACATGTTACTGACCGGTGAAATTATTTGAAGTCCTTGAAACTCCAAAGCATAGAAAAGAACCTAGAGGTAACCTTACACCTTGCCACAGTCGTCTGAACAGTCATGATTTTTAGAACGTACATGTTTGAATTTTAAGTCCACTTGGACTTTGGCACGACCGCAATCTGTAAATAACCAAACAGACACGAAGCTGCTTTATAGTCCAAATTCAAGCCATGGTCAAAAAGTGTTGTTGAGTCCACAATTCAAATGGGGTGTCAAAGAATGCCTTGAATTATATACAACGGAATAACGTACCTTAGTTCGTGATGAAAATCACGAGATTTACCTCTGTTAGTCCGAATCACCTTTAATTGCTTAGCAGTCGTGCCCTCTCCGGCAACGGTACCAAAAATGTTTGGTTTTTTTTTTTTTTGGTGTGTTTGAATGTAAGCGTGTGTCAAAAATGGTGTACCCTCAAAATTATGATAGTGCAAATGTTGCTCCCCAAGCACAGAGAGGCTTATGTGTCATGTATTAACTCGGAAAAAGTTCCGAGGTCATCTCCTCAGGGAGGTCAAGACTAAGCATTTCAAAAGTGATTTTGAAAATAAAAGTAAAAATTGGTTCTTCTGAAGTGTTAGTGAATTGTGAGATTCGGGGTTTGAAACTCTATAAATAAAAAAAGGGTTGGCTAATCCTTGGAATTCATTCCACCGGGTATGGTTAATCAATCCTATTTATAACTCAATTGAACTCATAAGTGTTTCGTTCAATCAGAAGATAGGAGTTAGAAATCAAGGATTACCAAATGTGTGTATTGGTATTAAATTAATTCGTAGGAAGATTGATTCATATATGCTTGAAGGTACGATAAGCATGCATCGTGACAAGTCTATGGTATGCCCATGACAAGTCTATGGTGCATCAAATGTGTACAAGCCTATACGTTGCAATCTACCTAGTCAACTTCAACATACTACACTACAAGACAATGTGTGTGAGGATTAATTTTTCCACACCCGGATGGAAATCCTTTCATGGATTTCACCAACAAATACTTTAGCCGGCCATAGATTAAATGAAAATGCTAAGAAAAATGAAATATCACAAAGGAAACAAACACTAACTTAAACTAGCCAAAGAAAAAGGTAAACAAACTTAAAGCTTTGATCAAATATTAAAAATATAGAAGTTAAAGCACAAATGTTCAATACTTGAAAATGGAGTTTCTTTGAAACTGAAGTCACGGTGAAACTTTAACAAAATGCATTCATAATTGGAATCAGAAGTTGTACAAAGTTTAGAAATGAAGATTACAAGCTATAGAAACTTACTAGAACGAAAATGAGCAAGAAATTACAAAAACTCATATTTTCCTCTCTAAAACTACGTCTTCTTCTTCCTTAGAGCTTCTCTCTCTAAAAGCTAAAATGTAATGTGAGATCATCCCATCAAATAATGCTCTTTTCTTTTTTTTCTCCAAAAAGTGCTGAGAATTCCTTGATTGGAGAGAGGTTTTCCAAGTTTTCTTCCCAAATAAACAAAAGCATGGTCTCCTTGTCCTTTCCAACCACTCCCCTTCTCCTTTTGTTGCCTCTCTCTCCCTCCACTCATTCTTGCTTGAAAGCTGAATGTAGTGGTTAGGGGGTTATGGTGGAGTGTTAACAATGTCATAATATGGCTCAAATGTCCCTAGGAGTACCCTCGTGGTTGATGAGAACGTAAAGAGAAAAATTTAGGGAAGTCAGGACTTAGGTACCAGTATCAAGTGATGAAGGTACCGGTACCTCATATTCTATTAAGCGTGGTACCGGTACCAATGATGACAGGTACCGGTACCTATTGCATAGGTATTGGTACCTCTTACCTTTCTTTGATTTTTGAACTTCTACGCACCCAAGCCCTCATCTCTTGTATTCCTTTCTTCACCCTTTGTCCACAAAACATTGCATAGTGATAAAACCATGTATTCACACCCCGATCACCTGTAATCACACATTTATCCATTAATCTCCAAATTAAACTAAATTCAAATAAATCATTGCAAAACCAAGCTAAAATGAATGTAATGAGGCCATTAAATATGCAATATTAAGCACTCATCAAGAGAGTTGCATGATTTATCATTTATGTGAGTCTTTATTGTTAATTGCTTGTTTCAGGTTTTATGAACTAAATAGAAAAAAATATTTTGTGTTGGCACACTAATAACAACTATTATTGATAAAAATGTAATTGTTGTGTTGATGGGAAAGATAAAATTGAAACAAAATATATTATTGATGTAGTTTAGGACTTATTAGGAATAAATTATGAAAAGTATGACTTAATAGTCCTAAGATAAATAGGATATGCCTTAATGGATCTTTTGGAGGAAAATTAAGAACTATTTGCGGTATTATCAGAACCGAATTGGACCGAACTGATTGGTTGAACTGGTGAACCGAAGCCTAAACCGGTCTGATTTATGAATTTGACTGCCTATACAACAAAACCATCAAAAAATGGCAAAACCGGATGATTTTTCAAACTAGACAATTCAACTGTTAAAAGATATTAAAAACCAAAAATTCCTTGTTTTGGGCTATTTTGCCTTAAATCAGTTCAACTTCAATCATTCTCCAGGCGAAGTGACAAACAGACACATAGGAGGCTCATCTCCTTCTCCACTCAAATCTCTGTCTGCTTTAGCCTTCATTCAGGCTTCAACGACTTAGCTCAGTGCCTCAACCAGTCGATTTGTCTCCTCCCTTCTCCTTCATTCAGTATATGTAAAGATTTCTCCACTCTACCCCTCTCCTCTTGGCTCTCACTCTCTCTTTGTCTCTCTCTCACACACTCGCTGCATTTTTGTTTTTTGAAAAAGAATTTATTTTGATTATTAAATTGTGAATTATTGAATTGAGTTCCAAATTTGGATGAGATTTTATTGATCTATTTTGATTGTTTGTTCAAATTTACACTAACCCTTTTCAATTTATAACATGCACAATAAATTAGCAATAAAGGGCGTTATTTTTTTTGTTATTACGTCGAGTGTGCCTAGTTATTTGTCAGTAAGTCCTAATATTAAACTATGCATAATTTTTTGAAATTAGTGTAACTTGGCTTTAAGTTGTTTATCATTAGAAATTTGAATCTTATTTCAATGTTATTGTTGATAATATTATTTTATCTAAGCTAGTTATTTCTCTTATTTCTTTATATCTTTTTTATTCATAAACTTTGTACTAGTGAGCTTATTTTTTAGGATAAATTTCACTTTGCACCTTGAAAGATTTAAGAATTCTCACTTTGCAAACTCAAAGATTAGATTTCCTACATTGCGCCCTCAATATATTAAAAGTGTTGCAGCATGGTCCTTCTGTTAGTTTTTGTTACTCATTCCGTCAATGTTAATGGGACGATTTTTGACGGAATAAGCAACGAAAGGGCCACATTACAACACTTTTAATACATTTAGGGTGCAATATAGAAAAATTAATCTTTAAAGGTACAAACTGAAAAATCTTAAATCTTTCGGGGTGCGAAGTGAGATTCCCCCTATTTGTTTATAACATGTTTGTAGAACTTACTCTTATTTTTTTATAAGTTAGGCTATTGCTTTTATTTGTGTCAAAAAAACTATGTATTTTATCCTTGATGTATATTTTATCTTATTTTTTTTTTTTAAACAGTCATGGAAAAATAATTTAAGAAAAAGTCAGAGTTAGAATTGTCACTTCTTGCAAAAATAGATGGTGATTTTAATTTCTTAAAACAAAGTCGCATCGAAATTAACTTGGCGAATCTTCTCTCAGATCTAGGCTTAAGGCCTCGAATTATGGATTATAATCCTAATGATTGAAACCAAATTCGTAGAGCACATCTAAAAAAATCCTTGTCAACCTCGCGACCATAATTTTCCACGAACAAAGTGTGGTGCTAAGTTACGAAGGTTCAACCAAGTTTAATTTTCTAAGTTTAGTAATTGGCTTGAGTATATCATATTAAAAGATTTTGCATTTTGTCTATGTTGCTACCTTTTCAAACTTGATATTGGAGAATACGCAGGTGGTGATTCCTTGTTAGTGAGGGTTTTTCAAATTGGAAGATGAAAGAGAAACTTCAAACTCACATTGGAAGTTTTAGTAGCTCTCACAACCAAGCTTAGAAAATGTCAATATTTGTTAAACCAAAAAAAAAAAAAACATTCATACAATTTTCTTCAAGCAGTCGAACCAAACTCACACTGAGTACAAGACCCGCTTGAATGCATCAATTGATTGCATCCGATTCCTTCTAAAACAAGGGGTTGCATTTCATGGCCATGATGAATCAAAGATTTCAAGTAATCAAGGAAACTTTTTTGAGCTTCTGAGATTTCTTGTCGATCACAATGAGGATGTCAAAGCTGTTGCATTGAAAAATGCTCCTAAAAATCTCAAGTTTATGGCATCTAATATACAAAAAGACATTGTAAATGCAATTGTGGTTGAAACCAGTAATGCTATCATTACTGAAGGGGCATAAAATTGTGCCACGTGTAAGGAGCAGTTATTGCACTCACATGAGAATGAAGACATAGATCACGTGGGGGAACGGTGAAATAGAAGCCAAATCAAATAGTGGATTCGGTTCATGATGCCGAGTTGGGCCATCGAAGAGCTTGGTAGAAGAAGCAAGATCTCGATTTTGATAAGACCGAGCTCTATTCGGAACAATCTTGAACTAAGGGAATGCCTACAATCAGGGGATTTGGGTATAATGAATAAGCGTAATCATCGGCTCAGGAAGAGCTAGTCAACATTGGGAGCGTCTATAGAGATTTTAGCAATCCCTAATAAATTTTTCAGATTGATAGGAGGTGTGCCACCTTGCATCATCAATTAGGGGAACCCCAACGAGGAGAGAGACATTATATAAAGGGTCGAGAATGCACAATAAAAGGGACGCACAATCTTCTCTACATAGACATTCTTTTCATACACTTATTGACTTAAGCATCGAAATGCCTTCGACTGAAGCACTTCAGTCCTAGGTAGTTTGTTCATTTTACAGGAAGAAAAGGGCAGGATATAGGAATCATACTCATCAACCCATGTAAGAGGTGAATCCATTTCCATCGCTTACAATTACCCCTCTCAACGATGCACTTTCTCCGTTCTTGAATCTCAAGACATATCAACAAAGGAACAAATGGTTGTTATATTGTGGTACTAGTAATTACACATGCCTGAAGGTACTATGCAACAAATAAAAATATCGCAAACAATTGCTCATGCTCAAAGGCACTACGTAACACAAAAATCTGCAATAATAAAAATAAAAAATCATAGTATACACGTGCTTGGTTCAAATTCGTTGTTAATTCCAATCTATCGCAATCCATGAGTTCATGGCAATTTTGATTTCTAGCCCAACATAATGTGGAACAAAATAAACGACACCTAAGTTCTAATATAAAAAAAGTAGATTGTGCTTGAATCCAACACAATAAACACCTATTTACTTTTCCTAAATGAGTGCAATCAAATTTTCAATTCTTAAAAGAGAACACAAAAGAATTACAATTTCCTTCGCGTGCTATCAAAGAAAGTTAGTATAAAGCGATAACAATATAAATGTTGAAATGTCGTGCTCATTCAATTGATAACAACTAATCTAATTTCTTGACATCAAACCTAACCAATTCACTTTTTTTCAATTCAATGCTATTTTTGCCCTACTCACTTCAAAATAAATCACCAAAAAGTGAACAACTAATCCAAACTCAAACTAATCATATATTAATAGTACATAGAAAAGTCAACATCCATCTATCCATTTTCTAGCTTTTCAAAATCACAGTGTGCCCGTACCTAAAAGCACTATGCAATATGGAAAAAAATTGAGCATTAGTCATACAATATAACTATTTTCAAATAACAATTTATTTGTTTTAATTGCACAATTTGAAATTAATTTGGGCACACTAATTTTCTGAAAAAATTAGGAGAGTTGTTTTAGAAAAAATAGGACCCCCAAAAAATTTTAACTTTTACACACAGTTTATACATTTCATCACCATACCCTAAACACAAACCATTTATCAAAACAAATCAAGTAGAGGATTTTGATGATGCACAAAATAGACTTATGCAAGATCAACAGTCGAGTGAATGATGCAAGGAAATTAATGAAACAATTAATAAAGCAATCAATGGCAAAAAGGTAAATATTGGGTCAACACAATGGTATATAGTGGTTCGGTCATAGTGACTTACTCCACTCCGGGAAACGGCAATGGTGGCCAAAGAACCTTTATTAATAAGTAAGGAGAGAGAGAGAGAGAGAGAACAAAGGTTAGCTCCGGGAGAGGTATGGTAGCTAGGAGAGAGAAATAACTATGTGAGGGGTGTAAAGAGATGTAGAGATGCCTCTCTCAATGGAGAGAACTTACAATTTATAGGCAGAGAGCCTTAATTGAGGCGGTGATGTGAGGGTAAATGCACTAGTTTTTCGGGAAGGATAACTACAAAAGGTAAGTACAATTAAAAATTGTCTAGATCTTCGAGAGTGACTATCTTGATGATTGCTCCTCATTTGCTCTAATCTTCTTGAACTCCTTGGACCTTAGACTGAGTTGAATCCACAAGCTGGGCTTGACGGATCCTTTTAGTTGATCTAGGCTCATTTAATTTATTGGGCCTGGCCTATTTGAATCTGGGCTCATCAGATTTCAAGCTTATGTTGCTAAATGCATGATATTGAAAAAAATGCTCACAGGTTAATTGGGGATTGTGAAGCATACCCAGATATACCAATGCTATACCAAGTAAGATGAGCCATGCTAGCATATATCAATGCCAGTGTTGACCATATCATTGTCTTGATTAAAAATAAAAATGACCATTCAAAATATAGAACTCGTGTGATGCATGATTATCTAAAAAATAAATAATAATTTGGCTCAATGAGATTAAACTTTTTAATCTGAGGGGGTCTCTTTTCGAATTCCCAAATTTACAATAAAACCAACAAAAAAATGAATTGAATAAACTATTTGAAGTATTTATTTCATCACACAGCTTCAAAATCACAGAAAAACCAAAACACGAACTCTATTCCATTCAAGAATCATACAAAACCACTGCCGGATCATCCTTTAAAGCAGACCTACAAAAAAAATTATCTTCGCAAGTCATTCATTATAACCAATTCTATAATCACAACTCCAATAAAAAAATTTAAGTTTTAATCATATAAGTGCGAAGACAAAACAAAAACTCCACAAACTATCACTAAAATTAACCATAACGTGTAATCCAACTTCAATTTCAATCTAACAATTATCCATCTTTTTGCGGTCTTAATTGAGTTTTTTGATAGATAACCAAAAAACATAGAATCAAAACCCAATTCAATTCAAATGATAATAACCAACCTAATAAGCTTTTTAAAACAAACCACCAAAAATCCCAATAGAAAATCGAGGAATAGAGCTGAACTTCGAGGTTGTCCAACATTTACCGATGTTGGATATTGAATTGACCTTTTATTGGGGTGATGAGAGTGGTGATTGAAAATTAAGATTCAACTTATTTAATACATATAATGAGAAAAGTGATCAAATCACATATGGCTAATATAAAGATCTTGCATAAGAGCATCTCCAATCATGACTCAAATTTTTTCTCAAATTTAAATTAACATTTGAGTAAAAAACTTGATTTGATACAAAGGGCTCCAATGGACAAACTCAAATTTAAAAAAGGAGAAACTCAAATTTAAATGAGGGCAAACTTAAATTTAAAAGAGAGTAAATATGGTCATTAGATCTTTAAAAAATGGTGAAATCTCACTATTAAAGATTTGAGTACAGATTTAAGTTTGATTTGAGTAAAAAATTGAGTCTTCCTTAATTTGGTATAAGTTTGAGTCAAAGTTGGAACAAGTTTTTTATACTTTTTTACTCAAATTTAAATTTGAGTCAAGATTTGAGTCAGGGTTGGAGATGTCCTAATACATAGATTTTATTGAAAAATGACAAAACCTCAAATACTCCAACAAATGAATCGCCAAATTTAGAACTTGAACCACATAAGAATAAAATAAACATCAAAACCCAGAACCCTAGCGCCATTCAACATTCCCAATGCAATTTCAAAACACAACTTTATGTTATCTTAGTAAACAAAGGTTTTCACACCAATCAAATGGCTTGGTCAACGAAAATGAAGCCTCAAAACAAAATATAAATAAGGGTAGGAAGTGAAAGTATCATATGCTTATCTTGGATGAACAAAATATGCAGACATTAACATGAGGACCTTAGTACCTTCTGGTGCATCTTTATTGTTTCTACATCTTTCGAATTGAACATCATCCCATTTTATTTCTTTGAGGAGTATCTTCCATTCAACCTCCTTGCTTAAGTAATATTTTTCTCATATCTTACATCTACCAAATTTAATTAATTCCAAGGATAAAAAAGACTGAACACAACACCCCTATGTCAACATAGTTGTTATGTTTAAGCATAAGAGCACATGTTAGGTACTTTAATGACTTCGATTCCCCTTCTGGCACAAAGTGCAACATTGCTATGATGCAATGATTGAATCCACATGGAAAATCCTATGAAAACTGTCAACCCTTAACATACAGTTTGACTAATGCTGCCACAAAAACTATTAAAATAGATAATCATGATCACGTGGAGTTAAATGTGAATACTAATCAGGCTAAAATTATCAAGAACAATGGCTTCAATTACATATTTCAAAATGACCCTTGTTAGGTCTCAAAGGAAAATACTAAGGTCATCAAACCATAAGCTACTCCCTCAGACAATCAAAACAATAATAAAACTAATCAAGTGGCAATACATGAAAATAAATACATAGAGAGACCTGTTAAAAAAAAACTAACTTCAACAAATGCAAATTTCCCAATTTAGCGAGTTACCTAGTTTTCATTTCGCATAAGTATATAATTTTAGAGAAAAACAAATAAATACTCACCCCGAGACCGCGAATGTAGCAGCCCAGAACCATTTTGGTCATAGACAATACCAATTTGACTTTGGCCCCAGTCCAACGGAACTCAACATAGGCAAATAATGAGTAGTTTGTTGTAATGAATTAGTTCAAATAACCATACTGAAAATGTCATAAACATTTTATCAAATAGCTCATGAGCAGGTTTGAAGAGATATATGTACTACTTACAAAGTTGGGTTTTATCAAATAACTCACGGGAAAAATAGCTTTCTAGTTCTAATAGTGAAACAAACGAAATAGAAAAGAGAAAACCAAACTCAACCAAAATGGGTTGATGGAAGCTAACAAACCCCATCACAAATGTGGAACTTAATTGAACTATGCACAAATAGAAATCCATCACAAAATTTTTCAATATATCTCACTAAAAAATTTACAACGGAGAGGAATGAAAACCAAAAGCAATACAGGACATTACCTCCAGTTGACAAACTAGAGAATATGTGATATCACTTCTATTCGATGGTACCTATATGAAGCACTCAAATAAATATGTCACACAAAAAAAAAATAATCATGCTCAAGAAAAGATAAAAGCCGATGCGAGACATGACAATTAAAGATAAAAATGAAATGCACGCAGCACCACTACAAAAGCCATTTGAAAACCTTTTGGGTTTAACAATGTTGAAAAATCATCCCATTGTGTTTAAACTTACAGTCTATAGATGTGCAATTTCTATGATTTTTATGAATTTTGACTTTAAATGAACTGGTTTATAGATTGAAAACATAGAGACGGGCGAAAAAATAGAGTGCGACAGAAATAAAATGATCGATTGTTCAGGGGTGTGGGGTGGTGGTTCACGGTACGGAAAAACAAAATGACACAAAGTTTCAACTATTTTCGGAGTAGGAAATAAAACAACAAAAAAAGTCAGACCATCAAAATAAAATTTTCATATTTCTTTGGGTAATTTTGTCGAACACGTGATATACAAAATTTTGGCAACTGATTGAACTAATCTGCAATTGAGATGTTTGCTAAATCAGTGAATGGGTGAGGTGGGATGAGGTGGTGGTGCTAGTTGCGTAGGTAGGGGTTGTGGTTTGGGAATAGGGCGGGCAGTGGCGACAGACGGATGGCTTTGATGCTGTTGGCGGTGGATGGGCAGCCACTATTAGCTACGACGCCGCTTTGTGGTCGATAAGCAGAGAAAGAGAAAGAACATAGAGTGAGTAAGTGAGAGAAAAATATGTACCTGGGCAGCGGTGTTGGCTGGGTTGTGACTTTATTGGTGGAGGATAAGCAGCGGCACAAACAAAGAGAAGAGAGGAGATAGCGACGACAAAGAGAGAGGAAAGATTTGGAGAGAGTGGTATCTGGAGAGCTGAGAGAGAGACAACCTGTGTGAGAGAGAGAGAGAGAGAGAAACAGAGAGAGACGAGTCAGAGATGGAATTTAGAGTTGGAAATAGAATGAAATTCTATTCCAAATCTTGGGCGGGAAATGAAATTTAGTGATCAATTTAAGACCGTCGGATCAATAATCGTCAAGTAATTTGAACCGCGAAAATTTCAAGACAAATTTTTCTAGCTACTTTATTATATAGATATCTACAAGAAATGACATATTCTCGAGCGTCTTTTGGGGATTGAACATGTTACTAGAACAACTAATCTCAAACTTAAGACAGTAATTGAAGACTTATTTTCAAGATATGGGTTGAGCTTGTCAAGATTGAGTGGGCAAGGTTATGATGTGGCTAGTAATATGCAAGGTAAGTTCAATAGTCTTAAATCACTTATACTGAATAAGAACAGATCTGCGCATTATGTTCATTGCTTTGTTCATCAATCACAACTAACTCTTGTGGCTGTGGCAAAGAATCACAAGCAAATTGCCACACTGTTCACTTTGGTTGGTAATGTGGCGAATGTTGTTGAAGGCTCGTGCAAACGACAAGATATTCTTCGATAAAAGCACGCTACTAAAGTTATTGAAGCACTTAATAATGGGGAGCTTTCAAGTGGGCAAGGCTTAAATCATTCTAGTGATTCACGTTGAGGTTCACACTATAATACTCTGATTAGCTTGATTTGATATGTGTCATTAGTCGTTAATGCGATTGAAATGATTTCGGATGATGGTTCAAATGTAGAACAAAGAGGGGAATCAAATGTTCTTTTGGGTTTGTTGTAATCAGGGACAAAGTTGAGTTGTAGCTTGGGGTGGCCATGGCCCTCTCCCTTATAATTTGTATAACATAGGGTCCATAAGATGGTTGCTGGAGAGTCCTACGTCAAAGAGACTTTGTAACACCCCAAAATACACCTTGGAAGCATTACTAGCCAATCACCATTCACATCATGAGAGCACTAAATAACTCCATAAACAATAAAGTTTCATCCATCAATCATTGATATTTAAACAAAATTCGGGCAGAGTCTCCTTTGTACGGGGAGCTCTACCCAAAACTCAACCTGTGCAATTATACTATAATTGACCACACCGAGTCCCCAGATGCATCATAACATAAACTTTCATTCAACATATATCACATCCACACTATCATCCCAAAAGAATAGGCCAAACAATGGCATTTACATTCCCAAAAGAATTTAAACCATAATACGCAGCGGAATTTACAAAAGATAACTAGACTACACACAGTTTCAAAAGAATATTCTAGTCTAGACAAAAGTAGGCATCAGCTCTAAATATCCCACGCGGGATCCAAGTATCCCTCTAGGGAAACCTCTCCATGGCCTGGCTCACTAGCACCGAACTCATCCTCAGGCACAAGATCTGAAAAAGTTTAGCAGTAGGGGGTGAGCACGAAGCTCTGTAAGAAAAATCCTTCCAAACCCAAACAAGGTTTAGAAAAGTGTATAAAACGGCCGGTCTTGTTTCGCAATTAACATATATAACATTTGAAGTAAAACAGTGACATTTAACCATGATCTCAAGTTTAAATAGCAAGAATAAATTGAAGGGATGAATAACCACAATACACCATTTCAAATCCATTCTACCATTAATCATTTCAACAAGTTCTCCAAGGAATCCCATACTTCCCGAGAATCTTATCGAAATCATTTCTGGTATAATGCACGATAACCCACACTGTATGTCCGATACAACCCACGTTACTAATCCGTTACCATTAGTGATAGGAAAAGTTCGTATCCACACGGCGTACAAAGGCGTCTACCCACTCTAAGTGGTAGGAAAAGTTCATACCCGTGTGGCATCCGAAGACGTCCACCAGCTACATGATACCCGGCCAATAGTAAACCATGTTTGTATCGTACAATCACACAAGAGGTAAAATACCAACCAATAATCCCCATAATCAAAAATAGCATAAAACCCCCAATTTCCTTTCAAGCAATTTCCATGAAATCCACAATTTCATCATGAGGCAATTTCAAAGAAATCATGAAGAAAAATCCAAGAGATCATGTATAATAGCCTTTCAATACTCAAAACAAGCACTATAGTTTCTAAATTGAGAATAAAAGAAGAGTTCAAGAGGAAAACCCAACACTCTTGAAAACTAGGGTTTTTCAAGCAAAAGAGGGATTTCATGGTATACAACCCTAAACTTGTGTACAACATGTGAATAATTGCAAGAGAATCAAGAAACAACATACCCATAGCAAATACACATCATTAAGAGTCCAAAACATACATATATCATAACCCTAATCTCAATGTAAGTGAATGGAAGGAAAACCCCTACCTTGGTGTTCTTGAGAAAATTAGGGCTTTGATCTTGAATCAACCCTTCAATCTCTTGTTTTCCCTTAATCTTATGTTTCTCTCTTTCTCTCTTCCTCTCTTATGTTTTCTAGGGTTTGGAGTGGTGTAATGAAGGCTAAGGAGGTGACAAAATATATTTATAGTGGAGAAAAAGCCGACATTCGCGAAACAGAAATTTTTGGATTTTTACACTAACCTTCCGGAAGGTTTTTGTCGTTCTTCCGGAAGGTTTTGCTCACTGGAAGGTTTTTGTCATCGACCTTCCGGAAGGTTTTATCATCCTTCCGGAAGGTTTTGCTCACTGGAAGGTTTTTGTCATCGACCTTCCGGAAGGTTTTATCATCCTTCCGGAAGGTTTTGCTCACTGGAACTTCTAGCGCATTTTTGACCCATTTAGAGGTCGAATTGGAAAATTTTCATTAGAGACACTTTTGTAGCTCTAGATGTCTACTATCTACTGTCAAAATTTCAGATCAATTGGACATAAGAATAAAAATTTATGGCCAAAATACTAGAAGGTGTCCAAGATACTTTTTACCCAACTTCACTCTAAAGCGTATTTTAACTCCGGAATCCTTTCTAACCTCTTATACAAGTCATATCACCTCTCCCAATGTTTTTCGACCTCCCGGATTCAATGGAGACCTTATTTTGGCCTCAAAGTATTTGTAATTTTGTCTAATCACCCTTTCCAAGTTTAAACGTCTTCGAACTTAACTTAGAAATTCAACATGCATCTCTAGTATTATTTTCCTACTATTACCATCCATATGATTTATTCTTACATCATTATCTATATATATGAATCACTAAACAAATACTTTACTATATAATTATAAACAGGGGGGGTTTTACAGACTTGGCCTCTCTTTTGATAACTTACTTGTCTGTACAAGAGAAGGTATGTGGACCAATCAACCATGAGACAATAATATACTATTTTATTCTTCCCTAATTAGATCAATAAATTATGTTCTTTTCACATTCACTCCATAAAAAATATACCATTGGTAAATGGAAAAACAATAAAAAGATAACACATTCTAATTTCTTTTGAGTTTTCATTTTTCTCTCACCAAAATTTCTAACAGGTTAGCTGATGTAGGACGAGAAGGACTAGAAATCACAGAATAGAAAGAGAAGAAGAAAGAAGAGGGGGTGGAAGGGGTTTACCTCATCCTCGCAAGGATTCGGTGAAGAAACACACAAATCTCCGCAGAAAATACTCAATTCTTATTCATAATCTCTCTAATAAAAATAGTTGGGATTACACCATTATTTATAGGTCAAGTTCCCTACTAAAAATAAAAACTACTTTCCTACTAAAATACTAAAAGAGTTTCATAATCAAACTCTCAAATCCCTATCCTACTAAAACTCTATAATAATTTCCTAGTTAAACTCTAACTAATACTCCTAACCAAACAAATACTCATAAATCAAATAATAATAATAAAATTACCAATTACACTTTCATTTGGACAAAAAATTCCTAGTCTTTCGCCTAGGCTTCCAAAATCAATTGTATTGGTCCAACCAACCAATGGTTGCGCCATCAATTCTCCCCTGCTGAAAAGAACTCGACTTCGGCGAGTAAGGAGGAGGGCCAAGAATACCATCTATTGGAGAAACTCTCTGAATCAATAACGAACTCTTTTTCAATTGTAGTGTACGCGCATCTGTAGCACAAGTAAGAGTATACTTCTTTCTTCCAATTGCAAAAGAATAGGTATTAGCACGCCCCGCATGTTGTGCATCACGATCCCAAATTCAAGTGTGCCCTAAAAGTATATGACAAAGCTTGAGAGGAAGCACATCTGTGACGCCCCAATTTCCGGGGGTCCTATTGTAACACCCCGCATTTTCGTTTATATATGTATATAGATATATATTAAATAATAGTTGTAAAAATGTGGATATGTGTAGTGATGGTGGGAATAAAAAAACTAGAGATGCAAATTAATTTGGAAGTTGAAGTTTTGAAGGTGTGTAAGCTTGAGAAGAGGGATTAAGTAAGTTTCTAAATGGATTTAGGTTAAAATAAGGTTTCCATTGAGTTCGGAAAGTCGAAAAACTTTGGGAGAGGTAATATGAGGTGTATTAGAAGTTAGGAAGTATTTTGGAGTTAAAACACATTTTAGAGAAAATTTGGGAATTTAGGATTTTGGACATTTCTTAGTATTTTGGCCATAACTTTTTATCCTTAAGTCCAATTGATCTGAAATTTTTACAGTAGATAGTAGACATCTAGGGCTACAAAAGTGTGTCTCATGAAAATTTTCTAATTCGACCTCTAAATAGGTGAAAACTGCTCTGGAAGTTGGGACAGAAAGCTGGGACAGAGAGTTGCCAGCGTCCGGACGTCCAAGGCACCGTCCGGACGGTACCATTAATATATACCCAGATCAGTTCGCGATTTTCCCAATTCTTGCTTTCTAAATACACCAAAACCGCCTCCTTCACCCCATTTTCCCCATTTCTAACCCTAGAGAGCTTTGGGGGAAGAAGAAGGAAGGGGATTCTCACCTCAAAGTAGATCAATCCTCAAGGTCTTCACACCAAACTAAGGAAGAGGTAGGGGTTTTCTCTCACTCTCTCACATTGAGGATAGGGCTATATATATATATATGTATATACATATGTCTCCTTCTCTAAATCTTGGATATGTGTTAGGGAAATCTTTGATTCTTTATATTTTTGCAATCAATGCCATGTTTTGAACCATGTGATGGTTTGGTAACCATTTTATCTTTCTTTTTCATCTTCAATCATTGATTTGTAAGGAAAATGGACTTTTCTCTTGGTAATTCCTTGGTTTTCACTTTCAAAACTTATAGTTTTATATTGTGCAACAAATGATGTTTATAATGATCTCTTGCATTTTTCTTAGTTGGTTATTGAAAATGTCGCATGCTATATTTGAGGATTTTTGAGATATGCTTATAAATTGGGTAAATTGGTTTGATGTTGTATCTCTAATGGGTGTGGGATGATCATGGGTGTCCTTTGACGAGATGTCGTAGAATGGATTAGTGCTTTGGTAAGACTAATCCATTCGTAGTGGGATTAGTGCTTTGGTAAGACTAAACCACTATCGCTCACGTGGTGCCGTGTAAGAGGGTTAGTATACTAATGTCTGGGTTGGATTTCGTCACTGCCATTGGTATGGTACACGCCCTTCCTAAAGGTTGGATATCTTTGAAAAGATGTGTGTGTGGGTGTGGGCAAGACGTTACTCAATGTGTCGATTCATGTGGATGCCTTACATCATTGTTGAGATACATGTACATATATTGCCGGAAATGTTCAAGTGTGAGTTATCGTTCATTGTACCAAATACGATTTCTGCAAGAGTTTTGGGGTAGTATGGGATGCCACAAGAACTTGTGAAAATGGTGTATGGTGGGATGGATTATGTTTTGGGAATTGATTCTTATTGGTATCTTGTGTTCATTTATTCTTTTAATTACCGTGGTTCCTTAAACTGGAGATCTATTTAAATGTCCTGTTTTCCTTCAAAAGTTCTATACTATATTTGTGAAAATGAGACCGACCGAATTTTAAATGTTTTCTAAACCTTGTTTGGGTTTGGGAGAAATTTTCTACAAAGCTTCGTGCTCACCCCCTACCGCTAACATTTTCAGATTATATACTTGAGGAGGAGTTGGGAGTCGAGGAGCCCGCATATTGGGAGACTCCGATCGACGGGAGTGTAGATCCCGAGGTGGACATGTAGAGACATAACTTCTTTTGTACTAGACTAGAGAGTTTATTTGGAGATCATGTAAAGTCTAATATTTTGTTATTCCGCTGCAAGTGTACTTTAATTCTCTTGGAATGTAAATGTCATTGCTTGGCCTATTCTTTTGGGATGATAGTGTGGATATGATATATGGTGAATGGAAGTTTATTTTATGATGGATAAATGGACCCGGTGTGGTCAATTGTAATATAATTGTACAGGTTGTGTTTTGGGTAGAACTCCCCGTGCAAAGGAGACTCTGCCCGAATTTTGTTAAAATATTAATGGTTAATGAATGTAACTTTCGTCGTGATGGATTTACTTAGTGCTCTCATGCGGTGAATGGTTTTTAGAATGTAATGTCACCCAAGGGGGTTTTTGGGGCGTTACACCTATATTAACTGTTGACCACCCGTCAACCCGCGGAAATACCCGTGGATGTCACTCAACTTAACACCACGGTAGTAGCATCCCCTTAACCGGGGTCTTAATTCACAATTGTTAACCGGATTCGATTATTCATTTGGGTTCAACCAATATTCAATATACCATGATTTATACTCCATTATAGTCCATTTACATCATTGGAAGGAAGGAAAAACGTAGATTGAAAATAGGGCGAAACAGTGTGAAAATCTGAAAATTTTGAAGAGAGTACCAGTACCCAGTACCGGTACCATTCAGTACCGGTACCCGGTACCGGTACTGTCAACCCACTGGAAAGGGGGTACCGGTACCCGGTACCGGTACTGTCAACCCACTGGAAAGGGGGTACCGGTACACTGTATCGGTACCATTCAGTACCGGTACCCAGTACCGGTACTCTCTGCCCAGTTTTGCCTTTTTCCTCCATTTTTCATTTCCAATCCATTCCAAACCTTCCCCAACTCATCCAATACCAGAGTAATAGGATTGTCCATATAACATGCTTTATAAAAATTCCATTACAACAATTCCCATAATTTTTACATCAAAATGGAAATTTTGGTAAAAAACTTTACAACTCAAAATTAAGGCCACAAGTCGGCCCCCTTCATGCTTGATGCTCTCCAAGTGAGCCATCCGCCGGTGCAAACCCCACACCTGAAATGTTTCCCGTATAGGGTGAGCCAACGCCCAGTAGAGTAAATCCTACAAGGGCTACTCTCCCCCTAGATGCTCATGCTCATGCAACATTCATTTGCAAACAACCATTTCTCATAAGAACATGCATTCTAAGTTAGAATGCAATACTACCATGCCATGAAATGAGATGACACCCACTCATGCAATTCAACCCGAGTCCTCTCCGACTCCTACTACACGATGCAATGTCAAAGTGTTTCATTCCATCATTTATGTTTACATCAAATGACATTTTCAAAACTAGGGTCATTCTTGGGATCGGAAACTTCATGGACTCCTACCAATGGTCTTCCACACCAGTACACTTTATGGACTCTTATACCAACGGAGTGCACCCTCCAAATCACCAGGTCTTTCACCCGAGAGGTCGCCATGCCTCTTCTTGCTCATCCCGACCCAATTTATCATGCAATCAAGTGGCTTAGCTAGGTCTTCGACCCAACTTTTCCCAAGCCATACCGTCAATCACCAAGTGTGGTGTTGACATCAACCATGCACACACCCATGTAATGAGATGCTTCCATGCACATGCAATGCTATGTCCCATTGCATACCACATGATGTTCCACATGTCAAGAACAACTCATGCACAATTTCAACATGTCCATGGTAAATTTATATCCTAAGCATATAAATATCATATTCATTTCAATGTTAATATATCAACACATGCATCTATCAACAAACACATCCAATCATATCAATAGCATATGATTCCACAAGTTAAACTTAAGCATGTTATTTCAATTCACTCAAAACAACAATTTCCATTCAAGCAAGACATTTTATCAAACACCTTCTAGGCACAATTTATAAATCACATAGCATGCCTTAATTTCACTAAGTTACATAATAAATCACATGTAACTTCATACACCAAATTCAAGCTAGAAAATAGATTAAACCATTTCTATGCTCACTTTTCCATTTCTATAACCATAAACCTATATATGAAGGTCTATCATATGCATAACATAACAAAACTTTAGACTACCAACATTTAAGGAAAGATTACACCAAGGTAGGAAAAATCCTACCTCTTGAAGCGTAATGACCCGAAAGAAGCTTCAAGAAGTCTTCCCAAGCCCAAGACTAGATCCCCCCCCAAATCTCCTTCTTTGGATCTTTGGTGAAATCCCTCGTTCTTGGGGTGGTTGCGTAGCCCTCGTCGAGAGGATCGACTTTAGCTCTTGGCTCGACGGAATCCGAGCGACGGAACTCCGGGAATCGACGGAGAAAGCTTGAAGAAAATTCTATTTTCTCTCTTTTCTCTCCTCTCTCTCTTGGCCGGCCAAACAAGAACACAAGGGAAAGAAAAATCTGATTTTCTAGATATTTACCCCTATTTATAGTTTTAAATACTCGGCCCACGTCGTGCCACGTGTCCCTCGCTTAATCGGGTCCGATTTAGTCCCGAAACGATTCGTCTGATCCCAGTTTAAGTTTAAATTAATTTTATTTGAACTATAACTTAATTTTAAGGAAATTTCATAAAATTTATTTATGGGGACGTTCGTAAGGTAAATCGCCACGCAGTCGCCTCGAACGACGTGCAAAATTCGACTACTTCGGAATTCGACGAAATTTGACAAGGTGACTAAATTTCGCGATACGAATTCAACATCGAACTCCGTTTCCTCATCCGAGGTCTAGAACATGAGTATTTTAAATACGCATTATAGTGGCAAATTACTATTTTGCCCTTTTTTTGGAAAAAGTTCAAATTTTCCGGGTTTTACATTCTTCCCCCCTTAAAAGAATTTCGTCCCCGAAATTCACACACACATACATGCAGTCTCATGCACATGCTACAGTCATGTAATAGTAAATGACTATAAAAACGTACCTCTATCCTCAAACAGGAAAGAATAATTGGCACGTACGGTGTCCTCGCGCTCCCATGTTGCCTCTTCCACTCCCCGGTGCTGCCACAGCACCTTCACTAGCCTCACGGTCTTGCCTCGCAAAACCTGATCCCGGCTATCCATGATTCGCACCGGTCCCTCCTCGAAGGTCCCATCCGCATCAACAACAAGCTCGCCCCAATCCACCACATGAGTCGGATCTGGGGTGTATTTCCGGAGCATAGAGACATGGAACACCGCGTGAACGCTCGATAAATCTGGCGGTAACGCCAATCGGTAAGCAACTGTACCCACCCTCTCAAGTACCTCAAAGGGCCCGATGTATCTCGGCGACAGTTTTCCCCGCTTACCAAACCGGATCACTCCTCTTTTAGGCATAACCTTCAAGAAGACATGATCTCCCACCTCCAACTCTAGAGGTCGCCGTCGTCTATCGGCGTAGCTCTTCTGCCGGCTCTGAGCCGTGAGAAGACGCTTCCGTATCAAACCCACCTTCTCCGAGGTGTCTTTTACCAAATCCGGACCCGTAGCAGGTCTCTCCCCAACCTCTGTCCAACAAACTGGAGATCGACATGGCCTCCTATATAGTGCCTTATAGGGTGCCATCTGTATGCTCGCCTGATAACTATTGTTATAGGCGAACTCCACCAAGGGTAAGTGATCTTCCCAGCTACCCTTGAGATCTAGGACACATGCCCGCAGCATGTCCTCTAAGGTCTGGATGGTCCTCTCAGACTGACCATCCGTCTGGGGATGAAAAGCAGTGCTCATCATCAGCTGTGTCCCCATGGCTCGTTGGAAACTCTCCCAAAAATGAGCCGTAAACCTGGGATCTCGATCCGATACTATAGACACGGGTACCCCATGCAACCGGACAATCTCCCGTATATATAACCTGCAGAATTCCTCCAGTGTGAAGGTCATCCGCACAGCCAAAAAGTGTGCCGACTTCGTAAGCCGGTCCACAACCACCCATACCGCGTCATGTCCCCTCGATGTCCGTGGCAAGTGAGTCACAAAATCCATTGTGATATGTTCCCACTTCCACTCAGCTACCTCCAATGGCTGGAGTAACCCTGCTGGTCTCTGGTGTTCAGCCTTTACTTGCTGACACGTGAGACATCTACTAACAAATTCGCCAACCTGTCGCTTCATCCCATTCCAATAATACTGGCGACAAAGATCATAATACATCTTCGTGCCCCCTGGATGAACCGCGAAACGAGAGCAATGAAACTCCCTAAGGATCTCCTCTCTCAGATCCGCCAACTGAGGAACCACAACCCTTCCTCGATACCGAAGACTACCATCCGAGTGAATGGTCCAGCCCTCGTCACCTGTACCTGCCTGTACACGGTCCCGGATGGACAATAGCTCCATGTCATGACTCTGGGACTCAACAACCCTGCTCAGTAGGGAAGGCGTAGCTACCAAACTTCCCAAAGTACCCTGAGTCTGTCCCGTGTAACATAGTCCAAACTGTCCCACAGTCTCGAGCATCAGCCACTCTCGGGAAGCCACACTAGCCAAGACTCCCCGTGACTTCCGGCTGAGTGCGTCAGCTACCACATTTGCCTTACCGGGATGGTAATGCAAAGTGAAGTCATAGTCCTCCAGAAACTCCATCCACCTGCATTGCCTCATATTGAGGTCCCGCTGTGTAAAGATGTACTTCAGACTTTTATGGTCTGAAAACACCTCGAACTGCTCACCGTATAAGTAGTGGCGCCAAGCCTTCAAGGCAAAGACAATGGCTTCCAACTCCATGTCATGTGTAGGGTAACTCTGCTCGTGGTTCTTTAACTGCCGAGAACCATAAGCTACCACTCTCCCGGACTGCATCAAGACGCATCCAAGTCCGTCCTTAGAGGCATCACAATACACTTTGTACCTCTGTCCCTTTTCTGGGACTATCAGTATAGGAGCTGAAGTAAGTCTCCTCTTCAACTCCTGGAATGCCTTCTCGCAAGAATCATTCCACTCAAACCTAACCTCTTTCCGGGTCAACCTAGTCATAGGTGAAGCTAGTCGGGAGAAGTCCTCAATGAACCTCCTGTAATACCCCGCCAATCCCAAGAAGCTACGTATCTCGAAGACTGACTTCGGCCTCTCCCAATTCATGACTGACTCAACCTTCTCCGGGTCTACGGATACACCCGAAGCCGACACCACATGTCCCAAAAATTTCACCTCAGTAAGCCAAAATTCACACTTGCTGAACTTGACATATAATTGGTGGTCTCTCAAGATCTGAAGAACGAACCTCAAGTGACCCTCATGCTCCTCCTCAGACTTGGAGTAGATCAAGATGTCGTCAACAAAGACTACAACAAATTGATCAAGGTAGGGTTGAAACACCCTATGCATGAGATCCATGAATGCCGCTGGAGCGTTCGTCAATCCGAATGGCATCACTATGAACTCGAAATGCCCATATCGCGTCCGAAACGCCGTCTTAGGGATATCTGTCTCCCTAACTCTCAACTGATGGTAACCGGTGCGGAGATCTATCTTGGAGTAGACCCGCGCCCCTCTCAGCTGATCAAACAAGTCATCAATCCTCGGCAAAGGGTACCTATTCTTGATAGTAACCCTATTCAACTGCCGGTAGTCTATACATAGTCGAAGGGTTTTGTCCTTCTTCTTTGCAAATAACACCGGAGCGCCCCAAGGTGAGGTACTCGGTCTAATGAAACCCCGGTCCAACAATTCCTGCAATTGGACCTTGAGTTCTTGCAATTCAGCAGGCGCCATCCTATGTGGAGTCATAGAAATGGGCGATGTACCAGGATGCAACTCTATAGTGAAATCTACATCCTTATGTGGAGGTAATCCCGGTAGTTCATCCGGAAAAACATCCTCATAATCACACACAACCCGAGGTAGACCAAACTCCTGTCTCGCCTCGTCCTCCAGGGTAAGGCTTGCTAGCCAACCCATCAACTGTCCGTGCCATCTAGAATCGTACACGGCTTGAGGAAAAGCATCGTGTTTATCCCCCTGAAACATGAAACAAACCCCATCCGGTGTGTAAGCAGTGACCCGCTTCCGGTCACAATCAATGACGACTCGGTGTGCCGCCAACAATCCATTCCCAGGATTACATCGAACTCCGACATGTCCATGACCCGAAGGTCCACGGTGAGTAGAATCCCTGAGATTTTCAGCTCACAACCCCGACATATCTGATCAACTCTCACCCTAGCTCCCAGGGGAGAACTCACATGCAATGGTTCTTCTAAGGTCTCAACCTCTAAACCCAAATCTTTCACACAAGATGCAGAAATAAAAGAATGAGATGCACCAGAATCAAACAGTACTCTTGCCCATAACCGAGAGAGTAGAAATGTACCCTGTATTACCGACTGATTTGCCGGCTCAGTCTGTGGCATAATGGCGTAGACACGCCCCTGGGTCCCTGAAGTCCCGGCCTGTGAACCCTGGCCTTGTCCTCTACCCATGCCCTGGCCCATCTGGCCTGCTTGCGGAGTTCCCGCTCGAAAAGTAGTAGGCGCTGGTGCAGCACCCTGTGACTGGTACTGGCTCCTTTGACCCATGGTGGGGTAAGGAGGAACAAACTGTGTCTGCGACTGTCCCACAGAAGACTGGGATTGGGATGTCCCATAGCTCTGGGATCCCTGCCGTTGAGGACACTCCTTCTTTATGTGACCCGGCTGGTGGCAAAAATAGCAAGTCTTCTGGCCCGTCTAGAAGGCGGTCCTGAAGTTTCCCCCGTCTTGGGAGAATCTACCCTGGCCTTGGCCTTGATAGCCGCGGCTCTGCCCTTGAGATCCTTGCGGAACTAAAGTCCTTTGCTTCTTTCCCGCACCAGAAGAAAAGGATTGACCTTCCTTCTTTTTGTCCTTAACACCCGCTTCCCGGATGTTACGCGCGTCCTCCACCTCTCTCTCGATAGCCATTGCAGTCTTGACCATCGAATCGAGGTCTTGCAGGAGAAGTCCCACAATCTTGCCTCGAATGGACAACTTCAAGCCATCCTCAAACTTACGTACTTTGGCCATGTCAGTGGCCACATAATCGTCGGCGAAACGGGCTAATTCAGTGAACTTAGCCACATATTCCATCACCGTCATCGTTCCCTGTCTCAAGTCTAAGAACTCACGGGAATTTGCATGTCGAGCAGTTGCCGGAAAATACTTTCCCATAAAAAGCTCTCGGAACTCTGCCCAAGTCATGGCCTCCAAATTTCTGGAGTCCTTCACCCAATCCCACCATACCTGGGACTCTCCCTCCAGCTGAAAAGTTGCCAGAGTTATCTTGGTGGCATCGGAAGTGATTTTCATAGCCCTCAAGATCTTCTCCACTTGCCGAATCCAACGATCGGCTACCATTGGATCCGCACCTCCCAGAAAAATCGGAGGATGATGGGCTTTGAACTTCTGGAGGTTACTCGAGCCTCCTTGTCCCATATTTGCACCCGTCTGTGCAATGGTAGTGGCTGTAGCACTAGCCTGTGCAATAGTCGTCGCCGCCTCACCAATAGCCTCTGCAAAGGCTTGGTGATCAAAGGCCGGAGGTGGTTGGTTATTCCACCTACCGCTTCGGTGTCCACGCCCTCTATATGCCATCTACATAAGTCAAATAGCAATATAGTTTTACAAGGCATCCCAAAAATAGGAATCAACACTCAGACATAAAGAGTTTCCGAATCGTCTCACTAGGGGAGCATATTCCTCTCCTTAGTAGACATTTATACCATGAACCCTCCCGTTCATTTGTTTTCCCACTCCCAAGGTTATGTTTCCTAACCCTAGTGTGTTCATTTCCATATACATTCTACAATGCATATTATCCACATAACACATAGCACATAGCACATAACATGTAGTATTTAAACACATAAAATGAAATGCACAATGCATGCAATGGTCTAGACCCAATGTCCATCAAGCCCTAAGTAATTCGTATACCTAGGCTCTGATACCAAGCTGTGACGCCCCAATTTCCGGGGGTCCTATATTAACCGTTGACCACCTGTAAACCCGCGGAAATACCCGTGGATGTCACTCAACCTAACACCACGGTAGTAGCATCCCCTTAACCGGGGTCTTAATTCACAATTGTTAACCGGATTCGATTATTCATTTGGGTTCAACCAATATTCAATATACCATGATTTATACTCCATTATAGTCCATTTACATCATTGGAAGGAAGGAAAAACGTAGATTGAAAATAGGGCGAAACAGTGTGAAAATCTGAAAATTTTGAAGAGAGTACCGGTACCCAGTACCGGTACCATTCAGTACCGGTACCCGGTACCGGTACTGTCAACCCACTGGAAAGGGGGTACCGGTACTCTCTGCCTAATTTTGCCTTTTTCCTCCATTTTTCATTTCCAATCCATTCCAAACCTTCCCTAACTCATCCAATACCAGAGTAATAGGATTGTCCATATAACATGCTTTATAAAAATTCCATTACAACAATTCCCATAATTTTTACATCAAAATGGAAATTTTGGTAAAAAACTTTACAACTCAAAATTAAGGCCACAAGTCGGCCCCCTTCATGCTTGATGCTCTCCAAGTGAGCCATCCGCTGGTGCAAACCCCACACCTGAAATGTTTCCCGTATAGGGTGAGCCAACGCCCAGTAGAGTAAATCCTACAAGGGCTACTCTCCCCCTAGATGCTCATGCTCATGCAACATTCATTTGCAAACAACCATTTCTCATAAGAACATGCATTCTAAGTTGGAATGCAATACTACCATGCCATGAAATGAGATGACACCCACTCATGCAATTCAACCCGAGTCCTCTCCGACTCCTACTACACGATGCAATGTCAAAGTGTTTCATTCCATCATTTATGTTGACATCAAATGACATTTTCAAAACTAGGGTCATTCTTGGGATCGGAAACTTCATGGACTCCTACCAATGGTCTTCCACACCAGTACACTTTATGGACTCTTATACCAACGGAGTGCACCCTCCAAATCACCGGGTCTTTCACCCGAGAGGTCGCCATGCCTCTTCTTGCTCATCCCGACCCAATTTATCATGCAATCAAGCGGCTTAGCTAGGTCTTCGACCCAACTTTTCCCAAGTCATACCGTCAATCACCAAGTGTGGTGTTGACATCAACCATGCACACACCCATGTAATGAGATGCTTCCATGCACATGCAATGCTATGTCCCATTGCATACCACATGATGTTCCACATGTCAAGAACAACTCATGCACAATTTCAACATGTCCATGGTAAATTTATATCCTAAGCATATAAATACCATATTCATTTCAATGTTAATATATCAACACATGCATCTATCAACAAACACATCCAATCATATCAATAGCATATGATTCCACAAGTTAAACTTAAGCATGTTATTTCAATTCATTCAAAACAACAATTTCCATTCAAGCAAGGCATTTTATCAAACACCTTCTAGGCACAATTTATAAATCACATAGCATGCCTTAATTTCACTAAGTTACATAATAAATCACATGTAACTTCATACACCAAATTCAAGCTAGAAAATAGATTAAATCATTTCTATGCTCACTTTTCCATTTCTATAACCATAAACCTATATATGAAGGTCTATCATATGCATAACATAACAAAACTTTAGACTACCAACATCTAAGGAAAGATTACACCAAGGTAGGAAAAATCCTACCTCTTGAAGCGTAATGACCCGAAAGAAGCTTCAAGAAGTCTTCCCAAGCCCAAGACTAGATCCCCCCCCCCCAAATCTCCTTCTTTGGATCTTTGGTGAAATCCCTCGTTCTTGGGGTGGTTGCGTAGCCCTCGTCGAGAGGATCGACTTTAGCTCTTGGCTCGACGGAATCCGAGCGACGGAACTCCAGGAATCGACGGAGAAAGCTTGAAGAAAATTCTATTTTCTCTATTTTCTCTCCTCTATCTCTTGGCCGGCCAAACAAGAACACAAGGGAAAGAAAAATCTGATTTTCTAGATATTTACCCCTATTTATAGTTTTAAATACTCGGCCCACGTCGCGCCACGTGTCCCTCGCTTAATCGGGTCCGATTTAGTCCCGAAACGATTCGTCTGATCCCAGTTTAAGTTCAAATTAATTTTATTTGAACTTTAACTTAATTTTAAGGAAATTTCATAAAATTTATTTATGGGGACGTTCGTAAGGTAAATCGCCACACAGTCGCCTCGAACGACGTGCAAAATCCGACTACTTCGGAATTCGACGAAATTTGACAAGGTGACTAAATTTCGCGATACGAATTCAACAGCGAACTCCGTTTCCTCATCCGAGGTCTAGAACATGAGTATTTTAAATACGCATTATAGTGGCAAATTACTATTTTGCCCTTTTTTGGAAAAAGTTCAAATTTCCCGGGTTTTACAACATAACACATGACGGTCTCCTTAAGACTTCCAATGGTGAATGTAACTGGACATCTCTTATCAACTTTCAGCTTGGTATTAGTAATCCATGCTACATGATATGGTTCCGGATGTGGTTCAACTTTCAAATTTAGTTTCTTCATGACCTCTTCTGATACCACATTTGTGCAATTTCCCGTGTCAATCACTAACGAACATATTTGTCCTTCACAACAAACTCTTGTCTGAAAGATTTTTCCTCGATGAATAAGCTCACCATTAGCAGCTTCTTTATTAGCAATAAGTAGAGGACGGATAACACACTATAAAATGATCATCGTCCAAATCATCAAAAATAACCTCACCCACATCAAGAGGTTCTACGATCTCTGTTTCAAATTCTGGCTCATCAGAATCATTATGCACCTTAGAATTTTCCTTTTCAACCACAGCAATAGATTTTGAAGGGCATTGAAACGAGAGACGACCAAAACCAAGACAATTAAAACATCTTTTCTTAGAATTAGTACTCCCTTGAGAAGAAGAATTATCACTAGCCCGAGATGATTTGTTTGGAGTAAAAATATTCTCTTGGGGGTTATTAGTGGACTTACCTTGATTTGCATCTACAACAGTTCTCTCGATCCGGGTTGAAGGAGCCATAGAAGATCTCATATAAGATCTCTTTTTCAACTCATCTTCCACCTGATAGGCAACTTGAACTACATCTGCCATGGTGTAAAGTCTACTTGCAGCTAAACCCATAGAAATTTGTGAATTGAGACCTTGCCTGTACATGACAATCATTACATCCTCAATCCATGGGAACTCTAATCTGGTGGCTAAGTTGTAGAACTTTCCAGTGTACTCCTCCACAGACATATTCCCTTGATTTAATTGTGTAAACTGTAAATGAGCTCGTTGCTTATAATTAGTAGGCACAAAGTAGCGGGTCATAGCAGTCTTCATATCATCTCATGATCTATCAAAGTGAGTTTGTTGGTACTTTACGCACCAAAGTCTTACTATACCCTTCAATTTTGATTCTGCAAAGAATACCTTCCTCTTATCGGTCAAACGATACCATCTGAAGAAGCTTTCAATGCTATGCAACCAATCCAGGAAAATCTCAGGATTATTGCCCCCGTGAAAATCTCCAACCTCTAATTTAACCCCTTTATCAAAATCAAACAATCTTGGATCTTCTCGAACTGGGCCTTGTGGTGGAGGGACTTGTGCGAGCATTGGTTGTTGATTGATAGCCGATGAGGAGGAATCATGATTTGCATGCATCTCCACTCCTTTACCCTTTTTATCTAGGACAATGGCCATCAATGCTTCCATATTTTCTTTTATCAAGGCGACAGATGCTTGGAGAGAATCCACTGATCCTTGGAGCGAATCATGTGCTTCAACTCTAGCACTTAACTCGGCATTGGTCACCATCTTGATTGGAGTAAAATTTAGATTTTTTTTTTTTTGAAAAGTCTGGGTCAATCTGTAATTTCAGAAAATTCTGGGGCAAAACTGTAATTTGTAAAACTTTTGGGGATGAAAGTGTAATTTCAAAAATTTCAGGGGTCAAATTTGTAATTTCAAAAATCTCAGGGGTCCAATATGTAATTTCAAAAGTCTTGCGTGGTGTTTGTGCAATGGTTTTTTTTTTTTTTCCCGTTGGAATCCAGAAAACTATTTGTTGAAAGAAAATATATTGACTTGAAAGGCTACTGAACAATAACACTAGGTAGAGAATAGGGCAGTAAAGTGTGATTAATGGATCGGAGTTTTGCTCTGATACCAAATTGATGTAGGACGGGAAGGACTGGAAATCACATAATAGAAAGAGAAGAAGAAAGAAGAGGGGGTGGAAGGGGTTTATCTCATCCTCGCAAGGAATCGGTGAAGAAACACACAAATCTCCGCAGAGAATACTCAATTCTTATTCATAATCTCTCTAATAAAAATAGTTGGGATTACACCATTATTTATAGGTCAAGTTCCCTACTAAAAATAAAAACTATTTTTCTACTAAAATACTAAAAGAGTTTCATAATCAAACTCTCAAATCTCTATCCTACTAAAACTCTATAATAATTTCCTAGTTAAACTCTAACTAATATTTCTAACCAAAAAAATACTCATAAATCAAATAATAATAATAAAATTATCAATTACACTTTCTTTTGGACCAAAAAATCCTAGTCTTTCGCCTAGTCTTCCAAAATCGATTATATTGGTCCAACCAACCAATGGGTGCGCCATCATTAGCCCTTTAAAAAAAAATAGAAGAATATGTTGCTCCCATAAATCCAAAGCATATTCTTGAGTCTTTAACCCAATCATTGATAGGACCAAAATAATTTTAGTCGATGGTTTTTGTTTATCTTATTTTGGCGTGAATAGCTTTGTTTATATTGAATATTTTGCTTTGCTATATTAGAAATTTGAATTTTTGTTTGTGTATAAGATTCCCCCCCCCCCCCCCCCCCCCCCGGGATAAAATCATGGCCCATCCATGGTTGTAGTCTTTTGGATTTGTATTCAATCTTCATTTGATTGAGAAGTATATATTGGGAATCACAAAATAAATTGTCCCAGGTATTACAAAGGAAAGATCAAAATATTGTGAATGATATGAAGTTAGTTTAAGTGTCTAAGTAATGACTCCAAATGATGAGGGAGAATGAACAGAATTCTTTACTTGATGATGTTTCTTTTCTTTTTTTTTTTGTGACAAACATGATATAGTTGTTTCAAACATGGATGATAAGTATCAAGCTCGAGGGTGATCAATGCGCAAAACTCTAGAAATGACAAACTTACATTACTATCGCATACGTCGAGTAATTTTATTCTGTTATTGATATGCAACTTTAAGAGCTAAATGATCGTTTCACAGAATCAAATACCGAGTTGCTTCTTTCTGTGGCTTGCCTAAGTCCATTTGATTCTTTCTCTGCTTTTGACAACAAAAAGTTGATTTATCTTGCTAAATTTTATCCAAATGAATTTTTTTCATTAGAGTTCATGAGACTTTGTGATCAGCTTGACAATTATACTGTTGATGTGCACTCTAGTATTGAATTTGCAAACCTCTTAGGGATTGGTGATCTGGCCTAAAAGATGATTGAGACAAAAAAAAAATTGTGGTATATCCATTAGTTTTTTTACTTGTGACTTTGGTATTAATATTACCAGTTCCAAGTAGGGGTGTCCACAGGCCGGGCAGGGTTAGGCCCCCAAAATTTTTTTTCGGGGCGGGTCTGGGTAGTGTACGCCCAAGCCCTTACCCAAGTGAGTTATCAGGCGAGCTGGGCTGAGCTTCATGTAGGCGGGCTTGCTGGGCGAGCCTGTGAGCAGGCCTGTGGGCAGGCTTTTTTATATACAACTTCATTTAAAAATAATGAATATTTTTATATCTTAATATTTGTGTAAATTATATTTTTGAATCAAAAGTAAAGTCAAAATGGATAAAAATAAAATAATGAATAATTTTATTTTTGATTAGGGGATGAACTACATCGAATAGAATGAATACATCCCAATTAGGTTGACACATACTCACTTATCTATCATTTGCATTACTCTACCCTTTAAAACTTGTATGCTTAATATATGGAAAACAAAATAATACATTATTTATAGTCTCTAAATTTTTAAAATTTCAAATTTCGACATTAGGAGATTTATTTCAAAGTTTCAAATTTAATGATCTAAAAGTATAACTTTTTTTTCAAAGGAAGGGTGGGCGGGAGGGCTATTGGGCCAGACTTCGGGCCGGGTAATGGGTTTGGGAGCAAACCCAAGTCCTTTTTTTTTAAGGATATTGGGTTCGGACTCAAGCGGACTAACAATTGGGTTTCGGGCCAATTTTTTCGGGCCGAGTAACAGGTCCCATGGGTAACTCGACCCATGGACACCCCTAGTTGCAAGTGCCACTGTCGAGAGAACATTTTCAGCAATGTAGATTGTGAAGACTAGATTGCATAATCGAATAGGTAATCAGTGGATGACAAATAGTTTGATTGCTTACATAGAGAAAGACATTTTCAATGACAGAGATAATGAAGTTATTATGCAATATTTTCAAAGTATGAAGACTCGTCGAGATCAATTATAAATGGATGTAATTAGCAATGGTTTTAATTAAACTTTTTTTAGTTTTTTTTTTGTTTGCATAGACTATGTATACTTACTTTTGGCCAATCTAAGTTTAATTAATTTTTGAGTATGATATATGATGTAAAATAAAAATATATCACATTACTTTAATTAATGTTGATAATGGTAAGTTTTCGGCTTGGGCCGCCCATCTGAAAACCCAGAACGTCCAACGGGCCCCCTGGTTACATGGCAGCCGAATGATCCATCTACAACCTACCCACCCCGCAATAAGAATGTGCCACAATCCAAAGAAGAGGGTCCAATGACATCTTGGTCAGTATGATCTTGCTCGGCCACGTCCAGCTCGAGAACAAGGGGCTCAGTACTCTTTAAATCCCGAACATCTCCCGTCGCGCCACGTGTCCAGGGGGGGACAGGGAGACAGTTTCTGGAGCCACTAGCGAACATGTACTCTCTAGTAAAAGAAATATTGGTGCACATTCAGTTTATGGATTGTGGGCACGATTTGCGTCAGGGTGGCAGGTACCACTACAAGACAAAGGAAGGGGGGAACCACAAAATCAGCAAAAGGAAGAAGAAAATCACAGAAAACCCTAGATGAATTACTTGTATAAATAGAACACTGTCACGCTATGTAAACTGTTCGGAAGAAATCTGTATTCACAAGGCACTGTAAGCAAAGACTCTAAGCCTAGAAAACCTACTGTAATTTTCTTATCCGAGTAATATAACCTTCAAGGAGCAAGAGTCTCAATTATAGTGGATGTAGTATTGGTCCTTCGGCTAAGGTGAACCACTTATATATTATTTTTTTCCAATTTCATCCCTCATTTCCCTGTTAATCCTGATATCCTTATTATCCTCATCATTGGATCTCAAATCCATGGTTCGGTACTTGGGCCGAGTTTTTCAAGCACTATCAACTTGGCGCCGTTTGTGGGAATGATTTTCATCGTTTCCTTCGATTTTTCTTTGTACATCTGTTGGTTTGATAGTTTCGACTCGAAATATGAGTAAGTTCAGAATGTAAAGGAGGCAGATGTAAGACACAATCTGTTAGGAACAAGGGAGTTAGACACTAAGTTCTAAGTAAGGATAACCTCAACATGAGAGGATAATCTACAAATTGAGAAAGGGACGCAAAATTACCAGAATGGTTCCCGAAGTAACTAAATCTCCAAATAAGAAAGCGAAACCTGAAACCCCACCAGGGAGGGTTAAAGGGATCCAGATCGAAGAAAAGAAGGGGAAGGAAATGACGTACCTAACCAGAAGCTAAAGTTAGAAGAACGAAAAACACAGAATCCTCGGACCACCAAGAACTTAAGACAGCTGCCTCAAAACCCAGAAGGAAGAAGAAGTAATGCGAAGAGATAGGAATTCGAATTGTCAGTAGGAAAGGCAAAGAGGTTTCCCCCTTCCCCTTTTTTTATACAAAACATTTATTACCACGATGGAATGTGGAGAAGGACGTGCAGAGGAAACCGCTTTAAGGGATCTTCTCCCATACGACATGTGTCCCACCTCGAGCATACCAGTACCATCAAAGCTAGCGTGGGCTAACCAAACACGTACTTAGGGCAGCACTAGCAATCATGTGAAGTCGTCACCCACAGAAGCAATCATGACCTTGGAAAAGACGAATTTAATCCCAGATCAGAGTTTGATGTCATCCTCGTGACCTGGGGCTGAGGGGCAACTGATAATGGTAAGTTTTTGGCTTGGGCCGCCCATCCAAAAACCCAGAACGTTCAACGGGCCCCTTGGTTACATGGAAGCCAAATGGCCCATCCGCAACCTACCCACCTCGCAATAAGAATGAGCCACAATCTAAAGAAGAGGGTCCAATGACATCTAGGTTGGTATGATCCTGCTCGGCCATGTCCAGCTCGAGAACAAAGAGCTTGATACTCTTTAAATCCTGAACATCTCCCGTTGCGCCACGTGTCCAGTGGGGGGGGGGGGACAGGGAGACAGTTTCTGTAACCATTAGCGAACACGTACTCTCTAGTAAATGGAATGTTGGTGCACATTCCATTTATGGATCGTGGGCATGATTTGCATAAGGGTGACAAGTACCACTACAAGACAGAGGAATGGGGGACCACAAAATCAACAAGAGGAAGGAGAAAATCACAGAAAACCCTAGATGAATTACTTGTATAAATAGAACACTATCACTCTATGTAAACGGTTCGGAAGAAATTTGTATTCACAAGGCACTGTAAGCAAATGCTCTAAGCCTAGAAAGCCTACTGTAATCTTCTTCTCCAAGTAATATAACCTTCAAGGAGCAAGAGTCTCTATTACAGTGGATGTAACATTAGTCATTCGGCTAAGGTGAACCACTTATATACTGTTTTTTTTTTCAATTTCATCCCTCATTTCCTTGTTAATCCAGATATCCTTATTACCCTCATCAGATCTCAAATCTACAGTTCGGTACTTGGGCTGAGTATTTTCGAACACTATCAAATGTAATAGAGGATAAAGTAAAACTTACGGTTTGAATGTGCCCCTCTTAGAACATATTCTTGACTCCACCATTGATCAATGAGATATTGATTCATATGTCCAAAATTACAAAAAACATTTGATAACTTCTTTCGAACAAACGAAAAGATTATAAAATATTTATCTCTTATGAATTCTTTAATTTCGGTGTGGATGACATGCATTCGACTAAACAAGAAAAATAATTAGTCAAGATACACGTAAGCTATCTCAGATATCTCTAATCTAATATTAAAAATAAAATTAAAAAATAACAGTAATAGTTGTGAAAAAATAAAATAAAAAATCAGAAATCAGGAAGCAAAGAGCATATTTCTTCCTCTATATTTCCGCTGCCGACCTGCGGAGAGGAGCCAAAAGGAGGAAGCAACGTGACCTTTTCCACCAAAATGGTTCAACGAATCTGAAACCGTCAATTCACACAGATCCAATGGTTGCCAACTATTAGGGTTTTGGAACATTCTGGAACAAAATGCCACTATAAAATTAGTCCCTTTAGCTCTTACCTACTCCTCCAACGCTACGTTTCGTAAACCCTAGTTCTCTCAAGTATTTGTCTCTCTCCTCTTTCTCTCGACGACACTATCAAAGGAGGAGAAGCAATGGCCGGAAAAGGAGAGGGACCGGCGATCGGAATCGATCTTGGAACGACTTACTCGTGCGTCGGTGTTTGGCAACACGACCGCGTTGAAATCATTGCCAACGATCAGGGTAACAGAACGACGCCGTCTTATGTTGGCTTCACTGACTCTGAGCGGTTGATTGGTGATGCTGCCAAGAACCAGGTCGCCATGAACCCTTTGAATACCGTCTTCGGTAAGATATGAGTTCATCTGTTTAATATATTTTCTTGTTTTAACTTGGATATTGGTAGTTCTACTAGGTTTATGTGTTGGTGTTTCTGATCTGTGAGACCTAGTCAAAGTTACGTCTTTATCTGTGTTCTTTGATGCGATTGCTCTCTAATCCACTTTTTTTGATTTTACCTGATGATATTTGCTTGCTAGATCTAATCAAGCACAGGTTTCTTTTAGCTGACTTGTCACAATATCTATTTTTCTATTTTTCATTCGTCGATTTTGAAGCTTCTAACCATGTGTAACTGTTGGTTCAGATGCGTTTTTATAACTTGTGTATGCTTCTGTCCACTTGAGTGCACATGATTTTATTTTTTACACAACTACAAATACCCGAAAAATAGCCCCTCTAGATATAGATCTGAACAATACTATTTGAACTCCAAAAGTTGACACCATTTGCTTATTCTATTAATCACTGTTATTGATTTAACTATGATCCCAGCATTTATGATCGATGGAGTTTTAACAAATGGTGTCAACTTTTAGAGGTCAAATAACATTTTCCTATAGATCTAGATGGTAGACCCGGTTGCGATCAGCTATACTTTTGTTTAGATGTTTTAGGTGGATCAAATCTGAACCTGAATTTAAAATTACTTTGTGCAAAGTTCTAAGCTTGTAAATCCTATTTGGTACTTTGTCGATCCTCTGTTCAGGATGTGTATTTGGCAATTTGCTGTGGATGTGAACTTCATCATAGATTAAAATTGACAGCCTTCTTGTTGATCCATCCTTGTGTGGATATAGTTTTGATCCTCCTCCATGAAGTTAACAAATGCTACATGAACATGCATTTTACTATTTTTATGACCAAAGACTGTAAACTTTGGTGGTTTCCATGTTCTATCTTGTATGATTTTTATGAACTTATTACATCTGAATACTATTCTGCGAGGCTTATATTGTGATTGCAATTCTAAGTTGAGTCTATATGTGTGTCTGTTTTTAGCTTCTATGAAAGTTCTTCGGTGTCCCTTTATGTTGCTATAAATCATTTATTTACAAACGAATTAATTTGCTATCTGCAGATGCGAAGAGGTTGATAGGGAGGAGATTTAGTGATGCCTCAGTGCAGAGTGACATCAAGTTGTGGCCTTTCAAGCTCATTCCTGGACCTGGTGACAAACCCATGATTGTAGTCAACTACAAGGGTGAGGAGAAGCAATTTGCAGCTGAAGAGATTTCTTCCATGGTTCTTATCAAGATGCGTGAGATTGCTGAGGCCTTCCTTGGTTCAACTGTGAAGAATGCTGTGGTCACTGTCCCAGCATACTTCAATGATTCTCAGCGTCAGGCCACCAAGGATGCAGGTGTCATTGCTGGTCTCAATGTGATGCGTATAATTAATGAACCTACTGCTGCTGCCATTGCTTATGGTCTTGACAAGAAGGCAACTAGTGTCGGTGAGAAGAATGTGTTGATCTTTGACCTTGGTGGTGGTACTTTTGATGTTTCTCTCCTCACCATTGAGGAGGGTATCTTTGAGGTCAAGGCAACTGCTGGAGACACCCACCTTGGAGGAGAAGATTTTGACAACAGAATGGTGAACCACTTTGTTCAAGAGTTTAAGAGGAAGAACAAGAAAGACATCAGTGGCAACCCTAGGGCTCTCAGGAGGTTGAGGACTTCGTGTGAGAGGGCAAAGAGGACTCTCTCATCCACTGCTCAGACCACTATTGAGATTGATTCCTTGTATGAAGGTATTGATTTCTATTCCACCATTACCCGTGCTAGATTTGAGGAGCTCAACATGGATCTCTTCAGGAAGTGTATGGAACCAGTTGAGAAGTGTTTGAGAGATGCTAAGATGGACAAGAGCACAATCCACGATGTTGTTCTTGTTGGTGGTTCTACCAGGATTCCCAAGGTTCAGCAGCTATTGCAGGACTTTTTCAATGGGAAGGAGCTCTGCAAGAGCATCAACCCTGATGAGGCTGTGGCTTATGGTGCTGCTGTCCAAGCTGCCATTTTGAGTGGTGAGGGGAATGAGAAGGTGCAAGACCTCCTGCTCTTGGATGTCACCCCTCTTTCCCTTGGTTTGGAAACTGCTGGTGGTGTTATGACAGTGTTGATTCCCAGGAACACCACTATTCCCACAAAGAAAGAGCAGGTCTTCTCTACCTACTCTGATAACCAGCCTGGTGTCTTGATTCAAGTTTATGAAGGTGAGAGAACAAGGACCAGGGATAACAACTTGCTGGGTAAATTTGAGCTTTCTGGTATACCTCCTGCTCCTAGGGGTGTTCCTCAGATCACAGTGTGCTTTGACATTGATGCCAATGGTATACTCAATGTGTCTGCTGAGGACAAGACTACTGGGCAGAAGAATAAGATCACCATTACCAATGACAAGGGTAGACTTTCAAAGGAGGAGATTGAGAAGATGGTTCAGGAAGCAGAAAAGTACAAGTCTGAGGATGAAGAGCACAAGAAGAAGGTTGAGGCAAAGAATGCTTTGGAGAACTACTCCTACAACATGAGGAACACAGTGAAGGATGAGAAGATCGGCTCCAAGCTTCCCCCAGCTGATAAGAAGAAGATTGAGGATGCGATTGACCAGGCCATTCAGTGGCTAGATGCTAACCAGCTTGCTGAGGCAGATGAGTTCGAGGACAAGATGAAGGAGCTGGAGAGCATCTGCAACCCCATCATTGCCAAGATGTACCAGGATGGTGCAGGTGGTGACATGGGTGGTGCCATGGATGATGATGGTCCTGCTGCCGGTGGTAGCAGTGCTGGTGCTGGTGCTGGTCCTAAGATTGAGGAAGTGGACTAAGATGTTCGTTGTTCTCTCTGTTGGGGTTTTTCAAGTATTTGGGATATTGATTTATAAGTTAATGCGCCTATCCAACTTTCGAATTTTGGATAATTTTGATGTTTCCATTTTGGGCTTTGAAAGTAATATTTAGTTTATTCAAAGCCACATTGAAGCTAATATAATGGCTTCTAGTTTTCCATTTCTCTCAATGCTAATATACTATTTGGTTTTCAACTTGAGCATTATGAATGTCGTTATGTTGTTACAGGAGCTGATGTTCTATATCTATCTGCAGATTCTTCTCTGTTTAGAGAATCTCCGACATTTGCTAAAATTTGAATCAACAGTAAAAAGTTTAATTTAATACAAAGAATTTTAATGGATAAATTTAAATTTAAGGAGGATAAAATATGACTATTAGATATTTGAAGAATATAATTTAATCATTAATGATTTGAATAGAAGTTGGAGTTTTTCGAGATTCAAAATTTCATTGATTTAGAAAAAAATATTCATTGTAACGATGATATTATGTCAACATTACAATATAATATTATCAACTAATAATATGTAAACAAATAGTGCAGTGAACCTTACAAAAGTCAATAACTATCCATCTATGTAAGCAGATAACTATCTACTCTTCGTTCATATAAGTTAATAACTACCTAAGTAAGATTCATTGTGTCCATTTGAGGTTTTATTATTGATTGATGATACTATGTCATCAATGTTGATGTGGTATCACCGTTATATTGAAATTCTCTTGTTTGTTTTACAATGATTCGACGTTTCCTTCATATGGACAACCTGTAAAAGATGCACCTTGTTTTGAGATGATTGAAAACATTTTCGTCCACTCATTTTAATACTTTTGAATAACTAATCTAACCAAACACTGTATTGAATTTGATACTTATTATCTTACTTTTAATACTGTACTTAATAAACACTTGATTATAATTGATATTATATTTATTCCTTATTTAATCTTAAATTTTATCCATCTATTCAGGATTGTCTTGTATTTCCTAATATAATCCCTCTTTTTTTAAATAGGACATCCAAGTGACTCTTAGCATCATAAGAGAGGTGTATTAAGCCCTTTATAGCCACATATATAATATTCTCTCTTATCAATTAATCACTGATAATCAATGGTTAATTGGTGGCCAATTTTGTGGTGCACTGAGGGTTAAAGCTTTACTATAAGCATTAGGAAGAACCGGATTAGATAATGTCGTTCATCCCTTACTCATCCATTCAGTCATTGAACTAATTATAATGATAATATCTCCTCACCTCATGTTTAGTTCAAGTATTAAGAAATAGTGGGTCCCACATTTATTCATGCAATACTTGATTTAAATGGAGCATTAAATGATGGTATAAACATTAAATTATTAAAAAATCTTCAAGATAAAAAATAATATTTATATCCTAAAGATATTTGAGGACAAAAATGTCTTTTGACCAAATACATCTCAATTGAACTATTTAAACTCAATAAAAAGGTGGGTTTATTTAAGAGACTGTATGTAGTGTTAAATAAACTATTCATCCGACCCAGTATTATTTTTAGGTGATAATATGGGGCCCAAAATATGAATTCAAACATGAGTATAAGAGGAATAAGATGGCCCGACATTATCTTTTCGAATCTCTCTTTACTAATATCTAAAGCAAACAGACCCCCATTGTAGCTTGTGTGGGATTTGTTTGGTCAATTATATGATCACAAGTGCATTGAAGAGCAATGGTAATATATTTGGTATAAGGATCTTTCATTCCACCACATTTAAACCCCTTATTTTCAAAATTTATGGTAAATTACATTCGGCACCCCCTGATGTTCATTCTCTGAACCATTGCATGTCCTTCTTCTGCATTTACTGTCTCTTAATCCATATACTTAGGAATTTTGGTTGTTTGGATCCTTTTTGCAGTATTTTATCACTAGTTGTAATATTACTTATGATCAGATGCATCTCATCAGAGCCGTTGATCTTCACTTCATCTTGAATTTTGAGGCATCGTAAGCATTGTGGGTATAAACATCAAGATCATTCATATACACGCACTGTCACCTTACTTATTTACAGTATGTATGGAAAAATTATGGCAGATCATTCAAAATAAAGTTGATAAAGGTTTATGGAGAGGCATTAAAACCTCTAGGAAAGGTCCTATCATTACCCATCTTCTTTTTGCTGATGATATCATCCTCTTCTCTAGGGCTACGGAAAAAGATTGTGACATGGTTAAAGCAGTCTTGGATGATTTTTGTTCTATCACAGGTCAAAAAGTGAGTATGTCAAAGTCTAGAGTATTTCTCTCCTAATATTAATAAAAGTCATGCACTTCATCTTGGGCGGAGAAGTGGAATCACATGCACAGAAGACCTAGGTAAGTATCTAAGCACTCCTATCATCTATGAAGCACGAATACGGATACGAGATATGAGTATGATACGATACGGATACGGCGATACGACAAAGTCTAAAAAAGTAGGATACGGGTACGGCCAAGATACGGTGATATTTATTATTTTTATTATTTTCAACCAACTTAATACTTATATATTTTGGTAGTTCTTTAACATATAATAAGAAAAATTAGTAATTCTTTTTAGTTTCAAGAAAATATATATCGTATCGTTGTGGTATATTCACAAAGTGAAGTGACTAATTAAAGGAATCAAAACTAATATTTACCTAGTATTTAGAAGTAATTTTGCTAAAATTATAATGTAATAACTTTATTTTATGCTCTTTTGACTTGTAATTGTAGATAATACTTAAAAAACACTCATGTACCTTTGAAATAATATGAATTTTTTGTTAATGTATTGTATGGTATGTGAATTCGAAAAGAGATGTTAAAAGTTTAACTAAAAAATTATATATGTTGCTCGACTACAAAAGTATCTATGAAGTATCCTAATATTTAATTATTATCGGATACGTAGAAGGTGTATCCGATACGTATCATCGAGTATCCGACGAGTATCGTATCCGATAAAGTATCCGATACGGGTACGTCAACCTCAACGAAGTATCCGTGCTTCATAGCCTATCATTCATAGGAGAGTAAGTAATGATCACTATAACTCTTTGATTGGTAATATTCAAAAGAAATTGAGTGGGTGGAAAGTTAAGAACCTTTCACTGGCAGGAAGAAATACTCTTGTGCAAGCTGTTACCTCTACCATCCCTACCTACACTATGCAAACCTCTTGGTTACCTCAGTCCATTTGTGATAAAATTGACAGGTTAAACATAAATTTCCTTTGGGGGGATACTGATGAGAGAAAAAAGGTTCACTTGATTAATTGGGATACTGTCTGCTCCCCTAAGAAGCTTGGGGGACTGGGTTTGAGGAAATGTAGGGAGAACAATCTTGTTGTTCTATCTAAACTGGGTTGGAAATTGCATTCTGAGAGTAAATCTCTATGGGTTGATGTTGTTAAGAATAAGTACATGAATCCTTCCTCGAAAGATTGGCCAATTAAATCTAATGCTTCGCCAATTTGGAGAGCCTTGTTAAAAACCAGTCATGTTGTGAAGGAGAATACAAAATGGCTTATTGGTAATGGTTTAAATGTCTCGCTGTGGAATGATTGGTGGACAGGTGATAGCCCACTCCATAGCAGGATGCAGATTCCTTCTTTAGCCGACCCTAATAGCACAGTGGCGGAGATCATCCAGAAAGTAGGTACGTACCTTCCCCCTGACACTATCTCTGATCTCTTGCACTCTCCTCTGCCTCTTGAAGGCTCCCATGATGACTCTCCTTCCTGGGGCCTTACAAGCAATGGGAAATTCACTATTAAATCTGCTTATAACTGGATCTCTAATCCTAATCTAAGCCAGCATTATGGTTTTAACTGGAATTGGCTTTGGAAGCTTGGGATACCACAGAAAATTAAGCTCTTTCTATGATTGGTCCAAAGCGATAGACTCCTCTCGAACTCCCTGAGGTTCAAGAGAAACCTCACGAACGATCCCTCCTGTGAGAGATGTAAGGCTCATAATGAGAGCACAATTCATATTCTGAGAGACTGCCCAAAGGCTGGTCTGGTCTGGGGATCTTTCCTCAACAGAATAGATCTCCAACTGGATCAATCTTTTAAAGATAGAAATCAAGGAAGCTTGGGTAACATAAAAACCCCCCCACATATCATTGCTAAGAAAGTTTGGACACTGGCTCGGGACTCATTTGATGCTTTCAATGACTCCCAAACCAGTGGTATCCCCATCCCCCCTAATCTCATTGGTTGGTCTTTTCCTCCTGCAGGTTGGATGAAGATGAATGTGGATGGTAGCTCGAAAGGGAACCCTGGTCCAGCTGCAATAGGGGGACTGCTTAGAAATGACCAAGGAAGATGGCAGCTTGGCTACTATGGAAAGCTCAAGGACTCCTCGAGCCTTCAAGCCGAATTGTGGGCTATCTACCAAGGCCTCAAGATTATACAATCAAAGAACCTTGAGAAAGTGATCATAGAGACCGACTCTTTGGATGCCCTCAACCTAATAACTGCTAGGTTGGAGGGTCTCCACCCCGAAAGGAACATCATTGCCAATTGCAAGCTTATAATGGGGTTGACTAATACCCCCATTCTCCATACACTGAGAGAAGGAAATTTTTGTGCTGATAAGTTGGCAAGCCTGGGAGGGCTTCAACATGATTCTTTTGTGTTTTTGAATGACCCACCGCCTGTGTTGGGACAGCTTCTTTTGAATGACCTTGCTTGTATCTCTTTTGCTAGGGGGTTTAGATAACCCTTTGGCCTTTTCCTATGTACCCAAAAAAAAAAAAAAGTACAATATCAAATTGCATAAGATGACCTCTTGACAAAAGACTGAGCTAAATCTTATTCTTTTCTTTCCCATGCAAAAGACTCAAAAGTTCCTTTAACGTCCCTTTGTGCCACGACCACCTTGTTTTTCTACATAGTATAGAAACATATCCACCAACAATAGTATCTGTTCATCAATCTCCACCCTGAAAACTTCTCCGATCTCTTGCCGGAAAATGAATTCCCACCAAATACAGATTAACACCACCCCAAAGACCACCGGCATCACACACAAGGGCGGAGCCAAGATTTTTGTTTATTCCGAGCTAAGCTAAGCATTCATACGACTAACAAAATACAAATGTAAACTCATAAACATATATACAATAATACAAATATAAACTCATAAACACTTACTAATGAAATTGGACTCTTCGATCCTTCCTAGAACAAAATGCATCTATTATTGAATCTGTATCGATTGCTTCCATTATTTTTCTTTCAATGTAAACAAGTAATGAATCAGTCAAATACTCATCTTCCATCTTGTTACGAAGAGTACTTTTGGCATGTTTCATGGCTGAAAATGCTCTTTCTGAAGTTGTCGTAGAAACGGAAAGAGTTAAAATAAGACGAATCAACCTATCAATCAAATTGTAGGACTTTGCCTTATTTGTTTCTACTAAACCACGACATCATTCTGAAATTGTAGACATACTTTGAAACCTCTCAAGGCGAACCACATCAAATCGATAATGATCCAGTTGACATTTCAAATGATGCATGTCTTGTCTGTCAAAATCAGCTGCATAAAATTTCTCAGCAAGTAAACAAATATGATCAGGATTGAAAGATTTAAAGTTGTCCTGAGGATCTAAAGCAGAGCTGAGCATAAGCAATTCCATTGTCTCTTCATTGAATCTACTATGTAACTCTTCTAACTGATGATCAATCATAACATTAAATATGTTCATGTGATAGTAATGATCAACTGTAATGTTATCATTCTGTTGACATGAACATCTTGCCCCTTTGTACTGAGTGCTCATATCAGGTATATCAACATCAAATTTCATGTAAACTGATTTCACATGGTCAATGAGATAATCAAAACCTTCTGCTCGCAAGGTTTGAAGCAATGATTTTGTCGATGAGACTAAATTCATTGCATTCAAATTATCTAATGATTTGTGTTGCAATGCCCGACAAAGTATATTCGTAATCCCCATAATCTTGTGCATAAGATGCAATATGAATATGAAATCGAAGGACTTCATTGCCATTAAAGAACCACTAGCTTCCCCACGAATTGTATTTGAAGATCTTTCGTTAACCATACATTCAAACACACTAATGATAACATCATACATATCTATCAGACCGTAAGTGGATTCAAAATGTGAGCTCCAACGAGTAGTACCAGCTCGATGCAAATTACCCATCTGATTAGCCCTTTTACCTGTCTCTCGTTCACCACTAGCTATCCCCTTTTCAATCTCAGTAGCTTGGGTAGACCGCAGCTTTGTATGACGCTTAGGAGAAACACTAATAAGATTGACAATGCATGTCAATTTGGAAAAGAATTATCATATTGAAATCTCATCTTCAGCAGTTGCAACTAATGCAAGTTGTAAACGATGAGCAAAGCAATGAATATACTATGCATACTCACAATCATTGCAGAACAAAGCTTGTAATCCATTAAATGCACCACGCATGTTGCTAGCACCATCATATCCCTGACCTCGTAAATCTCGAATGTGCAAATTGTGTCGAGTAAGAAAAACAAATCAACAAGACAACAATGATTCTACTATTCTAGTTAAAAAATAATCAACAGAAAATCAGAGAAATCAACCCAAATAACGTCTGAATATATGATCAAGGAGACAAGGAATGAGTCATAGTACCTCACACAACTTAGGCGTAATCCCTGTTTGTGGTTCTTGGAAGAGGATTAGTCGAGTAGAACTAGAGGACGAATGGACGATACAGACGAAATCGAGGTGCTTGGCGTTGGCGTAATCCCCTCTCTGTTCAAAAGCCTGAAAACCCTGAAAAACTCTTTCTTTCCATGATTATTGGGGCTTAAGCCTTAAGGGCTTTGGAAAATTCGGCTAATGATTAGTGATTTAGTGGGCTGGTACTAGTAGCCTTGTATGAAAGTGGTAATTTTTTTTTTTTTTAACTCTGGGCTTTAGCCTACCGTAGCCCACTAATGGCTCCGTCCTTGATCACACGGCCCGTTACTATGTCCATAAGGTCCATGAAAGTCTCTCCACTAGGTTCTCTAAGCTCGTGTGTTCAATATTTATAACCCTTCTTTCAATTATGGGCATTATAACATTCATTTTGATGGTGCCTAGAAAATGGCACCACTAGACAATGGCAATCTGGTCAAAGTAACTAGACTATCTTGAAAACGTAAGGCGAATACTATCTAAGGTAAGAAACCCAAGTTGATCTAGGATGACCTCAAGGAGAATCATGTGGGTTGCCCCATAAACGTCGCAAGATCGGGACAATTGACTGAACCGACCTTCCTTCAAGCGAACGGATGTCCAGAGGACAACTCGGCTTAATGCTTACTCAGTAGATGACAAACTCCACCAGAGCATTACAAGATCGTCATAAGTCAAAGGTGGACGACATGTCATCTTGCTTTCACAATAAATTCTAGAAGGCTGCATCACTCTTATTCTCCGTGTAGGAATGATGAAAAATAGGAATGATGAAAAGTAGGAGGGATACATTTTTTATCCTTCAAGGAAAGAAAGTAGAAATGATACACTTTTCTTCTTTTGTGTTTGGTTGGATGGATGAAAAATAAAAATGAATAATTTTTTTTTTTTTGGGTTCTGACTAAGATTAGGATTGACAATCGAGTCGTGTCGTGTCAAATTCGTGTTGAGTTATTATGAATTTATGTCGAACATTAGTCAAACATAACTCAACTCATTTAACTAATTATGTCGTGTCGTGTCGTGTCGTGTCGTGTCGAGTTGCGAGTTGACCTGTTTATTTTCGTGTTGTGTTCATGTTCATATTCGTGTTGACGCACATAAACTTTGAATAAAAAATTTAATGCTAATATTCTATTTTTACTTAATTGAATCCATGTTAATATTTTTTCTACAAACTAAAAATTAACTTAAATAAATATAATAATAATAATAAGTAAAAATATCTTTTTTTATATAATAATTATGTCAGTGCTTAATAAATAGTTACAAATAATTAACATTTTATATCTATAATACTAGTTAAACATATAATTTTCGTGTTAATTTCGTGTTACCATACAAACAAGAAAATAGAGAAAGTGTTTATTTTTAAATAAACGGGTTGATGGTGTCAATTTTGAGTTTGACTAATTGAACTGAATATAAATTTTTTATATTTCTTGTTCGCATGTCAGGTCATTTTCAAGTTTGTGTCATAAAATTTGTGTCGAGTTTGAGTCGTGTCATCGTGTTGAGTTGAAAATTTTCACCCCCTAGTTAAGAGGGAATTTTTTTTTTATTTAAAATTTTTATTTAAAATTTTTAATTTTTAATTTTTAATTTTAAAAAATATATATATATGAATACATATTTTATTATTGTATATATATATATTAAAAGATATATAGACAAATAAGATACATTTCAACACAAATAATTAACTTTCCATCCGATTTTGGAGGAATTGATTTTGGTGAGTTGGAAGGAAAGTTAATCTATTCATTTTTCCATCATTCTTTACCAAACATGATGTTTTATTTATCCCTCCAACTTTTCATCCTTCCAACTTTTCATATTTCCATTTTTTCATCATACCAAACAGAGCATTAGAGAATGTAGCCTCTAACGGCCTAGAAAATATAAATTCAAATGATTCAAATATTCCCTCAACAAAATCCTAACAAACTAAGGGACCACTCGATGATAACAACATTATCACTTATAAATACCAAGGCCTAACTTATGAAAGGGCAGGAGAAATATATTGTAATCCTTCTTCTCCGAAAAATATACAAAGTCTTCAGGACCAAAAGACTCCATTAGAGTAGACTAGGGGTGCAACTCGGGCGGGTTGCGCGGGTTAAACAGTCAACCCTAGCCCAACCCTAGGTATATAATTTTCAACCCTAACCCTAACCCTAACCCTACCTCGGGTTGAGGAACTCAACCCGAGCACTGCCCGAGGTTAATTCGGGCGGGCTCGGATTGAATTCGGGTTCACTGCAAGAGAGACAGAGAGAGGGAGAGAATAATTACAAATTCATAAAACAATCCATATATTTCATTTATAACAGTGCACGATTATTAATCATCTGCTTTCACACCAAAAAACTAGTGATCTCAAAGCACAATCCCAGAAAATATAGAAATTAGACCCATAAAAACATTAAACTTAAAACATCACACTATCACCACTAATCACGCATAACATAGTAGCAAACAACAAGAAACAGAAGACGATGGAGTAAAAATGAAAAAAAGTGCTAATGCTTTATATGTATACAATTATTTTTTAATTTGTCGGGTTCGGGTTGTCGATGCCTCAACCCGAGCCCGGCCCAAATTGAATTCGGGTTGATATTTTTTGACCCAAGTCCAACCCAAGTATTAAAAACTCTAACCCAAGTCCTAATTTTTCGGGTTGGGCTCGGGTTGAAATCGGGTTGCCCAACCCAAGTTGCACCCCTAGAGTAGACTAATCAAACTCCATAGCCGTCAGCCATTTTCTCTGTTTTATTTTAATGCTTGCTAGAACCTCCTGGCTATGACGAATTAACCAACAACCTTCACACACTCACCGGAGCAATACCACCAAGCCTTGAGCTCCTTAGTTCAAGCACTAGGCTTGTATTCTGAATCCAGACATCACATTTTATGGCTGAGTTTAAGCACCACTCACCAATTTGTCGCCATGGCAAGTTTTGGCTTGGCATGTAAATAAAACATAAACTAAAAACAATTCGACTAATTATACTAATAATAAATGTGTTAGATTAGCGTCAAATACTAATAATTTGATTTCGACATAACAAATCAATCTTTTAGCATCTCTGTGAAACAAATCTGTTTGAGCGAAAAGAAAATTTTGTGTCGACTCTGACTTCTCTAGTTCTACAAAATGATATAAATATGATACAAATATGATTTAAATTCAAAAATGACGACGACCATAACGACAAAACATGACAAGACTTGATTGGAAGAATCCGTTTAAACTTATTAGAATAGAGTAAGGTTATTTAGACCTAAAAATTTGACTTAATGATATAATTTCATTGTAATTATTGAATTAACATCAAATTTCAATGTTTGATAGGACTCGCACCCTTGGAAAAAGCTAAATTTTCCAAAGGCTAAAGGCTCTCATTTGGAAACCATCCTCAAGCTCTCCCTATAAAGCCTTCCCCTCGTTTGAAGAAAGCCCTTTAATTCTGTCCTTGATATAGTTTTATTCCTAACAACTAGGACACAACTCAAATTCCAATTCTCTTCCCCACAGTCATCAGATATTTTTCAGCCGACAGTTGCAATGAAACTTCCTACATCATTACCAATGCCAGGCCTTTGTCACCCTTCCAACTCCAAGATCAACATCAACAATAATTACGATCCCCTCTCCCCCTCCCCCACTAACCAAAAAGTACCAATAATTTAACCAACTCAACCGACTCTATCTAGTTGCCTACTTCTCCAAGCCCTTTGGCAAAAACCCACCATTTTTTAAGACAAAAGTCAATGGCATGCAAAGAGACTGTCTTCGTAACTAATAGTTTGGCTAACAAACTTAAACAACAAAAAAATAATGTCAAATTGGTTTGATCGAAAATAGAGTAGGTGTTAATTAGTGCTACTATCTCAAGATCTTACCTTTGAGTACATTGTTCAAAAAATGGTACATGGTTGAAAAGAATCTCCATCATCTATACCAAGATAATAGAATTTGACTCAGCTTCCACCATTAATCACCAATGATTCGATCAGTTCTCAAGTAAAGTAGTATCTAACAGTTACTCCAACTAATCTCCACATTTCTCAGCGGTACACAAACATTGGCTATAAAGATGAGTGGTCCCTTGCACAGTAGATAGGCACCAACACTAGTAGTAACTACCTTTCCTGAGAAGTATCTTTCCCTCCTCAAAATCATGAGGAAGTAATACCTTAGCATTCTGTACTCTATAATGGTGATATACCTTCGTGCACTGAGCGACCTTTTTGGTCTCTCTAAAAACCCATATAAACAACACAGCCCACAAAGGAATCAAGTCGACATGATGTATTGTCTTGCATCATAAGAGAGGAAGTCCAATGACTTTTTTGAAGGGGATGGTGGTGGTGGTAGTGGTGTGTTCATAGTATTCGGAGGCTAGGGTAATGGAGAAGAAGACAACAGGAGGGTTCCCCCGATACTCATTAGCTCTAAAACAAAAAAAATTTCACACAAAACCAAAAAAGAATCAGCTTTTTTATTTTAAAAAAAAAAACAATGAATGCATAAAAGTCAAATCCACAAGTCATCCCTTCGTTAGTGCCTATATTGAAGAAATAAAATGATGTGCGAGAGGAAAAGGTTTCACACATCTGCAAAATAAATAGATTGCAGAATATATAGCTCCTTGTTTGAACGAGCGATTCAAAGACATGTTCAATGTTGGGAGCTGCTTACAATCAAAAAGGAAGCAAATGCATAAGACAAAAAACCATAGCAATTAGGGATGAAAAACGAAACAACTAAAGTGATATGCATATTTAGTGTTCCATAGGCTACACTGGCACAAATGAAGCACCAACCATAAGTTCTTCCAAGTATGCTTCTCAGGTCAACATAAGATCATTACCTCCAAGGTGAGATCGAAGGCAAACACGAACCTCATGTTCTTCTGGCCCCTCACGGAGTTTTGGCACCAAAATCTCAAGCGCTGTTCCAGGTGCGTCATAATATGCTTCTATATGGGCGTCTTCAGGAATCCGGGTTGAAAGTGGGATTTCTCTGATGAATTCCCCTTGAGGGCAGTGTTCTGACAATGGATCTGTAAGCTTGAATGTCCTGTCATGTCTCTTGATGAATGGCATACAAGATGTGCTCAAGCAAGATATCTTTATGATCCCATGTGTGAGTGTGTTCCGCCAGGAAACTTTTACCCTTTGAAGATCGACGAAGGGCAAACTAATAATGAGCAAATAACCGTCTTCATCCTCATATATAGTCTTTGCAGCTGTGACAGGTCCATAAACATTCCTCATTACCCCACTAAACTCATTCAACCAGTGAGGATCATTGGGGTGGATTTCCAAATCTGGAACTCGATCAGAAGGGGTAGTAACCGCCAAATAGCAATCATCATCATTTCCATGTGGGAAAAAGTCCTTCCTCCTCTTGTTGTTGTTGGGAGGTGATAGCTCCATTGCATCCCCATTGCTGTGGTTAGATGGCTGAGTTGACAGATTCAGCACAGAACCATTAAGCAATTTCTTTGAGTTGCCATGTGGGTGACTCTTTATTGGGGGCGGCGGCCTCTCAAGTTCAAACTCAGTGTTAGGAAGGTTTCTCCACGAACTAAAATCACCAGCTTCTGGTGGAACTGTGAAGTTCAGATCCTTCCCTGTAAGTTCCATCCACCTTTTGCGCTCATCTTCTTCAAGACCCATGAGATTGGGGGATGGAACAACTTCAATCCCATGAACGCACTGTGGGTTTGAGAGGCCCCTGTAGTGCTTCCGTTGCATTCTATGAGATCGGACAAAACCCTTATCAACACTAAATGGAAAGGGACGCTCTCCTTGACGAGAATGCCCATTCATGTAACTCCTGAGTTGCATCTTACCCAATGCATTCTCGGGCCTTTCCTTGAAAACCCACATGTACATATTCTCCATGTCATGCTGAACCATGAATATATCAAGCTGGAGATCAGATTTATCGAATCCAGAAACTCCATTGCTGTCCCTTATAATCTTTGCCTTCGATTTCTCATTCAAAACAGGCTTGAAGTAAAAGCTAAAGAAAACCCAAGCACCCCATATGCTATCTACCCTTTTCACACCTTTCCTTCCTACCTTTGGGACACTATGAAAAGTTTCAGTCTCATACACTTGGGATGCAAGGCCAACATCAAGAATATCACAGGGTTCCGAATTCCACGACTGGGGAGGAGGGCTACGCTCAGCTGATAGGGGTAAATTGATATCAGGCGGAAGGGTTAGGAGAATCTGGCGGTTCAACTCAAGGTCTAATTCGTCATGGGACGATGAGGTACTTGAATCCATTGACAAGAGGGTGGATGGGTGATGGTTTTCCATTGACAAAGCTTTGAGAAGAGAATCTACCATTTCACAAAATCTAAATTGGTTTCAGTGCTAATTCGGATGGTGGGTTTCAATTTTTCATCCCCAACAAGATTTCAACAAACGAGTAATCTTGTAAACACCTTTATCATAGTATTCCAAATTATAACCCTCCACCTCCTTCAAAACCTTAGATTTATTCATCCCAAAACTACTGGCCCCAAAGCTCAGAGCCCAACCACATTTAAATCGGCAATAATTAGAAATTTTCTAAAATCCTAGGTCAGAAAGAGTGATAAAAGATTATCAATCCAATAAACCTATAAAACCAAGAAAAACCAACTAGATCCATAAACCCCAGTTTTCATTCCAAATGGAAAGCTAAAAAAATAGAATTTTTGGAGAACGAAGAGGGTTATTAAGAGAGAAATCAAGAACAAGATGAAGACATGGAAGACCCAGAACACAAAATAAAAACATCCCCAAAATATCTGGCTATAAAGAGAGAGAAAAGAAATAAACTAGATGAAGACTCTATCTAACCCGAACCCAAGAATCTCCTTAAACCCTTCAAAACAGGTGAGAAAAACTGAACCACAGCCATCTAAATCCAATCCACAAGTCTTATAACAATCGTTAGAAGATAGAATAGATACAGAAAATCTGTATCTTTGTAGAGACACAAATATTGATAACAGAGATTTATATGATGATAATATTTACCAATCTATGAAGCCAAGGCCCAAGAAAAGGATCAAATCAGATGGGATCTTGGAGGAGTACCTTTTGGGATAAGCTTTCATAACTAAGATCCCACGTAGACTTGAACATTCTGAAGAGTCGATGGCCCTCAAAATCCTCATCCTCTCTCCAAAAAAACTATTAAAACCTTTCACAGAAACTTAAGACACACTCTCTCTCTCTTTCACTTTCTTCTCAGAAGATTTGTCAACAGATTCATAGAGAAAATCGACGGAGAGTCAAGCATGAGAGACTGGTAGACGCGTTTTTGAGCTGTTTGTGTTGAGGTTATGAAAACGTCCCTGTGGAATGGGAATATAGAGGTGGCCCCAGGTGGGTTTCCCATGTGTGATGTAGAAGCCTCCACTGGATAACACCCATCGTCGTCATCACCGTTACCAAACGGTGACGGTGCATATGAGTGTGTGACACTGGGAAGGAGGAAAGAAGGGAAAAGAAGGGGGGGGGGGGGGGATTTGGTTTCTGTCACTCTGGTGAATAGAGTTTGGAACTGTAACCAACTTGATAATTTAATACTACATGACAGCAAATGTATTATAAAATTATAACAAGATTAAGGTATTTGATTTTAAAATTAAAAGTCGTCTCACACAATGCATAAAATTTATAATATCTCTTTATCGTTATTATTATACGTTACCCTCTCCTTCCACACCACTTCCACCCATACCTTTGATTCTTAAAATATGCCGGTTTTACCAATTTAGTCATTATTTTATTAGTTTTATAAATTTGATCTCTAATAAGATAATTTATTAAATTTTTTGACTGGAGTAATCACTTGTCATTCTTTCAATCAGTATCATGTGACCAACATGTGCTCATTCTGACAAAAACTTAACGATCCGTTTGTATAAGAATCATTTAAACACGATGAATACATTAAGAACCAAATTGATAAAATTGATATTTTAGGGACTAAATTTACAAAACGTACATACTTTATCGACCAAAAGAATTATTAATCCTAAAAAACGTAAAATAATTAATAAAGATGAAGAGAAATTCAAATGTAAAATAGTTATCAAAAGTAGAAAATGGTTATATAGAGTTCATGTTAGAATATAATTCAATTGGAGGAGGTCACTTAATAATTCAAAATTAGAAAGAAAAAAAAAGATTTTGAAGAGGAAAAACTTTTCATACACTCCCTCTTCTAAAGTGTTTCTTTTAATATATAGTATAGATTCTTATGTCACTATTACTATACAACATGTTGTGTTATTCTCAAATCGACACCATTTTGGGACCACCACATGGTATTGTATAACATAGGAGCTCTTTCTTGGATAGCCCCCTTAGATATGCTTAATGAATAGGTTAAAAATAATTTGAGAGTAATGCTATTGTGATAAAAAAATTTGACCTAATTTATTTATTTAATATGTAATTTCATTATAACTGTTAAATTAATACCAAATTTCAATATTTAATGAAACCTATAGTCATCAATTCAATAACTACAGTGAATTATGTCAACAAATTAAGTTAATAAATTAAGTTTTAATAGAATTACTCATAATGTAATTAAATTCGACATAAACCTAATTATGTATGAGTACAAATCAAATGTAATACGATACTACTTTCAATATATTACATAGAATACAAACGCTTGTCAACTCTAATGGGAACCCGGGTACACTATTCATATTTTTTTTTTGTTCAATGGTCGGGGGGTGTCCAGGTCCTCCCTGGTTCGGTCAAAGGAAGACAATCTATGTCGGGACTAGGGTATTCATGAGAGATAAATCCCTCATGGTCTAGTTTTAAGGAATTGTCAAGATTCGAATTCAAAACATTTAGATTTATAACTCATCCCTATTATCACTTGAGCTATCATTTTAAGTCATACTATTCGCATTGTGTTGGCTCTCATTGTCTCATTTTTCCACAAGGATTATTCAATGCTTGTAATGGCAATGGGGGTTTAATGTTTAGTGCTAGCTAGCTAGTCGTTTACTTGTACAAATTGGTGTCTTCATAGTAAATCTTTGACATGGCAATGACTTTCTTCAGCCTATTTAGAACAACTTCAAAGTTTAAATCCCACCTTCCGCTGGTTGAACCATGTGGTGGAAGAGTGCAATTTGAACAGATTAATCATATCCAAGGTTAGCCCTTGTGGTATTTTTATATGTATAGTATTTTATATTGAGGTCTCGGGTTTTTTGGACCCGATTCAAATTAGTGAATTAAGGGTAAACATGAATTGATTATTCATTTTCCGTTAGACTTGTGCTAACTCAAGAATTAAACTCGATTTGAATCTAATTTTATTACAAAAATTATAGTCGAATTTCCACATGATTGACCCAAGTTTCGACCTGAGTTATGCAACTCAAGTGCAAAAAATTAAGCATGAGAACGTTATGACCTAAGGTTTTTAGAAAAGTAATTCTTATTGGGGACATACATGTGGGTCAAATTCTAAATATCTAGTTTGGTAAGAACTTTATTACACTGTTACATGGGAGGAAGAAAGACCAAAAGAGGTCAAATTAAAATATGGATTAATAACATTTTTAGTCCTTAAAATATATATTTTTTCAGTTTGGTCCTTAAATTATTAATTTTATTAATTTGATCCCTAAAATATTTAATTTGTGTCAAAATGATCCCTACATAGATAGACCGTTAAGTTTTTGACGGAATGCTCATGTATTGGGCACGTGATATCGTCTAAAAAAGTGACACGTGATCACTTCTATCAAAAAATTTAACGAATTATCTGATTAGAGACCAAAGTGACACGAATTGAATATTTTATGGACTAAATTGACAAAATTAATACTTTAAGGATTAGATTGACAAAAAATATATATTTTAAGGACTAAAAATACTATTAATCCTAAAATAAAATGAAATTTTGATTCTTTATGATATTATAAGCCCAAAAGGGCGGCTTGACAGAACTATGTCGAAGGAAGTCAACAAAATGATCCTATAACTTCCAGAGAAGGGGTGCTCTCCTATTAGTTGTTATAATGTATGTTAAACCATTGGGTTATGGGAGAAGGGGTTTTTTACTATATTCAAATAATAATTTTTTTTAGATGAGAAAATTACACGTCAATAAAATGTGGTATCACTTTTTTTACAAGAGTAATGTTATTGGAATTTAATTTATTAATTTAATTTATTGATCTAATTCACTAGGACCTTAGGTCCAAATAAGATTACTCTTTTTGAGCAATGCTATTGAGACCTAATTTAATATTACAAATATTTACTTTGTATGCATATATAAAATATATTAGGATACTTTGTGTCTGAAGGCACAATGTAACGAAAGTGAGAAGTGATGAATTTGGGAAGAAAAAATTCAATATGAATGATTTTAAGAGGTATGTTAGTGGTCATTGTATAAGTTTATTTAAGACCGTCGGATGAATATATTGAAATATGTCATATTTTATATTATAAATTATTATTGAATGGTCATATTTTAGGTATTAATGTGATTCTAAATATCTACAAGCAGGGGCGGAGCCCTTGGGCTAGGGTGGGCACATGCCCCCCCTAAATTTTGTTTTGCTTGATATCAGATATATATTTTTTGAAATAAAATTTAGACATATTTAATTGTGTCTACTCTAATATTGTGTTCTGATTATATCGATTTGAATAAACTCCTACTTGAATGATTGTTAACTTTTTAAACAATGTTATTGAAACATAATTTAAGGACTTGGTACATTGTGATATTAAGTATAATAGTGAGTTTTAATGTTTAATAAACTCTACTATCTATCCAATGGTCACAAACCATTGGGTCTCCATCAATTAAATTTCAAATTAGGTGCAACTAATATTATTGTTAACTTTTAGATATGTTTCAGACATGTCCGAATATGTTTTGAAATATTGATGTTATTTTATAATTTTTTAAAATTGTAGGGTTATTTCATTATAAAAATGTATGTCGTTATATAGTAAACTATAAGATCATAAATCGAAAATTGTTACTGCAATTTTATATATAAAATAAATATTATTGATAAAATTAATTTGTAACTCTTTCAAATAATAAAAATATATTATGATCAATTGTAAGTGATAATAATTAGTCGCATTATCGATAAGAAATTTTAATTATTATTATTTTTTTCATGTTATGTATATCGATTTTTAATTTTATATGTTTAAAAAATATTAAATGTAATTTCAATAAATATAAATTTATAAATTTTTACGGTCTATTAAAAAAAATTAAAATATACTAGTGTATTCACCATAAATTTTTTTCCTGTCTACAAGTGTATGATGTGTGTGTAGGAAGGGGGGGGGGGGGGGGGAGAGAGAGAGAGAGAGTTGTGAATACAATCTCTCTTGTTTTTTGTTGCATTTGCCAGTCTTTTCACAAAAGTCCATGGGCAAGAAAAACCCCCACGCAAAGCTAAAGCTAAAGCTAGGTGGAAACTGTGAGCGGAACTGCCCATTGCAATAATGATAGAGGAGGATGTAGTCAATAAGTTTACGTCTCTTTTTAATGGTGCAGGTGGCTTATCACTCCTCTTTGATTGAGGGACCTCACCAACAACAACCCCAAGATCCCTCCTCCCTATCTCTTCCTTTGAAAAGTGGGTTGGCTTTTTATAGTGTTGTGGTGTGCTGATCGATTCGTGGACTTTCGGTTTTTGGTACATCTAATTTAGCCATGCCTAACAAACTTTTTTCTTCAATTATCAACCATATTATGTTAGATTATTCGCACTAGTGTTTTCAAAATACAACTAACCTTTGCTAACAAGTCAATATGTGGGAATGGGTCCGGAACCAAACATTACTTTCGCTATTATTACCGAAAGTTACAATTTGATCGGATGAAATTATGACAAAATGGGATTAATTGAGAATGATCCTAGCATTTAGAATCAAATCACTTTTTTGACTCGTAAAACCGTCTTTCTTAATCTTAAGTTGCTTCGAATTAAATCAAAAAAAAATTTAGCATAACATTGAAATTGGTACTTGTTGCTCTAATATCTGTTGAGATCGACGGAAAGATTCTAATCGACAAACAGTTTTTAGACGATTGTTTGTGAGGGGTTCAAATATTTTGTTTTAGAACTTTTTTGGATGAAAAATAGTGACACACAGTGCAGAGAATTAATAAATGAACAAATTTTTTATTAATTCAATCGAAGGGATTTCGGTTATAGAAAAGATTAATTAACAGCCTTGAACGCAATAATAACTACTTTCTAAAACTAACTTAAAACTATTTCTAAAAAGACCCAAATTGTGAGTCTTGTGGGGGCTTGAGTGTATCCTTCATTTTCTCCACTATGTGCCATTTATAGCCACTGTTTTCGACAGTTTTGCTTTCATCGACGGTTACTAGTTGATAACTTCTAATCAATTACTCTCCCTTTTCAGATATTAGTTGTGGCTGATCATCTCTCACCTTTCTTTAGTTCCTGTCATATGATATTTTCTCAATACACGTGAGACACCAAGTTTTGATATACTAAATCTTCTTAAAATTTAATATTTTATGTCCAAACAGTTCCGTAATTGTTTCATTCGGAAAGTGGATTGCTATTTTATAGTGATTGTGGTTGTGCTTATCGATTCGTGGACGTTTTAGGGTTTTGAGTACATGTAATTAAGCCATGTTTAAGAAAGTTTTTGAGCCACTAATCAACATATTATTATATTAAATAATTAACAATGGTTGCTAATACAATTAACCTTGCGACCTAGTCAATATGCAACATAATTCAATCCTTTGTGGCGCATGTGCAATAATAGAGGGTGAACAATTATTATAATCATATGAAAGTATAGTGCTTGTTTAATGGGAACACTCAACTTTAGTTTATGACTTCTTTTTCCTTGCAAAGTTTTATAATATAAAATCTACCTCGGGTGGTACCTGATCTTTCATCCTTGGAATTGGAAAAAGGGGAAATTGATTGTTTAGCCCGAGTTATTTATCAATTTACGATAATTTTCTAATAATACTCTCGATCTACGATACTTTTGAACTTATTTATTAAATTACGATATTTTTTAAAAAGTGGAGTTTTTTATCCTTATTCCGTAGAGGAGATGTTCTAAACCCGTTCGGGTTACAGTAGCCAATATCCGAGTTTGAGAGAATAGTCAGCGCAAATTTAAACACCATGTAACTGTTTTTTTGTTGTTGATATTTTTGACCTATCTACGCTTGAATTAGATTAAATTCGTATCACACGAAATTTAATCTAAATCTTATTATTAAAGGCCTACTTACTATTTATTCACAAAACACAATGAATTTTGATGATTCTCATTCGATTTGTCTCCTCATCCTCTAATGTAACGATCGATTAGGGGCGAAACGTAAATTATAATTAAGAAAAATACGAGCCGTCTAGGTTTTAAAAATTCAATCGTGTAGTCACTGCTCGAATATAGTAACTCCTCTCTTTCATAAATGGAGTGGCTTACTAACTCTGTCAAAAAAATGATTTCTTATGGGAAAAAAAAAGTTTATAGTGTGAACATGGGAGAGCACTTATGTAGCCTTTTCAAGCTATGAACCATGTTATAATAAGAATGGCATTGATTATCTCTCTCTCTCTCTCTCTCTCTTATATAATTGAGTCCAGCTATTTGAACTCACCTCGCATAAGATTTGAATTGAGCTCGATTTAGAAGAATTTTTTTAGACTCGTTTAAAAAAATGAGTTTAAAAGAACTCGTAAAGTTCGGTTCGTTTATATATAAAAGAGTCGAGTTACTCAAGTTCGACTTGGGTTTAACTCGTTTTTGGGTTTAACTTAGGCTCGATTTATTTTCTAAACAAACCAAAATTGATTTTTTTTTTAATCTCATTTAAAAAAATAAACCCGACAAACTCCATACTCCATTCAAACTCATAATTATCAATTCTATCTATTTCTGTCTCACGAGACAAAGTAAAAGTGCAATCTTAGTAGGATAAACACCATCATGAGACTGACTACTCTTGCTTTCTTAGGAAAATGAAATGATTGAAAAGTAATTAGTGGATGATATAGGCTATAAAACTAACATTATTTTATTTATAATATCGGGAAAAGTGGGTGTGCTTATATTATTAAAAAGTGTCCCTTTTAATTATTAATTAAATGGTTATACAAGATTTGCCTCAGATATAACCTATTTGCATTCAGTTCAGATGTTTCTGTCTCTCCTACCATTGCCTACTACTAGGTTCTGTTTAGTATACGTACTAGGAATATGTAACTGCGGGGGTCCACGTGGTCCCACTAGGCCAACTGGCTCATTTGATATGGGTTTTTTCAACCACCCAATTATGTCAATTGGATCGTCTTTTTTTTTTTTTTTTTTATGTGGGTGGAAGTGGGTGCTTGTTGTCTTTTTTAGTGTAGTAAAATTATAACTAAAAAAAAACTTTAGATCAACTAATAATGAAAGGAGGAGACATTGACCCTTCCTCTAGTATCTTTCGTCAACAAACTTACACAAGCTTTTTCATTAAATTTGATCAGGCCCATATAGATATTGGATTTCAAGGCCTTGAACAAAGTCCATTTAATTTAATCGGCCCATTGGATAATGGATTCGAAGTAGATCTGTCAATAGATTGGATATTGACTGGATTAGCATATATTCAAATAGGATCCGATTATTTGACGGATTTGAAAATTTTAATTCATATCTGAATTCGTTAATTTTTGGATACCCGATCCAAAAAATTGATTCGATTCGATTATCACAAAAAACACATGTACACAAAAAAATTAAAAATAAGAATTTGGATAATGAACTAAAAAAATGAGAAAAAAAATAAAAAAAATTGAAGTAAAAGTAAGAGGAAAAATCAAATAAGAGAGGAAAATAAAATAAAAATGAAAAAATGTGATATTTATTTACATAATATATATTTTTTCATTTGGATCGGATTATTATAAATTCATATATGAATTCGTTTAGACAACTCTAATCGGATTCGGATCGGATTAATGGATTTAAAATTTGATCCATATTCGCTTAAACGGATTCGGATTCGGATCAAAATCGGGTTGAAATTCGGTCCATTGACAGGCCTAAATTTCGAAGGCCTTCAGTCCATCAAATTCGATCAATATATTTTTGGTCAGTTTAACAGTACCTAATTGGAAAAAAGTTTCTTCGTTATTATTGTTTGGGAAATTTGGAAGCCGGTACAAAAATTCGGACTTAATTGAGTTAACCTACATTAAAGAAACTTATTTGACCCTAATTGCATATTTTTGAAAAAAGATTAAAAGGTCATTCATCACTCTATTACTCTCTCTCTCTCTCTCCATTACTCTCGCATTCTCTCTTCCCTATTTTCTCGCTATCTATCTCTCTCGTTCTCTCTTTCAAAATTTATTTTCTTTTCAAATATGTAAAGATCTGATTTGATTTTTTCATCTCTCTCTCCTCCTATTTTCTCTCGTTGTTACTATTTCTTTCCTTATTCTCTCTCTCTCCTTGTTACATTACAGTAACACAATTGCACCAACTACTTACACCAATTAGTTACAATTACCTTATAATACATCAAACAGTTACTCATGTGTTCTAATAAATCAAACAGTTATACCAAACAATTACATAAAATTACAACACTAACACAATTTGTCTTTCAGTTGTTTTCGTAAATCAAAAAGTTACATCATTTAATATCACGACATGATTACATCAATTATATACACCAAATTGGGTTTATCATTACACAAAAGAATTTACCGTTACACCAAATTTGGTGTATATAATTAGTGTAATTATGTCGTGATATTAAATAGTGTAACTCTTTGGTTTATGTAAACAACTAAATAACAAATTGGGTTGGTGTCGTAATTTTGTATAATTGTTTAGTGTAACTGTTTGGTTTATCAGAATACATGAGTAACTGTTTGGTGTATTATAAGGCAATTGTAACTGAATGATTTAATTGTGTTGTTGTAACATTGATATAAAGAGAGAATAAGGAGAGAGAGTAATGGTGAGAGAAATATGGGGAGAGAGAGTGAGAGAGAAAGAGAGAAAATAGGGGGAGAGAGATGAAAAATCAAATCAAATATTTATATATTTGAAAATAAAATAAATTATCAATGAGAGAGAAAAAAAATAGGGAGAGATAGAAAGAGTAATGGGGGGGGGAGAGAGAGAGAGTAACGATGTGAGAAATAGGAGAGAGAAAATGAAAAAATAAGAATCATGCATAATTTAAGAAAGAGTAAATAAGTAAAAAAAATTAAATGTCATTTGAATTTTGTACCAAATGACAAGATATTTTATTAAAATTGAACTTAACTTATCCATATATTTTCTCTCAAATAAGTTTAAAAAAATGTATCCACACCAAAAAAATTGTTATTTTTTCGATTATTTGGTTATGATTGGATCCCATTTGAATTGATAGTGTCTCATAGTTATTTGAATTTCATTGATGATTCTTGATCATTAGGGCATCGACCACGTGTAAAAACTCTATCAGATGAACAAGCAAAATAGTTGTGTGATAAGAGTGTTCCAGTAGTTGAGTTTGATATTTAGTAATCTAAAGATCTCAAATTCAATTTCTTTTCACACCCACAAAGAGATAGACCACTCTTATCCTTTTTGTGATATGCTCTAATTCAGCTCAAATCATCGTGTCTTGGTCATTGAACTCGTGAGCCTCGACACGAAAAAAAAATCAAGTGGTTACTATTTGGCGATTTCACCCATACTCGGTGAGTAACCCACTTAAACATAAATGTGGGTCCTGATGGACGTACTATGGACGGAAATTTAGAGAAAACCTATTAGAATAGATTTAGATTTTTAGCCGGACCAACGTATACTTTACTTTAATTTCATTTAATGATAGGTTATGTAATTTAATAAGGAATCCAACTATTCATGGTGAATGCATTTTTATACGGCGTTTTCGAATCTAGTTTCAACTTTTTCCCTAAAATCATATTAAGGGTAACATGGCTCCAAAATTATAATCAATAGATACAATTTTTTTTTCTATTGTATTGAATGTGACACCCAGACAAATATCGATTTGCGAAGACAAACACATAAAGACAAACACACAAAGACAAACCTGAAGAGGTAGTTCAAGTGGTAACAAAAACGATGTGTAAATTCAAACGTTTTGAGTTTAAATCTTAGTAATCTCTTGAACATAAGCCACGAGAGAGGTGCGTGAAAAAAACACATAAAGACATGTTAAAAAAAAATACATAAACACATGGCACAAAGCCTGGTCAGAACACACTGCAAACTTAACTTGCTCAAGAATAACCTTTGCTGATCAGCTCAACCCAACCCTTCTTTCATATCTATGGAGGAAGAAAAGCATCACCACTGGCTAGAAGTTAGCCCACTCATCATCGGCCTTGTCGGCGTCATGGCCGGAGCTCTCATAGTTGCAATTTTTCAGTGCATTATTAGTTGTTGCAGCAATAATCACACAGCCCAACACCAAATTAATATTAGAACTAGTGATGACCAAGTCGAAACGCCGCCTAGCAGCAGCAGCAGCACTGGCAGCAGCAACAATTCAACGGCGCAATTGATCGGATCGTGTCGATACAGTGGAGAATATTGTAAAGAAGAGACGATATGTGCTGTGTGTTTGGGTGAATTCAAGGAAGGTGATGAGGTTCGTATACTACCTGAATGTACACATACATTTCATGTGGCATGCATTGATAAGTGGCTATATTCACACCCTAATTGTCCACTTTGCCGTGCCCAAACAATGCCTCGGCCACCAGTAGTGGCTTTACCGGATTCCGGTGGTGGTGTTCCGCCACCGGAGCTGTATGGGGTGCCGGATTTTGGTGGTTAACGATTTTTCTGTCTCTTTTGTAGATGGTGTAAGCTCTAAGTTTTTTTCGCTTGTATTGGTTAGTGTTTTGATTTAGATTAGAAGTGAGGTTATTGTAAAGCCAATGTAAATGGAGATGTCATCAGGTCAACATGTAGCACAAGCCTGAGTGCCTCACACATCCAAGTATATGGGGAATTTGAATCCAGATCATCCAGAACTCAAAGATAAGCTTTTTTTTTTTTTTTACAGTCAAGAACTCGGAGTGTCCGGATCAGCTTATACACACCTTACAGGGATTGGGTCAAAAAAATTTCGGAAGGGGGCGAAACAGAACCAATGATACACATAAGAATTTCATTAAATAAGGTCATTTAGGAAGTTATCGTGAATGTCATATTTTCAATTATGAAGAACATATCAAAATCAATTTTTATAGTGTTGTCACAAAAATGAATTTTGGTCATAAAATTTAAAAATTAATTCTTACTTATTATTTTAAAACTTAATACATAACACTACATGGTCTTTTATTTTTTTTCATTTCTGACATGACATAACGATAACAAATTATATGCCATCCTATATGGTTAGTTTCACACAAAATCATCGTAATAGTTGGTCATGAATCAATGCATTATTTAAATATAAGTCACATTTATAACCCGATTTTGTAACAGTTTTCGCTCTTTTATTTTTGTGATCAAACTCATCCAAGTAATGTCTTCCTCAGTAAAAACAATAGTCGTCCATATGATCAATAGCGTCAATTCCGTTATTAAATGGTATGATGCCATTATAATTTTTGAATATACTAAATGCAATACCACACATATATGGGATTTTTTCGAAAACTTAGAGGAGGCATAGAATTCATAAAAACTTAACGATGTATAGAGTAATTTTGAAAATTTAGGGGTTCATGGCCCTCCCTTCACCCCAAAAGAAGCTTCGACATTGATCCCTCCACTGTGTATTAACTAGGACTCCGCTATATTTTGTTAATCTTACTTGAATTTATGAAAGAAAATTTATCGTAGAAGAAGCTCGAAAGAAAGTTAATTGGAGGGATATGTGACTTTTGTTTTCTTGTTCAAATTAAGCAACCCATTCATCAAAGTATATACTTACTAATTTCGCTTCTTCTTGAAGCCTATTTTGAGACTATTTGACCCTAAGGAGTTAGATGAAAGAAGATAATTACAATCTCACTCTACAGAATGCGAGTATACAGAACTTGAAAAGGCCACACCGGTAGTTGTAGAACTTAGGATGCCTAGAGCCGCACGAGTGGTTTTCAACCGACCTTGTGCAAATAATGGAATTCTAACCATTGACAAATGGGCTCCAGCCCATACGTTCTCTGTTAGCAAGATGGACATCAAGCAATGGGCAGGCCAAGCCTACCACATGGAGCCGGATAGCCCAAAGGGTAAGTACAAAGGTTGTGGCCTTTCACCTGCTAGATCCACCGGGTTATCTCATTAAGGCCCATGACAATGACTCGTCGAGTAGGCTCCCAACGCAGCCCATTGGACTAACCAAACAGAAAATTGAAAAAAAAAAGAAGGTGAAAAACAAAACACAAAATAAGAGTTCCAAGCAGAAACACTTGAGAACAAAGGAGAGGTTATGCTGTCGAATGAAGACATCAAGTATACATCCAAAAAAGTGTCTTCTCAAACCTACAAAAATCCAAAAAAAGAACGAACCTTCCCCCCCCCCCCCCCCCCCCCCCCTCCTCTCCTCTTCCCCCACAAAATTCCAAACTTACATATAGGAATGACAGTAGACCGGGATTGGAATGGAAAATAGTCTCCACTCTGCACCCGCTTAAAAAAAGTCTATTCACACTCGATCCACCCCCGTTAGAATTATATATATATATATATATATATATATATATAACTAGTTTAGCGGAGCGGGGAGGGGAGGGTATGGGGTGAGAATAAGTTTCGGTCCATCCCCGCATCCATGTTAGCACAAGTTTATGTAAGTATTCCTATATACATCTATCCGTTCAATACGTATGGTCCATCTCGGTCTAAATAGAGCGAGTTTGGACGGACCATGTTGCAGTTATATATGTTGAAAAGAAAATATGTATATTTTATTTATATATTTCGATAATACGTTTGCCCTTTTTTGCTAAGAATCATAAATATGTGTCTTTAAAACTATATTCCTAAATTCGTCACTACATATCGGATACCATATTAAAAATTTATCTACTTGTCCTGAATCATCCACACTGCACATGAAACTCCCATACTATTATATATAACATTTGTCTTCTACTATTATTCATCAACAATGTTATGAACCAAAACCACAAGCAAAATAATAACACAACGAAATAGAAAAATAGAATACAAAGATTTACGTGGTTCGGCTCAACAAGCAAGCCTACGTCCACGAACGAAACACAGTGACAAGATTTCACTATTGAATGTTGGAGATTACAAAGTTCTCAAATCAAAAAGCAAGAGAACATACATCTGCTCTATTCCAATATTACAATAATTATTGGAAAGACACCAAATAGAGCAAACCAAAATCCCTATATTTATAGGCTAGAAAACTCCTTTTAAGGCAAGTAGTTTAAATCATATAATCCATGTAGGACTAGAACTCATCACCGGTTGGATACTTCAATACAATCCCAATTAAATAATGAAACAATCTTCTATTTGAAAATAAATACTCTTGATTCAACAAATTTAATCTCAACGGGCTGCCCATGGTAAATCTCCAAATCCAATTGAGACTTGGAATACAAGTCACACAACAAATCTCCACCTTGACTTGTATTCCATCAAGCCATCCAACCATAAGTGAATTTGACCGCTACTTTCGTCAAATACCCCAAAGGGTATCTCAAACAGTGCAAACACCAATCAAGTCCAAGCAATGCTTGAACTTGATCACTGGTACCGGCTTAGTAAACATATATGTTGGGTTCTCTGCTGAAGCAACCTTTTTCACTGTGACAATACCTTGAGTCATAACCTCACGACGGAAGTGATACCTAACATCAATGTGCTTGGTCCTTTCATGATACATCTGATTTTTGGTCAAATGTATTGTACTTTGACTATCACAAAATACAGTAGTTACCTCCTCCTTCTAAGCCCAAATCACAGAACAAACCTCTTAACCAAATTGCTTCTTTAATTGCCTCTGATACTGCCATGTATTCTGCCTATGTGGTAGACAAAGCAACTGTAGACTGTAGGATCGCCCTCCAACTTACAGTGCACCCAAATAAAGTAAAAACATAACTTGTCAGAGATCTTCTCTTTTCTAAATCACCCGCATAATTTGAATCAACAAAACCAACAACTGTATAATTGATGTCATCTCTTCTACCAAATACTAAGCCAACATCTGTAGTGCCTCTCAAATAACGAAGTATCCATTTCACAGCCTGCCAATGAATCTTCCCAGGATTAGCCATGTAACGGCTAACCACACTAACTGCCTGTGAAATATCTGGACGAGTGCAAACCATAGTATACATGATACTCCCAACTACACTAGAATAAGGAAAACGGGACATAAACTGCTCCTCATTCTCACTATGTGGTGATAAAGCTGCTGAAAGCCTAAAGTGAGTGGTAAGTGGAGTACTCACGGGCTTCGAATTCTGCATCCCAAATCGCTCAATAACTTTCTCAATATATTTTTTTTGAGATAAATATAACATACCTGCTCTTCTATCCCTGTGAATCTCCATACCCAAAATTTTCTTTGCAGCACCTAAAGCTTTCATCTCAAATTCTGAACTCAACTGTTTCTTCAACCTTGAACAATAAAACCCTCTGGTTGATGCATGTAGATAGTTTTCTCTAGCTCACCATGTAGAAAAGCTGTCTTTACATCAAGTTGCTCAAGCTCAAGATTGAGTGAAGCAACCATGGCAAGCAATACACGAATAGAGCTATGTTTCACCACTGGTGAGAAAACTTCATTGAAGTCAACACCCTCTCTCTGACTGTAGCCCTTTGTAACTAACCGTGCCTTGTACCTTGCAGATTCAACCCCTGAGATTCCTTCCTTTTTCTTGAAGACCCATTTGCAGCCAACAGTCTTCATGCCCTTAGGCAACTTCATTAATTCCCAAGTCTGGTTCTTATGAAGAGATTCAATTTCCTCAGCCATAGCAATAACCCAATGTGCAGACTTATTGCCTGTGATAGCTTCTGAATATGTGGAAGGCTCCTGAACACCAAACTCCTCTGCTATAGTCAGTGCATAAGCCACCAAGTCTGCATACCCATATTTCTGAGGGGGTCTAATTTGCCTCTTCTCCCTGCCTGTTGCAATACTATACTCTTGTTGCTCCTGTGGATCACCACCTAAACTAGAACCAGGTAAATCTAAAATAGATTGAACTGGAGTACTTTCTATGAAGCTTCTACCCGTAGCTCCACCTCCTTGCTATAATCATGTTCTTTCCCTCTAGAAACTACAAACTCCTTTCTCGGATGAAACATGGAAGATTCATCAAATACAACATCCCTGCTGACTATAAACTTAAGTGATTTAGGATCAGAACTCCATAGTCTATATCCTTTCACACCATTAGCATAACCAATAAATATGCCCTTCTTAGCCCTAGGCTCAAGTTTACTATCATTCACATGACAATAAGTAGTGCAACCAAATATTTTTAAATCAGAATAATCAGCAGGAGTACCAGACCATACCTCATGTGGAGTCTTCAACTCAATAGCAGTGGATGGAGAACGATTAACTAAATAGCAAGCAGTGCTGACAGCCTCAGCCCAAAAATCTTTATACAATCCTACATTAGAAAGCATACAGCGTGCTCTCTCCAAAAGAGTCTTGTTCATCCTCTCTGCAACCCCATTTTGCTGTGGAGTAGACCGGACAGTACGATGCCTGACAATGTCTTCATCTTTGCAGAACTCATTAAATTCACCTCCACAAAATTCCAAACCATTATCTGTTCTGAGACGCTTGACTTTCTTGCATGTCTGTTTCTCAATCAAAGTCTTCCATTGCTTGAAAGTCCCAAAAAACATCACTCTTGCGTTTCAAAAAATATACCCAAACCTTTCTTGAATAATCATCAATAAATGTCAAAAGAAACCGAGCACCACCCTTAGATGGAACCTGAGAAGGACCCCAAAGGTCTGAATGAATATAATCAAATGTACCTTTAGTCCTGTGAATAGCTATACTGAACTTGACTCTGCACTGTTTCTCAAAGACACAATGCTCACAAAAATCAAGTTTCCCAATTTCCTGTTTACCAAGCAAACCCTGTTTACACAAGACTTCCATGAACCTCTCGCTCATGTGACCCAAACCTATATGCCATAGCTGGGTAGTATCTGAATCTGGAATTTTTGAAGATGACACACCAGCTGCACCAATCACAGTATCACCATGAAGAACATAGAGGCCATTAATCTTTTTACCTTTCATCACAACCAGGGAACCTCTGCAGACTTTCATAACTCCACCTTCAGCAGAAAACCTGCGACCGATGGAATCTAAAGTACCCAAGGAAATCAAATTCTTCTTTAATTCTGGAATATGTCGTACATCTGCAAAAGTCCTCACAACCCTATCATGTGTCTTAATTCGGATAGTACCTATTCCAACAGTCTTGCAAGCACTATTATTTTCCATCAAGACTGAACCACCATTGATTGACTCATAGGTGGTAAACCAATCCCTATTAGGGCACATATGATAGGAACAACCTGAATCAAGAATTCATTCATCATTAAAACGTCCATCATAGACTGTAAGGACATTATCTGAATCATCAGATGTATCTTCTACAATACCAGCAACACTAGAGGAATCGAAAGGATTTGATTTTTTCTGTCCCTCTTTATTTTTCAACTTAAAACAATCACACTTATAATGACCAATTTTATGACAATAAAAACATTCAACATTATTCTATTTCTTTCTAGACTATGATCGATATCCAGATTTTCCTTTTCCTTTATCTGAATTTCTTTCAACGGATCGACCTCTATTATTATTAGAGGAATTATCATGATGACCTTCACAAATAAACCCTCTACCTGAGCATCATTGCCCTTAACGTTCAATTTAGTACGCAACTCCTTAGAATTCAAAGAGGATTTCACATCAACTAAAAAGATTGAGTCTCTCTCATACAATATTGAATTAACAAAATTATCAAACGAATCAGGCAGCGAGCATAACACAATCAGGGCTTGATCTTCATCCCCAATTTTAATATCAATATTTTTCAAGTCAATAATAATTTTGTTAAATTCATCAAGATGTTCGTTAATGGGCGTACCTTCCTTCATCTTGAGTGTATACAATTGTTGCTTCAGATACAAGCGGTTGACGAGAGACTTCTTCATATATAAACTTTCCAACTTTTTCCATAGCCCTTCGGCTTTGTCTTCATCGATAACCTCACGAAGAACTTCATCAGCAAGCGACAACTGAATTGCATTGTGTGTTTTTTCTTCAATATTAACAACTTTAGTATGATCTGTCTCCTTGGATAAAGTTCCATCAATGGCCTTTGCCAAACCCTACTAACGAAGCAATGCCTTCATCTTAATCTGTCATAAACTAAAATTTTTCTGACTATCAAATTTTTCTGTAGCCATCCCGAAATCAATAGCTCTGATACCAATTTGTTATGAACCAAAACCACAAGCAAAATAATAACACAACGAAATAGAAAAATAGAACACAAAGATTTATGTGGTTCGACTCAACAAGCAAGCCTACGTCCACGAACGAAACACAGCGGCAAGATTTCACTATTGAATGTTGGAGATTACAAAGTTCTCAAATCAAAAAGTAAGAGAACATCCACTCGCTCTATTCCAATATTACAATAATTATTAGAAAGACACCAAATAAAACAAATCAAAATCCTTATATTTTAAGGCAAGGAGTTTAAATCACATAATCCATGTAGGACTAGAACTCATCACCGGTTGGATACTTCAATACAATCCCAATTAAATAATGAAACAATTTTCTATTTGAAAACAAATACTCTTGATTCAACAAATTTAATCTCAACGGGCTGCCTATGGTAAATCTCCAAATCCAATTGAGACTTGGAATACAAGTCACACAACAAAAAATCCAAAAATCAATTCATAAGATCATGCTCCTTTTCATTTTTTTGGTACCCACATTAAACAACCACCACCTCCACCTTACCACCACCAATACACTAGTATATATTACAACCACCAACACCACCGCACCGCCTAGCCTGTCCAGAATTGGAATCTAGAAGCTCCGATCATGTTGCTTCTCGCCGCGTTCCTTGTTTTATTTACGGTTATCTCCATACCCACCTTGATGTACGCTTTTGCAACAAAGTGTTCTCGTAACCCTTTCCATCGACCTGGTGGCAACTCCGACTGGCTGGCCGGAGAGTTGACCACCAAGAATATGGATTGGGTTTCTGAGGTGAATTATATAAAGGAGACACATGGAAAGGAGAACGGCGGCAAATGTCCGGTGTGCTTATCGGCGTTTGTTGAAGGGGAAGAGATAAGGCGGTTGAAGGAATGCAAACACTGTTTTCACGTTGTGTGTATTGATATGTGGCTTTATTCTCATTCCAGTTGTCCTGTTTGTCGAGCTTCAATCGCCATGAAGCGGTTTAAACGGCCGGTCGTCGACGAGGAGCAAGATCTCTGGCAAGATTTTCCGGTTTCTGATAGCTTGGTTTGAACGTTTTCTTTTGGTCAGGTGCTTTGATTTTTTTTTTTTTTGGTCAAGTTTTATTATAAAGAGGGGGTGACGATGTTACAATTCAAGACCTTAATTCAACTGCAGGAACAATAACAAAGTTAACGTTTTTTTTAAAGGCCCTTTACTTTTGTAATGGGCAGCCACTTGATGAGCTTTGATCCGGATTTATTATCAGTTGCAAAAAATGTCAAAACTCGTTAACACGATACACTTGGAGGATTTGAATTTTCTTTAAGTCACTTATTTCGTAAATGAATGAATTCGATTCGATTTGACACGATTAATAAATAAATCGAGTATTAGTGAAGGCCATCAAAATAAATGCATAACACCACTCGTTTATATAACGGTTAGACACGATTGATACAAGACATGAACCCGATATAATATGACTCGTTAGACACGAATGAATCAATAAATCAAATATTAATAAAATATTTTTTAACATGAACCCGTTAAAACTCGATACAAACTCGTTTCACTCACTTCGACAGAATTTACAAACCTAGACGTAACCTATATTCAAAGAGAGCAATGATATGTATACCATTAAGAAAATTAATAAAATTTACCGATCCAACTATCTATATGTAGTTCGTAAACAAAATTTATTAAAAACTTGAAAGAAAAAAAAAGGGTATTGATGTTTAAAAAGTTAGGCTTGAGTGGTTGTGTGGTTTATCATGGTTGTTAGACTTCATTAATCGCTAAATATATGAGATAGGACTGATAATTGAATCGAACTATTCAGACTTGATTCGAACTTGATTCGTATTTTAAACTAGTTGAACTTGAATAATTTTTTAAGTTAATTTAGAAACGAGCCTAAAAAGGTTCGGCTCACGCAAAACACGACTAATTTATATGTAAAATAGTCAATCTACTCAGGTTCAGCTCGAGTTCTACTTGTTTTGAGCTCGGCTCATTTTTTAAACGAGTCAAATTTGAACAATTTTGTAAGTTCATTTAAAAAAATAAACTCGACAAACTCAGCTCGAGTTCGCAAAGCTCAGCTCAAGGTCGCAAAACTCAACTCGAGTTCGCAAAACTCAACTCAATTATCGGCTCTAATCTGAGATGAAAGGAAATTAAACTTTTAACCATTTACTTTATTTATTAGCAATGGGTTTTTTTGGTTGTATTAGCAACATTACATTCACCATTTTTTAACAATTTTTTACATCAGATTAATATATATAATTCGATCCTATTAATTCCTCGCGAAATATCTAGTGTTTTTATTATTGTGCCAACCTCACGTGCTATAAAAAAATTTGATTTAGCCACGTAATTTTTCCTATATTTATTTATTTTTGGTTGAATTTCCTTATTTTTCCTATGATAATTACATGACCAAAATTGTATGGTTAACAATATGTCACCCTCTTGGGGCGTACCATCAAATTGTAGGCCCGTCGAAAAGTTACCAAATGGATGCCGACATGAATAGGCATCAAAAGATTGACCCGGAGGTCGTGGTTTATTATAAATTTTTAATATTGCATTCTCAATGTATTAAAATTTTATAATATGACTATTTCGTTAGTTTTAATTACTCATTCTGTCAAGGTTAATAGGGTGAATTTTTTAACAAAATAAACAATAGAAGGGCCTCATTGTAACCCCTTTAATAATAGTAATGACATATGCATGAAAGAATTGTTATGGGCTAGCCAGGTGGGTCTACGGGTCACAACTTTTAGGCCGAACCCTACTCCATAAATTGTGTCCTACCTATTTTTTTTTTTTTTTGGGAGATTTTGTGTGAATAAAATGATTATGAGTTAGACACACAATGATTCATATGAATCAGTGTAATCATTGTGACACATCAGTGATATATTACAGTGTAACAATTTAATTAATATTTTGTTTACTAACAAAAAATGTGCAATGATTCATACACAATCAAAATGGTATGCATCACACAGTGTGACATCACATTATTAAAAGCATATCATTTTACTCATACTGTAGGAATCATGAAATGTAATTGAATTTTTTTTTTTTCACGATATGACAAATACCATAGTGTCTATTGTGTTGTTACACTATGATATAATACTGTCATTCCTTAAAAATAATATATGTGTTTGTCGGACTATAGATGTTATATTATGATCTCACACTATGTAAAAACAAAAACTTATTGTCCCAGATTATTGTGATTTCCTCAAAATCGTTTTTTTTTTTAAACTATGAATGAAATATGCAATTTGTGGGTGAACGAAATCTATAAATATTTTTTTTTTCGAATTTTAGATCCTTTGCTGTAATAGTGTAAACTTCGGCCGTTTTTTGTGGAGACGTGATCACCGTTGTATTTGCTATAATAGAAAATACAAACATGTGAGGAGATTTTCTCTCATCAGACGAAATAATTAAGGGAAAAAATTTCGGTTAATTAATGAAGAGATTTTAGTCTAGAATTTATAACTAATAAAGGGAAACAGAATTCTAGATAAAGTCAATTACATACAACATTAATGCTACACTGACCAAAATTAGTGACCAAATAAAGAACCCAAATGAGGTGGTGGTTGACTTGGAAGGATGATTAGGCAAAATTAATATTTGATTAAATCCAAAAGTTTTCTCCCCAAAATTCAAGGGCAAATCAAGGACAGACAGGGCAAAATCTGAGACGTCTTATCTACTTCCCTAACACACACATACAAGCGAAAGAAGATGATTCTGGCAAAAAAAAAATAGATAAAACAAAGGTGTCGTCGACCCGGACCAGAGGAGGGAAGATTGCTTCGTAAATTCAAATTATACATTTAAGGTGTTTAATAAAGTGGGTTGTAGTGCTCTTTGACACCGATATGGACAAGTGAGTTGGAATAAGTTTCACATAATGCTATACGTTCCAGATTATAAGTGGTTGAAGACAATCACTGAATTAAGATGCTGTGAAGTTGACCAAATTATTAATTATGTTTATGTGCTACCAGTTGTAATATGTTTTTTACTTATTTGGTCATTAATGTTGGTCAATGTAGCATTAATGTTACATACAAACGTAAGGAAAAGAAATTATAGTTATGTGGGAGAGATTTTAGGAAAGAGAATTAACACCCGCTATTGAGGTAGAAGAAGATGATATATGTTTAAATTTTAAATATACTGATCTTCTAAAATAGAAAACCGTTGATTTAATAAAACAAATCCCTTAGAAAAAAAGAACTACCAAACTAAACATATCATGTATTATAGAAAAAAAGTATTTCAGTAAAGAAAAAATTTTAAAATTGTTATTGTGTATTTAGACACAATATATTTTCAACTAATAGTTCTTATCTACAATATATTTTCATCAAAATATTTTTCTACAAATGATACCTATCCACAATTTCCCCTTTTTCGGCATAGGCTTAGCCCATAAGTCCAATAATCCAACCCAAACTCTTATAAATTTGGTTGGGCTATCGTGCCTGCCCTATATAGGCTTGGGGTTCCGACAGGTCTTCAACGGATTGAAGCCTGTGCATGGGTAAATTATATTGAGAAATTTGGAGGTCGGTCTTTCTATATGGACTTAAGTCCGCCAAGGAAACTTATTTGTTATGAAGTCTATTTTTTGTCAATTTTACCGGACTATCTCTTTCCTTTAGAAGTGAAGTAAAACTAAAACTTAAAAACTCCTAAATTTTAGGAATTTGACTAACATTAAAAAAATTTATATCTCATATCTATCTATATCCATACATATATTAGGACTATATATATATATACTAGTAATTGTCCGTGCCTGAAGGCACTGCGTTACTTATAAAAAATGAACAAAAACAAACTTAACCATTCTTGTATATTAATTCGAACAGATCAACAAATGATAAGAGATACTCGGTTTATACCTAGTTCTAACTCATTGTCTTAAACGAAAAAACATACCAGTGACAATTTTCCAACCAAATCCTAACACACCAATTACTAGTTGCTCAGTCAGAAATTTTGTCAAATAGGCTCAGAGCTGAATGAGTCTGAAGAACAATGTACACAAATATCAATGATAACCAACTCAACCATTCTTGTATATCAATTCGAACAATATGAAACCATGGTCACAAAATCCCCTAACATACAACACATATTCGCTCAACTCAGATTAGAGATGGTTATCTGAATTCAAATGTAACGAAGTTTGGTTTCAAAAGAATTAAGTTATAGATTCAGATATTATGGCAGGCTTCAGAGTTTATCAATGCCCCTTTAACTTTTTGTTTTGTTGTTCAAAAATTTTTCAAATCTTTCAACCAATTTAGCCCACTTCTCCACAAAATCAATGGACTATGCTGACCCATAGAAAAATCAAAAATACAAATTAGATTTTTCAAATGCGTTAATATGCATAAAATACAGATTATCCTACACTTTCCAAATCAACATAAAAAACGTTTTTAAAGCAATTATAGGAATTCAAAACAAAAACAAAACCCACTAAACTAAGAAAAAAAATCCATCACACTAATTTAGCATAATTTTCATTCTTCTAGCATCATTTTCTTGACAACCAACCGAAGCATAAAAACAAAACTACCAAAATAACATATAAACACAAAAAAAAAAGTACCTGTGGAGACAAAAATTGAGTATTGCACTGAGGAACAATTCAGTCCGGTCCGAGTTAGGCTTTATCAAATCTGTAAGAGTAAATTTCTTAGGGCACTCCAAAGCGGCCACAACTTCCCTAATCTTGTGGAACAAATTCATCGTACGGACCGAATCGACATGGAGTCCGGGTTCTCTAGCTATTCCAAGGCTGCGAAATTGACTTGCCCATAATCTTCCCTGTAAAATACGAAAAGCATTAAACACAAAAACTACAGATCCCCTAACATACAACACATATTCGCTCAAGTCAGATCATATTCACCCACTAATGCACCATTTGTTCGAACATATCATATTGTGAATCGTTTTCACAGTATTACTTACTTGGACTGCTCGTATATTGAAGAGACTCAGATCAGCAAGCTGGACAAGTGCTGACTGTTGTTGGCAGTGGTCGTGGCAATGGCGTTGCTTCGTAGAAGAGTGCAACGATGGAGAGATGCGTGAGAGAGAGTTGTGTGTGAGAGAGATATTTGATAGAGGGGGGGATATTGAGATGGATTCCATGAAAGAAATTTTGGGGATGAGTTTGGAAGGCAAGGATAGAGGCGTGAGAGATTGGGAGAGATAGACAAAAGTGAGAGAGAGAGATGCGTGAGAGAGAGGCATGAGTTGGGCGGGAAAATAAAATTTAGTATTCACTATAGACCGTTAGATCAAATTTTTTGAGATGATTTGAACCGTCTTTTATGTTGGGATTACGTTGTCCGTTTGATGTGTTTATGTTTTGTCTCAAAACGATCTGGACCTCTTTTTGTCTCTAAAATTCAAACTCAGCTCTACTTTATTATATAGATATAAATAAGAAATGTATCATTTAAACACAAAAAATAATATCATTTAAACACAAAAAATAGTATCATTAAAAAATAAAAATTAGTAATATTGTATATTAATATTTGAAAAAATAATAGTAACATACTCAATAAAAAATAATAACATTTAATATTAATATTTAATATTAACATTAAAAACAAAAAATAGTAACATTCAAACACAAAAAATAGTATCATTTAAATACAAAAATATAGTAACATTCAAAAAATAAAAAATAGTAACATTATATATTAATATTTGAAAAAAAACAATAGTAACATACTCAACAAAAATAATAACATTGAATATTGATATTTTCGAAAAAAATGTTAACATTCAATATTAACAGTAACATGCTTATAAAAAAAAAATAGTAATATGTTTAATAAAAAATAGTAACATGAAAAAAAGTAGTAACATGAACAAGACCAACAAAACAAAAATAGTAACATGGAAAAAAAACTGTACCGGTATAACGTCGTCTTCTTCACAAAAATACACAATCAACTAAATCGAGACCTAAATCAAAACCTCGCCGATCATCCAAAAAAATAGTAACATGCGCAAAAAAAATAGTAGCATGCACAAAAAAAAAATGTAATAACAAGGTATTTCAAGAATTGAAAAAATAGTAACATGTTTCGGGACATTTCGTCGAAGTTTTTGGTGGGCAGGTTTGATGCTGTGGGAAGTAACGGATAGAAGATGTTTAGTGGGTTGTTAAGGGCGGTGGCAATGGCCTATAGGACTTTGATTTTTGGGAAGACAGAGATAGGGAGCGTGTGAGGAGTTTGTTTAGGAAAATGAAGTTATATGGGGCAAGAGAGAGAGTTATGGAAAAATTGTGACAGACAATTACTAGCGTAAAATTAGGCAGGTATATCTTCTTTCCATATATATTTCAATGAATTAACTTTTATGACTTTCCATAACTGAACAAAACTAACACTGTTATAAGTATTTTTGAGATTAAAAAAAAAAAAGTGGACTTAAATACCTACATATAAGTTTAAAAACGGATTTATCTCCAAATAAGTTTCTTTACTGGACTCAAGTCACTATAAGTCCATCTAGGATGACTTAGCCCAAATTTTCACAATTATATTTTATATCCTTAAAATTTACACTTAATTTTTATTTTGCTACTATCTTTACTATTGGACCTTAAAGATGTGAGTTCGAATCTTGTCGTCCCTTTTTCTTGTAATAACGCCCGACTAAAATAAAAGGATTAATAGTATTTTTAGTTCCTAACATGTGCATTTTTTGTCAGTTTAGTCATTATTGTATCAATTTTCTCAATTTGGTTCCTAAATTATTCAATATGTGTCACTTTAGTCCCTAATCAGACAATCCGTCAAGTTTTTTGTAACGCCCCAAATACCACCCTGGACGGCATTACATTATGAAACCATTCATGTCATGAGAGCAACTAAATATATATATATATATATATCCATCAAATAAGAAACATTCTTAATTTAACAAAATTCGGGCAGAGTCTCCTTCGTACGGGAAGCTCTCCCAAAACTAACAACCTGTACATTTATAATACCTTGACCACACCGGGTCTATCTAACCATCAAATCCAAAATATTTCATTCACCATATATACTATCCACAACAATCATCCCAAAAGAATAAGTCAAACTAAGGCCATCACAACCCAAAATAATTACATGAATATATTGCAGCGGAATTTCAAAAGAAACTAGACTTTACAATGTTTGTACATATTGGTTCCTAATCTAGTACAAAAATAAAAGGGGCATCTCTAAATGTCCCACTCGGGATCCAGGTACCCCTCTAATGAGGCTTCCCCAAGGCCCGGCTCATTAGCGCCAAGCTCCTCCTCTATAGCATAATCTGAAAAATGTTAATTGTAGGGGATGAGCACGAAGCTCTGTAGCAAAATCTTCCCAAACTCAAACAAGGTTTAGGAAAGCATATAAAACGGTTGGTCTCATTTTCACAAATAGCATATATAACATTTTGAAGGAAAAGCAGGACATTTTAAATATATCTCAAGTTTAAGTAGCAATAGTAATCAAAATGGATAAATAAACACCATATACCATTGGTAATTCATTCTACCATGAACCGTTTTCAACAAGTTCTCGCAGAATCCCATACTTCCCGAAACTCTTGTCAAAACAATTTATGGTACAATGCACGATGACCCACACTGTGTGCCCGATACAACCCACGTTACTAACCCGTGATCATTAGCGATATGAAAAGTTTATACCCACACGGCGTACAAAGGCGTCTACCCACTCCATGTGGTAGGAAAAGTTCATACCCGCGTGGCATATAAAGACGTATACCCACTACATGATACCCGGTCCATAGTAATCCATGTTCGTATCGTACAACCACGCAAGCGATAAAATTCCCACAAATATCTCCCATTCTAACCATACCATAAACCCCCACCGGGATAGACTAACCTCTAACACTCTACGGCAATTCTCGAAAGCAATTCAAGTCCATCACAACAATCATACAAGAGATATCATTACAAACATTTTCTCAATTTACCAGAAATCCTAAAATCCCCAAATTTCACAATTTGTACCATAGCAAAATTGAAGAAAAATAGCAAGAGATCACCATAAACATCATTTTGTTATACAATATCAAGCACTAAGGTTGTGATGGTGAGAACAAAGAAAATGTAAAGAGGAAAAATTCATTTTTCTTAAAACTAGGGTTTGAGAATGAAAAAGGGACCTTTAATGGTTACCCAACTAACACAATGTTTAAAACATGGCAATAAATGCAAGAGGATCAAGAATCAAGTAAATAATAGCAAGTATATATGATTTTGAACCAAAAGAATACATATAATTTAATCCTAGCCTCAATATAAGAGAATAGGAAGAAATCCCCTACCTCAATGCTCAAGAGTTTTAGCCAAATACCCAAGCTTCAAGACCTTCTTGCTTTCCTTTCTTTTCCTTTTAATCTCCTCTCCCTAGGGTTTTCAAAAGATTTGGGTGAGAGTGGGTGAAGAATGGAAGAAAAGAGAATGAGTAGAGAAGTGAAATCTTAGAAATCTAGGGTTTTAATCTTCTAAAATGGTGTATCTCTCCTTATCTTTGATGTTCTTCTCTCCCTCTCTTTCTCTCTCAAGGTGCCTAGGGTTTAGAAGGCTGAAATGGGGCTCAAATAGTCGGCCTTAAGTATTTATAGGGAGAGAGAGAGAGAGGCCGAAATTCGCGACTTTAAAATAAACAGTCTGGTTTCGGTAGTACCGGTACTCAGTACCGGCACCATTCAGTACCGGTACCCAGTACCGGTACAAGAAACCTTCTGGAATCGGGGGTACCGGTACGGTACAGTACCGGTACCCAGTACCGGTACCATTTACCCAGTTTTGCCTATTTCTTTTGTTTTCCATTTCCAATCCATTCCAAAACTAACCGAATTCATCACAAACCTCTCCAACACATATTTCTACCTCAAACCTATTTAGTACAAGTTCTAGGACATAAAATTTCATATTTTCACATACAAAAACTAAATTTCAAATATTATTTCCTCGAGTTATACTATATCAACATTTTTACAACTATTATTTAGTATATATCTATATACATATATAAACGAAAATGCGGGGTGTTACAATCCACCCCCCTTAAAGAAAGTTTCGTCCTCGAAACTTACCTCAACTAGCGAACAAATATGGATACTTCTCCCGCATTTCTTGCTCCGGTTCCCATGTAGCTTCCTCCACTCCATGGTGTTGCCACAAAACTTTCACCAGCTGGATGACTTTGTTGCGAAGCTCTTTCTCCTTTGTGTCGAGAATTCTCACCGGTTGCTCTTCATATGTTGCTCCGTCTTGGATTTCAATCTCCTCCAAGTTCACGACTGGAGTTGCATCCGAGTGACACTTTCTCAACATCGACACGTGGAACACGTCATGCACCCCAGACAGCTGGGCTGGTAGTCGAAGTTGATACGCCGCATTGCCTACCTCTTTGATCACTTCAAACGGTCCGGTATATCTTGGTGCTAACTTCTCATTCTTGCCGAATCGAAACATGCCCTTCTTTTGTGACCCCTTGGGAAACATGTAATCTCCCACTTTGAATTCCAAGGATCTTCGTCGGTAGTCCTCATAGCTCTTCTGTCTACTTTGCGTCGTGCGTAGCCTCTCTCGGATGAGTTGAATCTTCTCCGTAGTTTCCCCATTGTAGTCCTTACTCTGTTAGTTCGCTGCGCACTCTGATATAAATTACAATCCACCAAAGGTTACAGTTGAAACCTAATCAGACTTGTCCTCCCATTTTAGCTTCCAAATCCATATACATTTTTCCCAACGAAATAATTTAAAAAAAAAAAAAATTAACATAATATCATCGAAAATACCATTTTAGTGGTCACTACCAATCACCTGAGTTTTGAATTCATGAGCAAATAAAGAATCAAGCTTTGGAATCAAGAATAAATGGCTATCAAGCTTGGAAATCAAGAACAAAAGAACAAGCAAGGTTTGAAATCAATGACAAATGAATAATTAAGCTTTGTAATCAGGGATTAAAGAGTATCAAGTTTTGAACTCAAGAACAAAGAGAAATCAAGTATTGAAATCAAGAGCAATTGAATGTCAAGTCTTGAAATCAAGAACCAATGAATGTCAAGTATTAAATATCAAGAATACATGAATCGCAAGGGTTAGGATCAATCAAATGAATATCAAATTTGGTCATCAAGAACAAATGAATATTAAGCTTGGAAATCAAGAATAAATAAATAAGCAAGGTTTGAAATTAATAACAAATGAATATTAAGCTCAGGAATCAAGAATAAATGGTTATCAAGCTTAGATCTCAAGAACAATTGAATATTAAGGTTAGAATTCAATAACAAATGAATAACAAGTTTTGATCTCAAGAACCATTGAAGATTAAGGTTTGAATTCCATAACCAATGAATAACAGGTTTTGATCTCAAGGACAATTGAATATCAAGGTTAGAATTCAATGACAAATGAATATCAAGTTTAGATCTCAAGAACAAGGAAGGAATCAAGAGAAAACCCACTTTTCCTTGAAAATTAAGGTTTCGAAGGCATACAACGAGAATTAGTGGTTACCCAAGCATAACATAGTTAAAACAAGGTAAGATTTAAGGTTTGGAATCAAGAACAAATGAGAAATCAAGAGAAAAACACATCTCCTGTGTAAACTAGGGTTGTGAAGGCATAAGATAAGATTTAGAGTTTACCCAACCATAATATATTTTAGAACAAGGTAATATTAACAAGAATGACAAGACATGATGATTTCCTAGCAAGTAGATATAATTTAGAGTCAAAGATTACATATATATAATAACCCTACTGGTATCCCCTTGTTCTCCCGTAGGCAAATTAACATATACCGTAAGTTCTATTTCCTCGAAACCCAATCCAAATTTCACAGCATATGCAGTACGTACAAAAGAATGAGTCGCATAGGAATCCAATAACATTCGGGCCCAAGAATCGTAGAAAAGAACGATACCTTCCACGATGGCGTTGAAGGCATTTTCCTCTGGTTAAGTCATAGCAAAAACCCTTCCTTGATTGGCGCCGCCGGGGGCATGAGCTTGTAACGGTCTCTGTGGTGGTAATGGCTGTCGTAGCGGTGGCCTGTTTGCATTCACTCGCCCCGTTGCTTGGTTGGTCTTGGTGGAAAGCAATGGACAATTATCTTTGAAGTGCCCAACACCTCCACAGGCAAAGCATCGGCGTGCATCCGTGCCTACTCTCTCTGGTACGCTTCCCGCTCCTTGAGCTACCTGAGGTCTCTGCTGTGTTGGCCTTTGTAGAGGTGGCTTGTTTGTTGGTACTTGCTCGGTTGCTTGCTTGGTCCTTGGGGGAAACGAGGGGCATCTATGTTTGAAGTGCCCATACTCTCCGCATACAAAGCATTGGCGCGGGTCAGTGCTTGTTCTAGTCTGAGTCACTTCATCTTCTCGAACTATCTGAGGTCTTTGTCCAATCACGTCCACGTCCACGTACACGTCCACGTTCAAGTTCACGTCCTCGTTCACGTCCACCGACACGTACACGTCCACGTCCTCGTTCTCGTCCACCAACACGTACTTGTATTCTCGAATTCAGAGTGTGACCCTCTTCTCGCGAATAGAAGGCCTCAAATCTTGTTCAAAGCGTTTAGCCCTCTTTGCATCAGGGGCCACAAACTCGATTGCGTAGCAAGACAATTCATCGAATTCGAACAAATAATTAACCCCTAACCTAAATAAACAACAAATCTTACCTATTTGATAAACACATAACCACAAACAAATTCAAGCCTAAGGTTTCTTCAACCTAGTCCTACCTTTCTAGTGGTAATCCATAACCTACAGCTCCCATGTAAGACCTAAAGCCTAGGCTCTGATACCAACTTTGTAACGCCCCAAATACCACCCTGGACGGCATTACATTATGAAACCATTCCTGTCATGAGAGCAACTAAATATATATATATATATATATCCATCAAATAAGAAACATTCTTAATTTAACAAAATTCGGGCAGAGTCTCCTTCGTACGGGAAGCTCTCCCAAAACTCACAACCTGTACATTTATAATACCTTGACCACACCGGGTCTATCTAACCATCAAATCCAAAATATTTCATTCACCATATATACTATCCACAACAATCATCCCAAAAGAATAAGCCAAACTAAGGCCATTACAACCCAAAAGAATTACATGAATATATTGCAGCGAAATTTCAAAAGAAACTAGACTTTACAATGTTTGTACATATTGGTTCCTAATCTAGTACAAAAATAAAAGGGGCATCTCTAAATGTCCCACTCGGGATCCAGGTATCCCTCTAATGAGGCTTCCCCAAGGCCCGGCTCATTAGCGCCAAGCTCCTCCTCTATAGCATAATCTGAAAAATGTTAATTGTAGGGGATGAGCACGAATCTCTGTAGCAAAATCTTCCCAAACTCAAACAAGGTTTAGGAAAGCATATAAAACGGTTGGTCTCATTTTCACAAATAGCATATATAACATTTTGAAGGAAAAGCAGGACATTTTAAATAGATCTCAAGTTTAAGTAGCAATAGTAATCGAAATGGATAAATAAACACCATATACCATTGGTAATTCATTCTACCATGAACCGTTTTCAACAAGTTCTCGCAGAATCCCATACTTCCCGAAACTCTTGTCAAAACAATTTATGGTACAATGCACGATGACCCACACTGTGTGCCCGATACAACCCACGTTACTAACCCGTGATCATTAGCGATATGAAAAGTTTATACCCACACGGCGTACAAAGGCGTCTACCCACTCCATGTGGAAGGAAAAGTTCATACCCGCGTGGCATATAAAGACGTATACCCACTACATGATACCCGGTCCATAGTAATCCATGTTCGTATCGTACAACCACGCAAGCGATAAAATTCCCACAAATATCTCCTATTCTAACCATACCATAAACCCCCACCGGGATAGACTAACCTCTAACACTCTACGGCAATGCTCGAAAGCAATTCAAGTTCATCACAACAATCATACAAGAGATATCATTACAAACATTTTCTCAATTTACCAGAAATCCCAAAATCCCCAAATTTCACAATTTGTACCATAGCAAAATTGAAGAAAAAGAGCAAGAGATCACCATAAACATCATTTTGTTATACAATATCAAGCACTAAGGTTGTGATGGTGAGAACAAAGAAAATGTAAAGAGGAAAAATTCATTTTTCTTAAAACTAGGGTTTGAGAATGAAAAAGGGACCTTTAATGGTTACCCAACTACCACAATGTTTAAAACATGACAATAAATGCAAGAGGATCAAGAATCAAGTAAATAATAGCAAGTATATATGATTTTGACCAAAAGAATACATATAATTTAATCCTAACCTCAATGTAAGAGAATAGGAAGAAATCCCCTACCTCAATGCTCAAGAGTTTTAGCCAAATACCCAAGCTTCAAGACCTTCTTGCTTTCCTTTCTTTTCCTTTTAATCTCCTTTCCCTAGGGTTTTCAAAAGATTTGGGTGAGAGTGGGTGAAGAATGGAAGAAAAGAGAATGAGTAGAGAAGTGAAATCTTAGAAATCTAGGGTTTTAATCTTCTAAAATGGTGTATCTCTCCTTATCTTTGATGTTCTTCTCTCCCTCTCTTTCTCTCTCAAGGTGCCTAGGGTTTAGAAGGCTGAAATGGGGCTCAAATAGTCGGCCTTAAGTATTTATAGGGAGAGAGAGAGAGAGGCCGAAATTCGCGACTTTAAAATAAACAGTCTGGTTTCGGTAGTACCGGTACTCAGTACCGGTACCATTCAGTACCGGTACCCAGTACCGGTACAAGAAACCTTCTGGAATCGGGGTACCGGTACGGTACAGTACCGGTACCCAGTACCGGTACCATTTACCCAGTTTTGCCTATTTCTTTTGTTTTCCATTTCCAATCCATTCCAAAACTAACCGAATCCATCACAAACCTCTCCAACACATATTTCTACCTCAAACCTATTTAGTACAAGTTCTAGGACATAAAATTTCATATTTTCACATACAAAAACTAAATTTCAAATATTATTTCCTCGAGTTATACTATATCAATATTTTTACAACTATTATTTAGTATATATTTATATACATATATAAACGAAAATGCGGGGTGTTACATTTTTTGACAGAAGTGACCACGTATATTTTTTTAGACAGTATCACGTGTCCAACACGTAATCATTCCTTTAAGTTTCGTCAAAAACTTAACTGTCTATTTATATATGGACCAAAAATGACACAAATTGAATACTTTAGGGACCAAATTAATAAAATTAATACAATAATAACTAAACTGACAAAAAATATATGCTTTAAGGATAAAAAGTACTATTAACCCTTAACAAAATGATTAGAATCAACTGTTGTAATTTTTTGCAAATAAAGTACCTTAGATAAATTGAAACATTTTTTTTTAAGAATCAAACAAACATTGGAACTCATGATAACAATTTTTAAAATTTTTTTAACCGAATATTCTAAAAGATAATTATTTTTCAAGTAAATATCCATTGAGTTTTTTTTTTTTGGATAAATTTCACTGATATCCCCTAGATTTAAGTTATATTTCATTTTTTTTTAATTTTATTGACACCCCTCTAGTTTTTAAAATGTTATTGCATACCCCTGTTTGTTTTTGTTTCTTAATAGACTGCGTAATTTTACTAAATTACTTTTACTAGAACTCCCATTTTACTTAATTATCCTTACTCAAATTAAACTTATTTTATATGGCAAAGGGTAAATTTAATAATTCATAAGAGAATAAACCATCACATCACACTAAGAGTAATTTGTGAAACGTGCATTAAACTACATGAGTGTATAATGATATTTTAAAACTATTAGTGGGGGTGTCAGTGAAATATAACTTAAATTTAGGGTGTCAGTGAAATTTATCATTTTAAAAAAAAAAGATTAACCTAAGAATTCAATGGATTTTTTTTGAATTTATGCATTACTCCATAACATTATAAGTAAGTTGGTGAAATTGATGGATGAATTTTAACCAAAAAATAATTAATTGATGAAATCAGTAAACCAATTGAGATCTATAATCTTGTTTTGATAGTATAAATTGTAGAGGAAATAAATATTTGAAATAAGAGACCATTGAGTTGAAGTTGGCGAGGAGGGTAATCATCTAAAGTCCAACAAGCATCACATCGTCACCGACAATTCAATGCAATTTCTCCAACCATTTCCATTTCCCTCTTAATCTCAATATTCTCTTTTCTTTTTTTTGGTTTTTTGTTGCTCGAAATAAACATGTAATTTTTTTTTTTTTGTATATAAAATTGATATGCAAATAGGTTAATTTACATATTCGTTACTAGGGAGCATTGTCTTTCAGCACCATGCAGATAGATAGGTCACTCCACATATATGTTGTTATGGAACATTATTTTTCAACACCATACAACTATTTACAAGAGATCACACTACACTTATGTAAGAGTCACCGAACTACCGTAACCGTAAAAATTCGAATTCAAATATTGAACGAAAAAATTTAAATTGTTACCTACTCCACTAATTGTTCTATGATAAATAAACATGCAAATATGATACACTACATATTTGTCAAAATATTGCCCCTTATTATTACACCATTATATGTTAAGGATAAAATTGTGCTGCATAAATTTTTTACCAAATCTTATATTCTAAGTGATGTGTCAAAATCTCATACATTGAATATTTAGTGAAATTAGTAAACCCCACTAATCCAACCTCTTGCATTGATTTAGAATATAAAATTTAAACAACAATTTAGTCAGTATAACATTATTCATATGTAAAAGACCCGTTGCACATACATTGGGGCTAATGAAAAAGTTTCTTCGCACTTACGATGAAATCGAAGGTACAATTTCATTATATACTCTAGGCACCAAAATATAAATTGAGCTATCATAATTATGACCGTTAATTAAATTGAGTTATTAAAGTTGGTCTCGGATTTATATTTTGCTGGTTTAAGTTTGATTTATTTAAAAAAATGAAAGATCGAACTCAAATTTCAATTATTGAACAACCAACTATAGAGGCGGTGAATATTCCCATTTCAAAGTTCAAACCAACCTGTAAACCAACTTCAACCGACAAACACCTTCAGATTTCCCTTCTAAGTTAACCAACGCCAACTTCCCAAGAAATCTAAGCTATTTTCCCTCAAATCTATCTAACCCACTTCCCAAATCTTCTGCAATTTTCACTCAATTTCCCCAATAATCATACCTTACCGATCTAACCCACAAAATCTAATCCCTGAAACCTGCAAATATGAAACGAACCCACATTCGATTCCTTTCCCATCAACCATGGTCAATCCCTTTAATTGTTATATCTACATTATGTCTGATCCTCATTCTCACTATAACCCTACTCCTAGGTCTTCAAAAATCAGTTTCTGAATCTGATTCTTCATTTTCTCATTCAGAATCTTCGGATTCGAATTCTGATACTGTAAATGCATTACCCAGTTTGCCTCGATTTGCGTACTTGATTTCGGGGACGAAAGGCGACGGAGGTCGTGTGAAGAGACTTCTTCAAGCAGTGTATCATCCGAGGAATTACTATGTGTTGCACCTTGACGTTGAGGCCGAGGACGGTGAAAGGCTTGAGCTTGCCAAGTATGTGAAATCGGAGACGGTGATGAGGGAGTTGAGGAATGTGATGGTGATTGGGAAGGTGAATTTGGTGACTTATAAGGGGCCGACGATGGTTGCTTGTACACTTCATGCGATTGCAGTTTTGTTGAAGCAGGCGAAGCAGTGGGATTGGTTTATTAATCTCAGTGCTTCGGATTATCCTCTCATGCCGCAAGATGGTTAGTTCTTCTTTACAGTAGCAATGTTGATATGTTATTTTTTTGGTATTGCGGTTTGGGTACGCGCAACTCGACTAATTCACTCTCTAGTGTAAGTCATCCACGCCGAGACTAGGGAATTCATCAGGGACAACTCGACTAATTCACTCTCTAGTGTAAGTCATCCACGCCGAGACTAGGGAATTCATCGGGGAACTTACGGCTTGAGCCCAAAGGAGTTATCAAGTTTCGAACTTTGAATTTACAACTCGTCCTTTTATCTTTCCATTTTTGTATTTTTTTGTTACTGATTGCATCTGATGTTGGTTTGAGATGTTATTAAGATACATAAATGATTTACTTCATAATTGTGCTTCCTAGAAAATGGGAATTTTAATTGTATGGAAGTGGACTAGCTGAGTAAGAAATTACTTGGAGTGGTGTTAGTGTATATGTGTGAGAAGAGGATGCCTTGAAGTTATGCTTGGTTCAATAGGATCTAGTTAGAGACTGATATTACTAGCTCAGATTCCTATACATTCACAGATTTACAGGTAAATTGACAACATAATTATTTATCCTTGCTTGTGGTTCTCAACTTACATCAGCAGAAAATTTTTAAAATGTACACCTATAATATGGTGCGCGATGTGTGAGAGATTTGCAATGCAAGCCATGATAAAGCAGGAAAAGCCAAGCAGATTTTGTAAGTTGCAGATCCTGGGTTCTAATTGTTTGGAGTGAAGTGGACTTCTGGCATTGTTTTCTTAGTTGGTACAGACATATTTGGTTACAGAAGGAACCATGAATAGAAGTGTATCATGCAAATGAGAAAAAAGGATTGGGTTGTAACTTAAGTCCCTTCTTAGTAATTGCTCTGTCTATTTCTAGCTCGCCACTATGTTCTACATAGACTAGGCGGAAAGAAAAAAGAAAAATCCTTTCAGGGTTCTTATGATTGGAATTGTTGTGCGTAGTTTTAGCGTTGTTTGTCCTCTGGTTTTTTAAAGGAACTTTGTGAAAAGTTTACTTGCATCACCAAACTGTCAGCATGCGACTGAAATTGCTCCTGTAGTAAATCAAGTCATCTCTTGTGTATGCATGTTCAGGGTATTTTCTTATTGCTTTTTTCAACAAACCTTGTTTCTTTTGTTCCAGATATCCTGCATATTTTCTCATACCTGCCTAGGGATCTTAACTTTCTCGAGCACACAAGTTCCGTTGGTTGGAAAGAGTGAGCATGCTATTCTGGTCCTTGCACTTGTATCCATAAAATAGTATTGTGGGCTAAGGTATGCCTTATTTGCTTGTATAGATGCAAAATCATTCTAATTTTTCTCTGCGGGCTAATGTGGTTGCAGATTTCAAAGTGCAAGACCTATCATTATAGACCCTGGCTTATATCATCCAAAGAAATCTGGTGTATTTTGGGCCAAAGAGAAAAGATCACTGCCTTCTTCTTTCAAGTTATTCATGGGTATTGCAATAATGCTTTATATGTTACCTAAATTTTGCTTGATGGCCTTTCCAGTTCTGATAGTCCGTCGACAACATTCTTACACCTAAGACATGAGCTTATGTTTGTGGCTAATCTTCTGATACTGGCTTGTTGCTTGTCTGCTCCTTTTCCATTCAGTAAGAGTGTTACTGATTGTTGCTGCATGCTTGAACTGTCGTTTAGCATTAAATGTTTTCTCTAGCATCACCTATTGTCATCCTGAAAAAATGGTATAAGATTCTGAAATCTTGATACGTCAGCTGTTAGATCTTTGCCTTAGAGCGAAACATGCAATGGGAGATGATGGAAATGAGTGGATAATATATAATTTGGTAATGGAACTGTGGCTCTTCATGCTCTTTATTGTATTCCTAGAATAAAATTATGGATAGCTGATGCTTTAATTTTCTTTTGGCCTCTACCTTTTATCTTAAGCTTTGAATTTGCCATTTCCAGGGTCTCCGTGGGTAATGCTTACAAGATCATTTCTTGAATTTTGTGTTTGGGGGTGGGATAATCTTCCTCGTACTCTTCTAATGTACTACACCAACTTCTTGTCGTCTCCTGAGGGGTACTTTCACACGACGGTGTGTAACAATAAGGACTACCAAAATACCACAGTAAACCATGACTTACGGTATATGAGATGGGATAATCCTCCAAAGCAACACCCACTAAATCTAACAGTGGAACATTTTGACGACATGGTCCAGAGTGGTGCCCTTTTCGCTCGCAAGTTTGCCAAGGATGATCCAGTTCTCAACAAAATTGATGAGGAACTTTTAAGGAGACCAATTAGCAGGTATGCACCTGGGGGCTGGTGTGGGGGAAATTCTGTGTTAGGTAGGGATCCTTGTATGGTTAATGGGAGTCCGGATGTAATTAAACCATCTGTTAGTTCAAAAAGGCTAGAGAAACTAATATTGACACTTCTCAGTTCTGAAAATTTTAGATCAAAACAGTGTAAATAACTACTATATAATGCTTCATTTTGCCCCTCGGTTCTTCTTTTTGTTGTGGTTGATTAGTTTGTTTCATAACCATGATTTGAAGATTATTACTCTTTGAAATTTGGATTCAATGAAACAGCAGCAATCATGGAGCATCTGATCAGGTTTTGTCAAGATGATAAATCTCTGCACACTGTTGATTGATTTCTCTCTGTAGCACTTAAAATGCTCTCTCTCTAGATTATAATTAGTTTTTTTATTTATTTTTCTCCAGCAATTATAATACTCTTGTCTCTGGATAGGAAAATATATTTGCTTTTTTTTTTTCCTCCCTAAAAAGTGAAACTCTCTCTCTCTCTCTCCACCAAGTCCTAACACCATGGAAGCCCTCCACCAAAACCAACAGTCATAGTCTGATCACCGTAGTGAAAGACCCATCCTCCTCCACACCCCACAACCTTACCACAGTATCACTGATTTTGAGAGACTCACCCTCACGCATCATTGACATTTCCCATCTTTTTATCAGTAATCACCAGTCACCACCACGAGTGAAAGAGATATCACTAACACCACCCATGACCGCCCCCTTAAACACCGTCAACTTCAACCACTAATATACCCTTTGTACAATTACAAATATCCACGACTACATATAATAAATTATACAAAATTGAAGACTTTGTATATCTATATAATAAAGTATAATACAATTCAAATCTTAAAAGATAAACAAAATGACTTTTGTTATTTACGGTTGAGATCTCTTTAAATTTTACTTTAAAGAAAATAATGTGTGGAAGGATGTTGTATTGTATGATAGTGTTTGAATTTGAATTTAGGAATTATGTGAAAATTGTGATTTAAACTCACAAAGCGTGTGGTTTTGGTCACTCCTATACAGTTCTTTGATTTCAGGACTCACGGGATGTTGAAGGTGGTCCACTGGGTGGTTTAGTTTGATGTAGAGGAGTTGTTGTTTGAATGTACAAAATGATATGTAACATAATTGTATATAGTCTTTTGTTGTTTTATCTAGAATGTAAAAAGTATGGTGCCCTAGTTTGTTGTAATATTATGTTTGTAAATAGTTTTAATGTTAAGGGAAAATAGCTTATTTTTGATTTTATTTCAATAAATGATACAATAAATCATTAATTTTGGTTGTAAAATTTAAAATATTTAACATTTTATCTTTGATTGGAGTATTTTTTGTCTAAATATAACATTTTAAATTTAAGTGATCTAAGTATTATATGTGTACAAACTTTAGGGGGTCTAAGTATAATTTATTAACAGATATATTTACAGCAGAAGTTTAAGTGTTACGCGCGTACAAACTTTAGGGGGTCTATGTGTAATATTTTAAATGTCAGGGGGTCTGAGTGATTAAATGACAAACCTCAGGAGGTCAGAATGTAATTCTCCCTAATTATATAAAAAGCAAGAATGAAAACGTTGGCTAAACCAACGTTTTTAAGAAGCTAAAGACAACTTTTTTAAAAAAGAGGGTAGTCAGACCCACGTTTATGTGATTTTTTAAAAAATAAAAGTTTTCCTAAAATGTTGGTTGAAGTGACATTTTTAGAAAAAATGTTATTCCAAATGGCGTCCTTTTGGTATAAAAACGTCATTTCAATTAACGTTTTTAAAAGTATATGAGTTTGTGAAATAGTTTGAAAACGGCTCTCTTTTGGGTATAAGTTTAAAAAAAAAAAAGCATGGGTTAGGGTAAAAGCTCGTGGTGGCAGGGGCAGTGCTCTATGTATACGTGTGAAGAGAGAGTGTAATTTTTGAAACATGAGGGGGTGTCCTTGTAATAAAACTAAATGTCAAGGGGCGTGAGTGTAATTTACCCAACAATATGTGGTAAATGATGTATGGTTAGAATGAACAATAATAAAAGAAGAAGGAAAATAATATTTAGATCTTAATTTATCTTAATCATTAAATTAGTCGTAGGTCCCAATTAAGCAATAAAGTTCATTGTTAATCCGGTCAACAAATAAAATTAATAAATTAAGTTCAAATAACATTGTTCAAGAGAGAATTTTGGTAAACATTTCCAGGGCATCGTCTGTAATTTTTTTTTGAAAAATATTATTTAGACCTAATTTAGAGACCTAACTCAATATGTAACCACTGGATTAAAAGTGGTCGCTAATGGTAAGGAAGAAATAGAAGGAGGAGGAGATGGAATTGAGGGAGTGGCTAAAAAAAAAAAAAGGAATTCGAAGAAGTAGCAGAGGAGACAATAGGTTGAGATGGAACGGATAAGGGTGGAGAACGTAGTTGGGTAGTGTGATGTTGAATTAGAGGCTGAGGTTGCAAAAAGGTCGGTATAGTTTTTTTTTTTTTGGTTCATTGGAAAAGCTAAAAGGGTTATTTGAACCCTCTAGCAAAAGAGGTACATGACAGATCGTTCAAAAGAAATTGCCCCAACACAGGCGGTGGGGCATCAAAAAACACAAAAGCATCCTGTTGTAGCCCTCCTAGGCTTGCCATTTTGTCAGCGCAGAAGTTTCCTTCTCTCAGAGTGTGAAGAATGAGAGTATTTGTCAATCCCATTATGAGCTTGCAATTGGCAATGATGTTCCTTTCGGGGTGGAGTTCCTCCAACCTAGCAGAGATTAGGTTGAGGGCATCCAGGGAGTCAGTTTCCATGATCACCTTTTGTAGGTTCTGAGATTGAATAATCTTGAGGCCTTGATAAATTGCCCACAGTTCAGCTTGGAGGCAATTGGAGTCCTTTAGCTTTCCGTAAAAACCAAGTTGCCACCTTCCTTGGTCATTCCTTAGCAGTCCTCCAAAAGTAGCCGATCTCGGGTTCCCTTTAGAGCTACCATCAACATTCATCTTCATCCTACCTGCAGGAGGGAAAGACCAACCAATGAGTTTGGGGGGATTAGGAATCCCCTAGGTAAGGGGTTCATTGAAAGCATTACAAGAATCACAAGCCAGTCTCCAAACTTTCTTAGCAATAAAATGGAGGGGGGGGGGGGGGGTTAAATATCTTTCCCAAACATTCTTGATTCCTGTCTTTCCAAATGTTCCAAATCAGAGAGGCAAAAAGAACAGGCCATTTCACACCTCTCCACGAAGTGGTTTTTCTAGCATTGAAGTTCTTAAATGAGGCAACTTTGGAGGTCCATTGATTGATCTAGTTGGAGATCATTCCTATTTAGAAATGATCTCCAAACCAGATCAGCTTTCGGACAATCTCTCAAGATATGGATTGTGTTTTCGCAATGAACTTTGCATCTTTCACAAGTAGGATCATTCGTGAGGTTTCTTGTGAACCTCAGGGAGTTAGACAGGAGTCTATCGCTTTGGACCAACCATAGAAAATGCTTTAGCTTTTGTGGAACCCTTAGTTTCCACATCCAATTCCAGTTTAAGTTATGATGCTGCCTTGGAGCCGGTTTAGAAATCCAGTTATAAGCAGATTTAATGGAGAATTTTTCATTACTTGTAAGGCCCCAGGATGGTGAGTCATGATGAGAACCATCCAAAGGTAGTGGTATGTGCAAGAGATCAGAGATAAAAGAAGAGGGAAGGCACATACCAACTTTCTGAATGTTCCAGTTACCTGTGGGACTTATCAACTCTGCCACTGTGCTATTCGGATTAGCTGTTGATGGAATCTGCATCCTTCTTTGGAGTGGACCTTCACCTGTCCACCAGTCATTCCATAAAGAAACTTTTGAACCATTACCAATGAGCCATTTCGTATTATCCTTCACAATTTGACTGGTTTTTAGCAAGGCTCTCCATATAGGGGAAGGATTAGAATTGAGTGGCCAATCTTTTAGGGCTGGATTCATGTATTTCTCTTTAACCACTTCCACCCAAAGGGACTTACTCTCAGTATGTAATTTCCAACCTAGTTTAGAAAGGACCGCTAAGTTGTTATCTCTACAATTTCTTAACCCCAGTCCCCCAATCTCCTTAGGGGAGCATACAGTGTCCCAATTAATCAAGTGGACATTTTTCCTCTCTTCTGTGTCTCCCCAAAGGAAATTTCTATTCAGTCTATCAATTTTCTCACAGGTAGACTGAGGTAGCCAGGAGGTTTGCATAATGTAGTTAGGAATTGTAGAGGTAACAGCTTGCACAAGAGTATTTCTTCCAGCAAAAGAAAGGTTTTTGCTTTTCCATCCACTCAATTTCTTTTGGATATTATTAATCACAGAGTTATAATGTTCCTTACTCACTCTCTTATGGATGATGGGGATACCAAGATACTTACCTAGGTCTTCAGTGCAAGTGATTCCACTTCTACTCCCTAGGTGCAAAGCTTGGCTCCTACTGATATTTGGGGAAAAGTAGACCCTAGACTTGGACAAACTTACTTTTTGACCTGTGATAGAGCAAAAATTATCCAAGACATCTTTAATCATGTCACAATCTCTTTCAGAGGCCCTAGAAAAGAGGATAATGTCATCAGCAAAGAGGAGATAAGTAATAGCATGGCCTTTTCTGGAGGCTTTGATGCCTTTCCATAATCCTTTTTCAACTTTGTTATGAATGATCTGTCCTAATTTTTCCATACATAAAGTGAATAAGTAGGGTGACAATGGGTCTCCCTGTCTAAGCCCTCTTTTAGGTTTAATTGGATCCAAAGGGGAACCATTCCATAAGATAGAGAGGGAAGTACCTGTTACACAGCTCATAATCAAATCAATCCAAGATTGGGGAAAATTAAAATCAATCAATGTTTGGTGGAGAAAGGGCCAACTTACTCTATCATACGCTTTTTCAAGATCAATTTTAATAACCATCCCCCCATTCTTCCCTTTTCTTTTCTTTAATGAGTGAACAATTTCCTGGGTGACAATCACATTATCAATGGTCTGTCTCCCAGGAATAAAACTGCTCTGGAAAGGCGAGATAAGTTTATTCAAAAAAGGTCTGAGTCTTGTAACCAACAGTTTAGACACAATTTTATAACTGACATTGCACAAGCTTATGGGTCTAAACTGCGAAGGTAGTGAGGGATTATCAACCTTCGGAACAAGTGAGATCCATGTTTTATTCATATCCCCTGGGCACTCTTTACTACTTATAATATGCTTAATTTGTTGGCACACTGAGTTCCCAATGACATCCCAGTATCGATGATAAAAGATAGCTTGAAGGCCATCAGGTCCAGGGGATTTGAAAGAATTAATATTAAAGACAGCATTTTTAATTTCAAAATCCCTAACCTGGGCATCAAGGATCTGTTTTTCGACCTGGTCAAGTTTCGCTTGATTGCTATACTGGTTAGAGTCAACAAAGTTGCAATTTTCAGTCTAAAAAAGATCTTTGTAAAAATTCTGGACAACCTCTTCAATTTCGTTTTTATCCGAAACCCATATTCCCTGGTCGTTTTTCAAAAAATTGGGGTCTATTTCTCTTTCTTCTAACAACTGTAGACACATGAAAGTATCTGGTGTTTCTATCTCCAAGAGTAATCCAATTAGATCTAGACTTTTGGTACCAGAGGATTTCCTCTTGTTCAAGGATATCTTGGTCTCAATTCGAAGTTGTTATTCCAATCTTTCAAGGTTATGGGAGAAAAAATTATCTTGTGCTTTTTGGATGCCTTCAAGTCTGGCCAAAATTCTTCTTTTCCTTTTAAAGATGTTACCAAAATTAAAATTGTTCCAATTTTTAGCATTCTGTTCAAAGATTTTAGTGGCCAGAGTAAACTCCTGGTTGGCTTGGTTCCAAGAATTAACCACAACATTTCTAAAGTCAGGTTTAGTAAACCACATAGCCTCAAGTCTAAAAGGTCTAGGAGAAGAAGAGCTTGGGGACATACCTTTCGTCTGGATGAGAAGTGGACAGTGGTCAGAGTAAGTTCTTGGGAGGTTTCAGACTGCTGCATCTGGGAACTAAAGCGTCCATTCTGCATTAGCAAGGGCTCGGTCAAGTCTGATTTTAGTATTAGCCAGTCCTTTCCGTTTGTTGTTCCACGTCAGTCTTGGTCCGCTACATCCAAGATCAATTAAACTGCATCTGTTAATTCTATCGTTGAATTTTCTGGTCCTGTTACCTTGATTCGAGCTTCTACATCTCCTCTCTGATTGGCTAGCAAAGTCATTTAGATCACCATCCAGGAATGGTTGTAATTATCACCAGTGCTGCTGAGATTATCCCATAGGAGTTCTCTGTTTGTTGGGTTAGGACTTCCGTACACCACAAAAAACAGCCACTCGTTAAAATCGATACGCACTACATAAGCATGTATGGCTTGGGTCGTTGCTTCTTGGATACGAACAGAGACATTTGAAGGATCCCATAAGATCCAGATTCCTCCTGCCCTTCCTTGTGGTTCCATTTTTTCAGACATTGCGAGCCCAAATTGTTCAAAAAAATTCCCCATCTGAGAACTATGAACCTTAGTTTCCATAAGAGCCACCACATCTGGGTTATGAGCTCTAAAGAGATCACCAAACGCCCTTCGGAATCTCTCGTTGCCAGCACCTCTACAATTCCAGGTTAAAATCTTCATAGAATGATTCAGTAAAAGAGGGGGGAGGGAGACATCCTCACTGATACCCAGCACCATCCTGGGTTGAAATCTCCTCTCCATGAGGGGGATTGACGGCATCATAGAGACTATTGTTAGTCTGTTTGTTGAGGTTCTGATTGAGCACGGTTCGATCATCAATAGGATCTCCCTGATTTCCCAGTTGGTAGTAGATAGCCACTTGCTTTCCTCTCTCGCCCTGAATACAAGATCCATGGTGTTGTTTATGAGATTGAAGTATCTTAGTGGAATTGGTTCCATTGTAAGGGAGGTTAAGAGGGTCTTGATCAGGGGGTTTCGGTTTCATATGGATGTCTGCCGAATTGGTTCTCCTAAGAACATTCATAGATTGTGTACCTTGTGGAGACGGAAGAACAATACAACCTTGGGAACTAGGGTTTTCTCCATCCATAGAATCCATGGAATTTCTCGCAGCGGTTTGAGCCCTTAGATTAAGCGTAATTCCCGAAGCCTTCTGCTTGTCTTTAGATCTCTGCACTAAAGCCAAGGAGTCAGCAGACTGTGTCGCTTCAGTTGGTTGGGCCCTCCATTGGGCTACTTCCTTTTGTATTCCTTGGTCCCGTTGCCTTCTTTGCCCTGTTTTTGGGTCTCTACTTGTAAAACCCGGGTAAATTTGAACTTTTTCTGAAAAGGGGTAAAACGGTAATTTACCACTATAATGCGTATTTAAAATACTCATGTTTCTAGAGCTCGGATGACACAACGGACTTCGCCGTTGGATTCGTATCGAGAAATCTAGTTACCCTGTCAAATTTTATCGAATTCCGAGATAATCGAATTTTTCACGTTTTTCGAGGCGACGGGTGTCGGGTGACCCCCAAAAACGATTTTTTTTAATAAAATTTTGAAAGTTGGAAAATAATCTAGATAGAGTTTATATAAAATATTTTGAGCTTAAACCGGACCGAAATTTAAGCGTTTCGGGGCGAAAACGGACCCGAGAAGGGGGGGCGTGTGGCGCGATGTGGACCGTGCAATTTAAGGCTATAAATAGGGGCTAAATATCTGAAAATCAGACATTTCTCAGCTGGTTCTCTACTGGTTTCAGACGTTAAGAGAGAAAGAGAGAAAAAATGGAAAACTTCAAGCTTTCTCCCTACGATTTTCGAAGTTCCGTCGGTCGGAATCCTTCAGACCAAGAGTTAAAGTCGATCACCTTGTCGAGGGCTACGCGTACGTACAAAAAATGAGGAATTTCACCGAAGATCCAAAGGAAGAGATTTGGGGAAATCAAAGGTTTGAGGTTGGGGTTGGTGTTCTTGAAGTTCTACACTTCATTTTTACGCTCCAAGAGGTAGGGTTCCCTCCTACTTAGGTTTATTTCCAACCTATGATGAATATATGCAATGGTGGGCTGTTTTTGTGTATTTTAACACTTGTCTATTATAATTGGTTTAATAGAAATGGGTAGGCTCAATTCTAGTGTGAATTGGTAATTAGAAATTGCTAGTTTGTGATTTCTTGGAAGTTTTGATAATTGGGTATGTGAAAATCATTTATTCTGATTTTTTTTGAGTTATGTGATAAATTTAGGCATTTTATGTGATTACATGATTTGGTGCCTTGAAGGTGTTTGATAAAATGCCTATGTGAAATAAAGTGTGTTAATTGCATGAGATTATGTGATAACATGCTTGGATGATGTGGTAAAGTGAAGTCATATGCTTATGATGTGAATTACATTTGAAAATGTGAATGTTTATATATGTTCATTTCCATATGGAATGATTGAGGGCATAGAACTACCTATGATTTGCCTATTGTTATGGAAATGAGTCTCTTGTTATAGAAATGAGGAAATGAGTGTAGAAATGGTTTAATTCAAGTTCTACCTTGAATTTGATATGTGAAAGTTCCTTGTGAAACCTCTTGAAATTTTGGTATGGTGCGGGCATGCTATGTGTTTAAATGGTGCTCTTATGAGTAAAGTGTGTTTGGACATAAATTGTGTAATAACATGCTTATTATGATTGTTGATATATGCTCATTGATATATTGACCTTGTGATGGATAAAGGAGATTATATGCATATGATATATATTGCCATGGTACATGTTGATATGTGGAAATTGCTCATTTGGCATGCATTGCAATTTGGGCATAGAATTGGCATTATGATGATCATGAAATTATATGCTTTTGATATAATTGATCATGGGATATGTTGAAATTGTTCATATGACATTCATTACATATGTGACTTGACATTGACATGCAATGGTTCATTACATTGCATTTGCACGGAGACATCATATTAGGTGGGTGTGTGTGCATGGTGTGATCAAACACCATACTTGGTGATTGATGGGTGGGCTCGGGAAAGTTGGGTTGAAAATCCGACTGAGTCGCATGGTTGCATGAATATGGGGTCGGGGTTAGCAAGAAGGGCTAGAAAATCCATCGGGTAAGAGACCCGGTGACTTGGATACGCATTCCGTTGGTATAAGAGCCCATAAAGTGTGTCGGTGTACGCGGAACCGTTGGTGGAAGTCCATGAATTCCGTGTCGGTTGGGTGCGGTTGGTGTAAGTCCATAAATACTCACCCCACGAAAGACCCGGAGATTTCAAAATGATCATTTGATGTATTTCATCAATGGCGGATTTATCATACATTGGCATTGTATTGTGTGGTGGGAGCCGGTGAGGGCTTGGGTTAAAGTGCATGAGTGAGTCTCATCTCATTTCATGGCATGGCATGGTAGAATTCCAACATTGAATTACATATTCTTGTTTGGGATGGTTGTTGCTTATTGAACGTTGCATGTAAATTGTTGCACATGGTTTTGTTTTATAAAATACACATTCAATGGGTAACATCTATCAATGATTTGGTTTTATAAACACATAACTTTTATTTCAAACAATCATTGGATGTACTTTCGTCAATGACGGAATTATTACATACGTGCATTGCATTGTATTGTGGAAGTCGGTAAGGACTCGGATTAAAGTTGCATGAGTGAGTTTCATCTTAATTCATAGCATGACATGGAAATCCCTCTCATGGGATTGCATTTTCTTGATTGAAAAGAACGTTGCTCGTAAATTGTTGTATGTGAACATTTCATATGCATCTAGGTTGAGGAGTAGCCTCTGTAGGAGATACTCTATTGAGCGTGGCTCACCCTATACGGGAAAACATTTCAGGTGCGGAATATACGCCAGTGGATGGCTCACCTTTAGAGCCTCAAGGGTGAAGAAAGCCGACTTGTGGCTTTTATAACTCATTTTGTAAAACTTTTGGAGAAAACTAGTTTTGGCATGTAATTTTATGAAAATGACTGTAATCGAACTTATGTGGACTATATTTCGTTTGAAAAACTTCATTATGCATGTATTGGATGGTTATGAATGGATGTATGTTAGACCTCGAATGGGTCATGAAATTAAATGTTGTTATATGAGAATGGATAAATGGACCCAGTGTGGTCAATTTTATGATTGCACAGGTTTTGTCTTGGATAGAGCTCCCTGTACAAGGGAGACTTTGCCCGAATTTCATAAATTATGGACCCCGATAAATGGGACATAACGGCGTGATATCAAGTTACACGATATCCACGGGTATTTTCACGGGTTGATGGGTGATCAACGGACCCCCGAATTTTGGGGCGTCACACTACTAGAATGAATTCCTTCCTCTATCCCTCTGGGTTGTGATCTGTTCTGATAGGGGCCATGAGTCTGGGTTTGATACTCATTCGGATCAGTGGACCTGGTTTCAAGAGCCTTGAATTTATTCTGATTTGCTGGGTTATTTGGACTGATGCTTTTTTTCAGCTGCTGGGTTCTTTTTCTTCTGGACTGGGCTATCATCCAAGGCCCAAATTCCTTATCTTCATCCTGGGGTTGGGGCACAACGTTCGGCTTTGCAGTCGACCGTTCTTCTGTGTCAGGTCTAGCAGACTCTTTGATGTGAGGGTCTGTCGGAAATAACTCCTCATCTAACACAACATTCCGAGAGATATACACTCTGCGAGAAGTACGATCAAGACATTAATAGCCCTTGTAAGAAGAATTGTAACCAAGATAAATACACTTTTTACTACGAAACATGAGTTTATGTGAGTTGTAAGGCGTAAGAGAGAGTATCATGCACATCCAAATGATCGAAGCGATGAATAATCCGGATGGTTGCCCAATAACTTGAAGAATGGAGAAATATGATTTCACTGTGGATGGTAATCAATTGATTAGAAAGGTGGATGTTAAAAATGCATCAACCCAAAATTCCATGGAAAGACCAAATTGTGCTAAAAGTGATAAACCAAGTTTCATAATGTGTCGATGTTTTTGTTTGGCAAATCAATTTTGTTGAGTTCTATATAAGAAGCTTAGATGATGCATTATACCATTGTCAGATAAATATTGTTTAAATGGATTGAATATGTATTCGCCACATTTATCACATTGAAACTGTTTAATTTTAGAGGAGAATTCATTTTCAACCAAAAGTTTGAATTTAATGAAACAAGAATGCACATCAAATTTTGATTGCAATGGATACATCCAAGTGAATAATGAAAAATTATCAATAAATATAACATAGAATAAACAATCACCAATTGAGAAGGTGGAACAAGACCATACATCCGTATGAATAAGTTCAAGAGGAGAAGTCAAAATTCTAGCTGATGTAACAAAAGGAAATTGTTTACCCTTACCAAGTTGGCAAGGAGCACATACACCTACTTTATTCAAGGAATCATTAACAGGAAGAGAGTAGTCCTTTATTATTCTAGAAACTAAAAGAAGAGGCGGGTGACCTAATCTTGATGCAAAACTAAAACGAAAGCCTTGACACCAAGAAGAGCTGCGAAATTATTGTGTTTGATAGGAGCCGAATGCCGTAGATGAATGGGATAAAGTCCGCCTTCATTCCAATCTTTTAACAAGATCTTGTCCGTTTGTGTATCATGAATGAAATAAAAAAAAAAGTTATTATCAACAAAAAATTGATTGATTGACAATAAATTAGCAAAGGCTTTGGAACAATAGAAAACATGGGACATGAAAAGACGGGAATAAATACGAATGAAACCCGTGTTAGCTATGTCCAAGTTGGTGCCGTTTTCAACTGTGATGTTCTCTCCTCCATTGTAAAGCTATACAAGTGAGAATTGTTCAAGATTTGTAGCACTATGGTTATTATCCCCGCTACTGCAAACCATGTCTCTTCATCAATTGTACTATTGACAGTTGTCATTAATGCAGTGTTGTTTTGAACACCCATTGCTGCAAGCAATGGCGGAGCCATAAAATGTTATAAGGTAAGCATTCTAACACGTTTTATCGATCCTAATCGATAAAAAAAAATGACACATTTACACTATTTATTTCATCAATGATCCTTAAAATTTTTATACATACTGAACAGAAAAAAAATTAATTATAATCTTTTATTGAAAATGAGGTTAATTGTAGTTAGTTACAATCGAACCAACAAATGTTTATACTTTGATAGCTTTGTCTAATGACTTCATTATTAATGACTAATTATAAAATTAATGTTAAAATCACATATATGTACACTAAAGGATATACTAAGTTTTTTTTTTTTTTTTATTTTAAAATTTTGTGAGTAAGATCACAAATCTCTTCTAGGTTTTAAACTCAATGTTAAAGTGCACATCAATAACAAATGGTCAAGTTGATCAAAAGATTTTACAATGAACCCAATATGTCCAAACTAATTCGAAGTGTGTCCACCATTAGTGATTTAGGTATAAGTGTATACTAATTGATATGATAAGAAAATAGACTAATGTTATAGGGACCTAATTCAATGTAATCGTTGAATTAGTTGTGAGTTCCAAAGTTAGATAGAACTTCCTTTTAATCCAATGGTTGTATTGGATTAGATCTTAATTAGGTCCCAATAACATTTTCTAAGAAAATAATATGGTGAACATAATTAGATATACTTAAAAAAAAATATAATACATAGTGGTAAGACAACAAAATTGAGGGTGCGTAGGTCCTTGAGTGGCTCTACCACTAGCTGCAAGAGATTGAAGAGGATGTCTTCCCTGATATGCAAAATCAAACCTATGATAACAATCCAACACTCTGTGGCTTAATTTGCCACAAATCTGATAAGTTTCTCATCCACTTGATATAGGAATAGTGGGTTGTTGTGTGGAGGAGGATCCGAAAGTGGGGGAAGATACCTTGAAGTCAGGCTTCTATATCTTGTTGTGGCGCAAAAATTATTGAGGAGATTGATAAGCAACTAGAGCAAAAGAGTTTTCAGGTGGGACGGTTCGCTAATGAGATTCAAGAAGAATCTCAAAAGAAATTAATTCTGCTTGAAATTTTGACAATGACATGCTCTTGTCTTGAATCGCGAGTTAATTGAATTATGAAAGGGAATAAAAGCTGATTTTAATCCACTCAAAAGAGTGAACAAGATCATCTTCATCAATATGTTTGCTAGCAGTAGCGAGTTGATCAACTAGTCCTTTTGCATAAGCAAGATATTCTGAGCAAGAGTGATTCTCCTGACGCAAACCACGCAGTTGGAGTTGGAGGAGATTGATCGAGATTGAGAAGCAAATCTAGTGGATAAGGAATTCCACGCTTGCTTCGCAGTGGTAAGACCATACATAGTAGAGAGGATCTTCGGAGATAATGTGAAAATGATCCAAGAAAGAAAGAATTGGTCTTTCTTGTTTCATAACGAATATGCTGGGTTTAAATCGCCAGTGATTTTGTCAGCCACCAGCGGAAGAAATTGATCTAGGCACAGTTCGGAACCATCCATGAATCCCATGAGATCATTTGATTTTAAGACTGGAATAAATTGAGACAACTATTGGAATTAGATGTTGCCATCCAACTTGACTGAAATTAATTGGCCAATATTGAGAGCAACAAAGGCAGAGGCTGAAGCATTCTCTGAAGAAGAAGCCATGAAAAATGCTTGAAAGGAAATAAGGATCAAAAAAGAAATAGGATCAAAAAAGGGTGTGAGCTTTGCTGTTCTGATACCATGAAATGATGCAGAAGTTTTGGTGTACTTTCACACTCAAAACGTTATTGTATTGATGCCTATATATAGATACAAAGTGTATGTATTTGAAAGTAGATTACAATCCAAAGAATCTAAACAAAAAATTTAAACTAATGTTGATCATTGTGTTTATCAACTGGAGGAAGAGAAGGAGCTTAATGCGGACTGGAGTCCTCCTCTCTGAAAGGGTCTGCTGAAGGTTGGAGACTTGGAGTCCTGCTCTGCTGAATGGTTAACAGGTTCCACCTAACATTGGAACTCATAGGAAAAGAACATTAAGTCCCTCTAGCATATGCAGTGAGTTAGTTATCTGTGTTGATTTTCTATGAGGGAAAAAAAAACATTAGCTAGGAAGCACACTGTCGAAGGATAGAAAAGGGAAAGAAACAGTGATGAGCCTGGGGGAGTAAACAACACGATACGTCAATACGAACTAAATTCAAAACGACATTGGTGGGCACAAAGCCGAAGAGGAGATGAGCAGTTAACACAAATTATAGATAGATCAAACTGGTACCAAATAAAACTATCAATTTTTGACAAGGTAAATCTATTTAGCAGATACATAAAGGATATTTAAAGATAATTAGAAGAAGTTATACTTTCTTTTTCAAACATCGGACCGAGTAGATTTTCAATCATGGAAGGCACATGGGTATTTAGTTTGATTGATCCAAACATGACACGTTTAATAACTTGCTAATATAACATGAATAATTGAACAAATAAAGTTATAGTTAATCAATACTTATACAAATTTAAACACGAGACAACTTGAATATATAACACAAAATTATTCTATTTTAACCCTTGTGAGAACTTAAATTAGCAAGCTCGTGCATGAACAAGGCATACAACCGCTACTTCATGATGAACAGATGAAAAATGTACACAACACAAGAACTACGGTCTGGTTAGGAGAAAAGACATTTGTTTGTGTTGATACTCCACCAAGGCCTGCTTTGGTCTGGCCTAGCTGGTTTCTCTCTTTCTCTCTAGAGGCATGTAAAGATGTGTGTACATATTGGTAGATGCCCTCTTTACATATCCCCATGCAAATAAATAAATATATATATATATATATATAGAGAGAGAGAGAGAGGGAGAGAGGTGGTAGGAACAGACCGGAGAGGAGAAAAAGGTTCATTAGGTCGGGACACTTCTCACTGTTGCCACCACTAAAGCACCCAAGACTGACCTTTTCTCGAACAATTCTATTCAATTAGTTTATTATTTTGAATAAAGTAAATTTATAACAAACTTGTTTGCTTAGCCCATTTGTACACCAAAAATATATTCTCGGTGGGATCTCTCTCTCTTAATCAAACATACAGTCACCACTTTTTTCATGCAAGAGGGGTCACACAGATCTCTTTTCTTAGAGCAATACACAATAGCGTCAATAAGAAGCTTAAAGGTTAAGAAAGAAACATCACCCAGCTCGAAACCCTAGAAAGAAACAAAACAAAAATAGAGACAGAGTGAAAACAAGCAAGTACTAGCTTTGTGTATGTATATATATACCATAAAGCCCCATCTTTTATTTTAGCTCATATTCTCATTCTCTCTTTATCTCCTTCTCCCTTTCTTTCTCTCTCCTCCATTTGCAAACCCTCTTGTTGATGTGATTCTCCACTACATCTCCAAAACCCCATCAACTTTTACAAAAGAGAACCAAGAACAATGGTTTTTTCCTCCATTCCAGCTTATCTTGATCCATCCAACTGGCAACAGGTAAGGATTTTCTTCAGTGGATTACCATGGCTTCTTTGCAAAAAAGCAAAATCTAAAAGCTAAATATTCTCATCCACCTTTTGTTTATATCTTGCTCTTTACTTTGAACAATATTTTTTTTTTTTTGTTATCTCCAGTTGAATATACCAGATATTTCATTGTTTTTGCTTTGGTTTTGCAGCAACCAACTCATCAAACGGGAAATAACAGCATCAATCCTCAATTTCCACTACCACCACCACAGTCACAACCCCCGCCGCCGCCACCTCCACCGCCTCATGTGGGTGGTGGCCCGGGATCAGCCTCAATCAGGCCTGGCTCGATGGCTGATCGAGCCAGGATGGCCAACATACCGATGCCAGACACAGCCCTTAAGTGTCCCCGGTGCGAATCAACCAACACAAAGTTTTGTTATTTCAATAACTACAGTCTCTCGCAGCCTCGACACTTTTGCAAGACCTGTAGAAGGTACTGGACTAGAGGTGGTGCTCTGAGAACCGTTCCGGTGGGAGGCGGTTGCCGGAGAAACAAAAGAAGCAAAGCAAGTAGTTCAAAATCTCCTGTAAGTAGTGATCGGCAAACCACTTCTGGTTCCGCCAGCATGGTTTCTTCTGGCAGTGGAGCTGCTAACATGTTAGGCCTCACACCTCAAATCCAATCCCTACGCTACATGGCTCCTTTCGGTCAGTTTTCCGACTATGCTGGTGCAGGTGACATAGGCTTGAACTACAGTGGCATTTCACCATCAGTCGCCGCCACAAACGAGATGAATTTTCAGATGGGTGCTAATTTCCTTGGTGGCGGAGGTGGTGGTGGTGGTGTTGCTTCTCTTTTTTCCACCGGAGGTATTGAGCAGTGGCGATTGCAGCAGCCACAACAATTTCCTTTCATGGGTGGCTTGGACCCGTCACCGGGGCTATTCCCATTCCAAGGTGGTGGTGAGACATCCGGTTATGGTGGCGAAACCAGTCAGGTCCGGCCGAAATTGACTGCTTCTATGCTTTCCCAGTTGGCTTCAGTGAAAACGGAAGGTAATCAAGAGTCTAATTTATCAAGGCAATTCATGGGAATTCCTGGAAATGATCAGTGGAGTGGTAGTGCTTGGACAGATCTTTCAAGTTTTAGCTCTTCTTCCACCAGTAATCCCTTATAAAATCTCTCTTGTGGCCTCCAAACTCCCATAGTGAAGCTCAGAATTTTGGCACTAAAGCTTCATCCCAGTTGGGTCAGGATCGATGGGAAAGTTTTCAGGAAGGACCAAGGACTTTGTCTTTCTAAGATCGACTGAAAACCCTAGAAATCGTAGGTTTCATGTGTTTCATTTGTTTTTATTTGTACCTTTTTTTTGTAATGACTGAGATTATTAACAGACATGAGTGTTTTAACTTCTTGTAGCATTATCTTAGAGATGGAGGTCTAATCAGTCTGCAGAACTGATAAAATTTGAGCTTACTGACTTCATTGAAATTATATCCAAACAATCCTTTGGGTGACAGGCATTGTTAAAAGTATTGTGTGAAGGTTGAAGACAATAGCAAATTGATCTCTTATTTGTGTGAATTGTGCTCAATTGAACCCTATCTCTAGCAAATGAGAGGCAAAAATATTGTACATATCCATTCAATTGTTCAACATTTTAGCAGTGCAAACAGACTCACTACACCATTTCTGCCATTTGAAGTTTTTCTGTCATCTATGAGTTGAGAATTGCAAGGGCTTAAGCAGTGCAAGTCAAGGCTATCTTTAGACAGTTTTAAGATGAGGGCCTTACGCTGTCTTGTGCTTTTCATTGTTGAAATCGAAATGCAATTTTTGATCATTAGGACAAAAATTGTAGAAGAAGATTGTTAAGTACCTATTTTTTTGGCTGCATGAAGTTCAATTTTTTGGCCACTTTGTAACCAGTTCATTTCTAATTCTCAACAAATGTTAAGAGTTAGATCTTCGCAGACTTATCTTGCAACTTATGACCATTCAAATTATTCTTGTTATGGGAATGAGGGGGATACTAAAGCTTGAAAATACAGGTTGCAACCCAATCTCGATCGAAAAGTTTAAACCCCTAAGTTGTGTAATACCCATTGATGAATATTAGTCCTTCCAATCCACACTCCCCACTCGAATCGAATCTAACAACTCTATTGTAAAGGTTAGGGCAGGGTTATATATCTGTCGAAAACAAATCGCATATCAGTTACATAAAGAAGCCAAATTGAATTAAATGAATTTTTGAACAAATTATTCTAAGCTTGAACTTAATTAGATTTTTGGATTCTGTCTAAGTCTAACTTTATATAAGCCTGAAATTTACCAATATATTGAGCTGATTGATGCATCCACATATCATGAAGTGGAAACTTCCAGTTACTTAGGTGCTTTGAGAAGTTGTTTCCACAATGTAAAAAAGGTAATAAGAATACCGTGATTAATAGAACTTAAAACTCTCCCTAAGGCTCATTTCTATTAATTTGCAATATTTTTTTTGGAAAATTCCTATTTTTATACTAAACAAATGGAGCCAAATGTGTCCTGATGCAAGTAATCACAAGTAATGAACGTCCAATAGCCAGCACCTTAATTTTTAAACGACATAATTTACGCCATTTGCGAGAGAAATGTCTATGGGACAATGCTTCTATCATATAATTATTCAATAATCTTTTAACAGCTGTTTCTATAATATAATTGTTATAGGTTGTTGAACAAAAATTTCCAAACCTTTTGAAAAATTAAAAACTCAAAGGATGTTCCACTGAGAATTTTCCGCCTTGCACTTTATATTTTCAACCTGGATGCACTACAAAAGTAGATGTATCACTCCAGGTAGTTATATAGAGCCATCTCTCTAAATCTTTAGTGTGTCCAAGTTGAAAATCCTAGCTTGAGGCAAAAGAACACACTCCTTTTTAGCCAAAACAGTTGGGTAATTCAATTTTCAAGTTTCACACTCTTGTGTTCTTTGTTCTTTAATGTTTCCACCAAAACATTGAGGGTGACTTCTATTTTATAAACTATTACTTAAATTTGGCAAACTTGTAGTGAATTTGCATGCGAGAGAGAGAGAGAGAGAGAGAGCGACAGAGAGAGAGAGATTTTGAACAAGAGAGTAAAAAATGTGGAACCTATGCATGTTCACATAAGTGAGTGAAATAATGGTAATAAACTAATAATAGAAAGGTACATTTCATCCTTAGCTTCAATATTAAGGGATCCCTTCAAAGGTTGATGTGTTTCTTTGTGCAGTGTATGCCCTGAGTTTAATTGTATATTTTTTTCATCTTGATCATTAATAAAAGCTTAGTAGCTCCTTGCCCAAAGCAGAAAAAAAGAAAAAATAATATCTTCCTAGAGGTTTGTTACTTTGATTTCTCCAAGAATCTGTGGTTTGGCAGTGCATATCATTCTGATGATCATGTACTCATTATGTTCGGCAAGAATGGCTGAAGACCATGGACCCAAGTCTTAAAAGACTCCAAAATGCACACTCAATTCCACACAAAATATGCTCTCCAAACTTCGAAGTAGAGTCCAAAAACCAAAGTCTTAAGAGAATTTCCTCGGCTTTTGTTCCCCAAGAATCACGTAAAGACTGCATTGCTCAGAGTCAAAGATGATTAGAAACACGTCGAAGAAATACATTTTGATTCGTTGAAGTTTGTGTCCTTTCACACTTTCAGATTCTAAGCCTGGCAATGCTTTGCTCTCATTTGGTCATGCTTCTGACATAAGATCACCAGCATCTACTTGTTCCTGGTGGTCACTAGAACCTGTGGAAGATTATCTTTTGCTTTTTGAGTGTTTATCTTATAATATATATATGAATTCCTGACAGGTTGTGTGTGTGTTTGTTGTTGGGGGGGGGCCTTGTCAAGTTATATATATGTATATATGAGTTAATATTATATGTCAGCATGTGACAACATGATTAGGGTTTGTAACTCAAAACGGGTTGAGAGGTTAATTTATGTTAAACCCAGAGTTACTTAGCATTAAAGTTGGGTTCAATCTCAATCCAACCATCAACCCCATTTTTTGTCGTGTACTTTGGTTGTACATAAGTTTATTTTAGCAATTTCAATAATTTCAAACCTAATTGTATTATAATTAATGTACTTTCATTAAATTGCAATAAACATACTATTGTTTTGTTTTTGACAAAGTGTAATGCAATATAATTTATTGATCTAATGATGTGTCAAATAATATTGTCCCAATGAAGAAGTCTAACAGTTATTATTATAATAATACTATTGCACCATGGTGGAAATCTTTTTAATAATTGGGGCAATTAATTAGGGTGACAGCGAGATTCAAATATAGGACTTCCTGCCTTGATATCATGTTAAAACAACCATATAATCTAAAAAAATAAATTATTGGAGATGGTGTAATTTAAGTATATATACTTTAACAACAATAACATTACTTTTTGACAACATTACGAGTTTGGTTTGAAAAACAAGCATCCACAACTGATGCATTACTCATTACGATTTTCTTATGTGTGTTTTGAATTGGGATGCTCATCCTCAAAGAAAGGAATCTTAGGTAGTTTTCCTTTTCCAAGAACCAACGCTGCATACCAAGAAGGAATAAAGGCACTTCTAAGGCACCTATCTATATGTGTGTGTGTTCAAAAGTCAGGAAGATCATTGCATGTTTGATTGTTGGTCGGTTGGTTGTCTTCATTCCAAATTGAGTAATCAGTGGGGAATTTTTTTATAGTGATCTTGAGATTATCCATAGTTATACATGTATTGAATTCAGGTTGCAAAGTAAATCTTGAATATTCGTTAATTCTCACAAAGTGCATCAATTAAACTTTACTTTTTTTTTGATTATGAGTTGCTCATATTCACTAAGTTGAAAAGATAATTGACCAATGGGCGTAATAGAGTAGAGCACAGCGCCACGAAGCAGAGTATAGAGATGCCCACTGGCCATCACGATATCTATATCGTTTGCCAAGGTCAAATAATAGGTTGGGGGTGCACGGGATGTGGCCCGCACTTGTACGGTACGAGTTCATTGGGAATTTCTAATGCATATCTGGTATGAGTTTTATGCCACATAAATTTCGTGTTCATTATTCTTGATTATTCATTGCATTACGCGTTGACAGTAAAACCCAAGACTTACAGATTTAATATACTTCTTGTTTTTTCAACCAATTGTGAGATAACGGGGTGCACTAGACATGACCCTTATTGATACGGTACGAGTTCATTATGAATTTCTAACACATATCTGGTATAAGATTTACACCATGTAAATTTCGTGTTCACTATTCTTGATTATTCATCGTATTATGCGTTGGCTACAAAACCCCAAGACTTGGAAATTATACATGTTATTACGTATGTGAAAGAAGAAAATAGAAAATGAATATCAATTGAATATTATTTTGGTGTAATTTATTGTATACATGAGGAGGTTTATTTATAGTACAAGAGAATAATGAGGTTTTCTAGTCTAACCAATGTGAGACAAACATATATACATTAATATTCTCCCTCAAACTCAAGGAAGTAAAGTAGAAATCAACTTGAATTTGGAAACCAACTCACTAAATCGGCCCAGCAGATAAGCCTTAGTGGAGATGTCAGTAGCCTGGCAGATGAAGAAATAGAGACAAGATGAACTGTGCCTCGAACCACATGTTGTCGTACAAAATTACAGTCAATCTCAATATGTTTGGTGCGATCATATAAAACATCATTGTGAGCAATCTGTATTGAACTCCTATTGTCACAACAAATAATCGTAGCACCAGAATGAGAGACACCTAAATCTTCTACGAGCCAATGAAGCCAAAGAAGCTATTGGGTAGTGTCAACAAGAGTGTGGCACACTGCCTCTGTACTGAATAGAGAGATAACATACTGTTTCTTACTGCACCAAGAGATGAGAGAGTCGCCCAGAAAGAAACAATAACCAGTGATATAACGACGATAAGTAGGATCTCCTGCCCAGTCAGCATCAAAATAGGCATGTAGAGGGTAAAACAAGGGGCAGTAAAAAAATTAGCTGACAAGATGAACAACATAGGCTCTATCAAGACGAGTAACAATAAGATACACAAGAGTGTCTGCCAACTGGTGATAAAGATTGGCATTAGGGACACGTATGCCATCTAAGAGAGTAAGTCGGACATTTTTCTCTAATGGGGTGGGTACAGTCTTACAATCAGTGAGTCCAGCACGAGTAAGAAGATCAAAGACATACTTGGCCTGAGATAGATAATACCCACTAGAGTCAGATGAGATCTCAAGGCCCAAGAAGCAGTTGAGAGAACCAAGATCGTTCATCTCAAAGTGTGTGTTGAGAAAATGTTTGAGATCAGAAATTCTAGAAACATCATCCCCAGTGATAATCATATCATCCACAGAGAGAAAAAGTAGAGTAGTGTCACGCTCAGTCTTATAAACAAAAGGAGCCAAGTCATAAGGGCTGGAAGAGAAACCAAAATCTCCACAACTAGCACTAAACTTCACCAGGCTCTAGGGTCTTGCTTGAGACCATAGAGTGCACGACAGAGTCAACAAACCTACTGTGGTGAATGAGGATACCCATGAGGAGGCTGCATGTAGACTTCCTCAGTAAGTTCACCATTGAGAAATGCATTTTTGACATCCACATGATATAATTTCCACTGGCGAGTGGTAGCAACATCTAGTAGGCTTTAAACTGAAGTGAAACAAGCAACGAGAGCAAAAGTCTTCTCATAATCAATACCATACTCCTGTGTAAAACCCTTCGCCACTAGAAAAACCTTGTAACGCTCAATAGAACCATCAGAGCGAGTCTTGATCTTATAAACTCATTTACAACCAATAGCTATTTTTCTAGTAGGAAGATCAACCAAATCCCAAGTATGTGTGTCAGCTGGTGCCTGTAACTCTTTTGTCATTACTTGCTGCTAATGTGGGTTAGAGCTAGCCTCATGATAAGAGTGAGGCTAATGCTAAGAGAGAATAATGGAGAAACAATGATAATCATGCAAATGAACAGAAATGTTCCTTACCCGAGTGGAATGACGTTATTGTTGAGAAGGAGAATGAGTATCAACAAGAAGTGGTGTAAAGGATTCAAGAGCTGAGGCATGATCACTATCAGTATGAAGTAGGGCAAGAGCAGAATTAGTAGGCAGGGTAGAAGCCTCTGGATGGTCCATAGATGGGAGATCAGATGAGTCTAGATGTGGGTCATCCAGATATAGATCCATAGATGAATCAGTAAAGAGAGTAGAAGTAGGGGCAAACGAAAGCTAAAACTAAGATAAGGAGGAGAACATCTTGTGTTCCCAGAAAACGGCATGTCAAAAAATATGAAGAAGCTTGAAATATAGATCCCAACAACGATAACCCTTATGTTCAATACCATGACCCAAGAAACAACAAAGACATGCTCAAGGTTCCAACCTGGTATGCTCATGAGGCTGGAGTAAGACAAAATATGCATAACCAAATACTCGAAGAGAGTGGTGATCGAGGGAAGTGTCATACAATCGCTCATATAGAGATTGATTCCCAACAATAGGAGAGGAAATATGATTGATGGTATAAACAGCAATAAGAGCAGCTTCACCCTAAAAAAGACCAAGACACGAAGAAGAGATGAGAAGAGAGCAGCTTCACCCTAAAAACGATCAGGACACGAAGAAGAGATGAGAAGAGAACGAACAATATCAAGAATATGACGATGTTTGCGCTTAGCGTTTTGTTAAGATGTACCAGGATAAGAATGATGAGGAATGATGCCATGTTAACTGAGAAAGTTAAGAAATTTGGTGTCTCTATATTCCATGGTATTATCAGATCTAAAGACTTTAATGGATCGCGAGAATTAAGTTTGGACCATTTTGGAAAAATTATAATAAATTTGTGGCAATTGAGGTTGAGTTTGCAAAAAATAAATCCAAGTGAATCGAGAATAGTCATCAATAAAAATGACAAATTACTTTGACCCTCCAATAGTAAAAGTTGGAGAAGGCCCCCAAATATCATAATGAATCAAATTAAAAGGGGCAGAAGACAAAGAGTTATTGTTATTGAAAGGTAAAGTTGACTATTTTGCAAGTTTACAATACAAACAATCAAGCTGTTCACTATGAACTTTCACTAATTGACCATTGGAAATTAAATATTGTAGACGACTTGAAGAAACATAACCTAGACAGAAAAGCCAAGGTTGAAGGGAGAGTTGGCCAAAGTAGAAGCAGTAACATAAAAGGGACTGGGGAAAATAGTCATTTTGAAAGACAAAGATGGATAATCTCAAACACACGTCCATGCTTACGGCTTATCCCAAGGGTTTTTCTTGTTCGTGAATCTTGAACAATACAACCAGTTGAAGAGAATAAAACAGTGAATCCAAGGTCACAAAGTTGACCCACAGATATGAGATTGAGAATAAGATTAGGTATATGATAAGTATGGGAAAGTGATACATGGGATATAGAGACATATCCAACGTGATTAACATGCATATGTGACCTATCTGCATTGTGAATGGGTGGGACAAAACTAACAGATTGTATGGAGAAAAATAATGATTCATCAAGGGTCATGTGGTTACAGCATGTAGAGTCAAAGAACCGAAATGATTTACTTGAAGTGGCAGACAAAGTAGTAGAAGATGGATTAACTAATACAAAAAGAATCTGTTTGAGGATAACCGCAAGATCACTAGCACTGAAGGTCGTAAAAGGAGACTTTGGAGGATACAAGTCATTGACAGTAGAAGTAGCAGTGGGAGAAACAGATATAGACTTGTCGCTGGACTAATTGCCAAATTTGTACTGTTGATTGGTGTTATATTTGTCATTCTTGGGTGCATTATGGTACAGATTAGGGGTGCAACTTGGGCAAGCCAACCTGAGTTCAATACTAGCCCAATTCGAAAAAAATAGGACTTGAGTTGATGTCTTAAAATTTTGGGTTGGGCCTGGGTTCAAAACCTCCAACCCGAATTGAATTCGGGCAACAGCGGGGTTGAGGCCTTGAGCTATCGGGTTTAACTCGAACCCGACAAATTAATATATATATACATATAAAGCACATAACGAGACAACTAGGGTTCCCCAATCCTTTATGGGCCTCTACCTTAGGCAGATTGCATCTCTCTCGTTCTCTGCTCATTCTCTGCCTCTCTCTCTCGTTCTCTACCTCTCTCATTCTCTGCCCAATCATTTCCATCTGTTGCCTCTCTTCGTCTGTTGCCTCTCTTCATCTGAACCAAAGACATGGAGTGCTAATCTTTGTTGGGTTGTTGTTTGTGATTTGGGTGGTGGTGGTTTGGGGTGGGCAGAATTTTTTCACACACATAATCATTTCATAATACTCAAATTTCTTTTCTTTCTTTCTTTCTTTCTTTCTTCTGCTATATATACAAAGTGATCTTCATTTTTAGGGCTTCATTTCTGTCAGGCTCTTTTTTTCTTTGATGTTCACAGCTCTGGTGTAATTAGAAGCCATTGAGAAGCCGAGCATGGCCACTGAGAAACCAAGTTCCAAAGGCCAAGCATAGTGAGAATACACTCATGGATGTGGATGAACCCAAATTGCGAACACGAAATCAGCCCTAATTGAACCCAAATTAACTAACCTGAATTCAACCCGAGCTTGACCAAAATCAACTCGGGCAATACTCGGGTTGAGGTCGAGTTAGGGTTAAAGATTTTATACTTAGGGTTGGACTAAGCTTGATCACTCAACCCACCCAAGTTGCACCCCTAGTATATATTTTGTGGACAGTTACTTAGATAGTGGTTTGGCTCTTTTTGTGACAGAAATTATCAACTCGGGTAGGACAGTTGAGTAGAACATGACCAGTCTTGTGACAATATGAGTAGTGAGACTAGGGCATATCAGATAATGCTATAGTGAATTCTGGATGATCAGTGAATGACTGGAATGTCGCCGAAGGACATCAAAAGATGGCCAGAATGACACCAGAGGATGATTGGAAGATCGTCAAAAGAAATATTAATTGTATAATTAGTTTATATAGAAGTCACAACCTCAAGCTTTTACAAGTTGAGGATTTCCACAATCTCCATTTAGCTTCTTAATCTTTTCATGGTATCAGAGCATTAAAATTGACCGACGTCATTTTATTTTTTGCTCTAGCTGCCTCGTGAAGCCTTTTATTAGAACAATACTGGTTGTTGTCTTCTATCCTTTTTTCAGCCCTTGTTTCTTTGCAGCCTTTTATCAAACACCTTATCTCCCATACATGGCCAGTGACACCGTTTCTTCTTCTTCCTCTTCCTCTCCATCTACTTCACTTCCTTTTAACACCATGGTGCATATGCTTACCATTAAATTAACTTCCAGCAATTATTTATTATGGAGAAGTCAATTTCTTCCATTGCACACTAGCCAAAACTTGTTTGGCTATATCGATGGCTTCTTGGTCGCGTCGCCTCCAATGATCTACTAAAAAGACAATTAGCAGGTTCCAAATCAGCAGCATTTGGCATGGCAGCAAATTGATCAATTAGGGCTTAGTCTTATTTACTCTTCCCTCTCCGAGGAAGCCATGGGTGGAGTGTTAGGATTGAGCTCTGCTCATAAAGCATGGTCTGCTCTTATAGCCTCCTTTTCTCACAAGTCCAAGACACGAGAAATACAGTTGAAAGATGATCTTCAATTAATGAAACGAGGGTCTCATAGTGTTGCCGATTATGCACGAACTTTCAAACAATTGTGTGATTAATTACCCGTCATGGGACGTCCAGTGGATAACACGGACAAAGTGCATTGGTTTCTTCGTGGTCTTGGCTCAGAATTCTATTCCTTTTCGACCACTATGATGTCCCAAATCCCTCTGCCAACATTTAAGGACCTAGTTCCTAAGACTCACAGTCATGATTTATTCATTAAGTCTCTTGATTCCCAGCCACACAATGGTGTTGCCTTTGTCGCTTAACGTGGTGGCCACTCTCATCAAGGCGGCAAGTTTCATCGTGGTGGTAGTCACTCAGGCAGGGGCAATAATGGTGGTCGTGGTACTTCCAATAATGGCCACCACATAACTCTTACAGTAAAAACTCTTCCCATGGTGCGTGGTCTGTTTGTCAAATTTGTGGTAAGGCTGGTTATATTGCTCGGACTTGTTGGAAACGTTATGGTCAACCGCCATCCAATTCCAATCTCGTTGAAGCATTTTCTTCTTACACTCTTCAAGATCAGCAAGACAATGACTGGTATACCGACAATGGGGCCTCCTCTCACATGACACATGATGCAGGAAGTATTGCCAACAATATTCCTTATTCAGGTTCTGATCGAATTATGGTTGGCAACGTCGCTTCCCTTCTTATTACCCACACTGGTTCTATCTCTTCTCCCTATAATCTTAGTTCTATTCTCTAATGGAGATTCTTATTGTTCCTGGTTTAACAAAAACCTTATTTCCATTAGCAAACTTACAGCTGATAATAATTGTGTTGTTACTTTTGTTGCCTCTGGCTTTACCATACAGGATCTCCAAACAGGAGAGGTGTTGGGCGCTGGTAGATGCAAGGATGGGCTATATGTTATTGATCATGGTCAACATGCCTTTGTCTCTTCTCTCTGCAAAACTAGTCTACGTGCCTCGCTTGATACATGGCATGCCCGTCTAGGTCATTCTTCCCTTAGCACTGTTAAATTTTTGAATAAACATAGTGATATCATTCTAAATAGTGGTTGTGTTGCTTCTCATTTATGTACTAGTTGTCAATTGGGTAAAATTCATAGACTACTTTTTTTCAATAATGGAAAGTGATGTTCTTTTACTCTTGAGCTTATTCACTGTGATTTATGGGGACCTTTTACCGTTGCATCTTTTTCGGGATATCGCTATTATGTTATTTTTTGTTGATAATCATACCCGTTTCACTTGATTTTACCCTTTCAAACTTAAATCTGATTTTTATGATATTTTTCTTCGTTTCCAGAAGTTTGTTGAAAATCAATTTTCTAGGACTATTAAAACCTTTCAATGTGATGACGAAAAATAATTTTTCAATTCTAAGTTCCGTAATCATTTAGCTAGTTGTGGAATCTAGCAGCATGTATCTTGTCCACACACCTCCAGTCAAAACGGAACTATTGAGCGCAAACATAGACATGTGACAGAGAGTGGCCTCACTCTTCTTTTTCACTCTAGTGCTCTATCGACACTATGGTTCGACGCTTTCTCCATGGCTATCTATGTTATCAATCGACTATCAAACACCGGTCCTCAATGGCTCCTCTCCCTATGCATTCTTGTACGGTAAGCCTCCTTCATATTCTATGTTTCGTACCTTTGGATGCTTGTGTTTTTTTTACCTTAGAGACTACTCTAAAAATAAGCTCTCTCCATAATCCATTTCTTGTGTACTTATTGGCTACAGTCCTACACATAAAAGTTTTCGTTGTTTGGATCGACGTACCCAATGAGTGTATAACTCGCGTCATGTGATCTTTGATGAAACTGTTTTTCCCTATACAGGCACTAAATCTTCTTTCTCTTCTTTGCAATCTAATGATCATGTGATTTTTATGGACTCACCTTCTACTTTTTCTTTGCCAAGTTCCACTATTTCTCTTCCTGCAAGTTCTCTTGATCCATGCTCTGTTTCTCGGACAGCTCCTTGCCTTCCTTGTGCCGATGATTCATATCCTTCAGATTTGATGTCATCGATGTCTAAGACTCCCATTATGGATTCTAAATCGTCTGGCTCTTCTCCAACTGTTGACTCTTTATCATCTTCCTCTTTGGTTCCTCCTGATGCAGTAACTTTCACACCTTCATCATCCATGCCTCATTCAACCAATATTCACCCGATGATCACTTGTACAAAGGTCGGTATTATCAAGCTCCATGCTTTTCATGTTGTCCCAAAATTGCCAAACTCAGTATTTTTCCAGTCCTTATTTGCCTTAAAGAAGCCTCATGGCTTCAAGTTTGCCACAAAACATCCAGAATGGCTCTCAGCCATGAATAACGAGATTCATGTTCTTCACCAAAATCATACTTAGTCCCTTGTGCCACGACCATCTCACAAGAATATAGTTTGTTATCGTTGGGTTTTTTAAACAAAGCTTCATGTTGATGGTATTGTTGAACGTTATAAAGCACAGCTTGTTGCTAAAGGTTATACTCAACAACAGGGAATTGACTTTGATGAGACGTTTTGTCTTGTTGTGAAGCCTGCTACCGTTCATCTGATTCTTTTATTAGCCACTTCTGCTAGATGGTCTTTTAAACAACTCGATGTTAATAATGCATTCCTTCATGGAACTATAACCGAAGAGGTCTATATGGATCAACCCCCTGGTTATGTTGATCCCCGGTTTTCCCAACATGTTTGTCATCTCCACAAAGCAATCTATGGCCTCAAATAAGCCCCTCGAGCTTGGTTTCATTGCTTCAGTGCATTTTTTCTTCTTGTTGGTTTTCGTCCAAACAATGCTAATTCATCGCTTTTCATCTATCACCACAAGATTGGATGTATATATCTCCTACTTTATGTCGATGGTATTGTTCTCACCGACAATAACTCTCTCTTGTTGACACAATTTATTGCTCGCCTTAGCAATGAATTTTCTATGAAAGATATCGGTGATTTGCACTATTTGTTGGGAATTGAAGTTCATAAAACTTCCAGTGGTTTATTTCTCATCCAATCCAAATATGTTTTAGATCTACTTGATCACACCACTATGACAGATTGTAAACATGTCACCACTCCCATGGTGGTGGGTCATCACTTGTCTACTGTCGATACATTATTTAATGATTTGACACACTATCATTATTTGGTTGGTGCGTTACAATATTTGGTTATTACTCGACCAGATTTGGCCCATAGTGTTAATACTGTATGCCAATATATGCACTATCCTACTGAATAGCATTTTCAAGCAGTACTTAGATGCTCTCAACAAGCAGTACTCGCTACATCAAGGGTATTCTTCATTTTGGTCTTCATCTTTATTCTGATAGCTCTCGACGTCTTCTTGCCTACTCAGATGCTGACTGGGCTGGTTGTCCAAATGCACGTCGTCCACCTCGGGTCATGCTATTTATCTTGGAAAGAATCTTATTTCAAGGAGTGCTAAAAAGCAACACACCGTGTCACACTCTAGCACTGAGTCTGAGGACAGTTCACTTACAATTGTTGTGGCTGAAATATCCTGGCTCACGCAGCTTTTGCGAGACTTGCATATCCTTCTTCCCGTACCACTAAAGCTTTTATGTGATAACAAGAGTGCAATCTTTATGGCAGCCAATCCTGTCTCCCACACACGATCTAAGCACATAGCTATTGACTATCACTTTGTGTGGGAACAGGTTGCCAAAGGTTCCTTAAAAGTTTAGTTCATTCCCTTGGAATTTCAGATTGCCGACATTTTTATTAAGAGTATCTCTCAGTCTCAATTCCTTCTTTTTCGGTCCAAACTCACTGTGTCTCCGCTATCCACGGTTCCCTTGAGAGGGGGTGTTTAAGATAATTCCGCAAAATCATTCGGCAATTATGGCAAGTGTGCCAATGACTATTGGCTCCATCTATGGCAAGGTCAATCACAGAAAATCCTACAGATGGCTAGAATATTGTAATGAGCTGTATATACCCATGAATCATGTAATCAATATTAATTGCATAATCAGTATATATAGAAGTCACAACCTCAAGCTTTTACAAGTTGACAACGTACATATATCTATATATACTTGGTTGAGAGGATATGGAGGTACCAAGCTAGAGAAGAATAGACACCCCCAAAAAAAAATTTGTTTGTACATCAGCTTTCACTTTTCACAAAACAAACAGTGTACCTGTCCATGCATATGGCAATAATAAACAGGAGGAGAAAGAAGATAGAAACTGAGATTCCATGTCCTCTCACGTTCTCCCACATTTGGCTCAATCATACAAAAGTCCAGAATCAGATTCCCTCTGTCTTTTTTAACACGAAATGGCCTGTCCCCACCAGCCTCCAACTCAAACCATTGTACTGATGAAGTTTCCTTGTACACTACAGTTCCTTTGACAAGGTTAATATATATCAACTCTTTTCAAGAACTTAGCCAAACTTCTTCGAGCAAGATCTCTTATGGTACTTAATCGTAATTTTATTCAATAATAGATTATTCATCGTTTATTAATCTGGGATTCTTATGTAAATATGTATAATCTGATTTAATTATTATTGAAAAAATAATAAAAAGTGTACTTGAAAAAACCTGGATGGAAAATGAAAATATTTTCGAATATTTTATTTATCAATAATGCTACGCTGACCAAATTTTGGGACCAAATTTATATATATGCATGCATGCATGTACCACATGTAAAATATTGATTGGTCGGACGGCCCTGATAATTGAACAATCAATGGGGGGAGATAGACATTGTTGAAAGGTGAGTGCCATATAGAATCCTATGGATTCACCTTTTTGTTGTTCAAACAGCCATGTAATTGACTAATAAGTAATAATATCCAGAAGAGAGGACATATATGAATCCTATGTGGCATTGAATTTGGTATATCCCCCCACTCGGTAATTAATCTAACTTGCGTGTCTTACTTTAAAATGATTTGATAGGTCTCATTGATTAAGCAACATTTTTCAATGGTGGCTTTAAAAATATGTAAATACTAACGTTCGATCTCATGTTATGTATGGACCATCTTTTTCTCCTCGAGTCTCTTCTTTTTCTTCTTTTTTGTATAATGTTTACTTGAGGAGGGGTGGGTGAGATTCGAATCCGCGTTCTTATATTCAACTGCAGGATGGTTGACCATTAGGCCACCATTGAATCCTCTCTAGTCACTTCTTCACCCTTTAGTCTCTTTCACATATTCTCACTGATTAAGCAATCTTTTCCAATGGAGGCTTTAAAATATAGAAATACTAGCGTTTCTTGTGGAATGCATGGGTCATCCTCTTTTTCCCCAGTCTCTTCCTCACCCTTTAATCTCTCCCACCTATTCTCACTGATTAAGCAACCTTTCCCAATGGAGACTTTAAAACATGAAAAATATTCACCTCGGATTCCCCTTAGTTATTATTATTATTTTTTTAATAAGAAATACTATGTAACTCAAATTTGTAACCCAAATTGCATCTCAAATGAAGGGGGACCATTGGATGAATGAGTTCCATTAACTTTTTTAAATGGGACCCACTGATCCAATGGTCCCCTTCATTTAGGATGTAAATTTGAGTTATAAATTTGGGTTACATAGCATTGCTTTTTTTAATCTCTTTTCATTGTAATAGCTGCTCAAAACATGTCAATTGTTTTTAAACTGCAAAAGTCGTGTGCTTTTACTCTTTTTAATAACTTTCTTACAATTAAAATTTTGTTTTCGTTTTGAGAAGATCTAGGGTTCTATTCATCAATTCAATAATGCATCTTTCTGAGTGTTGTTTCTTACATTTATTTGGATTTAGACTTTGTGTGTGTTTTTTTGTAAACAAAAATCCTTTGTGTCTCGTTAACGTTGTATCAATGATAATCTATCATTTAAACAAGCAAATAATGGCCCCGTTGCTATTTGATTACATGAAAATTTATCTAATATTACAGTTAGTAAGTTGAATTTTTAATTTATAAAAACACAACAATGGTCAAGATTGATTCAATCTTTATCCACTTTGATCCAATGGTCTAAAATTCATCCCAATTTTTTTTCCCCCTTAAAAACATCATCTTTTCTGCACCACCTCCAATATCAGACAACTAAATCAACACACTCCCTAATGTCAAACAATCTCATCAATCCACACCTACCTCTCTTTTATCTTTCTTTATTTTCATTTTAAATTGTATAATTAAAAAAAATTATTTGAAATATAAATATTACACGAACAATATTCGATTTTTGATATTTGGATAGTATTTTCAGATACCGACACGGAATTAGGGCTAATATTTGAATAAGAAAACTTGGTCAAGACCGACCGATCTCAATCAAACATTGATTAAACCCTACTTATAATATTTTACTCTTTGAGTGGTGGATGTTCTTTAAAAAAATTTGTACGATAGAGCACTGCCTTTTGGAAGTGCGCTGTCGTGTTCTTCATGCAAAGCTTATTTTTTTTCTGTCTTTTTGTGAATTGTGAGCTAAGTTACATGCATGAATTGATGGTAACAGAATGAAAAGATAGATATGGGTTGTGTTGGTCTCCTTCGGATTGATAGAGATGTGGGTTTTTGTTATTTTTAGGCACACTGCATTTTTATTTTTTATTTTTTTTTGAAGAGCATTACGGTGTCGAAAATGACGTATTTTCACTTTTTATCCAATAAAAAATTGACACGTATAAAGCCTATTTATTTTTCTTATTTTCATTATATTATATTTTTTTTTTTTTGTTGAGATTGAATTTTGGTATGATACTGAATTGGTAGCGTGACCTTATCCTTGCTTTTTAAATCTTCCTGTACTGATCTACATGCTGCGTTTGCATGGAATGAAATGCTTGCGTCATGAAGCATTTGCAACAGTTTGATTATTAGGTCTGATTCCTTACGTCCCCACACAAAGTGATATCCGTAGGGACAATTATTCCTTTTAATATGAGTATAAATTTAATTGATTAAAGATAAAATAGTCATTTAAAGAATAAATAGTTGTTAATAATTATGATATATTCGTGGGTCTTACATGTGTATGTGTTACATATCAAACATGGGTATGGACCGACTTCAATGTTGAATCTCATCTTTGTAAAGAGGAGTTTAGATTTGGAAAGGTTTGGAAAAGTCAATTTAAACCCTCCTCAAAAATTCATCCAAACAAACTCTAAAAGGTTTTGATGACTGATTCTAAAAGAAATTCTTTCTTAAAAAATTAAATTATAAAACCCTGTGAACGACATGAGAACAAAATGTATTAACTATTCAATAAACTATTTTTACTTTAATTTGAGGATTTAATATATTGTGACCATTAGAGTCAATGATTCACATATTCAAAATGTTTCGACCATGATTCTAATAGAAATTCTTCTTGAAAAAAAAAAAGATAAACAATTTGGCAAGGATAAATTTTTGTTTCCAAACGTTTTCGTTTCTAAAGAAACTGAAACGAATCAGTGATGGAATCAAAATTCTAACATTTTGAGGTGTTTCATATTATTTCGAGATATTTTGTAATATTTCAATGCATTTTTATAATTGTTTCGAAATGTTTCAAAGTATTTTAAGATATTTTAGTATATTTTGATCAATATTTTGAGTATTTTCAACCACACCCGTTCTAATTTATCATATTTTCAAGAATATCTTCACTATTTTTTGAATCTTTACCGACACCTCATGTTAAATTAAAAACATTAACTAGAATACAATTTTACTAAATTGACAATGATATATTTTAGAAAAAATTTCATCCACACCTCCTCTAGATAGGCATATCTTCAATGAGACCCCTTATATTTTATGAATTTTTTTATATATTAAAATTCGAGCCGATTAAAATTTCATTCAATCCAATTAAAATTCGTTTTTTAATCGGCCCGAATCAAATTGTAATCAACTCGTATTGAATTTTAATCTGGCCGAATTATGATACGTAAAAAAATATAAATTTTAATAAACTCAAATTTTAATACGTAAAAAATAAATATTAATCAACTTGAATCGAATTTTAATTGTCACAAATTTTAATAATTAAAAAAATATAAATTTTAATCGTTTCAAATCGAATTTTGATTGGCACTAACAGCTCAGATTAATGTCAAATCGACTCGAATTTTAATAAGTAAAAAAAGAAATTTTAATATGCTTGAATTTTAATAAGTAAAAAAAATAAAATTTAATCAACTTGAATCAAATTTTAATTGGCTCAAATTTTAATATGTAGAAACATAAATTTTAATCAACTCGAATTTTAATATGTAAACAAAATAAATTTTAATCGGCTCGAATTTTAATCGAATTTTATATAGAAAGATTGTTTGGAATTTATGTATGGACAATTTTGGTATTTTATATGAATTTTTTTGTTAGAAATGGTGATTTAACGGGAGGGAGTGTCAGTTATATTTAAATATAAACTAGAAGGAGTGTCAATAATATTTTAAATAATAGATGGGGTGTCCTTGAAGATATGGTAAACCATAAGGGATATGTCTGGAATTTTTCCCAAATTTTTTATTTTTTTCTTTATTTTTCCAAAATGGGTTGAAACTTTTTTAAAACACTTCACTTTCAAATATTTTCATTTAGTGACCGAAACAATGTACAAAAATGAAATTTTGCTCCTTTCGCTTTGGTACAGTGAATGATCAACATGCTAAATTTTAGGATGAAAGTTGTATCACGCAAGAACCTTCAGGGAAATATGGATAGCTGTGCAGAGATTGAGAAGAATCTATGCAAAGTTTCGTGGAGTACTACACAAACGCAGTTTTTTTTGTTTTTTATTCATGAATTTTCATGGATCCTTTTTGAATGAGTTGGTCTGTAGATTATATGGACCACTTTGGGTAGTCTTAACTGGTTAGTTTCACGGGGACCATTGTAAAGTCAAGAAGTACTGCAAAAGACTTTTCTTTAGAGATTTCGCTCAGGGATGGGTCCAGAAATTTAGTCTAGAGGATTGCTAACCTTCAATATTAGATAGGATTATATTTTTAAAAGGATTTTTCAAACTTTAGCCAAGGTGGTGGGAGTGAGATCAGTTCTAATACATTTTTTTTTCTTTTTTTTTTCATATTTGTTAGTGTTGATTTCAAAAACTGTTCCCCATAGTAGATGGTTGAAGTGTGACTTGGCTAAAGGAGGGTTCCTGCAAGAGAAGTCGAGGATCGGAAGAATTTCTATAGTCGACCCTTCAATGATAAAGTAAGAAAGAAATGATTGAAGGAAACTATATATACTTGGGATAAGTCAACTTACTAGGATAATGTCTAGCTTGGCCTTTTTATAGGTCAAGAGATTGGATCGTTGAAGATCATTAGCTGCTTATTTGAATGGGGGGCACTAGAAGTGAAACAAATGTGGCGTCCGTTAGCGTAAATATCTCAAGTTGTTTAAATTAGTCAAGGTATGCGAAGCTTGGGTGAATCCGAGCTTGGATATTGGTGAGCATGGAGCTGAGGTTCTTTCCTAGCCATGGAGCTCATCCTTTGAGTAGTAGAGTTCATGTGCTGAGCTCGTGTCTAATTTATCATTATCAGTTAGATTATCTACTATGAGTTCAGGTGGAATTTATTGTATAAAAGTAGATCTTCCACTAATACATAGTTGCTAATCTACCAGAAAAAAAAATGTATTATAAATAGGGATGACAGTTAATCGAAAAAAAATGGGTATTCGTCCAAATCCGTCATGTTTGGAGCAGGGATGGACCATATATATTAGATGGTGGACATATACGGGGATACCCATATAAACGTCTGTGAGACTGGAGACGTGGATGGACTGAAACTCATCCCCGCCCCCTCCTCACCCCGCTATATATATATATATATATATATATATATATATATATATATATATATATATATATATATATATATATATATATATAGTTTTCATCTTTCTTACAAATTCATTTGTAAGGTTTTATGATTTTTTTTTTGATTTTTTTCTTAAACTCATAGACATTAATTGTTATGGACGGGAACAAAAATGGGGAGGGGGATCAAAATTTACCCGCGGGGCGAAGATGGGGATTAAAATTTTTTTCATTAACGAGGGTAGACCGATGGTGGACAAATACTTTTAAAATGGGTACGAGGGTAGAGACTACTCTCTTGCCCCTGTCCCGATTCACTGCGATCCCTAATTGTAGAAAATCTTAATCATAGGTTCCGAGTTTATTACTGATGTAGCCTATGCCACGAATAAGTGCCACAAATGGTATTCTTCAACCTGCTAGGCCCAATTAAAACGTTTAAAGGTGGCCCGCGGGTTAAGCCTGTGGCCTGCACCACTAAATTCAACAAAATAAGTAAAAGGTAAAATTTGAACAAAAAATTACTTTGAAAAATTTTGATCTATTAGGATCGGCTGTCAATCATGTCGGCCGAAACGGATTTGTATCGAGTATTTGTGAGTTTGTGTTAAAAAATAATTCATTCATATCCAATTCGTTTATTAATTCGTATTTAACGAGTCGTGTCATATCGGGTTCGTGTCATGTATGAATCATCTATAACTGGTATATAAACGAGTTGTGTCATGTATATCTTTTGATTGATTTTTTTTTATACCCTATTTATTTATTAATTATGTCGTATCATGTTCACTTGCTTACGAAACGGGTAACTTAAAGAAGACTTAAATCTTCTAATTTTGTGTCGTGTTTGTATCATGTTAACGAATTGTGTCATATTTTATCACCTCTATCAATACGTAGCCCGTTAAAACCCATTCAGACTGACCCAATGGACAGGATGTAGACTTATTCTATCAGCTAGCCTGGTCTAGCTCTTTTCCAAGTCCACGGCCCGGCTGTCTTGGTCCGTAGCCCACCCTAGGCTCTTGCCGGGCCCCACTACACTGATTGAAACCAAAAACTGAAGGAATATTTCCTAATATCATACATGAACAAAAATGTTTGTCTTAAGCCTTAAGGTTAAGAAAAACACAGTAACTAAAAGATACAAAGAGGAAACAGTGTACCTACCCGATTGTCTTCTAAAGTTAGAAAATGATATTGAAAAGCACTAACACAAAGCCCGTGAGGTTTTGGGTTGGATTGTTCTTGAAGCTTTCCAATCATGTTAGAGAGACAACTTGGACAAGTTATACTAACTTACGTACTAATGATTCCCACTCGGTGTAGTGGCAAACTAACTTTTTAGGATTGTGATTATCCCCATTATATTAGGCTAAATTACACTTACACCCCACCTCCGAACTATCACCATTTTTTTATTTTGTCCCTTTAATTATTAAATTTCTCACATTACATCCTAAACTAACACTTTTGTTTCACATCGCCCAAATCGCATACGCTTGTTATCTCTTTAGTCAAAAATGGTTGATGTGCCGAGGTAAAGTGAAAAAAATTACATAATTTTTAGGGGATAAAATGAAATAACTTTTTATTAAATATATAACAGACGTTAATAATTGGGGCAATGTAAAAACTAATCACATAATTTAGGATATAATATGAGAAATTTAATAGTTGAGAGGGCAAAGTAAAAAAAGAGTGATAGTTTAGGAGGTATAAGTATAATATATATCCATTATAATAATAGTTACACCCTGCTTTTTCTTTAGTCTTTTCCTTTATTATCGGAAGAATTTTTAGTATTGGTTAAGTCGAGTTGAGGCGAAAGTTACATATACTTGGTTTTCTAATTTTTAATAGTTTCAAATTGGTTTCGAGTTAGTTTCTAATGGCACCCATCACGATTCAAGCCAAATAACTTGGTCTTTTACAGCTCGCGTCTATTACCACTTGAACTACCCTCGAATTCAGCTCATGGTCGGCCCAAACCATAAGACACTAAAACACCCGATTAGGCCCCCCAAAACAGAGGCCCCCAAATATATACATTACCTTTTTACCATTTATTAAATGTGGGTCAAACCTATTTAATAATAAAAAGCCCAAACTAACTCTTTATCCCTCACTCTTTACAAAATTCGACAACTAATGGTCAACTCCTCTCAAACCCCTCCCCTCTTTCTCTCTATTCCTTAATGTCAATCCATACGAATAGTTAGATTCATTCTCAAATGCATGTATCGCTTATAAAATTTTATTGACAATACCCATTACAATTGTTTATGTAGAAAAGAAGTTTTTTAAATTTAAAATTAATACAATCTTATTTGCGATCAACTATGTCACAAAAAATTAAATGAATTGGCTATAATATCTATTGAAGGTGATATATTAGCAAACATTAAATATAAAAATTTAATTAGTAATTTTGCATTAAAAAAATAAGAAGAATAATATTTACATAAAACTAGAGTATTATTATACATATTCATAATATATTCTGAAAGGGTCTGGTTCCAAACTTTTCCTTAGGGCCCAATTCTATTGAGCTGCCCTTGGTTCTGCTTCATACTTGTTCCATAATCTTGTCATGTGCTTGGCCCAATGGGTAGAATTTACTTTGAGTAGTACGGGCCGTATTGGTAGCTGTTGTATTTGGCCCAATTCACTGAACTTTGCTGATTTTTGCTGTCCAGATCTAAAACTTGGATCATTACTGTGACCCATTATTGGTCTAGTACTTTTACCATTGCGAGCATATTTTGTATGTTCTTGCGAGTGTTTTGAGTTTCAACTAATATCAATTGTTTTTTTTATTGGGCATTATCTAAATTCTAAGAAAAAAAATATATATGAACATGACATGTTAAAATATCTATATAATAAAATACAATATAATTCAAATCTTAAAAGATAAACAAAATGATTTTTGTTTTTCGCAGTTGAGAACTCTTTAAATTTTACTGTAAAATTAATCCGACGGCTAATATTAACACCTCAAATTTAATAGAAAAAATAGGCCTCTAAGGATGTATTTGGGGTGACTTTTTAAAAGTACTTCTAGAACTTATAACTACTTATAAATACTTTAAAAATATATATATATTTGGAACTACTCTACCACTACCATCCCCACCGCCCCACCACCATTATCACTACCGCCGCCGCCGCCACCCCATCTCCACCTCCACCACTATCGTTGTCACCCCCACTACCGCCACCCCACCAACACCACCACACCAACTACCCCACCACCACCATCACTGTTGTCGCCACCCTATCACCACCATCACTAACACCACTACCGTCGTTGTAGCCGTCGTCACCACTACTATCACCATCCCACCCCCACCACCACCACCACCCCCCCCCCCCCCGCCGCCAGCACCACACCACTATCGCCACCCACCACCGATTGCTATTACCGTCGTCCACCACTACCACCCACCACAATTTTCATCTTATTCTTATATTTATTATCATTATCACCGTCGCCCACCGTCAACACCCACCACTACCATTGTTGCTCACCATCACCTATCGTCGTCCATTATTATAACCCACCAACACCCATCATTGTCCACCATCGCCGCCAGTCACTATTATCCACCACCCATCATTGCCCACCATCACCACGAGTCACTGTCACCCACCTCCATCAAACTTACCACCACCAATCGTCATTGCCCATCACTATCGCCACCCACTGTCACCCACCCCTACCACCACCACCACCACCACCACCGATATTTACCACAACCCATCATACTGTCATCCAGAAGCACCTGTCGTCGCCCACCACCTCCATCATCACTACCCACCACCACAACCCACCACTGTCGTCGCCCCACCACCACCATTGTCAACCACCATCACCATCACTGTCGCCCACAACCACTACCGTCGTCACCCATGATTGTCACTATCACCATCATCACCAAAAATCCACCACCAACATCACAATTGCCACTCATGACTGCCACCATCACCACGGTTGTCGCCACCCACTACAACCATCACCATCTCCCACTACCACCGTTCACCCCCACTACAATCGGTGCTTAAATTCTTTTCTTTGTTCTATGTTTGTAATTTGATTTTAGGTGTGAATATAAATATATTTATTGTTGACTTTTTTTTTTTTATTATTTTGTGCATTTAGGTACAGACAATAACTAGTCTATATAATAAAGTACAATACAATTCAAATCTCAAAAGATAAACAAAATGACTTTTGTTTTTTGTGGTTGAGATGTATTTAAATTTTACTTTAAAGTTAATCTGACGGCTAATATTAACACCTCAAATTTAATAAGGAAAATAGGGTTCTAAAGATGTGTTTGAGTGACTTTTTAAAAGTGCTTCTAAGACTTATAACTTCTCATGAGTATTTTTTTTTAAAAAAAATAGTGTTTGGAACCGTCCCACCACCACCACCACTACCACCACCCCTATCGCCCCACTGCCGCCACCGTTGTCACCAACCCACCACCACAACCACACCCATCACCCCACCACCACCCCCACTACCCCACCACCGTCACCACTGCCACCACCGCCGCTACCGCCGCCACCCACACCACCCCATTGCCACAAAAACCACCATCGCCCCATTCGCCACCACTACTGCCGCCACCCAACCATCCCCACCACCACCACCACCACAACCACAATAACTGTCGTCATTCTACTACCACCGTCATTGTCCCACAATCACTCTTATCGCCACCACCCCCACTACCCCACCAGCATCGCCACCCTACCATCGTCACCACCAGTCGTCACCCACCATCGTCGCTAGCCGTTGTCACCCACTCCCACCACACCTACCACTACCAACCACCACCATAAGTCGTCGCCCACCATCCACTGTCACTCACCCCCACCACTACCACTGCCATTCACCATTCGCCATCATCCATCACACTGTCGCCCAAAAGCACTCACCACCACCACAACCCACCACCGCCACAACCACCGTCGACGCTCGACTACCACCCAACCCACCAACATCACCACCACCATCATTACCACCCATCACCACAACCCACCACCGCCACAACCACCATCGACACTCGACCACCACCCACACCCACACCCACCAACATCACCAACACTACCGTCGTCACTCATGTCTATCACTACCACCATCATCAACCAAAATCAACCACCACCATCACCATTGTCACCCACAGTTGCCACAATCACTATGGTCATCTCCACCCACCACAACCATCACCATCTCCCACCACCACCACTACCACCGCTCATCCCCACTGCAATCGGTACCTAAATTTCTTTCTCTCTCCTCTATATTTGTGATTTAATTTTAGATGTGCATACAAATATATTTATTGTTGACCATTTTTTTATTACTTTGTATCTTCAGGTACAGACAATAACTAATATACTTAAGTTGCACCCTCTTTTCCAATCGTTTAAGTTTTTGAAGTAGATGATTGTTTAACATGATATCAGAGTAGGAGGTTCTGTGTTCGAATCTCGTCATTACTATAATTATTAAAAAGATTTTCATGTGTTAAGCTCAAAATCTAACATGTACGTGAGGGGACGTGTTAAAATATAAATATTTAAGTTACATTCTTCTCTAATAGCTTAAGTTTTTAGAATAGCTAGTTGTTTAACATAACAAGCCTAAAAGTTAGTGGTATAGAATGTCAAGATTGAGCAATTTTAGTCATTGGTTTATTAAACCTATGGCTCCTCAACAATTACCTTGTGACTCGAATCTATGACTTAACTTTAATATTAATTGTTGAATTGAAACACTTGTCGTTGCACTAATGTCTATAACTGTTCATGAAGGCTCTCTCTTTTTTTTTAACTAGCTCAATAAAACTCTTCCACCGAAATCTTGAGAAAACTTACTATACCTCCATCATCATAATAGGCCAACCCTAAATCAAATCATGGAAAGCATTTATATTTTGTCAAAAGAAATTAAGAGTTTCTTTTATGTTTCTTCTTTCGGCATTTTCTTTGGAGCTGTCACGAATTGACCAGAGAATAATAATATAAAGTAAACCTAGCTTGTTCCTAGGTTTTTTACTTGTTTACTTCTGTGTGAATTATGAGAGGTGAACAAGTCAAAAGAAAGATAAAGTTGATACTTAAAGGAAGTTCATAACAAAAAGTGTTAGAAAAACAATAAAATAAATACACCATGAAATTTTTTCCCCATTAAAATTATATAGATTCATCTTCTTAGATGATTTTTAAAAAATTAACAGCCGTTATCGTATCTAATTTCGTCTACTAAGTCAATTTTTTGTATTCATTCTTACTAATGGCATGATATGGTATTAAATTCCATGTATTTAGCCGAATATCATTTATAATAAATCAAGTAATTAGCCAAATTATCGATGATATTAAACTCTTAAAAAAGATATAGACTAAATGATGTGATATTATTATAATAAATAAATTTTATATTTTAAAGTAATAAAAATAAGATTAAATATCCTATAACATTAATGTTGCATCATTTAATTCCTTTATTTTATTTCGGGTTTTTAATCAATCTAATAATACTTGTATCACAATATTTTTAAGAACAATGTTATGTGGACTTAACCTTATTTGTTGACTTAATATATCACAATTATTAGATTAACAGTGTGTTATGTACATATTTTTAATATATTTTTATGTAATATGAGATGTAGTTATTAGGTAGATATTTTAGTAAGTAGGTTAGTGGTAGAGTATTTTGTAAGTAATTTTCTCGGTGGTTACCACGAAAGTGGAGTCATGCGTCAAGTTAGTTATTAAGGTAGTTTTATCATCTTATATTTAAAGGTCTTCCTATCAATGAAATGGATATGTTGAATATTGTATTGAGCTTTCTTATGGAAGTTTTGAATATTCGGTTCTTCTCGAATTGAGCCATTGGAGGTTTTCACCCCCCTCGAAGCGGGTTTTCTTTTCCAATTCTATTTTTTTTTTATTTTACAAATCACCCAAAATCGTGCACGTAACACAATGCATCCCCTGATATTTATTGAGACATATTTCTAATTTTGAGGATACCATGGATCAGAATTCGACTCTATCTATCACAGCTCGACCATAAAGTCCAAAGTTAACATGGTTAGTCAACAACATAAGTCCTTTGCATATGTAATCGGAGCTCGGCATGATTTAGTGCAGCTCGATTATAAAGCTCAGCTAATTTGAGCTTCTCGTCTTAACAACTCTTCCAAAGAAGCCACCAAACGATACCCAATCAGCTCTGTCAATGACCATGAAAGCTCAGATATGTAAACTAAGAGGAGGAGCTAGGCCCAGCAAGCCAGCTCGACCCTGGGCACAAAGATATCGCTTCTAAGATGACACCTCATCATTTTATAGAAGGACACATGGAATAGTGTCAGATATCTTCTAAAGACAAAATATTTTCCTTTGATTTTAATTGATTGAGGAGACCACGCAATCTTGAATAAAGACAAAAGTTAGTCCCAGCATAAATAGGAGGGAATATCCTATGTACGAATTATTATTAAATCCCATTATACCAATCTTTTTTTCCAAGTAATAAAAACCAACGAGCAAGAGATTTCATTAGAGTGAATTAAATACTATGTATTTTATCGAATATTATTTATAATAAATCAAGTAATTAGTCAAATTATCGGTAACATTAAACTTTTAAAAAAGATAGACTAAATGATGTGATATTATCATAATAAATAAAATTTATATTTTAAAATAATAAAAATAAGATTAAAAATCCTATAACATTTTTTTTGGCGAGAATCCTATGACATTAATGTTGCATCATTTAATTCCTTTTTTTTTGTTTTTTTTGGATTTTTAATCAATCTAATAATACTTATATCACAATTTTTCTAAAAACAATATTACGTGGATTTAACCTTATTTGTTGACTTAATATATCACAATTATTAGATTATCAATCTATCTTGATATTTATTAGAAATTATTATTAATTTAATAAATATATTAAATTAAATTAACAAATTAAATCTGCAAATTAGATGTAACTAGCATTTTCCTTTTTCTTTACTGCTTTACGAGGTTTACATCTAAATTTTCATGGCAAATCCATCCAACGGCCGAGAAGAAGAAGAAGTGTGAACATTAACGGCCCTAACATCTCTCCAAAAACGCGTTGAAAGATCAAAGTAGTATAAGTTGGAAACTCGTTTGGACAAAGAGACTCTTGACGTACGTACAATAGTCTTATTTTTGTCAAAAAGATAACGTTAAAATTACCTCAAGAGTTGTATCCAAAGAATCTAAACCTGAATTTGCCCAAAAAATATCTGACAGCTGCCCAAAAATTCACCAAACGCAAACAGTTCAGATGCCCGAAATCACGGCGGGCAGGTCCAAACTACGAGGCCACTCGAATACTTTGGTCTCCCTCATAACCATTGGTCTCCCTCACTTACAATACTCTGTGCCACCTTCCACCACTACAACCATCCGGCCGTGGAAGGTGGCGCGTGACAGACGATCGGCCCTAGTTCTGTGAGGACAGATCAAAGAGGGGATGGGTCAGGGACTGAGTTGCAGAGAAACCAATGAGCATGGTTTATTCATCGCAGTCCAGAATGGAGAGTTGGAAATTGTTGAAGCTATGCTAGAGGATGAGCCAAATGTGTTGGGGTGGAGAACTGTTCGTGGGAAGCTCTCTGCCCTCCACATGGCAGCTGCACATGGTCGGATCGAGGTGGGGTGTTGTGTTTGATCTTCGTCGATTTTTTATTTTTCTGTTTTCTGGGCATTGTTTTCTTGGGATTTTGTTTGATGGGTCTTTCTGGGTTTTGCATTTGGTTCTTGATTTCGATGATGGGTAGGTTCTTTCAATGCTTTTGGATCGGTCTATCAATCCAGATATCTTAAACCGCCATAAACAGGTAAGATGTATATTTATGTTCGCATGTCTGATCAATGTTTTGATTTTGTATTTTAGTGGATATTCTGTGTTGTACATTGGTTTCATTTGCTTTGTGATTGGATTAGACCCCATTGATGTTGGCTGCAATGAATGGGAAGATTGCCTGCGTAGAACGGCTAATTCAAGCAGGAGCAAATGTATTGTATTTTTCTCTCTAATCATCAGCTTCTTCCCATTTATTTCTCATGTTTGTTTTTTCTTGTCACTTTCTTTTATAAGAGGTTGTGTTTTGATTTTTTTTTTTTTTTTAGATTTTGATGTTTGACACTCTAAATGGAAGAACCTGTTTGCATTATGCTGCTTACTATGGCCATTCAGATTGCCTGCAAGCAATTCTTTCTGCTGCCCATTCCACCCCTGTTGCACAGTCTTGGTGACTCTCTTTCTACCTCTATAATTCAACTCCTGTGAATTTATATGAAGCCAGCTATGTATGAATCAATTTGCTAAGTCTTTGGTTTGGTTTGGTTTGGATTGGATGTAAGGGGATTTGCCAGATTTGTGAACATTAGAGATGGAACTGGTGCAACCCCCCTGCACTTAGCAGCATCTCAACGGCGGCCAGAGTGCGTCCGCATTCTATTAGACAGTGGGGCTCTTGTTTGTGTTTCTACCAGCGGATATGGGTAATCATAGTATTCAAGTTTTTGGGTGCATTGTAGTTGTATTGACAACATAGCAGTCGAATGATGAAGTTCCATTTGCAGATACCTAGGGAGTACTCCGCTTCATATGGCAGCTCGTGGGGGTTCTTTGGACTGTGTCCGGGAATTACTTGCTTGGGGGGCAGATCGACTTCAAAGAGATTCCTCTGGGTGAGCCTCTATGAAATTTTAGATAGGATGTGCTCTGATGTAGAATTTTTTTGAACTTTGGACATATAAACGTTGAGATTATATGGTGTTTACTTTTAAACGCTATCAATGAATGAATGAAATCAACATTTCTTATGACTCGACAGGAAATGAAAGTTATAGAATGTACACCCCTTTGACTATCCATCATGTAGAGCTGCTTTTGGGAAATTCCACATATTTTGAGTGTGGATTGTACCTTTGTTCTAAGATCAATTGCAACTGTGACAAAGAGTGATCTGTTCCAAATTGAAATTGCTTAGGATGAAATGAAGGGTAAAAAAATTGTGGGTTGAGATTTGGTGTGGAATAGAAAGCTGAAAACGGATTTGTCTAGCCAACCGTAAGTGGTTATAGGTCTCCTTGTGTAACTTGGTATTTTTCTGCCCTTTTAGTGACATATCATCACTGTATCTATACCCTGCAGTTGTTTGTTCGCAGTCTTTCTGATGTTGTTAGAGGTCTTACTTACCTGATGGCCAGAGTCCTTACCTTGCTTGTGAAATCTACCATTACATAGGAGAATACCATACATGGTTGCCCTGAAGTACAAGCATGAAGCATGTGCAGCCTTGTTAAACCCTTCATCTCCCGAGCCTCTGATCTGGCCATCACCTTTGAAGTTCATCGCCGAGCTTAATCCAGAGGCAAAAGCCCTATTGGAGCAGGCCTTGATTGAGGCAAACAAGGAGAGGGAGAAGGCAATTTTGAAGGATACAGTCTACATACCTTCATCACCTCTGCATTCTGATACTGGGGTGTGCGATGATGACTCTGAGGTAATAACCCCTGCCCTGAAGTTTTGATTCCCATCACAAACTACATATAATAGTGTGAAAGGATTATTTGGAACTTTTATGGTAGTATCTAATCTTTAAATATTGCTACTGTGAATTTCATGTTCTATATTATGTCTAATAAGGCCTTTGGTTTAAACAATGCAATTTCCTTAAGATGGATAAAAGCAACGAAGCACGGATACTCAGTTAGGGTCGATGTATCCATATTGGATACCGTATCGGATATGATACTTGTTAGATACGTATTGGATACGTATCACACGTATGTGATGGTACATATAATATGTGGATACATTGTGGATACTTCTATACGCCATACAAAATGCATAATTTTCTATTTTAATCTTTACCTTCTTCTTTGGAAGTTGCATGCAATTCAATATATCAACAAAAATTGATATGAATTTGAAGACACATGAATGCTTTTTAAGTATTATCTACTATCTATCACATATCAAAAGAGCATAAAAAATGAGTTAATTACACTTTAGTCTTGGCAACTAAGCAAACCAGTTAATTACACTATAGTGTGTCATACACTTGACCTTTGTAATATTTGCCAGTAATTTAAATAACTAGTTTTCGGATGCCGAGAAAAAGATCAAACTGCACTCCTCTGTTCTAAGTCATTTTCTCTGCAATGTCACTGAAAAGTGTTGTAAAATTTTGGGAGTTGTGAGACATGCATCTTGCATACAAAGATGCCAATGTACTATGAAAGCTTTTGCTTTTTGTACCACCCTCGGATTATGCCTCTTGCTAAAAAGAGTCTCCAAGCATAAGACAAAGTTCTTTTGATAATTAACCAAAGAAATGTAAGGGGAGATAAAAGCTATGCATGTACCCTGATTCCTGATGTTAACGCGTGCATATGCATTGTATTCTAACTGGGAGAAACTTTTTTCCGAGCAGGCCAGCGATGTTGAACTATGCTGCATCTGCTTCGAACAAGTCTGCAGAATTGAGATTCAAAAATGTGGTCACCAGATGTGTGCCCATTGCACCCTAGCACTGTGTTGCCACAGCAAACCCAACCCTGCAACTTCTTGTCAGAAGGTCCCAGTTTGCCCGTTCTGTCGAAGCATTATTACCCAACTAGTTTTGTCCAAGGTCAAAACCAACACTGTTATGAATGTGGAATTCAGTCCCTCAAAGCCAAGGAGATCAAGGAAGTCTTTCAATTACAGTGAAGGTAGCAGCAGCTTCAAGGGTTTGTCAGCCATGGGCTCATTTAAGATGGGCGGCCGTAGTTCAGGGAAAGTTGAGGGGGTCGATAAGCCTTGAAAAGTTGGTAGATGGAGCCACAAGGCAGTCTAGAATTCTTTTGGAACCTAAACCTGCTGGGTATGTATTTCAAATTCCTTTTAACAGCAAGAGATAAGTATGAAGGTAAAACATAGTTTTGAGAGCTTGGGTTGATGGGTTGGTCTGGTGGGTTTTTGTAATGGAGATCTGCTTCAATTAAGTTTCAAGAAGCACCGGGGGGAGGGGGGGTTGAGGAAAGGGGTGTCCTGCTATATCTGGACACTATCACTACTGTTCCTTTCTTATATATGCAAGCTGTTGTAATTGCTGCTCAGCCATTGAGGATGATTATAATGTTTCTATTTCAAAACTATATCTAGAGTCCTCTGTATGGAGACCTACCGGCTTTCATTATAGTTTCTTTGTTGACAGAAAAGGTGCAGCTTTGTTTGTAACCTTGCACATGCTGCAGAGTCATTGCTTCAGTAATTAAACAATGTATTTGGACAGATTGCAAATTGGTTTTGATGTGGTTTGATCTCGCCTCATTGTATAAACCAAGATGAGTGGAGTTGATTTAGGTGGTTTTTTATATAAAGCACAGGCAACAGATAAAGATATGATCTCGTTTAGGGTTGTGGGTATTGGAAAATTACTTGAACAGACTTACTTTCGTTTTGGAGAGACTAATTTTGGAATTTGAATTTGCAATGTATCGTTTAGACGGATGAAGACTTGTCATAAGAACAAATTCACTATTTATAAGCAGCACATTGAAGACTCAACTGGAATTGGATTACCCAAAAGTCGCCTGGGCATTTCTAATTTATATTTGTTAGTTAATTAGATGACCCTTGGTTTCTTAATTAAGGGATACACTTAAGTGGTGGTTGATAAAATTGAAAACTGAAAGTTAAAGTTTGAAAGCTGAATTTGTGGATTGTTTGGTACCCATTGAAATTTAACTACTGAATTAAACTAAACTGTTTGATAACTACACATAACTGATGTTTAAAAATAAATTAATTTTCAGTTTTACCTTTCTACTCTTTAATTTGAAAATATTTATAAAATATGCACAGTAAGTAAATAATAACATTTGATCAAAAAAAATAATAACTAATAAATAATCAATAAGTGAACAATAATAAATTGAATAATACACTAAGTGAACAATAACATCTAATAAAAAAAATAATAACTAATAAATAATTGAATAATAATAAATAAATAATAACAAATTGAATAACAAAATAAATAATCGAATTAAAAAAATAAAATAAAATAAATTTCATTAAAAATATGTGTGTGTGTGTGTGTGTGTGTGCAATTCATGTGTTTGCGTGTGTAATTGTGCGTGGGTGTATATGTGTGTTTAATAGGAATGAAATTGACAAGGGAATAAAAAAAGAAGAAGAAGACAAGGGAAGTTGACGGCTGAAGAAAACTTACTTGTCGTTGAAGAAGACAATCGGCAATGAGGATAGATAGGTTAGGGATTTTGGAGAGAAGACTAATTAGAGTTTTCGGCAATGACAATTTTTATTTGCAGGGTCACGAGACTCTCGCTGTATGACCTTGCAAATAAAGAGACTGTTTTTGTGATTCGAACCCGTGACCCTGTATTTGGGAAAATAGGAAAAAAAATCTTTTTTTTCTTGTTATTAACAAACTAGTTTGTCCAAGGTCAAAAGCAATATTGGTAGTGTATCTAGGCCTATCAATGGATCGAATTTTGATTCGAATCCGATCTCAATCTGAATATGAATCTGAATCCAATTAGGCAGATATGGATATTTTTTATCAAAAATCTAAACCCGAATCTAAATCGGACATCTTATATTTCATTGATTCGGATTTGAATGTATCTATATTCGATCCGATCCAAATTATTTATATATTCTTATATAAATATTAAAAAAATTAAATGATTATTTAAAAAAAATTAGTTGAAATTTAATTATAATTTGTTAAAATTTAATTAATTAAGTAATTTTGATAGGATCAAATCCGTTGACAGGCCTAAGAGTGTGTTTGTTAATTCAAATTCAGTACTTAAAATAAATATATTCGGCACTTATTAATTAAGCATGTTTGATAACTAAAATTTAAACTCTCTTAATTTGTTAAGTGCTCTTTAAAAATAGGCTACAATATTAAGTATGAAATCTCTTACTTAATTCTGAAAGCTGAAAGAAAATTATCTTTAATAATATTTAACATATGACAATTATACCTTGAAATATTTTACATTCCTATTAAAACTCTAATTAGTCTTCTCTCCAAAATCCTTAACCTCTATCTATTCTCATTGCCGATTGTCTTCGTCAACGACAGGTAAGTCTGCTTCAGTCGTCAACTTTCCTTGTCTTCTTCTTCTTCTTCTTTTTCTTTTTTTATTCCCTTGTCAATTTCATTCCTATTAAACACACATATACACCCACACACAATTACACACGCAGACACATGAATTGCATACACACACACACATATTTTTAATGAATTTTAATTTATTTTATTTTTTAATTCGATTATTTATTTTTTTATTCAATTTGTTAGTGTTTATTTATTGTTATTCGATTATTTATTAGTTATTAATTTTTTTATCAGATGTTATTATTCACTTATTGTATTATTCAATTTATTATTGTTCACTTATTGATTATTTATTAGTTATTATTTTTTTTTTGATCAGATGTTATTATTCACTTACTATGCATATTTTATAAATATTTTCAAATTAAAGAGTTGAAGGGTAAAATTGAAAATTAATTTATTTTTAAACGTCAGTTCTGTGTAGTTATTAAACAGTTTAGTTTAATTCAGTAGTTAAATTTCAGTGGGTATCAAACAATCCACAAATTCAACTTTCAAACTTCAGCTTTCAGCTTTATTAGACACCACTTAAGTGTATCCCCTAATTAAGAAATCAAGGGTTATCTAATTAACTAACAAATATAAACTAGAAATGTCCCGGCGACTTTTGGGTAGTCCAATTCCAGTCGAGTCTTCAATATGCTGCTTATAAATAGTGAATTTGTTCTTATGACAAGTGTTCTTCCGTCTAAACGATACATTGTAAATTCAAATTCCAGAATTAGTCTCTCTAAAACGAAAGTAAGCCTGTTCAAGTAATTTTCCAATACCCACAACCCTAAACGAGATCATACCTTTATCTGTTGGCTGTGCTTTATAAACAACCACCTAAATCAACTCTACTCATCTTGGTTTCTACAATGAGGCGAGATCAAACCACATCAAAACCAATTTGCAATCTGTCCAAATACATTGTTTAATTACTGAAGCAATGACTCCGCAGCATGTGCAAAGATACAAACAAACCTGCACCTTTGCAGCATGTGCAAAGTTACAAACAAACGTGCACTGGGTACGCCTTTGTAGTTGTTATTGGCCTCATGACCCACCCCTAAGCAACCAAATAAATTTGTAATATATGTATATATATATATAACAAATAAAATAATTAAGAAAAACACACATTTGTTATAAATATTATTTTTGTGATTTTTTATGATTAAAAAATTTTCCCTGCTAAAGAGGGAGGACCAGGGTGGACGAATATTTTTGAAATAGGTACGGGGTGGAAAATACTCTCCCGCCCCCGCCCAGTTCTCTGCCATCCCTAGTGAGAGAGCAGTATCCTCTCAAAACAGAGCAATTAGAAAGTTGATTCAAGGACATGAAACCAAATTCCCACAGGAGCAGACCTTACAAATAGATTCAACAATGGGAAATGATCATTGAGTGAGCAAGTTGTCCACAGAAACATGAGAAAAGAAGTGGAGCTCCATACTCCTGACCATGCTCAAGTAAGCCACTGTTTGATCTTCTTTCACCATCCGAACAAAACCAAGTAATTGACTGAGGAGAAGCAATCTGGCCACTGATGAGCGGCGAGCTAGACTCTGAAATAGGGACCAGATCCGAGAAATCATCTGGTACATGAGTGTTCCGACTTTGATTTCTCCTGAAATTGGTGGCAGCTCTCCTCTCGGCCTCAAGAAAGTGACCGAGAGATGGAGTGCTGCTCATGCTCACAGCATCAGTGCGGAGCTTTGAGCATAGTGAGAATAACCAAGTATTGGATTTGCTACTCTTCTTGTTTCTAAAGGTTTCAGCTGTTCTTCTCCTTATTGATCTTTGTGATAATTCAAGAATGCTAGAAATGCCTATAAGGCTTCCGAGAGTAATGCTCTTGTCATGGAAGAAAGAACCAGTGGACTGAAACAGATGGAGGGCATGAGAGAAAAAGCAAATGTATCTATCAACAATTAGCATCAATATAACAGTGACTAGCCTAGTTCACCCCTGATCTAAGTTGCATTATGTGAAGTGATTAACATAATAAGTATGTATGTTCAAGTTCAATGCATACTTGTATGTCGTTTTTCTAAACCTACATCGTAGAATATGTCGCTCTGCCCGCACACTTTTAAAACGCGTTGTAATAATAAGTAATTAAAAAGATTGGATTTATACATCAATGACTGATGTCTACCCAGATTGTTGCTCATTCATTACAAAATCTGCAATATTTCAATTTACCATCTGCCTAAGATGATGAACACCAAATGTCTCAGTAGCCTTATTTTTTCATGGAAAAGCAATGTCATTTTTAACAAGGTCTCATGGGTAGTGATTAGTGAATGGAACTGGACAATCAAGGCTCAAACACCATCATTCAAAACCATGTGAAAAGAGTTTAGTGCTTTAAACTTTCAACTTTTAATAAGTACGACCCAGTCTGGCTTAAAAAAGGCCCAAAAAAAAAAAAACCAACATGAAAAACTGCAAGAACGGAGAATAGATGCCAACTTTTACAGAGAAATGGTTACTGTTAGCTCGATTTTTAATGCCATCACCAATAGGCAAATCAGGAAAAGAAAGGACTTTACTGATAATTTGTACTTAGAAACCAGGAAAAATCAATGGGTCTTGTCCTGATAATTCAGCATGTTCATCGAAAAAAAAAGTTTGGCATCCCCCTGGGGGTGGGGTGTCCTAAATTGCAAATGTTCACCCTCATAAGAATGGCTATTAATCATGGATCAAAATTTCGTTTCAAAATGATCGAAACAAAGAAAACGTTTTGTTTTAATGCAAATCAAAATGAATTAGTGATTATCAAAATTTTTATATTTCGAGATATTTTGAGCAACATTTTGAATGTTTTAGATGCTTTTATCAATTCATCCACACATAAAAAAGATGGATATAGACATAGATACAATCTGACCTCTGTATCAAGATCGGAGGAAGAAAAATCAGTGGAGAAGCTGGGAGAACCAGTGAGCAAAGTGTTGAAGGAAACTGACCCATTACGATCACGATGTCTTAACAACCCAACTCTCACGTTCAGTGGTTGCAGCCCAAGAGGCCATCCATCTTCCTGTCAAATCAACACATGCAATCAATAAAGCTCATAATACCCACACGAATTATATGAAGCAACTACAAGATAATACCATTGAGAGAGAGACAAACATGTACCTGTTGAGCCATAGCCTTCTGTCGTGTTGGAAGTAGTTTGGCTGCACCTCTAGTTCAGTAACATAACATTAGAGAGAGAGAGAGAGAGAGAGAGAGAGAGAGAGATCTTACCAATGCTGCTAGCCTCTGGTTTAAGAAGGAGTGTTTTCTTCTTGGTGGAAATGGACTAATAGCTGAACGAACAGTAAGATTGCAAGTTCTGCGTTCCGCTTTGGCTAGTAACTCCAACCAATATTGTAATTAGCAGGCGCTCTATTTATAGATGTTATGAGAAGAGGAAATTGATCAGTATCTTAAGTGAGATTGCACTAGAGGCTAATACAAGCAGCAATGAGGGTTGGTAGCCTCAGCAAGCATTTAGAGATTTAACTCTCTTTTGTCAACTTAATTCAAATAATCCCATCTTTGGTAAGGACTAAGGGTCACTCTGTTGCTGCAATTATCAACTGTTTGATTCCTTTTGTTGCAAATTTATCTAAGGCTTGCTCTATTGATGGCAGTGTTTGGATGCGGGATATCAAGAATCCATTACTACATTGTCTGTCATTTTTCTCACTTTATTCCTTTTTATCATGGTTTTAAATTTACTTTTTAATTTATGATTCTTTACGATGGCATAACTTCATGCTTTCCAACATAAAAATGTGTTCTTAGTTCTGCTTATTTTAGAAACGGGGAAACGTCTTAAATAGAAGACATGTTTTTATATTGGAAAACGTGGATTTTAACCCCGTTTTTATGTAAGCATTGATATATTAGCAAATAAGATAAAAAGCTACAATAAAGTTCAAAAGGGATGGTAGGATTATTGTTGAATCGGGACAGTACCATGGTCTAGTGCAGCTGTCACAACTTGCCAGCTTATTCTCAATTTTTTGCTTCTTGGGCTTCTAATATTTCAATTCTCAAAATATGTTTTTACATTGAAAAACGTAAACATCAATCACGTTTTTACACAAACAACGGAACTAGTGAATAAGATAAAAACTACAATACAGTCATAATAAACTTCAAAAGTTGCATGTAAGGTTGTTAAACAAATAGGGATAGCACCATGATCTAGTGCTACTTTCCTCACTAGTTTATGCTCGGGCTTCTCCTTCTAGGTCTTCAATTATTTCACTTCTGGAATTATGCCGACAACAGAAATTATGCAAATGGCTTGAGACCCTTGTTGAGAGTATGAACTAATATTCATCCTACATCCTCTACAACATCAACTGGGCATCATGTGGGCTGTAAAATTTTCACTAGAAGAACTTGGGACTTCTGATGATTGAACATCATTCGATGAATCAACCCCAACTTGCTTACACAACTTTTGACTGAAATGCCAAGAACAACGACCATCCTACCAGCCTCCAAGCACATTTCTTTGCACTGGAAAACTTTGAAAATGAGTCAAGCAGACAAAGAACTTGGTTTCAGCAAGCATCATTTTTTTCTCCTTGTGATGTACTATGCAGTATGCATACAATGAAAGTCACAACCCAAATTTATAGGCATGTGAAGTGAGTAAGGAGACTCAATAGTGACCAGCAAAATATTTTGCAATATATATATATAGTTATTGCATGTGCCTGAAGGCACATAGTAATAAAAAATAGTAAACAATAAATATATTTGTATTCATATCCAAAATCAAATCACAAACATAGAGAAGAGATAAAAGAATTTAAGCATCGGTTTGTAGTAGGGGTGAGAGGTGGTGGGCGATAGTGGTGGTGATAAGAGACGGTGATGGTTGTGGTGGGTGGCAATGACTGTGATGGCAGTGGTGGTGGCGACGATGGCGGCGGCGACGGTGGTGACGGCGGTGGTGGTGGCTGTGGTGGTGGCGGCGACGGTGGTGGTGGTGGCGGCGGCGATGGTGGTGGTAGAGGTAGTGGTGGGGCAGTTTCAAACACTATTTTTTTTTTTTTTAAGTATTTATGAGAAATAATTTCTAGAAGTATTTTTAAAAAGTCACTCCAAACACACCCTTAGGGCCCTATTTTCCTATTAAATTTAGGGTGTGAATATTAGCCGTTAGATTAATTTTAAAGTAAAATTTAAAGTGATCTCAACCGCGAATAGCAAAAGTCATTTTGTTTATCTTTTAAGATTTGAATTGTAAGCTACTTTATTATATAGATATATATACAAATTTTGTAATTAGAAGCAATATTACATAATATTTCCCCATTATTGCATTCCATAAAAACAAGAGCAATGCTGTTGGGACCTAATTTACTAACCTAATTTGATGATCTAATTCACTATAACCTTTGGATTGACTGTGATTTCCATCAAACATTGAAACTTGGTGTTGATCCAATGATTCCATTGAAGCCACATCATTATGTCAATAAATTAGGTCAGATTTTTAGATACAAATAGAATTACTCTAAAAACAATATTACAGAAAGATTTTGGCATAATCAAAAAAATATTTCACCATTATTGCATTCTATATAATAGCAATATTATAGATTACAGATATATTGGGGAATCATTTGTCTGTATTTTGGCAATATGTTTTAAGTTTCCACAAAATCTAGGTGTAATCACACATATCTCACCATTATGACATTCTATAATAGTGCTATTACATAAATATTTTGGCATAACTATCTTTATTTTTTTGCACTATGTTTGAGTTTCCACAAAATCTAGCTGCCAATAAATTATCTACTATAAATATCTTTTTATTTATGTTTTTTGGGTATTACGGTTATGGGGTGTCTGAGCCAACTTACGCACACCTCGACACATACAATCAATAAAGCTCATACTCATACAAATTATACGAAGCAACTACAAAGTACAAGATAATACCATTTATCAATGAGAGAGAGAGAGAGAGGTGTGGGAGAGGGAGGGAGAGAAAGAGAAAGAGAGAGGGAGAGACAAACATGTACCAGTTGAGACATAGCCTTCTGTCCCCATGTACTCGGGTGACTGTTAAATTGATTTATTTCCACGAGTCCGGTGAGGCCACTTCAGGTGAGCATTTACTGTCATTTCCACCGTTACACTCTCCTTTTCCTAAACAGCAGAAGAAACCCAAGATGAAAAAACTGTGCTGGAAGTGCTTTGGCTTCACCTGTAGTTCAGTAACTTAACATCAGAGAGAGAAATATTTCCAATGCTGCTAGCCTCTGGATTAAGAAGCAGTGTTTTCATCTGGGTGGAAATGGACTTTCTTTTACATGACAGAAAGAAACCCCAACGAAACGATTGGGTTAACAGCATTGTTAATTCATGCCCATAGCCCAGCGCGGTATCACCGGACAAGGCCAGCTAAAGTTAATACCTGCCCAGGTAGTCCAATTGTGTGGTTTGGCCTCGGAACGAACAGTAAACTTGCAAGTTCTGCGTTCCACTTTGGTTAGTAACTCAAACCAATACTTGTAATTAGTGGATGCTCATCATAAAGAAAGTTCTTTATAGATGTCATTAGAAGAGGAAATTGAGTTTCTTAAGTGAGATTGTACTAGAGGCTAATTACAAGCAGCAATGAGGGTTGGTACTTGGTAGCCTCAGCAAGCATTAACGGTTTTGATTCAATTATCAACGGTTTTGATTCCTCCTTGCTCTATTGATGCAGTGTTTGGATGAGGGCTATCAAGAATCTGTCATTTTTCTCAATGTATTCCTTTTTATCATGGCTTTAAATTTACTTATTAATTTACCATTCTTTACGATGGATTAAATTCATACTTTCCAATATAAAAAGGTGTACTAAGTTGTGCTTATTTTGGAAACGTGGAAAACGTGAATTTTAACCCCATTTTTATATAAGCATCGACAAATTAGAAAAATAAGATAAAAAGCTACAATAAAGTTCAAAAGGTATATTAGGATTATTGTTGAATCGGTAGAGTACCATGGTATTGTGCAGCTGTCACAACTTGCCAATTTATTCTCAAATTTCTGCTTCTTGGGCTTCTAATATTTCAATTCTCAAAATATGTTTTTACATTGAGAAATGTACACATCAATTCCGTTTTTACGCAAACAACGGAGCTAGTGAATAAGATAACACTTACAGTACAATCGTAATAAACTTGAAAAGTTGCGTGTAAAATTGTTAAAGAAAATAGGGATAGCACCATGATCTAGTGCTACTGTCCTCATTTGCCAGTTTATGCTCGGGCTTCTCCTCCTGGGGCTTCAATTATTTTACTTTTGAAATTAAGCCAACAATATAAATTATGCAATAGCTCGAGACCCCTCTTGAGATGATGAACTAATTTTCATCGTACATCCTCTCTAGCATCAACTGGGCATCACGTGGGGGGTAAAGTTTCCACCAGAAGAACTTAAAACTTCTGATGATTGAACATTATTAGATCAATCCCACCTTGCACACACAACTTTCGACTGAAATGCCAAGAACAACGATCATCCTATCAACCTCCTAGTACAACTCTTTGCACTTGAAAACTTTGAAAATGAGTCAAACAGACAAAGAACTTGGTTTCAGCAAGCACCATCTTTTTCTCCTTGGTGCTGTACAATGCACAAAATGAATGTCACAAACCCAAATTTATAGGCATGTGAAGTGAGTAAAATAACTCAATAGTAAATATCACATAATATTTCCCCATTATTGCATTCTATAAAAACAATATTACAGATAGATTTTGGCATAATCACAAAATATTTCACCATTATTGCATTCAATATAATAGCAATATTACAGATTACAGATATATTGAGGAATCATTTGTCTTTATTTTGGCAATATGTTTTAAGTTTCCACAAAATCTAGATGTAATCACACAATATCTCACCATTATGACATTCTATAATAGGGATATTACAGAAATATTTCGGCATTATTTTCTTTATTTTTTTGCACTATGTTTTAGTTTCCACAAGATTTAGCTGTCAATAAATTTTCTACTATAAATGTCTTTTTTTTTTTTTGCAGTCAGGAGTCTAAGTCAACTTACGTGCATCTCAACTAATTCTCTTTCAAATCCGGTCAATGAGTCACGCCGGAACTAGGGTACTCATATGCTTTAAGTTTCCACAAAATCTACTTATAATCACACAATATCTCACCATTATCACATTCTATAATAGTGATATTCATAGCTTTAAAACCTGGCATCAGACATCAACTCGGAAAAAAGACCATGTCAATAAGTCATTGGTTAGATCGGTCATATAATAAAAAAAATAAAAACTATTTAAACAGGCTAAAAAATCATAATAATTATGAAAATAGCTCGCTTAATGTATAATAGATCAAACAAAAACCCAAAAAATCATTAAACATGTATCCAATGCATTAACTCTAAAGTGTAGGCAATTGCCATTTAATGCAATTCTTCTGTGAGGAAGGAGGCTGTGAGTCTGACGTGCGTGGTTTGAAGTTCATACAAATACAAATAACAGAGAGAGAATGGACTAAAAAAAGAAACAAATCAAAATCAACGTTAACATATAACATACCAAACAAACCAAAATTTATAACATTAACATATAAACAAACCAAAATTTATACAAATACAATTCAACTAATCTGGAATGGACCAAAAAAAACTACATATAACATAATAGCATACAGAGAGAGAAAGAGAGAGAGAGAGAGAGAAACGTAATACCTGATGTGCCTCAGATTATCGACTGAAGAAAGAACGAGATGAAGATCTGTTGTGTGAGTCGAAGATCTGTTGTGTGAATCGAACATCTGTTGTGTGAGTCGAAGATCTGAGTCGAAGATCTGTTGTGTGAATCAATCGAATATCTGTTGTGTGAGTCGAAGATCTGAGGATCTGAGTACTTCGATCGATTAAGTGATGTGCTGAGTAGCGAATGCACAGAGAGAGAGAGAGAGATGACTGACCAGTCGTTGCCTCGTCTGCGTCGGAGGGGAGGACGCACGAACGAGAGGAGAAGCAGAGGGCAAATAACGAAGATCAAATTTGGGCAAAAATGCCCTAGAAGCTGCCTTTTATAGCATTCTATTTAAATCATCCGATTCAACGAATTTGTTACAAAATCGGTCGATTGATTGGATTTTATCCGATTCTTTTGCTTGAACGATTTAATAACTAAATCGACCTGATTCAGACTCCGGTTTACTGAGTTAATCCATCGGACTGAGCTAATTTTTAATACAATGGAGCTAATTTTTGTTCTTTTTCCTTTTGACTATGTATATAACTTAGGTGTTTTACAGCGTCTAAATGAAACTTTTAAAATATTTTTGGGATGTAATATTTAGTATGGTAATGAGTTGGTGTGCTCGCACTCGTGCGACTTTTTATTTAAAGTGGATTATATTATATATGTTGTCAAGGTTGGTTTATAAATATTATTAACAGGTTTTCGAGACAAAGTATGCTATGTCTAAATTATATTTTCAGTTCTAATCCCCAGATCGGGGTGTTACAATTCAAGTATCATACAATCTGGTAAAAGGTGCTTATCAGAAGATGTCGTATGCGATGTGTGCGATGATCCCATTGTTGCATGAGATGGTGGAGGTGTACAAATGCTAACATCTACAATTGTAGGAGAAGGTGTCACTGCAATGGCAAATGGCACAACTGTTGAGGGGATTGGTGTTGATGTAGTATCTACTATAGGTGGTGGTAAAAATGTCGAAAGACCTGGTATATGTACAAGTGTCAGTAGCTTCGTCGTGGTGGTATAGGTGACAGAGGTGGCTGTTGATATACTGTTATAGTCGGCGGTGGCTAAAATGTATAAGAAATATGAACATCTATAGTTGGTGGTGGTAGTGCTGGTGATGGAGGTGGTTGCTGATGTACTGCAGTAGTCGGCGGTGGAGAAGATGTAGAAGGAATACGAACATCTGCAATAGGTGGTATGCGAAGATGTAAATGCAACATAACGTACTGAGATTGGAAATTCCACAAGTCGTCGTTGCTCAAAGATTGTTGTCTAACACCAGGAGCTCATATGTATTATACTAGTAATAACTCGTGCCTAAAGGCACGGTGTAATATAAAAATTGAGCTCCTCAAAGAATCAAGTCCACTATATCAAATCACAACCACCACTTTTTTATAAAAAAAAAATAAAAATTAACAAAACCTGTAACTGAAGACATTGTGTAACACAAAATCGAGCACTAATCATGTAATACAAAAAATTTCAACAACATACAAATATTTTGAATAATTTGTTTTTTAGTTACGCCATTTTAAATCAATATAGACCAACAATCAATATAAAAAAAATTGACAAAAATTACTTTAAAAACATAACACAAAAAAAAAAAAATATCAACTTGTGTACATAATTTATCGAATATGCTTATTAGTAAGAAACATATGAATTTAAAGAAAATATGACCCAATTCATTTATCAGATTCAATATCACTCCCTAATTCTATCTTAATAAAACAATTCATCAACTACCGCAACATAGTAATATCAACAGTAGAATAAAGTTCAACTTTATCCATATTGATTTGCATATATCAAATCCAACCCGTAATTCCAAATGCACTCATTTAATTAACATCCATATCGACTCCCATATAAAAATTACTACAACAAAAGTAAAAAATCCAAGCGAAATTGAAGCAAATCAAGATAATTGGTTCAATTAATCTTGTGTATGTGTCTAAAGATACCGTGTAACCAAAAAAAACAATTGGCAAAAGTTAGAAATTCATTGGATAAAAAGTTAAGAGTTTAATATATTTTAAAAAAATTTGGCTGGAATTTCTCGAGAAAATGGGACCTTAGAAAATTTTCAACTTGTATACAATTTATTTTCATACCCAAAAAGGCTACCAAATGTCTCATTATCACGCCACAATTTTGCCTAACACAATCATTTACCAACAAACGCAACCATGTATCCACCATAACGACATGCAATTAACTTTATTACCATGCTTTTTTCAAAAAAAATTGCATCTTTACACACATGCACAATAAACAATAAATTCAAAGATTTCAATCTAAAGTGAGTATAACAACTCCCACCATAGAATTAAAGGTCTACAACATTTATCCAATACTTTACGCAACAATCTGTTGAAAAAAAAAAATAGAAAACTAATTCATGATCCCAAAAGAAAGAAAAAAATAGATAAAAAACAATCCATAATTTCGAAAGGAAATAAATGAATGAAAAGGGGCTATTGTAAGCCTAATGGAGATTTAAAGGCTTGAATGTTATCTATATAAAACTTCACTGGAAAATAACCCCAAGCATGCCTCCATACATACCTGAAAAAAAAAAATCAATTTCATTTTCTCAAACAAAAATCAACTACATACAACCCCAAGCATGCTTTCACATACACGCGACTACGCGAGTGTTGCGTGGGCTATGTGTGAGTGTAAGTATGTATAAGTGTTGTTAATCAGTGAGTTGCAGAGTCAATGTGTGTCAGTGTTGTGCTTGTGGATGTTTGTGTGCGTGGTAATTAAAAAAATAGGAATCAATTGGAAAATCTCAAATGCAATAATTCGAAATGCAAAATGCAGCTTCCATACCATATGTAAAAAACTAATCTTGCTGTCATTGTACCAAAGAAACTTAATATAAATATTTAAAGATAAAAGCCTAAAATCCAATTAAATCAACTTAATATCAAATTTAATCACTAATCAAGCACCAAAGAAACTCATCTAATCATGGACCAAAGAAACACATTCAACCAATTAAATCAACTTGATATCAAAATCAACTAAATATATCAAATTTAACACCAAAAGTTTAGCAAAGTATCAATTTCCCCCCAAAGTTACTAAAATTTAATTTCAAATATATTCAAAATCAATTTCAATTATCAAGTTTTATGTGTCCTTTTGCGTATATTGTGTGCGCGCTATGTGTTTTGTGTGTGTATAGTAAGTGTGTGTGTTGTGTGTTGTGCATGTGTACATGTACTGTGTATTGTGTGTGTGTTTATGTGCATGTGTGTGTTGGAGATGAAGAAAAAGTGCCGGAGAGACAAAAATGAACATAGAGAGAGGAAAAGTGAGAGAAGGAGAGAAGGATACCTAAATTTGGGCATGCTAGTGAGGGGTTACTCGATGGTGGGTCGCTGTTTCATTGATTGTGGCTTCATCACGATCAAGGTTGGGTGAGAAAAGAGAGACAGAGACAGAGAGAGAAGAGATCAGACTCATGCATGCTAATTTTTGAAACAACGTGAACTAATAGGCACTGTGATGCAAGATAAAATTAAACAAAAGTTCAACGTCAACTGCCACATGACAGTGTTGAAGATAAATCTATAAAAGCTTATAACCAAGTTAAATCCATGTTGTTATAACAACCCTTTCATCATTGACTAAGTGTTCCCTAATTGAAATGAAATCATAGATCAACACCATGAAACTCAAATTAATCTAACTTAAGTTGTCCTATAAAAACCATGTCGAATGTAAAAATCATTAAAGCAACTCACAAATTACATCGATAACACCAAATTCACCAAAAATCCAAAAAAAAAACACCAAATTCACAACAATCAGTACAAAACTCAAACAACAAATTCACAAAGACAACACCAAATTCATAAAATCGAACAAAAAATAAACAAAATCCAAAGCATGTAAACCCAAAACAACTAATTGCTAAGGAGAAAGTCGTCTCGTAGGTGCAGCAAATTAACTTTTAATAGTTTTGCCTAAACACAATCAATCTTGTACAGGCTGTCGCATGGATTTTTCAAGTATATAATTAGCTTAAATCTTTTCATTGACAACTAATCAAGGAAAACCTCCACAGTTTTAGATAGAGTAAGTGCAATTAACTAATTATTAAGTCAAATAGCCCAAAAAAGTCTAAAATGACAAAGTTTAATGAAATCAAAAAAGTCCAATGATAGAAATGACAGCTCTAGTGCTTATCGAAGTCTCACCAAGTGGCCTTACATAAGAGTCCATCTAGCACCGTTTGGCTAGCAGTCATAACCTATATATAAATGGAAGACGAAAAGAAAATTTGAAAATCAGAGTTTTCTTGCTCAAATGTTCATCAAACAATGGTTGTGTTATATAAAGCACAAAAAAATGATCTTGGAAAGGCTTCTTATTTTAAACAATTAAACTACACACATTTAAACAATGAAACCAAACCGAGATCTAATGAACTCATCCACATTCACACACAAAGAAACTCACACAATAAGAGCAAGTTTATAGAACCAAAAGCATCCCTAAATTTATGAATCATCTCCCAAATTAAGGGTGCGAACACATAGCTACAAAGCAAATTAAAAGACAAACTTAGCACAAATAAGTTCAAACTCCATCAATCAACCTCCAAGTAACCCAAGCAAACATTCAAACTATTTAACCCAAATAATAACTATTTTGGTATAATCCCAAAATTATCCCAATTAATATATGAAAAGTTTATTTTTAAAAAAAACACATTCCATAATCTCAAGTGACTCTCTTAGCACAAACATTCCCAAGTAGTCAAAGAAAAAGATAATCTCAAAAAACATAAAACCACATGTTAATTCACAATCACAACCAACAAACAACTGCAACCATGTAAATTAGCTAGCTTGGTGAAAAAAAGGAGGAAAATTGAAAAGAAAACCAACACATACCTTTATTTTCTTTTCAAGAATCTCCTCTTGATCTTGAGCATTCTACCATTTAAAAGCAAGTGGGTTCTCGATAGGTGGGTCCTAAACATAGAAAAGGAACATTAAGTTATCTACTCTTATTTTCGCAACTCTAAAAACACTCATAATAGTTCAGTCCCTTAATATTCAAACTCTTCAATGCTCACCCACATGGAATCAAAGAACAAAAGGAAATTGGCATATTCCTTTAGTATTTTCAATTTAATCTTTGCATTGAATTAGATTATTGGTAACACATAACTCTATCAAGAACTACTTTAGAACTTCAAAGTATACACCAAACCAAATGACTTTTATTGATCAACAAAAATAACAAAAAAGCAGCCAAAACCAATGTCATACCCATAGCCATTAACCACCATGATAGACACATAACAATTAACCACCACGATAGACACAACACATGACACAAATGGCAAAACCCACTATTGACATAGAACTAACAGAGCGTAGATACATACCAAAGATTTATAAGCAATGATAAAAGAATCATGAGCTAATGTTTTGCTTTCTTATTGGTTATAGAATTTCATCCATACAATGCAAGGTACTTGGAAGATGTCAAAAAGAAAAATCATCTAAACATACCTGCAAATAATATAACCTTGTAATTTCAATTTGTGATTCATTCAATATGACAAATTGACAATTGTCTGCCAAAAAACATTTTGCTCATAATAGGCATGGAATTGTTGTAAATAAATTAGACAAAAAAAGTCGCACTTAACATAGAATTTCAAATGCAAACAATTCAATTGACATACCTACTTCCTTTCCATGACCCTTTGCATCGATCACACCACTTGATTTTCAAAAAGTTTGTTGAAAAAAGGGTTCTTGACTTAAGTGCACATCACCTAAAGTGCCTTAAGTGTAATTCAAAACCCCACATTCACTTCAAAATATTCAACCAACAGTAATGCCCTTACACCTAGGTCTCTTATATACATGCCCTTAGATGATGTCATACATAACACAAACATGTATATTTATGTATTTTTGTGACTTGTCAAAATAGAACTTAAGATCAAAATTGGTCAATTTCTCAACCGCATAACTCTCGACATCATTACATACCAACAAATTATGGCCCAAACTCACTAATCACCTCACATCATCAAACAAATCAGTAAAAATAAATAGCAACAAAAATTATCGTGATCAAATGACCCTAGTTGTAGTAAAAAAGAATTGAATTACAATCGAAATTAATTGAAATGATTTGTTTGTGCCTTGAATTAATATACCGCATAACTCTCGAAATTAATTGAATTACATGCACACACTCACATACACACATAGTCAAACCAAATTCACCGAATTCACATGACCACTACCATAGCAAATAACCATTACCATTAACACCAATATTCAATGGATCATCAAACAATCTTAAGAGGAAGCAACCGGTTACAATGTTAATGTAATGCATAATCCAGTGATAAGATGATATTGTAGTTCAAGAATTCACTGACCATGGCAAAGCTTGAAAGTGCAAGGTTCATATCTATTCCTCGTCGAAGTAAACTTGGTTCCATCAAGTAACATGGGTATATAGTGAACTGCAAAACACAATGATGAAAATTGTAAGTAAGACCAAAAAAAAGATTATCACTTGAGAACACATTTAAGACAAACCAAAAAAAAAAAACTTTAGCTATCAACATCACAAAAACATACACCACATGAAACTCATCCACGGATTCCTATATTGAAACAAAATGAAAGAGCTGGAAAAAACAATATTTAGGAAACAAAGTAAATTTATAACTAAAACATCGGAGTTCTCAGTTTATTTAGCAAATGGATGATCTCCCTTATTCTCTAGCATTACAGGCTGAGCTAGCTCCTACAATGACAGGGAATAAGAATCAAGCTCTCTCATCCATACTGTCCAAGCTGAAAGTCATTAAACAATATAGCTAGCCTTGGTTTGAGCTAGCCTGAATTGCCAATAAAAAAATTAATAAGTACATTATTTAAGAGCATTATGATTTGTTATAAACCCATACTAAAAGTAAACATGTCTACCCATATCAACACTAAACATGTCTAACAATATAAACCCGTTAACTTTATCTTACAATGCAGTTAACTAAACAACAATTAACATTTAATTAAAACTTAAGTAATACATACCTTTAAAAAAGTTAAAGAGAGCAAGGGTTTCAGACCAAATTCATCACTGATTGTTCACAATTCTTTGAGAAATTTCATCAAACACGTGGTGGGCTCAAAAATTTGTCACAAAATTTTTTGGGGGCTACCCAATCGGTGGCGCAAAAAGTTCATCACAAAGAAAAAATAAAAAATATGTAGTTGTTCTTTAGCTAACCAACTGGTGGGTGGGGTCTGGATCTGGGTTTGCATACAAAAATGGAGTCGTGTGTGTGTGAAAATCAGAGATGAATGTATTGGGTTTATGGGCCTGTGGAGTGAGGCTGGTGAGAGAAAGACGAAGACAGAGAGAGTGAGAGAAAGATGAAGACAGAGAGAGTGAGAGAAAGAGAAACAAAGGTGATGACAGAGAGATATAAAGGCGGAGAGAGGAAGAGACAGCGATGGAGAGGGAGTCAAAGAGCGAAACCTGGATATGGGCAGGGGCTTTCTTGGTGGATCTGGCGAGGGCGTGTGTGTCTGTGTGTCTGAGTTGAGAGAGAGAGAGAGAGAGAGAGAGAGAGATGGGTACTTGGGCCATGGCAGAGGAACGATCGGGAAGAGAGAAAGAGAGAGGGGGTCTAGGCCTCTGGCCGCCTGGTCTTCTTCTTCCGGCAGAGGAGCGAGAGGTAAGAGAGAAATTATGTTCCAGGGCAGGCATGCAGTGTTAATGGGGAGAGAAGGAAAGATGGGTATCGACCGTTGATGGGGTTGTGTGCCATGCGTGCAGTGTGTTTGGGCGGGATTTGGGTTTTAAGTGGAATGAATTGTGAACCATAAGATTTAATCTGATGGATTTAGATGAGATCTGAATCGTATATTTAACTCTCAATTAAATCTTAGCCGTTCTTCTGCTTTTCTAAATTGAGAGAGTTGATTTTAATTTAGAAAGTTTGAAATGAGCTCTATCTTATTAGTATACTAGTAATTGTCCGTGCCTAAAGGCACGAAGTAACGAAAAATTGAATTAAAACTTGAAAAAACCTATCGTGCCTACGGACACTTTGCAACTTAAAATAAACCATCAATTTGAAATAATGTTTACATCATTTGCTTCAATTAAATAAATTGAAATCAATCTAGTCCCCACTAATTTTTCAGAAATTTCGACCAAACTTCCTCTAAAAATAGGAGTCAAGAAGATTTCAACCTGTCTACAAAACTCACAATCATACATAACAATCATAATAATGACTCGTATCACTACAATTCAATTCTATTTTCACCACAATCATCATACATCACAACTCAATTCCATACCCAACTATTAATTTAAATCAAAACCAAACATATCCTCATAACCATGTGTAATTACTTCCCGTATTAAACACGGAATAAACAAAACACATGCAAACTGCACACAAAAAATACACACGTGCACAAATACAGAAAGAACTTCCTTCATCATCATCTTCTTTGGAGCTAGGAGTTACATTCTTTAAGAAGCTTACATGTTCTTAACTTTTGATTTCTCACTTTCTTCCCATGTTCTGACTAATGACGGCCTCTGATCTGAAGTAAAACTCAAGGAAATTACTCAAGTGATAGGCAATAAATTTAATCACGGAGTACAATGTGAATGAGTAAATAAAGTGACAGAGTCTACTCTTTTGATTGCCTTGGATGTAAACAATGGTGTGTCTTTACACACAATTGACTGGAGAAGAAGGTTCCATGTAATCCCCTCATGAAGTTTTAGTTACTGAGCATGGAGCAGAGTTGACTTGGAAATAGCAATTGGAAGCAATAAAAACTTGCTAAATAAGCATACTTGATCAGAGATGTCGCCGATCCAATTTATGTAGGTATCTCAAGTATCGAGTTAAATGAAACATCTAATGATTTTAGCAAGTGAAGCCTGCCAAATGAGAATAAGAAGTATACGATGATGTAAGAAAGAGAGAGAAGGAGAGAAAGACCTTAAAGAAAACCAATTAACAGTTTAACAGTTAATTAAATGAATATCAACACACAATCAATTCAAATCCATAAGTTGTCTAAAACAAAAGGATAACCTGTTCACAACCTTATCTCTGATCATCCAGATGACTTACAGAATGGCTCATCATATTGGCAGCAACACTCAAGGCCTTATTATGCATTGGAGATACCTAGGTTCTTCTGTTTGGCAACCTGTTCAAATCTGCTGGAATATCAAACAGTTAAATAGATGGGCCTGCATGAATGAGTAAATAAAGAGGCACTACCGGACACAAAAAAATCAAGTAGTTGAATATGAATATCTCTAGCCAATAAGAAAATTATATTTTCTTCATAGTTTACTATAACTCATACTTTTAATTTTCCAATTGAAGTACTATCTTTCCATTCATTATAAATCAAGTGAGACTCATTATTTGAGATCCTTTATACTAATAACCAAATGTGTCCAAATATCAAGAATTCACACCTCAACATCATATTTAATCATGCTTCAATGTCCCTTAAACCACAACAATCATCCATCAACCCTAAAATATCTCCACTGCATTCTAGAAGTATGAAAAAAAAGCATCATGTAAGATAATAAAACACGTCACGATGAATGAATGTCTAACTTAATATTGTTTTCAACAATTAAACAAACTTTAAATTTAGAATAAGTAAAGTCGGGTTAGTAAGACAGTTAGAACCAACATTTTACACATTAAAATGAGAATCCACCAAAAGGAAACTTTTTCTTAAACATAGAAACTCGACCAGTTGTTTAATGGGTACAATAACCTGGTACAATGCAATCTGGTACTGCTGCTTTGACTATATCTTCAATTCCTAACCCACATCAGAAAACACAACAATCAGAATATCCATCCATAGAAACACCAAGGTTACCTAGATCGTGGGTCGCTTCGGTACATGATACGGGTACGGGTACGCGGTACGACACTTTCTTAGGTACGCGGTACGATGAGGGTAGACTTAGCTGGTACGTTATTTTGGGTCGCAATTCGTTTTAGAACTCTTATCTGGATTGTTTTTACTACTATACAACATTATATGTTACAGAACATCCATAAATATTAAGTCAATTGCTATTTATTTTATATTTGTGCTTGATTTTCTATTATCTAAAACAATATATAATTATAAATCTATATACATGTAGTCAATTAATATGTATTTTATATTTGTGCTACATATTCGAATGCGAATTGATTTAGGGTTAGTATTACAATTGGGGTCGGTACATTTTGGTGATCTGGATCGCGAACCCACCGTGTTTGGGATCGATGTACCTAGATCGTGGGTCGTCATTGGTTTAGTGAATTCTGGTAACCATGAGAAACACAACATGCTACCACAATTGCACTGTCATTTTATCAGAATTTTGAGTCATTCGATATCACCACCTAGTCAATTCTAGTAAATTCATGTTAAATTTAGACTAAAAACATATAAACGTATTCCAAGATAGTGCTCATGCCTGAAGGCATTGTGTAACATAAAAAAGTTATGCACTACATGAACAATGACATTTAATCAAGTCAAATATATTTTTGATAGACTATTAACCACAAAAAAAAATTATCAATACAAAAAAATCTTGTTATCAGCAGTCCTATGTACTAAGAAAACAACCATTATCCTCTTGTTTAAGTTAATGACAAATGTAAGCGAAAAATCTTAATTAAATAAAAATGAGCACATTAAAGATCTCACTTGAGACAACTGTGTGATATCTTCAGAAAATAAACTTTTTTCCTTTAGAACACCATGAATTTCCTCTAAAGGAAAAATATCAAAAAATTGGTACTATGAAAAATGAATCCAAGCAATAGAGATGGCCTTCCTTACCACCAGTAATGCCAACATTAGTTATAGTTGGGAGTAATTCAATTAGTATACTTGAACTTGGTGCCCGATATGAGATACTACTACTCATTCCTATGCAAGGCAAGTTGACAATAAAAAAGGCGGTGCACAATCAAGGGAAAAGAACCATTGCCAAGGATTCATAAATTCACTAAAATATGAAACCAGAAAATAAAAAATAAAAACAAACACAAATTCACTACCAGATTGAATGTCAGAAAGAGACATGTAATAAAAAATCCATTGCTAAGTATTCCACAAATCCAAAAAATTTAACACACAATTTAACAAACTTACACATACATGTGTAGGAAAAAATCCACAACAAACACAGAAACACATGAAAATTAAAAACCCAAAACAACAAACCAATTTGGTCGTCATTGCCATTGCTAGCTGGAGAAAAGGTCACCTATTTTCTAATTTTCTAATGGATAATCAGGAGTGAAGACCAAATAGATACAAACATCATTTCATTTGGTTCATATTGCTTCCCATCATCCACTAAAAAAGTAAGTGCAGCTTCTTGAAGGTAGAAGAACATCACACATACACTCTTCATGAAGGTAGAAGAACTTACTTTCTTGGCCTTTTGCGGGCAAGAAGGGCTTTGGCAGAACTTCTCCGAATTTCGAGGCTTATGTTTCTCTAATAGTCCTCCCGTGTGCACATTTCTCTTCTTAAGTATTCTTTGCCTGACAGACTAACCATATAAATCATCACGATTTCTTGAAGTTTCAAGGAAAATAGAGCACCTACCCAACTTTCTAGAAATATTAGGCATGAGTGAGGGCATCCTTCAATAGACTTCACCGACTAATGATCAAATAGATTGAAAATTCCCATTCACTATCAAAATGAAGAAAGCAAAATAAATCATTGATTCACCATAGAAAAATAAACTTGTACATTTACGTTGTTGAACCCATGAATTTGCCCATTGAGTGGTGGAGTAAATCTAAGACCACCTACAAAATTAATACAAAAATTAAGCACAACCACTAACTTTTCTCCAACCATATACATAGATTAAAAATCACTATTCACTATCAAAATTAAGAAAGCAAAATAAATCATTAATTCAACACAGAAAATTCAACTTGTACCTTTACATTGCCAAAAGGCATGAATTTTCCCCTTGAGTGGTGGAGTAAATCTAAGACCACCTACAAAATTAATGCAAAAATTGAGCACAACCACCGACTTGCGACATCCATGGTACACTGCTTCCTCGATTGTCGTCAATAAACTTATTTTAGACATTACAACAAACACTTCGTGTGCGTTATTCAAATAGATGTAGTGTGGGACTCGGGGGTGTTTGTGGTGGGCTGGTCTGGGTGTATCTGACCAATCTCATTATTCAGATTAGTGTTGTTTTTGCCACACTAATGGACAGTCAAGAGTGAAGACGAAAAAATAACAAAAAATCAAGGCAACAAAAAATGGCGAACATAGAGTCTTACCATTTTTGTTCCGCTAAATTGTTGTAAAATTGGATTTATCGAGTTTGTCACCAATCTGATCTTCACAAACTGTTCAACTTTCATTCCACTGCTCAATGGTGTAGCAAATAATCACTTGCATTTCATCAAACAGGTTATGTGCAAGAAGGGGGTTGGGTTTGTTGCTTTGAATCTATGGCTGAGGGTGTTCGATATACTTCTTGTTGTGGTCGTTGCTAGTTTGATTCTGGTCATTGGTCATTGGTCACCAGTGGTCTGGTGTAGAGTGATGATTTTCGTGTTGCTGGTGACGGTTAAGGAAGGGGGTTTCGAGGTTGAGAATAGTGAGAAAGGCATGAGAGACAGATGGGTCTGAGAGAGATGGGTCTCAATAAGATAGACAGATAAGAATGTGAAGCGTACCTGAAACAGAGGATCTTCTATGTGTGCCTTTCTCCTCTCCTACTCTCTCTATGCATTTCTTCTGTCTCTCTCTATTGTAGCCGTCCTAATGCCCACTATTATAAGTGAGATTTGAGATTGGGAGAAGATTTGAGATGGATTCTATGAGATAGAGGCGTGATAGATTGGGAGAGAGAGGCGTGGAAGAGAGAGGCATGAGAGAGAGAGGCAGAAGTGAGAGAGAGAGAGAGAGGTGTGAGAGAGGTAGTCTGTTTTGAGATAAGCTTCTTCATGGGCGGGAAAAAAAAATTAGGACTAATCGTAGATCATTGAATCAAAATTTTTGAAATGATCTGAACTGTCTTTCATTTCAAAATGATCTGGACCTCCATTTGTCTTTTAGATTTTGTGTCAAAACGATATGGACCTCTCTTTGTCTTTTGGATTCAAACTTCGCTCTACTTTATTATATAGATATATATATATATAGATGTCCAAGAGCCTGCATGCAAAGTGTCAAATCTAGGTTGTCCTCATAATTAGTCTGTGAAGTATGGTCAAGGATCAAAGTTGCGTGTCGAAACGTCCGAAACGTCCGAAACGTTTCGGAATTTCAACACTCCGACACGAAACAGTGGTTGAATCAAAAAATTCCAGGGTTTCGGTCGAAACGGCAATGTTTCGGACCGTATCGGTCGAAACAGCACCGTTTCGACGAAACAGTGCATATTTTCGGTTCACTCCAGGCCAAAAGAAAAGAGAGAGAGGCTCAGTCAAAAAGGGCAGAAAGCAGATTCGTTCACATGTCCAAGCCAAAAAAAAAAAAGGCAGAAAGCAGATTCGTTCTCAGAAATCACATGAGTGTCCAGTCTAGGTCTTTCAAGCCAAAAAACGAAAATACCAGAGAAGAGGCAGACAAAGGCACCAGACGAAGCAAAAATTGAAGGAGAAGCTACTGTACTTACCTCCTTGACTCCAGATTTGAGCTGATCCAAGTATTATCCACGCCGATCTAGGGCTTCGGAGTTGTCCAGTCTTCATCGCTGTGACCACGAGCTACCCAAGGTTCCACAGGTATGTTCTTCTCTTCGTCTTCTTCTTCTTCTCTCTCTCTCTCTCTCTCTCTCTCTCTCTCTCTCCGGCACGGCATCGCAATCGCAATCGCGATCGCGATCGCCTTCGCGATCGCCTTCGCCTTCGCCTTCGGCAGACGCCTTCGGTTCGTGTGGTTAACTGTGCAGGTCTTCTGCTTTTATATTTTTTTTTTTTTGTTATAACTAAGAATAATTACATTTACCACCCCATTATAATTCCATTTAATTACTGCTCTTCTGCCTTTTACAATTTGTTAGTTATAAGTATTAATAATTATATTTAATACCCTATTGTAATTATATTTAATACTCAATGTAATTATATTTAATACCTACTATAATTATATTTAATACCCCTTGCAGTACATTTAATTCCACTGCCGTAGGTCTTCTGCCTTTTTTTTTTGTTATAACTAAGAATAATTACATTTACTACCCCATTATAATTCCATTTAATTACTGCTCTTCTGCCTTTTACAATTTGTTAGTTATAAGTATTAATAATTATATTTAATACCCTATTGTAATTATATTTAATACTCAATGTAATTATATTTAATACCTACTATAATTATATATACTACCCCATTATAATTATACTTAATACCTCATGTAATTACATTTAATACCTACTATAATTATTTTTAATACCCATTTTTTTTTTGTTATAACTATGACTAATTACATATAATACCCCATTATAATTATACTTAATACTTCGTGTAATTACATTTAATACCTACTATAATTATTTTTAATACCCATTTTTTTTTGTTATAACTATGACTAATTACATATAATACTCCATTATAATTATACTTAATACCTCATGTAATTACATTTAATACCTACCATAATTATTTTTAATACCCAGGATAATTAAATTTAATTCTCCACTGCGAAATTAAACAGAATTTGTTCTGCCATGTTTGACAGCCCGAAAATTGCAAGAAGAACTCAAGAAATGGTTGTAAAAATTTTCCCAAAAGGATCTTTTAATTGTGAAGAAGATGTACTTTGTGATCTAAATATCTAAGTCAATGCATACAGCTCATTTCGCTGGTTTTGCATTCAATCCACATAAATGTATGGACTAGTAAGATAATGGACCCACCCAGTCTGGTGTTAATGGTTCTAGTGACTGTACTGACTAATTGAAATGTTTATTATTCAACAAAAGCAACTCTAATTCTTTGGGAGCTTGATATTGTAGATATGACTTCAAAGGGAAAGAATGTGGTTACTGAATCATCCCAGAAAAAGAAAAAAGAACGTGATATTGGATGGAACTACGGCGAACGAATTGGGGATAATCGACAACATGTGATGTGTAATTTCTGCCATAAAAAAATGTTGGGTGGCGGTGTCTCGCGGTTAAAGCAACACTTGGCAGGCGGTTATAATAATGTGGAACAATGTGATAAGTGTCCTCTTGAAATTGCGAGAGCTATGAGGGATTACTTGAATCGCAACAAGACTGAAAATGCAGAAATAACTGATGAAAGGAGAAAAATGAGACAGAATTTAATTGGTGGATCAAGGCGGAAGAGTGGGATCGAAATTTATTCTTCCGATGAGAATTCAGATGATGATATGGATATAGAATATAGAGCTGATATTGAATATGCAAAACAACAATCTATTCGCGATATACATATGGCCGAGCAAGGTTTTAGAGGTGGAAGTTCTAGACCATCTATCCAAAAAGGTGGTACATCTAGGGGTTTGATGCGGTCACATAGTGTAAAGGAATCTTGGGATAAATTCTCAAGAAAATCACAAAAGTTGATGGGCAAAGAAAAAAATCTCACGATAGAAGAGATAGATCCTTCAATGTATCGGAATAGAGAAGTGAAGCAAGCCAAGCTAACTCATATGTGGAATCCCAAAAAGTGGGCAAAGTCGGCAAAACATGCTATTGCAAAGTATTTCATTTATGAGAATATTCCGCCAAGCAAAGCCCAAGGTCATTTTTACCAATTGATGATTGATGAAATTGCTTTAGCAGGAGTTGGTGTGAAAGGGCCAACCCCATATGAGATTGGCGGGTCATTACTAGATAGTGAGATAGATGAACTTAAAGAGTACATTGACCAATTCAAAAAGAAGTGGAAGATTTATGGAGTGACAATCATGTGTGATGGATGGACATCCACCACAAGATTATCTATCATTAACTTTTTGATATACTGTGATGGAAAAGTTGTGTTTCACAAGTCAATTGATAGTTCTGGCCATGACAAGGATGCTAATTATATTTTGAGGTTGATGGAGGCTGTTGTTGAGGAGATTGGAGAAAAATACGTGGTTCAGATTATTACAGACAATGGAAGTGCGTACAAAAAAGCTGGTGAAATGTTGATGGAAAGAAAACCACACTTATATTGGACTCCTTGTGCTGCCCACTCTTTGGATTTGATTTTGCATGATTTTTCCAAGATTGAAACAGTTCAAAATGTGCTAGAGCAAGCTAAAAGAGTGACCAATTTTATCTACAATCATAGTAGAGTCTTGGATATAATGAGAACATTTTGTTCGGGGGAATTGATTCGGCCAGGGCAAACAAGATTTGCCACTAATTATATTGCCCTACAAAGTATTTTGGAACAGAAAAATGGCTTGCAAAGGATGTTCACTTCAGAAGATTGGTCTAGGATTGCGGCAGCAAAGGATCCAGTTGGGAAGCGAGTTCAAGGGACGATTCTAAATCCTAAGTTTTGGGAGAACGCCAAAAATGTGTTGAATATGCATACACCTATTGCAAAAGTTCTAAGAATGGTAGATGAGGAAAGAAAAGCAACAATGCCATATGTATATGAAGCAATGAAACGAGCAAGACAAGCTGTCAAAGACGCGGCTCCTAAATCGTGCAAAAAATATCTTGATATAATTGATGCTCGATGGAAAAAACAAATCATTCAACATATTCATATGGCAGGTGATTCAGGTCTAATATTTACATTTGTCAGAGGTAATATTAATCATTTTATTGTGAAAGTGTGATATTTATGATGATTTAATTGAAGATTAAGGCTATGAGAATAAAAGATGAGTTGTGTTGTTTTGCAGGTTAATAGTGCACAATTGGAGTGAAGCTATGAGAAGAAAGGAAGCATAGCTCAGGACGGATCACACTGGAACACGCGTCCGGACGGAGGAAGTATACGCGTCCGGACGCGATTGGCAGAAAGTTGACAAACGAAGCAAGGACCATTCTGGAAGGCGCGTCCGGACGGTTGAGAGAGTCGCGTCCGGACGCGTGTCAAACCTCTGCTGCCGAATTTAGAATCCTAGTGGGATGCAATCTCTGGGGAATGTAATTTATAAATACAAACCTAAGACTTTGTAAAGGATCTATCTTTATTCTCTTTGTTTTTAGTCTATTTTTCTGAATCCTTTACCATGTCTGGCTAGAAGGCTAAGCTAGGGCTAGGGGAAAATCTCTCAACGGAGTACGGTATTTTTATTGACTCTTGTACTTAAGGATTTATGAAACTGTGTTAATTTAATTCCTAATATTTTAGCAAAGTGTTTATGCTGTATAAATTCTTGAGTTGTTGTGCCACGTACATCGATTGCTTGAGTTTCCCTGCGTGTAAATCACTGGTTATTCCACGCTGGAAGGATTAACATTATTTCATAGAATAATATGATTGAATGATTATTCAGGTTCCTGGTAGTCGTTTCATTATAACTTTTGGATTTATCACTTGATTTGTTAATTGGATTAACTGACATTTAATTCTTCTTTCAAGTCAAGCTTTGAGTATTTAACTATTACTGTATGAAGTTGAGAGGGAGTACCTGATGCTCTAGTATTTTATTTATTACTATTTCAATTACCAAAATCATTTTTCTCCAATCAACAATTTTCCAAATAAATCTTTTTCCTTTCAAATTATTTTTGTTGTTTGTGTGATTGTTCCTTGTTACAATTCCTCGTGGGATCGACCTCGGACTTCCGAGATTATATTACTTTGCTCAACCTGCGCTTGGGTTTACACTTTTAAAGTTGAAGCAAGTTTTTGGCGCCGTTGCCGGGGAACTTGAAAGACAAGGAGCTATTACATCATTGAGGTTTGCAGTATTTGCGAGTCTTCGGAAATCCGGTAACTTCGTTCTAATTTTTAGTTTATTTATTTAAGTTATTTTTCTTGTTAGTTTAATTTAGAATTTATTTAGGTTATTTATCTGTTTTATGAGCTTTTGGCATCGTGATTTAAGTGGACGTTTAACAAGAGAAGATTCAGATACTCTGTTTGGAAATTTATTTGATTTATCTGTGTCGAATCACTTCTTGCACACAATGGCTGCTAATCTTAATGGACATAGGCAGAATGATCTTCCCGAACGGGAAGATCATATTGATAGAGTGAGCAATCATGATGAGAATGATGTGGATAATTTGAATGTCAATCAGGGTAGGACGTTGCGTGAATATTTACAACCCGTACTTTTCACTGAACCGTCATGCATCATTTTTCCATTGAATGCCATTCATTTTGTTTTCAAACCTGGCATGATTCAACTACTTCCAAAATTCCTTGGTATAGGTGAAGAGAACCCATATTTGCACATCAGAGAATTTGGGGATGTATGTGCTACGTTTCATGATCAGAATGTGGCAATGGATATAGTCAGGCTGAAGTTATTTCCTTTTTCATTAAAGGAAAAAGCTAAAATTTGGTTATATTCGTTGAGATCTAGGTCTATAGGAACATGGCAAGAGATGCAGAAACAATTTTTAAAGAAATTTTTTCCCACACATCGCACAAATTCTTTGAAAAGACAGATAATGAATTTTTCTCAAAAGGAGTCTGAAAATTTTTATCAAAGTTGGGAAAGATTTAAAGACCTTTTTGCATCTTGCCCACATCATGGTTATGAAAGTTGGCGCATAATAAGTTTCTTTTATGAGGGTTTAGGCCCACAATTGCGTCAATTTATAGAAATGATGTGTAATGGGGATTTCATGAATAAGGAACCAGATGATGCTTTTGACTATTTAGACCAATTAGCCGAGAATGCACAATCTTGGGATACTACATCCCATGAGCCATCTAAGGGTAAAATGGCACAATCATCATCATCTAGTGGGGGTAAATACCAGTTGAGGGAGGAGGATGACCTAGGAGCTAGGATTGCCACCTTAACAAGACGGTTAGAGGCTATGGAGTACAAAAAGGTTAACCAGGTTGACACAGTTCAGGTTGAGGAGTTATGTAGTATCTGTGAAATTCCTGGACATCCTGTGACGGAGTGTCCATCATTACCTGCGTTAAAAGAAGTGTATGACCAAGCAAATGTTGTAAACACTTTTTCAAAGCCTTACAATAATCCATACTCGAACACATACAATCCGGGGTGGAAGAATCATCCAAATTTTAGTTGGAGGAATGACAATCATGCATCACAACCACCCCAACAAAACTCTTCAAATGTTGCACCTTACATTCCACGCCCAAAAAGAGATATTGAGGAGGTGTTGTCACAATTCATGCAGGATCAACGAACATACAATAGACAAACAACTCAGGCTATTGAGGATATGAGGAGTGCAATCACTAAATTGACCATTGACCCTTGCCATCAGGAAAAAGGTAGACTTCCAGCACAACCACAACTGAACCCACAGGGTCAATTTGTTGTAAATGAGACTTGCACTTCTGAGACTGTCCACGAGCATGTAAAATCTATCACTACACTCCGCAGTGGGAAAGAAATTAATAAAACCATTCCTTTGGAAACTCAAGACTTTGAAAAGATTTCTCAACCCATGGAGAGTGATGATAAGATTAGCCTGCCTGAAAGTAATGAATCTGAAAAGTATGTTCCACCTGCACCATTCCCACAGAGATTGCTTACTTCTACTAGGCCTGTTGTGCATAATGATATGTTAGAGATTTTTAAGCAGGTGAAAATCAATATTCCCTTGTTGGATGCCATTAAACAAATACCTTCTTATGCAAAATTTTTGAAAGAGTTATGCACTGTTAAAAGGAAATTAAATGTGCAAAAGAAGGCATTTTTGACTGAGCAGGTATCTTCTATTAAACAGCATAGAACTCCACCAAAATATAAAGACCCAGGTTGTCCTACTATTTCTTGTGTTATAGGCAACCATAGAATTGAACAAGCATTACTGGATTTAGGAGCTAGTGTGAATTTGCTCCCTTATTCAGTATATGAGCAATTAGGGTTGGGGGAGTTAAAACCCACTTCGGTTACACTTCAATTAGCTGACCGATCAGTGAAGATACCGAGGGGTATAGTGGAAGATGTTTTAGTACAGGTTGATAAATTCTATTTTCCAGTGGATTTCATAATTTTAGACACTCAACCTGTATTAAGTACTAGTGCTCAAATTCCCGTCATTTTAGGCAGACCATTCCTAGCAACTTCAAATGCTCTAATTAATTGCAGGAATGGTGTGATGAAATTGACATTTGGGAATATGACATTAGAGCTCAACATTTTTAATGTGTGCAAACAACCTGGGAATATTGATGAGGATGTGCATGAAGTTAACATGATTGAATCTATTGTTCCAAGCAGAGTGTATGATTCTTCCCTGTTTGATCCACTTGAAGCATGTTTGCTTGAACAATATTCTGAGTTAGAGATAGATGAAAAGAATGCTGACATTTCTGTTTCAACTAATATATTAAACTCTTTGCAGGTACTTGAAATGAGAGAGTTGAGACAGAGATTTGAGGAGCTCCCACCAAGAACTGATCCACCAATACCATCCAAGGATAAAGCCCCCAAGCTAGACCTCAAGCAATTACCGGTAGAATTGAAGTATGCATTTTTAGGAGATGATGAAACTTATCCGGTAATAATTTCTTCTCAATTGAATTCAGCACAGGAAGGTATGTTGTTACATCTTCTTAAGGAACATAAGAATGCAATTGGTTGGACTTTAGCTGATATAAAAGGAATTAGTCCTTTGGTTTGCACCCACAAAATTTATTTGGAGGATAATGCTAAAACATCTAGGGAGATGCAACGTAGGCTAAATCCACATATGAAAGAAGTTGTGAAAAAAGAGGTGTTGAAACTGTTAGATGTAGGAATTATCTACCCTATTGCAGACAGCAAATGGGTAAGCCCCACACAAGTAGTTCCTAAGAAATCTGGAGTCACTGTAGTTGCCAATGAGAATAATGAGCTTGTGCCAACTAGGACAGTTACTGGTTGGAGAATGTGCATAGACTACAGGAGACTTAATGCTGTTACTAGAAAAGATCACTTCTCTTTACCTTTCATGGACCAAATTTTAGAAAGGGTAGCTTCACACTTATACTATTGTTTTTTAGATGGTTACTCTGGATATAACCAGATTGAAATTGCCCTAGAAGACCAAGAGAAGACCACATTTACTTGCCCCTTTGGCACCTTTGCTTATCGAAGGATGCCTTTTGGACTATGCAATGCACCTGCGACCTTTCAAAGGTGTATGCTGAGTATTTTCAGTGATATGGTTGAACGTTTTCTTGAAGTTTTTATGGATGATTTCACTGTTTTTGGTGATTCCTATGATGACTGTTTATCTAACCTTGAAAAAGTGCTTATAAGATGTGAAGAAAAGAACCTGTTACTTAACTGGGAGAAGTGCCATTTCATGGTTAAAAAGGGAATTGTTCTTGGTCACATTGTCTCTTCTGAGGGAATTCAGGTGGATAAGGCAAAAATTGGATTAATCGCTGATTTACCTATTCCTAAAGCCCTTAAGGATGTTAGATCTTTCTTGGGTCATGCTGGTTTTTATAGGAGATTTATAAAGGATTTTAGTTCCATATCTAGACCACTTTGCAGTCTCCTAGGGAAAGACACACCTTTTGAGTGGGATAATGCATGCCAAGAGTCTTTTGATAAGTTAAAGGGCATGCTTATCACTGCTCCAATCATGCAACCCCCAGATTGGAGTCTTCCTTTCGAAATCATGTGTGATGCCAGTGACTATGCTGTAGGGGAAGTTTTAGGACAAAGGAATGACAAAAAGCCTCATGTCATCTACTATGCCAGTAGGACTTTAAATAGTGCACAGATGAATTATTCTACCACAGAAAAAGAGTTACTGGCTGTAGTATTCGCACTAGACAAATTCAGGTCATATTTAGTAGGTTTTCCCATTGTTATCTTCACAGACCATGCAGCTCTCAAATACTTATTAACTAAGAAAGATGCAAAACCGAGACTGTTGAGGTGGATCCTACTACTCCAAAAATTTGATATCACTATTAAAGATAAAAAAGGAGTGGAAAATGTAGTGGCTGACCATTTGTCTAGACTAGTGAGTGATGTGCCTATTGAGACAGTGCCGATCAAAGATACTTTCCCAGATGAACAGTTGTTGGCAGTTTCTTCAATACCATGGTTTGCTGACATTGTGAATTTTCTTGTTACAGGTAACATGCCACCAGCTTGGACTGCTTTGGATAAGAGGAAATTTTTAGTAGAGGTAAAGAGTTTCTTCTGGGATGACTCATATCTTTTCAAATATTGCCCAGATCAGATTATCCGGAGATGTGTACCCGATAATGAGGTAAGTAGCATTCTATCTTTTTGTCATGCGGGAGCCTGTGGAGGCCATTTTTCTATGAAAAAGACCGCTGCGAAAGTTTTGCAGTGTGGTTTTTATTGGCCTACAATTTTTAAGGATGCTCATAACTTTTGTAAAGTGTGTGAGCGATGTCAAAAACTAGGGGGATTAACCCGTAGGAACATGATGCCCCTAAACCCAATTTTGATTATAGAAATTTTTGACTGTTGGGGAATAGATTTCATGGGTCCTTTCCCCCCATCTTTTGGGTATATGTACATTTTAGTGGGAATAGATTATGTCTCTAAGTGGGTTGAAGCTATACCATGTCGGACAAATGATCATAAAGTTGTTTTGAAATTTTTAAAGGAAAATATTTTGTCCAGATTTGGTATACCTAGAGCCATTATCAGTGATGGGGGATTGCATTTCTGTAATAGGCCTTTTGAGAATTTGATGAAAAAATATGGTGTAACACATAAAGTTGCGACTCCCTATCACCCACAGACAAGTGGTCAAGTAGAGCTTGCTAATCGGGAAATTTCTTACATTTTGGAAAAAACGGTGAATCCAGATCGTAAAGATTGGTCGTTACGACTACTCGATGCATTATGGGCATACCGAACTGCATATAAATCCCCGATTGGTATGTCTCCATATAGATTGATTTATGGAAAAGCTTGTCACTTGCCTGTGGAATTAGAGCATAAAGCATATTGGGCCATTAAAATGTTCAACTTTAGTTTTGACCAAGCTGGCACTGCACGAAAATTACAGCTAAATGAGCTTGATGAGATCCGCAATGAAGCATATGAGAACTCTAGAATCAGTAAAGAACGCATGAAGGTGTTTCATGATAAGAATATTGTGCGTAAAAACTTTACACCTGCACAGAAAGTTCTTCTTTATAATTCTAGGCTTCACATCTTTAAAGGAAAGCTTCGGACTAGATGGAGTGGTCCGTACGTTGTCAAGGAAGTATTCCCATATGGAACAGTGGAGATTGAAAACCCAAGTAATGGGAACATTTTTAAGGTTAATGGACAAAGATTGAAACCATTCTTGGAGGAAGGTATCATGGAAGTGGAATCCATCGAATTGATGGATCCCCACTATGAATAATCTGTCTCAAACCATTTGGTGTATACTGTTGTATATTAGTGTATGTTGTTTTCTCTTTAATTTTTCTACAGATGCATGAGCACATTTTACGCGCATCCGGTATGTTCTTTCTATCCCTTATTTGATCTTACTCTATGTATTCATACATTGCGGACAATGCAAATTTTTGAGTGGGGGGGTGGAGAGCATTTACTTGATAATACAAAGCATATTGAATTTTGAAAAAAAAATTTTGAATTTGATGTGCACATGCAACTGTGTTTATTTTTTTTAGATAGTTAAGTAGAATTTTCTTATTTTTGGCCTTTTTGGCCTTAGAAATTTTTAGAAGTAGAAGGGAATCACTTGGGAGAGAAATAGTTGAAGAAAAGTGTGAATTTTTCTAAGTATAGAGAAATAACTCACTGGAACACGCGTCCGAACGCAAGGACATAGAGCAAAACCTACTGGAAGTCGCGTCCGGACGGGATCCAAAAGCCTGAACTCTCTGGACTTCGCGTCCGGACGGAATACCAACACGCGTCCGGACGGGAAAGCCAAACGTTTGAAATTCAGAGTACGCGTCCGGACAGTTGAACCCCATGTGTCCGGACGCGTGATCTTTAAGGCTAATTAATGCGGCAGTTGAGGCGCGTCCGGACGGGTTAACCCCATGCGTCCGGACGCGTGTGAAAAATCTATAAATACCGACTATCCGGTCAGTATTTCTTGCACTTCCAAAACCAGAATACATTCCCTCTTCCTCTATACCTGCCTTTCATCCCGTTTTGCCATGGCACCACCTAGAGCCTCAACCTCTAAGACACCCCGAACCAGTACTCACGAGCCTCAAGAGGAAGAGGACACCACTTTTGACCCAGTCCGCTTCCAGATTTTGGAAGAAAAGGTGAGGTTTTTCAAGTACTATGCAACAAAACCTATTGTATGTGAGAGGAAGGTTGAGCATGAAGATTTTGCCAGGCTGGGAGTTCAGGAACTAATAGTGTCTAGGAGGTGGGCCGGTTTTATGGGGAAGGAGTGGCTGTGCATCCCCATTCTAGCTAGAGAGTTTTACAGTAATGCCAATGACTGTGGAGATGGAGTTATCACTACCTATGTTCGGGGGAAGAATATTAGGGTGGACGCCACTGTCATAGCTAGGCTAGTTGGAATGAGTCAGGCTCGGGTGGTCAATCCGGAGTACCCACAGAATTATGCTGGAAATGAGGTGGGGAAGGAGCTACTTGGGGACCCGGACTTTGTGTGGACAGAGAATGTGAAGTTTCTCCAGCAGGGAGATTTGACCAACAAGTACAAAATTCTCAATTTGATTTCGGTATCAAATATTTTTCCTTTGTTGAGAAATAACCACATCTATCTTGACCGAGCCAGACTCCTCTATGCCATAGGTACTCGTAAGACCATAGACCTTCCCTCACTCATCTTTTCTGAAATGCGGAGAGCCATCGTTGACCCGAAAAAACCATCTCTCCCTTTTGCTGGCTTGGCTACTGCCTTGTGCGAGCAAGCAGGGGTGGTGATTGATGCCACAATGGAGCGGGCAAAGAAAGTGGTGGCACTCAACTCTGGCACCCTTTTGAAGAGTCAGAGTGTAGCCAGGCCAGTGCCAGGAGAGAGGGGTCCAGGTCAGGAGCAGGCAGCACCACCAGGGGTGGGACAAGATGAGGAGGATTGGGATCAGTTTCTCAGTATTGATGAGGACTTTGAGATACCAGTGGATGAGGACACTGATCCCAGGACTGATAGGCAGATCTTGTTTGAGTTGTTGAGAGGACAGAGAGAGATGAGGAAGGAGATGAAGGAGTTGAGGGCACAGATGAGAGGGCTAGGGCACAGTTCTCATGATCAGGCAGGCCCCTCATCTTAGGATTATTTCTTCTAGGTCCCGGGGTTTGACAGTTGTCTCTTTTATTTTCTTTACTGTATTTGTGCAATCAAAGCCTATTTCGGGTAGTTTTTGTTAGGCTTGATTTCTTTTCTCTTTTGAATATGCATTGTACTTGAATTCTCAGTATTATATAAAATGCATATTTTGTTTGGTGTGTTACCAAATATCTAAACAACATTGTTATGAATAAGTTGATACCACAATATAGAAATAATTTGCTCAACTTTAAATTTGCAACTGTTTAAGCATCACAGAGAACTTTATTTTATATTTCTGTATCTCGTATCATATTCTTATAAAAAACTCAAAATTTGTGCACTTTAGACTTTACCAAGTTGAAAATTTGTTAGGTATGTTACCTTGAGAACTTGAAACATATAGTGGAGATGCATAAAAACCCTAGTGAGTTTTGATCCAATCTTTCTTGGAGGGTTATTTACATTTACTCAATAAAAAAATATTTTTATTCAGCTAATCTCCTTCAATAATCTCATTATTTTTTGTTTTGGTTAACACCAATATTGTGAATGATTGCTTGACTTTGAATTATTTGCATGGGGAGTGTGTTATCAAAAGCTCTTGAGATATGATTTTAGGCCATCTTTGTCATTATTTGAGTCTAAACCTTATTCTTTGAATATTATTATCCCTAGAAGCCATGATTGAGCCTTTAAAGCAAAATTTTATTTCTTATACCCAACATATAATAACCAAGCCAATGAGAAAAAAAAAATAATATCTTTTACCCTTGGTTATCCTGAGATTGAATTTTTATTGTTTATGTAATTTGGGAGATGTTGGTTTAGCAAAAAAAAAATTGAAAAAAAAAAAAAAAGGAAAGACAATATGTCTAGCAGTGAAAAAAAACAGATTGAAAAAAAAAAAAGAGAAAAAATAGCAAGCATGTGTTTGAAAAAAAAAAATATATATATGAACAAGTGATGTAAATTGTGCTTCTAAAAGATGAGAGTGAAAGGCCATGGAAAAAAGTTTGGTTGTGTAATGTACATGTTCTCTCGGGATAATCATTTTTGAATTCCTGACTATCTTTCGTTTCAAAACCCTAATCCCAAGACCCCATTACAACCTTAAATAAAGACCTATTTGATCTCAAGAGTGTATTGATGGATGCATGACTTGTGTGAATAAGGAAGAGAATGGCGATTATTTATTTATTGTGTGTTGATTTCCTTTCATGAGATTATGTCAAGTCATTTTCTTTTGGATTACAATTATTTCAATGGAACATGTGAGCAGTATTTTGTGTTGATTTAAATATCCTCCACTCACATGTGATACTTGCGTGTATAGTCATTATAATCTGAGAGAATTGTTCATGAGTGAATTATCTAGTGAGATTTGGCATTGAGATGAATAGTTGATAGTTGTAGAGGAGATTACCAGATAAATTATTGACTTGGTATAATTAACCCACACTACACACGAGTTTATATGAGAATATGATAAGTGCATACAGCGATATACCGCATAGTTCTATATGTTGTTTTGCATATGCTTATAAAAAAGTTTGTGTTTTAGAATTTCAATAATGTGGTAGCAACTTATATTGTACAAGTGTTATTCAGATGTTTGAGCACAAGGTAATGTTTGTGGGTATCATCTCTGGAAACCCTCACGAGACTATACTCGTCCACTAGGGGAAACCTAGGGGTTTAAAGGCTTGTTGCATATGCTAAATGCAATCGTGAAGCCTACGAAAATGGTTATGTCTTTTGTTTTTGTTAGTATTCTGTTTTTATTTGCTTGTCTTACTAGGGACTAGCAAGGTTTAAGTGGGGGGGTATGATTCAGGTCTAATATTTACATTTGTCAGAGGTAATATTAATCATTTTATTGTGAAAGTGTGATATTTATGATGATTTAATTGAAGATTAAGGCTATGAGAATAAAAGATGAGTTGTGTTGTTTTGCAGGTTAATAGTGCACAATTGGAGTGAAGCTATGAGAAGAAAGGAAGCATAGCTCAGGACGGATCACACTGGAACACGCGTCCGGACGGAGGAAGTATACGCGTCCGGACGCGATTGGCAGAAAGTTGACAAACGAAGCAAGGACCATTCTGGAAGGCGCGTCCGGACGGTTGAGAGAGTCGCGTCCGGACGCGTGTCAAACCTCTGCTGCCGAATTTAGAATCCTAGTGGGATGCAATCTCTGGGGAATGTAATTTATAAATACAAACCTAGGACTTTGTAAAGGATCTATCTTTATTCTCTTTGTTTTTAGTCTATTTTTCTGAATCCTTTACCATGTCTGGCTAGAAGGCTAAGCTAGGGCTAGGGGAAAATCTCTCAACGGAGTACGGTATTTTTATTGACTCTTGTACTTAAGGATTTATGAAACTGTGTTAATTTAATTCCTAATATTTTAGCAAAGTGTTTATGCTGTATAAATTCTTGAGTTGTTGTGCCACGTACATCGATTGCTTGAGTTTCCCTGCGTGTAAATCACTGGTTATTCCACGCTGGAAGGATTAACATTATTTCATAGAATAATATGATTGAATGATTATTCAGGTTCCTGGTAGTCGTTTGATTATAACTTTTGGATTTATCACTTGATTTGTTAATTGGATTAACTGACATTTAATTCTTCTTTTAAGTCAAGCTTTGAGTATTTAACTATTACTGTATGAAGTTGAGAGGGAGTACCTGATGCTCTAGTATTTTATTTATTACTATTTCAATTACCAAAATCATTTTTCTCCAATCAACAATTTTCCAAATAAATCTTTTTCCTTTCAAATTATTTTTGTTGTTTGTGTGATTGTTCCTTGTTACAATTCCTCGTGGGATCGAACTCGGACTTCCGAGATTATATTACTTTGCTCAACCTGCGCTTGGGTTTACACTTTTAAAGTTGAAGCAGCAGGTAAACTTATTGTTTACCAATTTATATTTTTATTATTGATAAGTATTATCATTTTGGATGTTATCATTTATAAGTGTTATCATTATTTATATTGTGTAGCTTATTACTTGAACCCCACATACCATTATGAAGAAGATGTTGGTGTGTTAGAAAGTTTGTTGGGTTCGCTTCGGATCGTTGTGTCTAGATTAGAGACAAATCCAAACAAGGCTGCTGAAGCACTTGCAGAGGTAATACTTTAGTATTTCAATCTCAGTTTATAAATGTGTTAAATTAATATATAACATCAACATATACATGATATTTAGGTAAAAATATTTCGGGAGGCTATGTATTGTTTTGCTGACCAAGCTGCAATTAGAGGAAGATCAAAAAGTGATCCAGGTAATTAAGTAGATTATTTGCACACTTATATTTTGTTCTCATGATTTTCTATTTATATTTTTCTTTAAGGTTTTAATATGTTTCTTATTATTATGCAGCTGAATGGTGGTTTATGTATGACACTGATGCTCCAAATTTGAGAAGGATTGCTATGAGAATATTGTCGCAAACAGCCTCATCTAGTGGTTGTGAGAGAAACTGGAGCACATTTGCTCTCATTCATACTAAAGTGCGGAATCGACTTAATTATCAAAAGTTAGAAAGGCTGGTGTTTGCACAATATAACATGAGGTTGAAGTTAAAGCACCTTATGAATGACAAAAAAGGGTATGAATTCAGACCTATAGACTTAACCACTGTTTTTGATGAAAACGAAGGTATTTCGGAGTGGTTAGATGATCCTGGTGATGCACTTTTAGATGAACTTGATGATGATGGGCAACCAACAAGACCAAACACTTTCCTGACAACGTGGGCAAATCGTTTTTCCGATGACAATGGAGGCGTAGGCCTAAGTCAAGGTGTTGTGCCACCACGAAAATCAAGATCCAAAATAAGTAAAGAAGGATCAAGTAAAGCAATGGATGATGAAGAGTTTGACAGACTAATGAGAGGTCCACCAAGATGTAAGCAACCTATCACTGTCACTAGTAGTACTGAGGATGATCATAATGGTGATGGTAGCAATGATGATGGTGGTGAAGATGATGATGAAGATAGTGGTGGTGGTAGTGGAGATGGTGACAGTGGAGGTGGTGATAGCCATGGACATGGAGGCGATGGAGGTGGTGGTGATGGAGATACGGGGAGCCAAAGTCCACATGGAATTGTATTCACTGTAGAGGAAGAATTTACACATGCTACACAAGATGAAGATCATGGCTCTCGACGAATGCTTCAATATGAACGACGCTCAAAATCAACTCGAGATCGTCAACGTGAGCGTACTCAAAATCCGATCACTCCACATGGTATGGATGCTATTAGGCAGAGAGCTGATATGATTAATGATGATTTTTCTACTATGAGTATAAGTGGAAGTGGAAGTGGAAGTGAACGCCATAATTATGGTTCGTCGTCTTCATATGGTTATGGTTCTGGACATGGCATTCCCTCATATGATTATGGATCGGGGTATGACACACGAGGATATGAACATGGATCCTCAACATATGGTTATGGATCTGGCAATGACTCCCAGACATCCTCCTCATATAGACAAGATGAAGGTTGGCAAGGGACTGGTGCATTCTTTCCCCAACAGATTGGATGTAGTATTGCAGACTATCAGAGGTTTGGGAGAGAGTATGATGCATATTATCGTAATAATATGAGTTGGAGTAACTATTGTCATCATATTTATGTCACATATGGAGTTTCTCTTAGTAGCTACCCAGAGCCTACACCGATGTATGAGCTTGCTCGACACTCCACAGGGGGATGGATGTAACCATGTAAGTATGTACTCATTAGCATTTTATGTGTATCATGAGACCTTAACATTATGTAAAAATTTGTTTATTTGATGAAAATTAAGTGTTTGAAACTAATTTAAGTGATTTTCGCCTTATGTCAAGCTTTTTTTTCCCTCCAATTTAAATTTATTCTTGTATAAATGGATATTAACCCAATAAATATGTTGAATTAATCAATTATTTAGCTTATCTTTATAAATAAACGAATTGTATTTGTGTTTCCACGTGTTTCCATATTTTTTCTGCGTTTCCATTGCGTTTCCGAAACGTTTCCGAAACGTTTCCGTTTTTGAGCTGACTGAAACGGTACTTCGAAACGAAACTTCGATCCTTGAGTATGGTATATCCTTGTGATAGTCTCTTCCTACAAAAAAATAAAAAATAAAAAATAATAATTATATTTTAGTAAACAATAATACATGTATTTATTAGAAATACAATAATAAATTATTTTTGAAAAACTTACTAGTTGCTAAATGATATTGTCGACAGGCTGAAAACCAACAGAAGGCCTACCAATCGATGGACCGAGCAGCCAACGTGTTATGCGTCGACATCATACCATGTATGCGCCAGTAGAATCCATTGAACTAATAGCGACCTCTCTTGTAACAAGACAATCCTGACGATGGGCCCACATGTCAGTGTACAACTGGTGAACAACATTCATATCCCGACCTACTTTGCCGCGACTATTTACACCATGTAACGTCCTACTAGAATCACAAGCCTCTAGTATGGTCTACACGAGTCCGAACTTCTAACACAATCGGGAAAAATGTCATTCTACTATATTGAAACAAATAAGTGGGGGTCGTGTGCCCCAAATATCTTGCCCAAAAAAGCAGTAAGCAGGTAGGTGACTCATGATATCAACGGTATGTGACTCTCATATCATCTGTAACACCAAAGTCAAAAAAAAATTGTTAAATTGATAAATATTTTTAAAAAATTGGGCAGATTTTTCCTATAAATAGGATATTTCCAAATTTTCAACATGTATGTAACAATCCCAATTCAGTACATACTCATAACAAATAACCATTCATACAACATCCATAAATACATTAAACATTCATATCACCAAACATGCATAACATAAACACGAAATCATCACACGAAATCATCACACGCAATCATCACCAGTAAAAATTGCATTTAAAGTAAGCTTGAATCCAAGAAATTGACAAAGTAAACTTGAATCCAAGACATGTTAATTTTTTTTTGGGGGATGTGGACGGCGGATGGGGGAGGTTTGGGTGGATTGTGGGAGAGAGAGAGAGACAGAGAAATACCAGAGACAGAGAAGTTAGGTACAATTGTCATCGTCGGATCCAAGAAGAAGGATAAATACCTCAAGTGTCATCACTGGATTAGGCATTGTCGGAGTTCCTAGTCAACGTCGGAGTTGGGCATCGTCGGAGTTAGTTTTGAAGACGTCTGAGGACAAGGAAGTTGTCTAATCTGATGAGAGGTTTGGGAATTTTGACTTAGGTCTTTTACAATTTGGGAAATTTAAATCTCATTTAATTCGTACAAATCATCATTTAAAGACATCATTCCAATTAACGATATCAAGTTTAATATACAGTATTGAGAGTAGTCTTAAAATAGTAATTAAAAACGTCATTGGTAATGTCGTCTTTAAACACGTCATTTTGAGTGACGCTTTTAACTTGTAAGAGCATCTACAATCCTTACTCTTTTTAAAATCCAAATTTAAATCTGGATAAAAAATCCAATTCTAGACCCATATACATATCAAATAAAAAAAGACTCAAATCTATATCCAAATCTTTAATTGTGAGATTTTACCCTCTTTTAAAGATCTAATGATCATATTTTATACCCTCTTTTAAATTTGGGTTTATTCTCATTTAAATTTGAATTTCTCCATTAGAGAGGTCTATACCAAATCAAGCTTTTTACCCTTTTTTTTTTTACCCAAATTGGGGAAAAAGTTTGAATTTTTATTGGAGATGGTCTGATATAGTAGACTAGTCATAACCCGTGTCTGAAGGCACGATAAAACAAAAAATTCGAGTCCTAAAAAATCGATATCACTATATTAAATAATAATTTTTCTTTCCTTCATTTATTTGATTAAATCATTTAAAATTTATTTTTACTCATTATTTTCTTAAAGATATTGACAAAATTTTCTCAAAATATGTAATTTTATAAAATTTTTTAACAGATCTATACTATCATGTATGGATAATATCTGAAATAAAAATTATGTTAAATTAAAAATTCATCAAATATTAAATGGTTGAGCATGTGATAGAAATAAGTGATATGATGGTTTTGGGAGGGGAGAAATGGATAGGGGATAAAATTCAACTTCCTATGTGTTTTATTATATAGATTTGTATAGATATAAGTAAAAAATTCATCCAGATCCCCTATAGTTAGGTCTAAATTTATTGACACCCCCTTCTAATTTTGAAATTTCACTGTCACTTCCTGTTAGTGATTGTCGGGTTACACCGTTAATGGCAATGGTTGATTTATAAAAATATCTCCGAGTATTTTATAGGATAAATTTTATTCACACCCCTTATAAATAAACCTAACTTTAATAACACCCCCTTTAAATAGACCTAACTTTAACAACACCCTTTCTTGATTCTGAAATTTCAATGCACTCCCTTTTAGTTCTATTATATTAGTCTTTATTTTGATCAATTTAATATTCAATTTTATCAAATTAATTTTCTTTATTTAATTTAAACTAAATTAACATTTCATTTCATCAAATCAATACAAAATTGATATTTAATTTTATCAAATTAGCATTTAGTTATATTAATTTAATATTTTATTTCATCAAATTAATATTATTTCTTTAATTTAATATTAAGTTATTATTTATTTTTATCAAATCAACATCAAATTGACATTCAATTTTATTAAATTAAAATATTTAATTTATTAAAAAGAATATTAAATTCCATTAATTTAAAATTTAACCTTATCAAATCAATGTCATTTCTTTAATTTAGCATCAAATGAACATTCAATTTTATTAAAACAACATTCAATTTTATTAAAACAACATTCAAATTTATTCAATTAACATTAAATTCAATCAAATTAATACTAAATTAATATTTAATTTTATCAAATTAAAACTAAATTAATATTTAAATTTATCAAAATTAAGATCAAATTTATTCAATTAATATTAAATTTTATCAAATAATTTTAAATTTTATATATGAAGTATAATGTGTGAGGAGAGGTCGGGCGACGTTGTGGAGGACATATGATAGCAGAGGAATTAGAAATGGATGAGATTTTGACATTGACTTTATTAATTATAATTTTTATTATAGAAAAATTATTTTTAACTATAAAAATTATTATGATAAAAAAATATAAAAACTTGATTATGTAACTAAATGAATGATAATATGATGACTAATATTATAACAAAGTTATAATACAACATTTTAAAATAAAAAATTCATTGGGATAATATAATGATTGAAATTACGTTTGTTGCTGGCTAGCGCATATAATGGGGAAAAAATTGATGACATTTTAGTCTATTTACATAATAAAGGGTAATTTTAGTATTTTTCACAAAATATTTAGTTAAATCATTATTTTATCTACTGATAGAGACAAAAATTATTGTTATAGGGGTTGTCATTGAATTTAGACTCAATTACATGGTGTTTAGATGAAACTTTCCCTAGATATAACATGTAGATATAGTATCTATTCGATCTTTGTACTATATATATGTACAGTAAAAATGTGTGTTTGATATGAACAGTAAATATGGAGAACAACTGCATTAGGATAGAATTTTAGGGAGACGTCTGTGTTAGTTTGGAAAAAGAATTATGAAAGATGAGAGTGTGAGAGACAGTCAATGTCTCAGTATAGAAAGTGATCTCTTAACATAAGAAATAAAATCATGGAAATAATGATAAGAGTTGTAATCTGTATTTTACGGAGAGAGAGACAGAGTTGAGGAATGAGAGATCGCTTAATTGCCGGATTTGATTGGGTTGTGGAATTAAATTTAGGGATGTTAGTTTTAGAAACTAAAAGTTTTGAGCGGCAAAAATTTTCAAGAACTAATATAGTACGTCGGATCAAAACGATCTGAGACGTCAATAGCTTGAAACAGTTTGAAATATCGTCGACCGTTGGATGATTCTTTTTTCGATCTCGAAACGATCTGAGTCATTCTTTGTCTCTTGAATTCAAAATCGTTCTACTTTATTATATAGATTGTATTTAACTTGGATACATTCATTTATCTATATATATATACTACTTCAAAAAGTACCTTAAAAATAAATTTTTTTATTTTCCTCTTTTACATTTAAACAATTATATAAAGACTGATGATGCACAAAATCGTCTTCGTGCAAGATCAACAGTCAAGTATACGAACGGGTGTGATTAATAAGCAATTAACAAGCAATCAATGACAATCAATGGCAAAGCAGTAAATAATAGATCAACACAGAGATTTATAGTGGTTCGGTCCGGTTGACCTACGTCCACTCTCGGTAACGACAGAGGTGTCATGGTGTTCTTTATTGATGAATAATGATATTCCGGAGAGTTACAGTGCATTGAGGGAGAGAGACTTGGTGTAGAGAGACAAAGCTCTCGGTGGAGAGAGGGAGAGAGACTTGGTGTAGAGGTCTCAAGGAGGTGATGAACATGCCCCTCCATGTGGAGAGGGGCTTACATTATATAGATTCACCAAGGCGGTGACGTGAGGAAGAAGACTTCTACTAGTTTGGTAAGTACAATTTTGGTAGGTGTAGACCTCTGTATCCCAATGTTCTCTCCCTTGCGTCCCTATTCCGTCGGAGGAGGACTCTGGGTTGGATTTGATCTTGAGTGGCTGGACCTGCGTTGGAGTGAAGAGGCCGTAGGAGAGGGGAGCGAAGGAGGAACCAGGAGGAGGGCCAGCCTGGGCGGCGCCCCCTGGGATGACTTGGGCGACGCCCTCTAGTGCCTTGGGCGGCGCCCTCTTGGTGCTTCCCTTGGCTTGGGCTCCATTGGATTTCCTCTTGGTTTATGAGTAGGTCCAGCTCCTATTGGTGGGTTGATCCAGCTCCAATTGGGCCTTCATTTGGGCTTTCTCGATTTATTTAAAGGGTCATTGGGAGGTCGGTACCTCCCAAAAAACTTAATAGGATAAAAGTACACTTTTTAAAATAATTGGGATAGAAGTACATGTGCTAAAAAAAAGTCATAAAAGCCGTTTTACCCCTACCATAAATAGTGCATACCTAATTGAATGTGAGACTTTCAAGATTAGAATGTGAGACTTTCAAGATTCCTTTTGATATTTGTGTATCATTTGAATTTTGAAATTTCATACACACACACACACACACATATATATATATATATATATATATATATATGGAGTTGAAAAATAGAGACACGATATAAATCGTCATGCAAACAGTGTCACCAAAGAGAGACACGATATAATGACAATGGGGGTCCAATGACATTCCATGATGCCACTGATTGGACCCCCATTGTCATTATATCGTGCATACTCTTTGGTGACACTGTTTGTATGACGATTTATATCGTGTCTCTCTTTGGTGACACTGTTTGTATGACGATTTATATCGTGTCTCTCTTTTTCGACTCCATATATATATATATATATGAAATTTCAAAATTCAAATGATACACAAATATCAAAAGGAATCTTGAAAGTCTCACATTCTAATCTTGAAAGTCTCACATTCAATTAAGTATGCACTATTTATGATAGGGGTAATTATGGAATACAATTTAGAAAGAATTTGAAAATGTTTTAAAATGTGTACTTATTGACAACTATTTAATGAAAAAGAGGACTTAAAGGAGGATACGTTTGGAAGTGGTACTTAAAGTCAACTAAGTTTTGAAAAAGGTACCCCCATCCCATTATCTCTTATTTAAATTGGGCCAGGCCCGGTTAATTTCGGGCTCATCAAAGACAATCATATCATATTTTCTACTTTAACTCTTAGACCATTCCTATTTTAAGAAAAATAATTCAATTACAAGTGTAATAAATAAATGGTTACCAATAGTAAACCGACTTATATCATATTTTATCATATCTCATGAAAGTTAATTGACTTCAAGTTTTTTCTAATATTTAATTTCTAATTAACTAAATACATAATTTCACTTAATTAGCCCAAATCCATTAGGACCCTTAGTATCCCATAACAGACGCCCCTCTCTCTCTCTCTACACACGTAAAAAAAATTAATTCTCTTTTTTAAAGATTTATATTATGTATGCTCATTATACTATACATTTATTCTTTCCACTAGTGCACCGATCCTATTAAGTGTTTAATACATCGCAACACCTTTACATGTAGGAGAATAATTACTTCCATTATTAAAAAAAATGGCTACATGAACTATATTAAGCCATTCATGATGACATAATTTCTTAGTATTGTAAAAACCAAAGCCTTCCATCTTCATAGCATCCATACACTTCTTTTTTACTTTACTGTAACCCTCTCAGGTCTCTCTATCTCTTCTTATATATCCCTCTATTAATATCAGAATTTGAGCAAAACAATAACAAAAACAGAAGCTCACCTTTCTTTTCGAAATTTTTTATTTTCAAATTCTACGGTTTCTTTAGGCCAAAATATATGATTACTTAATTTCATATCAAATTTTTTAAAATTAACAACCAATAAATTTTTTTAAAAAAAAATAAGGATAAAATGGGAAGTTAGTTCTAAACTATAATTTTCTTGCATTTCCTTTTGTTTTTTTCAAGAAAAAAAAAAGTGGGTTAGTTGTGAGAAAATCTAAGCATGTAAAAAAATTATTTTTTCCATCATTTTCCATTTCATAGTAACCAAACACATGAAAACTTTAATTTTAATTTTAATTTTTTTTTTGCATTTTCTACTATAATCCTGCTAAACAAACAGACCCTAGAGATACTCCAAAGTTTTTCCCATGATACTATACAACTTTTACAGATTTTATGGTAAGCTCATAACTTCTATGTATGTGTATAATTTTTATATAGTATGATTTTGAGTTTTTCATTTAATTTTGATGATTCTATGTTGGCTTCTTTGGACGCAAAAGGAAAATAATTTTTTGAGCAAAAAGAATAAAGGTCGAGATAGCTTGCATGATGCTGGTGTCCATGCTTCATTATTTTCATAATTTAAATATATACAACTTGTATGGGAGACTAATTGTTCAAAGAAAATGGGGTCATAGACAAATTCGATTTACTTTGACTATGAAGGTTTTGTTATAAGAAAATATGTATTGCTTGAGAAATGTTTATGTAATGTAATCTATATAAAATATTGATCTTTAATGTTTTTTAGTTGGTTAGAAGTAATTTTGCAAGTCTATATACGTTATTCATTAATTCGAGTTAAAAAGAAAGAAAAAAAAAATTCTACACGTGTGGTTCTGATGGTTCACTGGATTGGAAATACATTGTATTAATCTTGGATGGCGAAGAAATAATTGATTTGTGAGAGCAAATACTTGGTGAAGCTATTAGGTTGATTATACTTTCCAAGGAAAAAAGGATAATAGATCAAATTTTGGGTGGTTGGTTGAAGAAATATTGATGTGAAGTTTATTATTTTCACCCTATGTGTCAAAGCATTGTGTTGAGATGTAATTAGATTTAACATATGAATGTATCTTTTGTTGGCCAGTCTACAATTCTCCTTATCTTATTAACAAGTTAATCTTACTTGTAGATGAAATTCAACTATGATATAAAATAAAACAAGGTTCATCGCATGCAATAAATTAATTTGTAGAGTTGAACCAATCTAATCACGCATGCACACTACTCTATACTAGAGGTGGCAAATGGGTGGATTGGATGAAATTCACTCACGTGGTATATGGATTATAATGGGTTGGGTTAAACCCATTAACCCATAAAATAATTAAAATTTTTAATAGACACATTAGTACACCAATACACACACATTAGTAATACACCAAAATACAAACTAATACACTAAAAATATACACACTAATACCCTAAAATACACGCTAATACACAAAAAATACACACATAGACTAACATAAATAAAAAAAATACACACATAATGGGCCGGGTCGATTGTGGGCTATGAGTTGGTCCGTGGGTCATGGGTCAACCTGTGGGTCACGGGGCACGGGTCATAGAGTCTATACTATAAGTCATAAACTTAAAAAAAATTTATGACTGACAATAAATTTTTTTTTTTTTTTGTAGAATTATAAATTATAATAGATAGAAGCATCAACTCATATGGAACATGCATACAAATACAGCTATGTTGCTATTGAAATTTTGAATTATAAAAAGAATGATTTAGTGATCAAATTATTCAAAAGAATGTTACAAAAATTTTAACTATCACGTGCAATGCATGTGTTACATTCCTAGTACTTAAAACGTCGTTACAAGTGACATTTAAATTTTAGAGACATATGGATATGGTGAAAAACGAGTTATTTATCAGTATATAATTATTTTAAAATGAAATTACCGATTTAAGGTAATTTTAAATTTATTTAACAATTTACGACACTTTTTAAATCGGAGTCAATAAATTTATTTTTAACAATAAAAACAAAATCAATAACCCTACTTTCAATGTTAAAAAAAAAATTGATTGCGTATTTGAGGAGTACGCTTTCTATTGGCCCCACCACACTCCTTTTCCTTTCATATCTTCCAGCGTCACAGGCAATGAGTTAATCACATCATTTGTCATTTCATTCCATTATATCAATTATATTTTGACAAAGATATTAGGTAATGAAAACAAAGAAGTTATAAATAATGAATATTTATATAATAAAGTAGCTTACAATTTAAATCTCAAAAGATAAATAAAATGATTTTTACTATTCGCGGTTGAGATCGCTTTAAATTTTATTTTAAAGTTAATCTAACGGTTAATATTAACACCTTAAATTTAATAGGAAAAATAGGCTCCTAAGGGTGTGTTTGGAATAATTTTTTAAAAGTACTTTTAAAAATTATTTTTCATAAGTACTTTAAAATAAATAATAGTGTTTGAAACCGCCACACCACTACCTCTACCACCACCACCACCACCACCGTCGTCGTCGCCACAGCCACCACCACCACTGCCGCCGCCACCATCACCACCACCGTTGTCGTTGCCACCACCATTGCCGCAGCCATCACCACCACCACCACCACCACCACCACCACCACCACCACCGCCACTACGGTCAGTGCCACCCACCACAACCATCATCGTCTTCTACTACCACCACTGCCGCCCACCACCTCTCACCCCCACTACAAACTGATGCTTAAATTACTTTATTTTTTCTCTATGCTTGTGATTTAATTTTGAATATGAATACAAATATGTTTATTGTTTACCATTTTTTATTACACTGTGTCTTCAGGCACAGACAATAACTAGTATTAAAATATGACATAAAATCACAAATAAATAAAATAATAAATAAAATAGTGCTTAATAGTAGTGCGACTTGCAAGAAAAGGAGAGCAACTTAAAAATAAATTATATTCACTAAATTATATTCTAATAAAATTATTAATCAGGTTTGTTAATTGATCAATATCAACGAATTTAATCTTTATGATTTATAAATTTCACACGATCCAAATAACTCAATTAAGTTAAATTTTTAAAAATTCCTTTTTAATTTTAATTAAATTTAATCAAATAAGATATTATTGTATTATCCAACATAACAGATTCAAAATCTAATTTGCGTTATTAGATAATATTTTTTCAAGAATTAAGATATTAATTATGAAAATAAAATCTATTAAATGTTCGATGTCAGATTTTTAATTTGATTTTTTAAGATGCTTTCTTTTTCTTGTAAGTTTGACCGATATAAACACTACTTTATTTAATACTATTATTTTATTTGTGATTTCATTTTATTATTTTATTTTATTTTATATTAATAAATTCTCTGTTTTATGACCTAATGGTCCTAATAGTTTTACAAGTGATAGTTTTGTTGACATGATAAATGATGTTATTGGCTCATTGCTTGTGACCTTGGAAGACCTGAACGGACAGGAAGTGAGCTGGCGCCCGTAGAAAACGTATTCCTCAAACACGCTTTTAAATTTTTATTTATATTTTAACATTGAAAGTAAGTTGTTAATCTCGTTTTTATTGTAGTGAATTTATTAATTCTATTTTTAAAAACTACCATAAATTGATAAATAAGTTCAAAACTGTCGTAAATCGGTAATGTTGTTTTTTAGGTCTTTCAGAGACCAATACATTTAATTAGACTTATTACTGTTTAAATCCATCAAGTAAACTGTTTTGAAAAGAAGTCCACTAGTAAGAAAAAAGATTATACTATCCTTCAAAACAATGCTCCAGTTGCCTAACCGGATTAGGAAACTCATAATCTCATTCTTTTTATTTACGAAAAAATAAATATTTTTACTAACCCACTCCCTCGTGCAATGCTAATCAATAAATAATCTAATATGAAAAAGATCTAAAATTAAAGAATTTAAAATTTGTTTAAGTTTAGAATTTAGTTACGTATCTCATATTAAAGAGAGAAACATATCTAATATAAGAAACATCTAAAATTTAGGTGTTTTAGTTAATCTAAAATTGAGCAAAACAATACATGAACCCTAGTTTCTATTGGACAGTATGAAAGTATTTTTTTTTTTTTTATGATAAATCACTTGTTTTTAAAATTATGATTTTGTAAAACAAACATCCATCATATACAGTGAGTAACTCAGTGATGTCACATTATCTATCTACATTAAAAAAATTCACTTTTACTTTTATAATTCAATGAATTCTTTGTTTACACAATTTGTAGTCACACATCCTATATATTAATCCAATATCATTCTCTGTTGTTGTCATCGAGTGTTGTTTTGCTTTCTTTGTTGTCATAATTTTTGCTTATTTTTGGCATATGAATTTATAATGTGATAAGGAATTTTGATAAAATATTTTCAGATGCTTACATATATTTAGTAATATGACCCCTTATGTATTATGGTAATAATATGGTGTATATTGAAGATTATAAAAGTATTCTTTTATGATAAATCACATATATTTGAAATTATAATTCTGGAATAACAAATATTCATCTTTTAGTTTAATAATACTATGCCGCCACACTATCTATTCATTCTATACGAAGTCACGTAATGCAGTCACACTTTCAATAAACACTTTAGTTGAAACACTTTGAAGTCATACATCCTGTATTTTGAGTCAATATCAATTCTATGTTGTTTTTATAGAGTGTTGTGTTGCTTGAATTACCATTTATTGTCACATTATAGAGAGTGTTGTGTAACTTATTTAGATCTAAAAATCTATTGTACATATATCGTATGAAAAATTATACCATGTTATAACTATATTATGAAAAAAAACGAGTGCTTGACTAACACGTTAAGCAGCACAAATATTATGCTAAAAATGAATGAAAGCATAATTTTAAATTTGATATCTGATTTGTAGTTCGAACTAGATATATAATCAGATCAATGACATATTGGAGGAAAGAAAAAAAAAATTGGTTAGAGAAGAAGTAAATCGATAATGGCTGATGGTTGGAAAAGAATAAAGAAGATACGTTTGATGTCAAAGATACTGAGAATATAATTCAAAATTCAAGATGGATGATATTAGAAAGAATAAATGTTATTTTGGCACTGATAATATATTTCATCCATAAATTTAGGAAATATTTAATATAATATAACAAATTCATAGCACAAAATAATTGTCATATCTAATATGCATGATTTAAGAAAATTGCAAATACGTCAAAAAAAATCTAAAAAACTCAAAATGTGTATCTGGACACAATATATTTAGAAAAACGAAGATTAAATTACTTAACAATATGAGCTATGTATTTTGAGATCAATACGTATTATTTGGTGTATCCCTCTACAATTCTATTTGATGGGGGCTATTCTCACACCTTAAATCTATTTTTCCACCCCCACTTAATATTGTTACTTCAAACTACTAAATTCACTTCATCGATACTGCCTCATTAGTTATTAAACTCACTCCATCTATATTCACTAATTAAAAACTAAATTCATTTAACTTTATGTCAACCTATTATATAGACAATGATCAAAATTTTATTTTAGTGTATTATTTCGGTACAAAAATATTTTAGAAACAGAATAAAAATTAATAAAAAAATTTTTTTTTTTAAATATTATTCGAAATATACAAAAATAACTTAAAACACCTCAAAATGTTTTAAAGATATTGGTAAAAATATATCAAAACACTTCGAAATAATATAAATCACCTCAAAATATTGAAATTTTGCTTTAATTACAAAATTTGTTTCGATTTCTTTGACATAAATGGGGGTGAACTAGTAACTAATGAGATGGATATAGATGATGTGAACTTAGTAGTTTGAAATAAGAGGATTAAATATGACATAACGTTATCATTGTCATGTGGTGTCACCGTCTAATTAAAAGACTAGAAATAGGTAAAGTGAACCCCCACTATTTTCATAATTACCAATAACTACCACATCCAATCAACAACACATAAGATTAGTGAGATCCAATTTATCTATTTATTGTCTTCTAATTGAATGGTAACACTATGTAGTTGTGATGACATGGTGTTACCGCAATAAATATTTTCTCGATTAGATAGGGTGCAAATATTCTCACCTAATATTATTTGCATCTAAAAATTTAATTTTATTTGCTAATTTGATCATATGATTTTATTTAAATTATTAGATAAAAAAATAAATTTCATATGATTTTATTAAAATTATTAGATAAAAAAATAAATTTTAATATTTGAAGGGATTCACGATGAATTGAAAGATTAGAGGGAATCAAATCAGCACGTCAAACTTTTAGCTCGCACAACATTACTCTTGTTTTAAAAGAACTGTATACCGGTAAATAACTCGGTAAAAAAGTCAACTTTCGGGTCGTTTGCCCGTAAAGTGAGTTTCTAACTTCTAAAGATTTCCAGCGACCAAGTCTCTCTCTCTCTCCATCGATCCATCCAAAATTCTAGATTCTGATGCTTTTGAATCCAGTTGATACTTGTACAGCTTTTTGAATGGCGAATCATAGTGTCCGAGGTCTCATATTGTGGCGGCGAAGATGGGCTAAGAGAGAGTGGACCATCGCAGCCGCTGTGGGTTTCGCCATACTCATCTTAGCTTTCTGTCTCCTCTCCAATTCAAGCTCCAAACAGTCCAAACCCAACCAGCCTTTTGATTCCTCCATCAATGAATGGGTACCCTTTACCTCGTTGCGCAATGCCAAAGACAGAGGCGCCTGTAGTATTCTTCCCCCAACTCATTTTTTCAATTTTCACAGGTTTGTTCTCTACATGGAGCTATGGTTTCATAATATTTTTTTTTCTCTCTCTCTCTCTTGCAGATTGTTTGGATGGTAGTATACCTGGGTACCATTTTCAGAAGGGTTTTGGATCTGGATCTGATAATTGGGTTCTTCACATTGAGGTTAGTGATTCTACTCTTTGCTTACCAATTTTGCTCTTTTGTTCTCTTCTATTGATTGATTGTTTGAAATGATAGTTGCAACCCCTTAATCCCTCTCAACCCATGATTATTGTCGGATTTCAATCCTGTCGACCATTTGATCTCTGGGTGTCTTTAATGGGATGCCATATTGCGAACACTATCACCAAGAATGAACTGTTCTTTCGAGGGAAAATTAGTTCTTTTGTTCATCATAATTTGCATACATAAAATACAAACTTACACTTGTATATACACACACCCAATTGAATTTTTCTATTGCTTTTGCAGACATATTTCCTGTTCCCGTCGAGTGTTTTATGTATTGTTATGCTCGGCACAGAGCACAATTTAGGACGATTGACTACTTTATTCAGTCAAAAACATTTGGGTTTTGTCATTTGGAGTTTTGTTACCACAGTGACCCTATTTGTGATCATTTACTTTTGTTTTGCTTTGTTTTGTTTCCTTTTTTTGATTGATCTGTCATAATTTTGTAGGGTGGAGGTTGGTGCAATACAATAGAATTATGTTCTCTTCGGAAGAGAACTGCATTAGGTTCTTCAAATTACATGGACCATGAAGTTCAGTTTGCCGGCATATTGAGCCGCAACCCATCACAAAATCCTGGTAAACACCAAACTTAGAATCCATAGCCTATTTTTTTTAATATTAGTTATCCAAAGGCTTTTTTTTCTTATCCCTTTTCTTTTCTTGTTAAGTTGTTTTTATATGGCCATACTCTTCCATTAGTCTTTGTTCTGAAATTGTGATACTGCCTATTACTACCAGCACTAGTGACTAGACATGTAGCTCGATATGAAATATGAGATTATTATCAAGTTTAACATATACTTATTGAACACTTGTTTATGCATCTCAATTGAACCCCAATCATTTGATTTCAGAGATTTCCGAAAACTATTTAACCTAGAATCCTAGTCACAATAACCTCGAAAACATTATGGGCATTTCCATATTACACATTTCATACTAGCTTCCCACTTTTTCTTTGTTCCATCCGTAAATCATGCCAACTAGTTATCATCACTGTGCAATTGAACAAATATTTGGAGTTTTGGTCATAGTCAGATTTGGATTGAACATTCAGCTTGAATTTGGCCGAAAATAGGGCAAACGTTTTTAAATAATAGTAATCATAAGCTTTGATGCTTAATAGTAATCATAAGCTATCCACATATTCAACACAATCTAAGAACTAGAACCCTTAGGTTTAAGTTTCATCTTTCGATTATTTTGTCTCTGAGGTTGCTTTATTGCATGGAGCTTGGATTGTAGATATCTAGATTGTTCCCAAGCATTCCAATGATCCGGGTTGTACAATCTGAACTAAGTAGATTCATAACCCAGATCGTCCAAATTCCCGACCACTAGTTGTAACTCAAATTCTAATTCCACTCACAGTTTAGGTAATCACAGCTTATAACCCCAGCCCTAAGTTATAAATCTAGTTATTTCTTTATTTTGGTCATCTTGAAACTTATAATTTGATTTAGTGTGATTTTCATTTTTAATAATAAAAATATGCAACCACTAGCTTTCATTATTTATAATCGTACATTGTCTTGGATTATGGTTTGTTTTAAAACTCTTATTAGAAACAGAGAAAAGCATTAGTTAATTTTTTGTATATGGATGTAGAATTATACAAAATCTCATATAAAAGTGAAAGAGATTCTAATAAAAGTTACAAAGTGAACTATGACCTAAAGGAATGTACCAACTTAGTTTACCCTCATCGCAACACATACAAAAAAAAAAGGTATTGTACTGCATATCCATGCTCGCACCATGTACCAAATTGACCCACTATTCAGGTAGCATGATGTATGAAATCCTCCTTGAGCTGTCACAGCAAGCAATAAATTGGTTGATGTTAAGCATACAAGGTAGGTATATGTGTTGCTCTCCCTCTTTTCGTTTTGAGGGTGAAGCATGCACATGAGAGATTATTGTTGTCTATCCATTTAATGAACTTGTGCATTTTGATATTTTGGGCATTCTTCAGATTTCTTTAATTGGAACAAAGTCAAGATACGATATTGTGATGGTGCATCTTTTGCTGGCCACCCTGAAAGTGAATTTAGAGTAAGTTCTCTGGAAATTTTTTAATTGCTTCTTTGGAAGTAATTGAAAAAATGTGCATATCTTTACTTCTCATCTGGGGTAGAACTCAGAGAAAAGAGACGGAGAGAGAGAGAGAGAGAGAGTTAATCTTGTCTTGAGTAACTATGTCGAGTCCTCATTTATCACAGAATGGAGCAAAACTCTTCTTTAGAGGTCAGCTTATCTGGGAAGCACTTATGGATGAACTCCTGTCTGTAGGATTATCTAATGCTAGACAGGTATATTCCTTCATTTTGTTATTGATTTTCTCACTGTTTTTTCTTTAGATTTCGAGAGTTAATATTGTAAATAGGAGATCTGATACTTTCACAGATTTTATGCATGTCTGTGATTTATAACTATTAAGTGGTGCTATAAGAGGCGATGAAGTTTCGTTTTCCTCTTCTTTTAATCTCATTGTGGTGGTCTAAGAATTGATTACAATATGAGTTCGTGACTACTCAGTTAAATATTTGGTGGAATAAATACATGTTAAGTGAAAACTGAGTTGTGGCTTAACCAAAAAAATCTCAAAATTGTTCGTGGCGTTAAGCATGATCAAAACTGAGTCCATCCTTGAAGTTCGTGGCGTTAAGCATGATCAAAACTGAGTCCATCCTTGAAGGGCATAAAACCTGGTGTGCCTTTTTCTTTTTATATTTTCATGAAACAGTTCTTAAAATAAATCACTTTGTAATGTGTCATTTTCACTCAAATGAGATGCTGTCAGTTGTCACTCCTATCTGCAGAAAATGTCGTAAGAGGCTTTTCTTTGGCATGATAAAGTTGCAGGCTCTTACTGATACAGTTATAATCACAGGCTTTTCTAACAGGATGCTCTGCTGGAGGGTTGGCAACTCTCATACATTGTGATGGCTTCCGGGAAATTTTGCCAAAGGATGCTGATGTCAAGTGTCTTGCTGATGCAGGTTTTTTTCTTAACGAGTATGTTTTTTTTATGTATTTCTCTGCTTTAAACAATTATTGTTTTACTCATCTATTCTATGTGGAGCTTCACATTTTAGATATTTCGACAATATTGTCCTCTAAAAGATTACTTTGTGATATACACGCATATCTGGAACAGAGGGTGGGTAGTAATGTAAAAAATTCCATAGCCTCTATTTTGTGTTTGTGTTTGCATTCATTTGTATTAGTGTAACACACACACACACACACACACTGACACACACATATATAAGGGGGGGAGGGGGGGGGGGAGGGGGGGGGGGGAGGGGGGGGAGACAGAGAGAGAGAGAATATGATGCATGAAATCACAGATGGGAAAGTGCTCCTACTGTAGAGACATTAGAAATTTGGGGACTACAAGGATAAACAAAGAAGAACAAAGACTTATGTGGCAGGAATAGAGGTTTATCGAAGCATGCAACAGTAAATAAATAACAGCGAATTGCTATAGTTGAAGCTCCCCACAGGAACACGTTGGTCACTAAATTTCACAGAAATATTTATACCTCATATAAGGTTTGCAAAAGGTCCCTTTCGTTATTGTTCTTGGCATTCTCATATGCATCATTGGGATTTTGACATTTTCATTGACATTTTTTTTTCTGACAAATTAATTCGAGCATGTCAAAATCTTATCATACTAGTTGGAGAGGTTCACTTGTATTTTCCATTGCAGGAAAGATATTGCTGGGAATAGCACCATGGAGTCCTTTTATCGTGATGTTGTTCACCTCCAGGTTGTGTCTGAAGCTTTCACATCTCTTGAATTTACACAAGCTATGTATTGGTTTGTCTTTGATACCTGATTTTCTATCATAAATTCTAGATAGATTTCTCTTTGCAGTTTCCTTTTTACATAAATCGCAACACAAATGATCTCATATTTGGCCATAATTGCATATGGGTCCAATTCCTTTTTCTAATTTTCGGTCAGAGTTCATGCTTTTCCTTTTCGACTGGGATACTAGATGACTAACTTAGATACATTTGTTCAATAGAACGCCATTTGGTTTTGTAAGTATGTTTGTTCTAAAATCATGAGATTGATATTCTTTTCAGTAAAGAACAAAAAATATTTTTACTTTCGGCTTTTCTTAGAGCCTATTTTGGTTGATGTGTGATGCATATAGCTTGGCTAGCAAAGGTTAAGCCTACTGAATGAGATGGACTCCCTCTACACTTTTGAGCCTCAAAGTTGAGCCTTTAAGCTTTTTTCTTGAGCCTTTCAAACATTGGGAATTGGTGGGTCATAGCTTTATTTCAGTTTTTATTTGGTAACAAAAGATACACTGTTTATTGTTGTACTGATTGACAAAAAAGGAAAAGCTAAAGGCTATTGAGGTCTAAGTCTCACTAGTGTCAAAATACCAGGATTACTACTATATATACTTGTACCTTAACCAAGTAACATGGCATCACCATTAGATAACTTCCTATTTTCTTGTGAGTTTCTTTCAAGACGTCTTACATGGTAGTTTATGCAACAATTAGTGATTTGTGATCTCACAATGGATTGCCAAACATTCACTCTGGAGCAAACAATCTTACCTTCAAAGGAACAAAGAATAAAGCATTGACTGCCAAGTATAAGATTATCTATAAACGAATGATTGATGACTTAAAACAATAGCCTGGTCAAGCCACCATGAAGCTGTGATTGTTGTTAACCATTTTTTTAGTGCAATTGATCATCAGTTTAACTGAACATTTATTTTATATCCCTTTTTGTTTTATGCTGATGATTTAAATTCTATTCTATTGGGTCATTTTTAATTTTCCATGCTTACCTCTCATGGTTCCAGGGTGTAGCCAAAAGTTTGGACAAGAATTGTATTGCTGGAGTGGAACCTTCTATGGTGGTTTCTTATTTACCTATTTCTTCGTGGCTTTCCTTTTTCATTGGTCAAGTTTGATCGCTCTAACGTGCAGCCTCTATAATTTAATGTCAGTGTTTCTTTCCTCAAGAATTTATAAAAAACATAAAGACACCAATTTTCCTTGTCCAACCAGCTTATGATTTTTGGCAGGTAATTTTTCCTTCGGTGACATGATTCGCGTGCTAGTCTAGATATTTTCATTTCGAAGGATCATTTGCATTCTCTTATATTGGTCGAATGGTCTTTTTCAGATTCGAAACATCTTAGTACCAGATGCATCAGATCCTCATGGCAGCTGGTTCAAGTGCAAGCTGAATATTCATAATTGCAATCCCAGTCAGATTGAAGTGCTACAAGGTGATGGGATATGGATCTTCTAACAGTGCAAGTTTAACCAATGGTCGCTAGATTTGGTGTATGACATGTGGGCAAGTGCATAAGAGGAAGATTCCTTATTTCCTTCAGAAGCACTGTCAGTAATTTTATTGGTGAAAACTTGAGGGAGTGAGTGATCATGGGCCCATGGCTATGCAACCTATAGATTTTGATTGGACTTATAGGGCATAATGATTTGCAGCTACAAGATGTCATCATTGCCATTGGAGAATCATGCATATGTTTCCAGGGATTCAGAGATGCTTGGTTAGATAATATGATATCATATCTTTGCCTGAGTAGGAGTCTGTCTATGAGGAAGAATCTTTCATGGACTCCTTTCTAGAATATGATTAACACTTGCCGGATACTAATATTCCAATATCAACATGATCTATTCAAGTAGCCTTCAATCTGTTAAAAACTTTACATGTATAATGGCCTGATTAATTTGTCAAAGTTGTCATGCTTAGGTTTCCGAAGTACATTGCTCAAGACACTGAGTGAGTTTCAGCAAAACAAGGAAGGGGGAATGTTTGTAAATTCTTGCTTCGTTCATTGCCAGACATGGATGGCTGAGACATGGCATTCTCCCAGTTCTCCAAGAATCAACAGTAAAGTAAGTTTTGTCAATTATCCTGTGGCATGTAGTTCTGATAAGGTTTCAAATCTTTTTTCCCGAGTAAGTGGTTAATATATCAGTCCTTTTGCTTAAATATGATTGCACTGGAGGGAAAACATTATGCTGCCCTGTTCAATGACAGGCGTTTATTAATCTCAGAGCTATGGCAATTGAACCATTCTGACTAGTGGTGGTAACCACTGAGATTTGAACACAATCAACTAAAGCATCATCGCACTAGAATTTTCTCTTTTGACATGTCTTGATTAATTCTTGTTGAGTTTGATTTAGTAAAGTGACTGTATCATTTCTCGTTGAACAGACGATTGCAGAGTCTGTAGGTGATTGGTACTTCAACCGGAAAGCAGCAAAACAAATTGATTGCCCTTATCCTTGCAATCCCACTTGCTATCATGTGAATCTTACTTGAGTTCGATGACACTGTGGACTGCTTTGGCCTTGCTTATATCTTATTCTCAACTTCAGCTTCCTAGGTTCTAAATTTTGGCTGGTGGAAATCATCTTTTCTTCAGCTGAAGCATGATCCTGGGGAACAAACTGGAACAGTGCAAAATGCAAATAGACCATGCATAATTGATGTAACAACTTCATTCAAACGGCTAATACGACATAATCTGCTGCTTTGTGCATCATAGAAACTATGTTCATTAGATGAAGCCATAATCTTTCATCAGAGAAGTCGGGATCATATGTTTTAATATGATATTCTGCTCTTGTGAATTTTAGGTACTTTTGAGGGTTTCCCGGCTGCTTGATTATATGTTGTATATCTTTTGTACTCAATGATGGGTTTATAAATTTCTTCCTTGCTCAGTTAAAAGGGGGTCATTTTGAATTGTTTCAAACTTTGTTTGGTAAGAAAGAAAGGCGAAGGAAACCATAACACAACACAGAATAGTAGATTATTTATGATTCTTTAAGTAAATTGATTGGGTCTATTTGGCTTTGACTCCGTGACGGAGGGACTTGATTATGGTACTGAAAAAAAAAATTATTGATAATATTTATTATTTTAATGTGTGTTTTTACAATATTTGGGATCATTTTATAATAAAATTTTTTTATCACTTTTGTGAGTGATTTATCATTTTTTGTGGGTATTTTTACTACTACTGTTGGTATTTTTACCACTGCTGTGGTAACAATTTTTACCACCTTTTTTCAATACAAAAAAAATTATTACTTTTGTGGGTGATTTATCATTTTTGTGAGTGTTTTTATTACTGTTTGTGAGTGTTTTTACCACTTTTTTTGATATCACAGTAGTTGTAAAAACACCAATAAGAGTGATAAAAATACCAAAAAAAAAAATGATAAATATTACCATTTTTTTTTTTTTTTGGGATGCTGTAGACAACTCTGTAGATGAGACATCCATTTGGTATAAACTTGTATTTTCACCGGTAAATCTATTGGGTAGTGATTTAACAACCCCACCGACTTCATGAAGCGCTTATATGTGGGCTTGATTTTACTGTATAATGCGGCCATGGGGATGGAAGCCTCCATTTCATGGGCTTGAAAGATCTAACCAAACAATGATAAAATAGATTCGTTGGACTATTTTATATATCACACTCACGGCCCTTTAAATTCCATTCAAACTCACGCATGTCATCAAGGTTTATTTTTTATTTTTATTTTTTTGAACAGAGAATAACTACAACCACTCACACTAAAAATGTGAGGGTCATAACATCCATTTAAACATCAAGGTTTATTTGAAACAATTGTAATAAGGGGGAAAAGGGTGGGCCCCAGCAATGAGCAGCCCATGTGATAGAAGAGAAAGACAAAAAGAATTTGAGATTTTTTTACATTTGAGTGATGGATAATTTGTTAAAAAAAAAAAAAAAAGAGTGATGGAAAATGATGTGGAATGAGACAAGTATAGAAAAAAAAAAAAAAGATTTTGGTATCGTATTGACATTTATTATTTTTGTGGGTATTTTTATTATTTTTGTCGGTATTGTTATCATTGTTGTGATAACTAAAGGTGTTAATCGAGCAAACTTTGCGAGCTTGAATCCGAGCCTGACAAGCTTATTATTCTAAACGAACCTAAAGAATTGTTCACGTTCAACTCGTTTAAAACATGAGTTGAGCTCGAACCGAGTTTTATCTAAGCCAAATCCGAGTAACTCGTCTCAATTAACACCCCTAATAGTAATTTTGTTTTTATCATTTTGTAATACTTGCGATCGATCTTAACAATAATAAAAATACTCACAGAAATTGTAAATTACCCTCAAAAGTGATAAAAATTTTTGTTATAAAATAATCCACAAAAATTATAAAAATATCCATTAAAATAATAAAATTTAGATGTACAGTACTTTTTTTTTTTTTACCTAGTCAATTCCTATGGAATGCCTTATGAGATTGGTACTTGCAAAGAAAAAGAGGAAGACTTGAACCATTCTTTTTAGTTCAGTGCTTTAGAGAATCCATGAGATCTCAAATGGGTTTCTTCTAAAATGGGTGATGGATGCTTTTGTACTAAATTAAACATAGACAATGTTTTATTGTGGGGGCATTCTTTATTGGCACCATTGGAGTTGTTTAAATGCTATGGCATATTTGATCGGCAAATATGCTTGTGATAGTCACTTCAATCTTTTAATACTTACCTCTGAAAGCAATGTTGAAGCATTATGGATTTGGAATTAGAAGGTAATTAATTGGAACTGCATTAACAATATTTCGAAAACTAATTGATTTTTGTCTTTTGAGAATATAGCAAAAAACATTTTTAAAAAATTGTCCGCCGTGATATATATATATATATTTTTTTTTTTTTTTTGTTGATAAAAAAGTGGTAAATTTTGGATGAATCACTCTCCCAGAGCCACTCTTGTGCTTTAATTTCTGAAATTACAAAATCAAGAAGGGTATATGCGTGTGTGTGACTAAACCGATGAGTGGGCGGTGGTGAGTGATTTGGTTTAATTTTTGAAGAAGATGAATAAATCGATGGGGGGAGGGGTGTGTTCGGTCACTTTGGTATGTAATACGAGTACGGATATACGATAAGATATTTTTTTAGATACGCGGTACGATGGAAATAGGTTTAACTAGTACGATATTTTAGGTTACAATTCATTTTGAAACTCTTATCTATATAGTTTTCACCACTATACAACATTATATATCATAAAACATTCATAAACATTAAGTCAATTACCATTTATCTTACATTTGTGCTCGATTTTCTATTATCTAAAATAATATATAATTATAAATCTATATACACATAATTAATTAATATGTATTTTATATTTGTATTATATATACAACTTGAGATCGTACATTTTAGTGATTTGGATAGTGAACTCACCCCGTTTGAAATCGATGTATCAAGATTATGAATCGTTAGGGATTAATTGAATTCTGGTGACTATGGGACTAAGTAACCTTAATTTGCTAATTTCCATTTTGTTTGTAATACATTATAAAACATGGGTTGTGGTAAGCTAGTGGGGTCTGTTTGGCCCTCAACCATGAGGACCCAGTTTTCCTAATTCTCATCGAAGGTGGACCCAATTTAACCTTTTTTAAAAAAAAACTGGGACCCAATGAACTTGGAAATCTCAGAAATAGTGGTCAGCATGCAAGATTACAAAATAAAGGATGTTGATATTTAACAATTTAAATTAAATTTGGGTTTGGTAGATGTCACTCTCATATTAAGTGTTCATTGGACACTACATGGCAACTTGTTTTTTCGGACACAAATTAAAATATATAATATTTAATAGGTGATTGTATAGGATTTTGTGTATAATGTACAGCACTTGATTGTGCTAGGTGATACCTGTCCAGCACTCAATTATGTATAGCATGACTGCATTTTTTTAATCTCCAAACGACCAATTTTCAAAACAAACTTTAGCATTTTGGTGAGTACCACATCAGCTAAGTTGAATGTCTTGCTAATCTTGAACTTCAATTTAACTAAAATAAGAAAAATATAGCTCAATACTTTGTGACTTGGGGATGAGTCTTTAACGCAGCGATAAAATTGCTCTAATTTTGATTTGAATGTAAAAGTTTAGAATCCTGAAAATAATTTGTCGGCATATAAACACAAGATTACGTATTTTTAACCTTCATCTAACGCTGTAAGTCTGTAATAGCAGAAATCTCGTGTATTGAACCGTCTTACCTTAATGCATCATGATATTCAGCTTCGATAGTGTAAGAGTCATAATTAGGGTGTGTTTGTTAATATAAATTCAACACTTAAAATGAATGTATTCGATACTTTTAATTAAGCACATTTGATAATTAAAAATAAAATATCTTAATACGTTAAGTACTTCTTAAAAATAAGTTAAAATATTAAGTAGAATATCTCTTACTTAATTCTAAAAGTTAAAAACGCTTAAAAAAAAGCATTATTTATAATTTTTTCAATATGATAATTTTATCCCAAAATATTTCACAATCCTATTAAAACTCTAAGTGATGTTTTCTCCAAAATTCACTAATCTCCCTAGCTTCCACCGCCTCTGTTTTTTTTTTATTAGAAGACAATTACAACACTTCTACTTGAAAGCAGAAGTGGCATAGCGTCCACCGCCTCTTTCAAACACTTCTTTTCATGTTCTGCTTAATTCTAAAATATGATTTCGGAATTTTTAAAAACGGTGTAAAATGACAGATCCGTGGAAGAAAAAGAGGTAAAGATATGGACCCACAACGCATTGATTGAAATTCTCGTAAGATCATGACACGTGGACGGTGGATATCATCAGTTTCTCTCTTCCTCTCTCCTATAAATTGGGGTCTTGGGTTCCACTTGAATACTCGTCATACATTGAGTTCTTGTTTTACTACTCATAATCAATTTCTTATCTCCTCTCAATTCTCTAAGCTCCCTTTAAGTAACTTTCTCTCTCCCTCTCTAGAAAAATGTCTAGCTGTGGATCAAGCTGTACCTGTGGCTCCGACTGCAAGTGCGGCAGTGGCTGTGGAGGGTAAGGCTTCTTTCTCAAATTTTTTTTTTCCAGCTATGTTTGGTTCCCGAGAAAAAGAATAGACTTGAAAAGTTTTCGGTATGAAGCTTTTTGTTTTATCTTCCATACTCTTGTTTGTGTAATTGGCAATTTTACGGTACCGAAAATTACAACTGGATCGATCATAAATTACTCTGTTTTAACTTTTTCTTTTGCGATTTGTAATTTTGGAACTATAGATGAGTTAAGTACTTTTTACAAAAAAAAGTGTGTTGACCTTAAAATTCGGAATCAATCTTATTATTGTTAGGATTGTTAAGCCAAGTAACTACTCAAAAAATTAATGATTGATTGAGGGGAAGGGTTGATTCCAAAATCATATTTTATCATAATCTCGTCAGATTAAATTGTAATTTCACTCTTTCTTTTCTAACTTTGGATGAGTTTGTCAATTGTGTCGAGTGAGATGAGTTTGTGTCAAAAAAAAAACTTCACACATACCCGGTTGATTTATTAGTTCGTGTGTAACGAATCGTGTTATATTCGGTTCGTTTTGTGTATTAATTGTGTATAACTGATATATAAATAAGTCGTGTTGTGTATTTTATCTGATTGGTTTCATTTATACCTGATTCATTTATTAATCGTGTCGTGTCGAATCCACTCGTTTACTATACTGGTGGTTTAAGGAAGACCTAAACTCTCTAATTTCATATCGTGTTAACGGGTCGTGTGATATTTTGACACCCTAATTTGGATATAATATCAGAAATTAACTCGGGTAGTGTAGTCTTTTTAAGTCTTAACCCCCAACATCTGAGCAAATTTGTGGAAAATGGGTTGCAGAAGCAAGATGTACCCTGACATGAGCTACTCCGAGAGCACAACAACTGAGACCCTCATTGTTGGTGTTGCACCCCAGAAGATGTATGTTTTCTTCATAATTTTTTTATTTTTTTTAATTTTTGCCCATAAAATGTTGTAATTTTTTTCATTTTTAACAGATATTCTGAGGGATCTGAGATGGGTGTGAGTGCTGAGAATGGATGCAAGTGTGGAGCCAACTGCACCTGTGATCCTTGCAATTGCAAATGAGCAAGCAAATCACACAGCCCTTAAAGCAGAGATGATGACCTCTCTTAATATATATAAGTAGTAGTAGTAGTAATCAATAGGTGTGTCCATGGTTGTGGGGATGTAGGACAGGCTGGTGATGATCATGGTGAAGATAGGCTCTGTGCTCTGTAATAAAGTGGACATGGATGGTTTCATGGTTGCTTTGTGTCTTTGTGTTTTTGTATAAATGTTTTCAGTTATGGATGATGATGAGAGTCTCTGCTTGTAATGGGTAATTGTGTAAGATGGAGTAGTTGAATGGATTGAAACTCCTTTATTCTGCTAGAAGAAATATCTTTCTTTCCTAATCTTTGCACTATGGGGGTATGAATATGGTTTTGGCTCTCAAGCTGCAGCTTTAATATCTTTTTTTCCTATTTTTAAAGCATATCATCTATCATTAATGAGAATTTTATTTGTAATTACGATGAATGATTCATCAAGGAAAACAAAGAAAAATAGTGAGGAACTTCAAAAGGGGATCAATGAATTAGAATATAGAAAATGAAATGCATTGTGTATGAACAATAAACGAACTTCAAGGGTAGTTTAAATAATAATAAGAACGAGCTGTAAATTTAGATGTTCCGAGTTTAAATATTAAAAATATTTTTTATATAGGTTATAATATTTCAAGAATTATCAAAATTTAAATTTTGTGACTTTTTTTTTAAATAGAAGTGTTGAAGTTGTCATCTGATAAAAAAAAAAAAAAACTAATAAGGTGTTTGACATAGGTTGCAACTTGGAAGTCAATGGAGCAGAGTTTTTGCCGTGTGGGGTTTGTTTTGAAAAGGAAAGGCAGTTTTTGTTTTGACACATAGCGTACGAGTTAAATTTGGAGGTTTCTAGATTTAGATATAATTAGTATTATTAATTCAAGAGGATCGATACGAATGTTTTTGTTAGGTTTCGTACGAGACTACTACTTTGTTTTTTTGGTTTTTTTTTTTCTCCTTATTTCAAACAAGCTCTTTTTGTTGTATCAAGTAATCTCATCTGATTGAGTCGAAACCTCAACCGATTAAGTCATAGCTTATGTTATAATATAGTAAATATATATTCATCTAATATTACAGTTATGAATTTAAATTCTCAATTTATAAAAGCATGTCAAAAAGGCCCTTTTTTTTGGACCATGAATTTGGGATGAAGATAGTCAATTTGGCTATCTCATCTGAGACTAAAAGCCTCTTTACGAGGTGAAGGAGAGAGAATTTCTCCCGGATTGAAACAAAAAAAGATTCCAAGCACGTCTGGTCAAAGTCTATCTTGTCTTTATCACGAGCCATTTTCCTTGGCTAACAATAATGAAAGTTTTGCACATATCCGCGGGTTCTTTTTAAGATTGATCCAATTTTTATCTATTTTAATCCAATAATATAAAATTCATCTTAAATCTTTTTCTCTCAAAAAATCTTCTTTGTACGATCATCAATATTAAACTTCACTAATCCACATCTACCTCTCTTTTTTCTCTCCCCTACATATCTCTTATTTTTTCTCTATACACTTTAAGTTTAAATTGCGTAATTAAAGAAAAGAAAAAAAATTACTATTTAAAATATAAATGTTTAACTTACTCAATTTTTAGTATTGTAAAATATATTTAGGCACGTATTATTGTTAGTATGTATATGCTGCAAGTGTCTCTTGACATTTTAGAAGTCCATTATTTCCCAGAGAGTAGCCCATGAAGATAAAGGAATGTATGTTTTTTTTTTTTTTTTGCTGTTCTGGGCATGTAAAAAGTTGATAAATACAAAGTGCGTATAAACTAATCCGAAGACTCCCGACCGTTAAACTAAAAACAAAAAGGTCGACAAATAGTGGATCTGCCACAGATGCGTATGGGCACAAATATTTGATGATAATAGTTGACAGATAAAATGTAGAATTGTAAGAAGTTTTGTGATTCATGCCTTCTTGAATATTATGGCCTCTTGGGCGGAATTGCACTTTGTATTCTGAAAGGTTTAAGAATTCTTATATTATATTTTTAAAGATTAAATTTTAAGGACTAAGCTTCACCCAGTACGTAACTCGATTTTTTGCACAAAGGACCCTAGCATACAGAATACAAAAGAAGGTCATTAGAGTGTTTTGATTGTTCCATTAGTTTCAGTTACTCTTTTCATCAACATCAATGGAGTTGTTTTTGACGGAATAAGAAACGAAAACCGACGGAAAGATCACATTGCAACACTTTTAATAAATTTTGTATACAATATAAAAAATTTAACTTTTTAAGATACAAAATAAAACATCTTAAATCTTTCGACGTACAAAATAAAATTCTTCCGACCCCTTGTCCTTTTAATTTAAAGCATGTTTTCATATAATTGAGATCTTTTTTTGTGGTAATTATTATTTATATGATCATTATCAAATGTCATGTCATGTGTATTTGGCAACTATGATAAATAAGGTTTCATATTATTAATACCTATTTATTATGTGAGATGTTGAACAAGTCGTGGTTGTTGATGGGTTTACGTGTTAGTCAAACCACTCCTTTCATTAATGAGCAAGCATGCTAGGGAGATGGTTATACCCACACATTGTCTCACTCTTTACTTGTTAGATCTACACATATCTATGAGTCGGCTAAAGTGATTCTCTACATACACTATATACAAAGTATTTATTTGTGTGGTGAGAGAAGATGTAGTGGTTAGATGTCATTTTCTAACATAAAGATATGTATTTTCATGTGCATATTGATGATGTACAAATCGGTTTTCGTGCAAGTTCAACAGTCAAGAAGGTGAATAGGTATAATCAATGTGCAGTAAACAAACAATCAATGACCAAAATAGCAAATAAAATATCAACACAGAGGTTTATAGTGGTTCGGCCGTGGCCTACGTCCACTTTGAATGGCAGCGGTGGCCTTGGTGTTCTTTATTAATGAATAATCGTCATCGGAGGATTTACACCGGAGAGCTACAGTGCTTTGAGGGAGAGAGGGACAACAATGTTGTGCAAGGTAGGAGAGGAGGTCTCTTGGGAGGCGTGCCCTAAATGATGAGAGGGCTTACATTTATAGAGTTAGGGTTTAGAGGTGAGGCGGTGACGTGAGAGAGGGGTTTCCTACTTTGTTTAGGTAATTATAAATTTGGTAGGGTTTCTCCGTGCGCCGCATTTCTCTCCCTCGTATTCCAATTCCTTCGGAGGAGGGCCCCAACTGAATTGGACTTGAACTTGGACTTGGTGGGTCTTCGCATGGTTGGGCTCTTCAATCGAGGTTGGACATTTTCACATAAATTGGGCTATTTGGGCTTGACCCATCACATATAAAACATGCACTTTGTAAGGTGAATGTAAGATTGTACAAAGTAATCTTACGGAAAAACTCTTGGCTTGAGTGTGTACCTTGTATCTCTATTTTGCCCTATCTTTCATGGTATCAAAGTCTTTCAAACAATTCTTTACTTTCTTTTATTGTGTCCTCTTTCAAGATACAATCTTCATGGCATCTTCGTCTATTTCATCTAAGGTCGTGGTACCTAATATTTCAAGTGTATCTCATTTACTTTTGATAAAACTAGATCGAGATAATTATATCTTATGGTTGACACAGTTCTTGCCTGTAATTAAAAGCAACAACTTGATTGGTTTTGTTGAAGGAATAAAACCATGTCCAGATGAATTTTTGATTGATGATGAAAAAAATCTATAATGAATCCAGCTTATTTAGAATGGCAACAACAAGATCAAACTATTCTAAGTTGGATCAATGTTTCTCTTAGCCCAACTGTACTATCTACAGTAGCACGATTGACCACTTCCTGTGCGTGTTTGGCTTTCTCTTGAAAAATGATATACATCTTAATCTCAAACTAGAATTCTTCACCTGAAGAATGAATTGCAAAATACCCGACGAGGAGATTTATCCATTAGTGATTTTATTGACAAAATCACGCATATTGCCGATAATTTGGCCCTTGTCGAAAAATCAGTTGATGATGATGATTTAGCTACTCTGATTATGAATAATGTTGGACCTTCCTATGAGGTCACAGTGAATTTTGCACAAGCATGAGATACTCTAATATAATCTCATTGCCCTCCTATTAAGTATTGAAATAAGGCTCAAGGCACATGACTAATTGCCAGTAGAATCAACCCACACTGCTCTTTACGCACAAAAACCAGTTTCACCCTGTCAAGGAAGTAGACATAGTCGAGGTCGCGGCCGAAGTCATGGCAATTTCATGAATCAGGGGTCTCCTACTCCACATCCAAATAAAACACCACAAAATACCTCCAATCATGAATCATGATCTTTTTCCTTCAACAATCGTAGCCCTTCTTGCCAGATATGTGGACGTAATGGACACTCTGCCATAAATTGCTATCATCGTATGGATCATTCCTATGAAGGACGTGTCCCTACCAAACAACTTGCAGCCATGGTTGCTTCTTCTCAAATCTGTTCTGACAATCAAACTTGGCACACTGATAGTGCTGCTTCGAACTATATCACCTCTGATCTTGCAAATTTAGACATCCATAATGAGTACTCAGGCATCCCCTTCCTTATCCACTGAACCGTTGTCTTTGATTCATTCCGATATTTGGACATCTCCCTGTTATTCTATTAAGGACTCTAAGTATTACTTGCTTTGATGACTATTCCAAGTACTCCTGGATTTTTCCCATGTGATTTAAACATGAAACTCTTTCTTATTTTATTAAGTTCAAATCTTATGTTGAAAATCTATTTAGATGTCATATTAAGACTTTACAAACCAATGGGGGTAATGAGTACGGTAATATCAATCACAATAATGAGTTTCATCGATTTCTCAACAGTCATGGCATATTCCATTAGTTGTCTTGTCCACACACTCTTGAACAAAATAGTGTTGCTAAACAAACACATAGACATATTGTGGACACTGCACTGACACTCTTGGCACAAGCTGGTCTTCCTTCTTCATATTGGGTAAATGCTTGTAATACTATAGTTTATCTTATCAACCGTCTTCCTAGTAGGGTCCTGAATAATATTTCTCCTTATGACAAACTTTTAAACGATGTTCTGATTATCGTTTTCTACGTTCTTTTGGTTGTGCTTGTTTTTCATATTTGTGTCCTCATAATCACAATAAGTTGGAATTTCATTCTAAACAATACATTTTCTTGGGTTATTCTCTTAACCATCGGGGATATCAAAATTTAGACACAACCAATGGACGAGTTTATTTATCGTGTCATGTGATTTTCAATGAATCTAGTTTTCCATTCAAGTCACTCGTGGCCACCTCGCTCTTGCCAACGGATACATCTTCACTAGTGTTATTTACATCACAATCCATGTCATCTTCTGCTACCAGGGGCGGAGCCAGGAATTTATTCTAGGGTGGGTACACTCTAACTATAAGACTTAATTTTTTCCTCAAATAGATAAAAATAATGTGATACATTTATATTTTTAGCATTATAAAGGTTAAGTAAAAATTTATTAAACACAAAAAGGCCAAAAACAAATGTACATAACATAGTCTATGCAAACAAAAAATAACAAAAAAGGGCAAAGTACAACCCTTAACAAAAAAAAATGGAGCTAATTACAACTATTTACAATTGACCCCGATGAGTTTTCATATTTTGAAAACGTTTCATGATAACTTCATTATTGATGCCATAGAAAATGTATTTCTCTACATAAGTAATCAAGCTATATGTCATCCATTGATCTCCCATTCAATTACGCAACTTAGTCTTCACAATTTTTATTGTTGAAAATGCTCTCTCGACTGTGGCTGTCGCAATTGGTAATATCAACGCTAAAGTCACAAGTAAGTAAACAAACGGATATACCACATCCTTTTTATCTCAACCATTTTTTGAGCAATATCACTAATCCCTAAGAGATTTGTCAATGCTAGATCGCACATCAAAAATAAAATTGCCAAGTTGGTCAAAATGTCTCATGAACTCTAGTGAAGAAAATTCATTCAGATAAAACTCGACAAGACTATTCAACTTTTTCTTGTCAAAGCAGAGAAGGAATCAGATAGACTTAGACACACAACACAAAGAAGCAACTCAGCGTTTAACTCAGTGAAACGATCATTTAACTCTTGAAGTTGCATATCAATGACAACATAAAATAGCTCGACTTGATAATGATGTAAGTATGTCATTTGAGCATTTCGCCTTGATCGCCCTCGAGTTTGAAAAGTATCATCCATATCTGGAACAACTATTTCATGTTTGTCACAAAAAGAAGAAACTTCATCAAATAAAGAACCTCACTCAGTATCCCTCATCATTTGGAGTGGTTGCTTGGATACTTGAAGTAACCTCATGGCATTTACAATATCTTGATCTTTCCTTTATAATGCCTGTGACATTCATTTGTGATTCTCAATATTCTTCTCATCAAATGAAGATTGAATATAAATTCAAAAGATTGCAACAAGTCCACCAGAACATTTGATTCCCCTCTTTGTTCAGCATTTGAACCATCATTTGAAATCATATCAAGCACATCAATCACTGATGAGAACAAATCAATACAATTAATCAAAGCATTATAATGTGAACCCCAACGAGTATCAGAAGAAAGTTTAAGACTAATTTCTTGGTTTAAGCCTTGCCCACTTGGAAGCTCCCCATTATTAATTGAGTGCTTCAACCACTCTAATACTGTGTTTTTCCCGAAGAATAACTCAGCGTTTGCACGAGGCTCCAACAATATTCACCACATTACTAATCAAAGTGAAGAGCATGGCGATTTGTTTATAATTTTTGGCCACAACCACAAGAGCTAATTGCAATTGATGAGCAAAGCAATGAATATAATATGCACATGGGTTCTCCTTCATTATAAGCGTCTTAAGACCATTGAACTCACCTTGCATATTACTTGCTCTATCATAACCTTGTCCAGGCAATCTAGACAAGCTCAACCCATATCTTGAAAATAAGTCTTCAATTTCTGCCTTAAGTGAGAGAGCACTTGTATTCGCAACATGTTCAAACCTTATAAGGCGTTCAATTGCATGTCCTTTCTTATCCACATACCGCAATATATAGCCATTTGTTCCTTTGTTGATATATCTCAAGATTCATCAACAAGAACAGAAAAAAGTGCATTACCATGTCTTTTTGAATATCAAGTGCCATAAACTTAAGATTTTTAGGAGCATTTTTCAATGCAACGGCTTTGACATCCTCATTGTGATCAGAAAGAAACCTCAGAAGTTCAAGAAAATTTCCTTAATTACTTGAACTCTCCAATTCATCTGAATACTTTGCTTTTAGTTTAGTAAATTTTGGCATTTTCTCCAAGCTTGGTTGTGAGAACTATTGAAACTTCCTACATGAGTTTGAAGCTTATCATTCCTCTTCTAATTTGAAAAGTCTTCACTGACAATGGAATTACCACCCGATTGTTCTCCAATACCAGGCTTAAAAAGATAACTACATAGACAAAATGCAGCATCTTTTGCTATGCTATACTCAAGCCAATTACTAAATTGAGAAAACCATGCCTTGTTGAACCTTCGTGGCTTTATACCAAATTTTGTTTGTGAAAAGTTATGGTCCAGAGGTTGACAAGGACCCCTTTGTAGATATCCTCGACGAATTTGATCTCGATCATTAAAATTATAATCTATAATTTGATGTCGTAAACTTGGGTTCGAGAGAAGATCATTCAAGTAAATTTCAACGCGACTTTGTTTTGAAGAATTAAAATCACTATCTATTTTTGTAGAAAATGTTGATTCAAACTTTGACTTTCTTTTAAAGTATTTCTCCATTGCTGTTTAAAAAAAAAAATTAATAAGATAACGAATATATCAACCTTATAAGCACAATAACAACTTTGTAACCAATTTATAAAAAATTCTACAAATAACAACAATTGCCTTGTCAATAGCACAATATACACATATAACAATTGCCTTGTCAATACCACAACAGCAACAATTACCTTATCGAACAACAAAATAATACAAAAAAAATTAGAACTTAAGGAATTGAAAATAGAATTGCGTAAGATGAAGATAAGGTAGAAAAAAAAATGACAATAAATAGAGAACAACAACACATAACTTCTTACCCAAAATTATCTTGGAATATGGGCTGTTACGCAATTGCCTTGTGAGACTCAATAGCATCAACGAAAGAATTGGAGACCTTGATTTCAAAAGTGATAGAAGTGCTTGGAGCCTTGGAGCTGTTCGAATTAGGGGTGTAACTTGGGCGGGTTAACCCAATTTCAACCCGAGCCCAACCCGAAAAAATTAGGACTTGGGCTGGTGTTTTTAAAACTTGAGTTGGGTTTGAGTCAAAAAACTTCAACCCAAATTCAATTTGGGCAGACATCAGGTTGAGCTATCGGGTTCACAGGTTGAACCCGAATTACTACTATATAAATACAATTTTATCCTAGGTTAATCTCAAATCTGCTCCTCCGCCGCGCCTCCCCCTAGACCCTCACTCTCAGTCTCAATCTCAGATCTATCTCTCACTCTCATATCTCAATTGTTGGTTGTTAATTTAGGTGAATATTATGTAATATATGTATCAGGTTTAGAACAATAAGCCTATTTTGGGCTCAACCCGAATTGAACCCGTAAAGTAATCCGAAATCAGTCCGAAATCATTAACCCGAATTCAACTCGAGCCCGCCCGAATTAAACTCGGGCAGTGCTTGGGTTAAGTCCATCAACCCAAGGTAGGGTTAGGGTTAAATATTATATACCTAGGGTTGGGTTAGGGTTGATTGTCCAACCCACCCTACCCGCTCGAGTTGCACCCCTATTTTGAATGAACATACATGACTCGATTACGTTGGAGACTCACAACACAATGTCCTAACTCCTAATTGTTTGGATGGGTTTTTTTAATGTTTCTTTGGTTCCAGATTCAAGACAAGGAATGTTTTTGTGCATTGTGTAGTTGTTAACATATTTTATTATATTATATACATATTAGGTCCTTATTTGTTTGGGTTTAGGTGTGGATCATGTAATATATGTGGGCTTAGTTCTCTTTCTTCTTTTTTTTTTTCGGGCCACCCTGGCCCCATTGTGTCTCCGTCCTTGTCTACTACTCCTCCTTCATCCACATTACCACGTGAACTACTAGTCGTGTCACCAACACATCCAAAAGCTTCTCACTTATCTAATGTATCAGATCCGCCCACTTCCCTTATGCTTCCGAGTTCTTTTTCCCAACTTGATCAGTCTGTAACGACTAACACACCTCCACCACAAATGTCATCTTCTCATATCATGATTACTTGGAGCAAAGCTTGTATTTAAGTACCCATCCCTAAGTATGCACTAATGGTATCTACTACTGCTGAACAGATTGAACCTAGTTGTTTTACTCAAGATATCAAACAAGCAGAATGGAGATCTACTATGGGTGTTGAATTTAATGCTCTCCAAAAATGTGGGACTTGGTCATTAGAGCAACTCGAACGGGAGTTGACATCAGGGGTGGCATCCCCATAACCGCTAAAATGGCACCCCAACTGCAAAAATTCGGACTCCAATGGAGGTGACATCAGAGGTGGCAAAATGACATCTAGGGTTTTGGGGTAGCATATTTGGCAACTTTAGAGAGAGAATTGAGAGGTTGCAAAATAGCCGTTGGTGTTACTGTTCCTCTCAACGGCTACATTCAACCCAAAATTTTTATAAAACTACAGAGAGAGGAAAGGGGAAGGAGGCTTGCCTGAAAATCCCCAAATCGTTGTCGTTGGTGTACTGAATCCCCAAATCCCCAAGCTTCCCTGAACTCTTGCCGTTGGTGTACTGCTCCCTAGCAATCCGTTGGTGTACTGCAGTTGCCGTTGCAAGTTGCAGATGACGTAGGGGAAGGGGAGGAAGGGGAAGCAGACAATCTGGGGAAGGGGAAGGGGTAGGAAGCGTTTTATTTAGGGGAAGGGGTAGGCATTGTAATTTATAATTACATATGTCACCCCTGTTCTTGTTTTAATTTATAATTTGTAATTTGTTTATAATTTATGACATATTTATGTGTTTTAATTAAGGGTAATTTTATTTATTTTTTAATAAAAATTGACAAAATTTTGAATTTTGAATTTTGAATTTAATTATATTTTTTAATAAAAAATATTAAAATATTAAAATGACACCCCATTTTGGCACCTACCATTGGAGCAGATTTATAATTCAGAGGTGCCAAAACACTGTTCAAGGTTGCAAAATAGTATTTGGCACCCCAAAAATAGCAACTCCCCTTGGAGATGCTCTTAGAAAAACATATTCCCACCATGAATGTTCTTTCCAATAAATGGGTGTACAAGATTAAACGCAAAGCATATGGATTTATTGAATGTTACAAAGCTCGTTTGGTTACTAATGGATTTCATCAAATGGAGGGTCTCGATTATACAGAAACATTCAGTCCAGTTGTTAAGCACACTACTATTTGGGTTGTTCTTGCCTTTGTTGTTCACCATAAGTAGCTCATTCGACAACTTGATGTGCAAAATAACTTTCTTCATGGCAATCTCAGTGAAGAGGTTTACATGCGTCAACCTCGTGGCTTTGAGGATCCAATGTTTCCAGACCATGTGTGTCGATTGCATCGCTTTCTCTATGGTTTGAAACAGGCCAACTCCTCGGGCTTGGTTTTAACGTTTTTCTAAGTATCTTGAAGATACTGATTATTCTCTCTTTACCTATCATCGCAAAGGGATTACCATTTTTCTCTTAATATATGTGGATGATATTCTTCTCACCAGCAATAGTGAGGTTCACCTTATTTATTTGATTTCTAATTTAAGCTCTCATTTCTCTATGAAGGATCTTGGTCGTTTTCACTATTTTTTGGGTCTTGAATCCATCTTCACTAAGCACGGTTTGTTTTTGACTCAGTCCAAATATGCTTTGGATCTTATTAAACGAACCCAGATGACCTCTGTCAAACCATGTTCATCCCCTGTGGCCAGTGTGATTAACCCTAATTAATGTAAAATATAATTAAGTTAATAGGTCAATTGTGTAATTAAATAAAGTTAAACTAGTCAAAATAAATCTAATTAGGGTTAATGTGTGAATTAAGGATAATGCATTGAATGTTGTTCTTTTCAGGGTTTTATGCGTTAAAACTACAAACTACCGGGGAGCCAATTGTGACAAAGCTACAAACTTTAGGATGACAATTATTAAAACTCAAAACAAAGAGAGATTAAAGTAATCCAAATGACATCTTTGGGGATTATGAATGTCAACTTTTGGAAGCTTGTGAATGACAACTTTTGGAAGCTTGTGAATGACATCTTTGGGGCTTGTGAATGTCATCCCTTGGAGTTTGTAAAGGGCATCTTTTGGTTGCCTATAAATACCACCCCTTTGTGGCTTGTAAAAGTGATCATCAAATTTTTGCTAGAGCTCTTGGTTGTAGAAAACCCTCCAAGTTGTTATTTTCTTTGTATGCTTACTAGATCTCTCTTGGTTGTGGAATACCCTCCAAGTTGTTATTACTTTCTTTGTATTATTGCTTTCTTTTATGGTATTATCATCTCTTGGTTGTGGATTACCCACCAAGTAGTTATTGTTTTCTTTTGTATTATTGCTTTCTTTTATGGTATTATCATCTCTTAGTTGTGGAATACCCGCCAAGTAATTATTGTTTTCTTTTAATTTAAGTATTATTTTCTTTTACTTCCATTGTTGGAGCTTCCTTCTTCCCTTAGAGGAGTGAAACTCTTCCACTTTTCTAGAGCTTTACCAAAGCCGTGAAAGGTGGAACGTGATTTACTCATTCTTTGTCGAAGATCGGCTCTTTTTGTAATATGTCGAAGTTATATTGATGCATTTCTTTTATACTTAGCTTTAATCTTTATTTCTTCATAATATCTTCCCATTTCACTGTTGTTTCCCTTTTAAGCATGAGTAGCTAAGCTTTTTAGTTGGCTAGTCCAAAAGGAGACCTCCATTTGGAAATGCTATTTCAACTCTTTTTCTCTCCTTCCCTCAAAGTACGGTGGTTCGGTTTGATTGGGTAGAGAGTGGATGAGATAGTGAGTCTTTGATATTCCGTAGACTTGTCACGGTTTATGATTAGATCCTCACTCAATCTCGTCCCTAGCTTCCCACGAATCAATCGGTCACCTATGCTCTATTAGAGGAATGATTTGAGTTGAATTGGTATTTCCATTGGAGTGACCCCTAGGACTAGCCAACACTTATTTCCCATTCAAATTTCACCACAAAACAAACCACAAACCAACTCCAACAACAAATGATTTTACACTTTTCTTGCACCAAAATCACCTTCATGATGATACAACTCCTTCCTTGAGGAGACGACCTTGGAATACCACCAAGTAAAACACGACCTGCAAAAGTCTTCTTGCGCTTGGGAAGCACTTTTGTTCATTCACATCCCACATTTTTAACATTCCATTTCCCCATTTTCTTGCCCTTTCTTTTGACATCATCCCTAAGGGAGAGTGACACTTCCCTTAATCCATACACTATACATTGTTAAGGGATGGTTTTTAGAGGATAGGAAACAACAAGGTTTTTCATCAAGCATTTTTGGCGCCGTTGCCGGGGAAGGCAAGCGTTGAACCTAGAAGGTGATTTTCGGACAACGGAGGTAAGTCCCGTGATGTTCATCATGGGCTGAGGTACGTTGATCCTTGTATATACTTTTGTTTGTTTACAATACATGATTCAAGTTGGGGGGTGAGGAGCACTGTTTGCATCTTAAACCAATGTTTGTGGGAATATTCTGCGTGAATATTCACGCCTACCGACACTAGCGCCTGTCGACACTCTAAAAAAAAAAAAAAAAAACTGACCCATTGGGATGCCTTTATTAGGCCTCCCACCTTTTTCTTTTTTTCCCATCCACCGGTGTTGGTCCCCCCCTTTCTTCTTCTTCTCTTCTTCTTCTTTGATTTCCCTTTTCTTCTTCTTCGTTGTTCTCTGTAAAAACAACCCACCCCCTACAAATTCATGGCTGTAGAACCCGAAGATCAAGTCATTTGTTTAATAATTTGCGTTATATGTCTGTATTTGTTCATGGGTGTTCTTCTTCTGTTCGCATTTAAGATTAAGAGTTTCCAGCCGAACCCAGATCTCCCTAGAAGATGATTAATTGGTGTGTGTTGTTTGTAGGTTTCGGCAGATGAACAGATCTGTACCTTACAACCTCATTTCCAAACTTCATACACTGGTAAATTCGAAACATTGGGGACAATGTTCAGTTTAGATTGGGGGGGTGTGGATCTACTTTCTCTAGTTTCGTATTTGTAATTCTAGTTTTAGATCTGAACAGTTCACAGTCTTGCAAAAAAAAAAAGGGTTCTGTTTATTTTTATTCTGGATTGCGTATTTTTACAGTATTTGTGCATATATTTCATGATCACATCGGATGCAACTTCAATTGTCTTTGTGACTGGCAGACGTTAAAGAACCAGATAGGGTGTCTCTAATTTTAGCAAGCATGGATAGTAAACTTTTTTGGTTCAGTTTAGGCGTTTTACGCACCTTTCCATCCGATGTGTATGCTGTGATAATAAAAAAGGCAAGAGTTGTGAGAAAAATTGAAATTCAGGAAGCACAAACAAAACCATTGTGTGGCAGAAGCACTTTTGCTAAACGTCGTCGTGCCAAACGACTGGGTGCTTGTAAACAATGTGGCAGGTGTTTTCACATGAAAAAATACAATCAGTGTTCTGAACCAATTTCGGGTCGTGCAACCGATCGATTAAACTGGATAGTGTATGGGTAAAGTAAGAATTTTCCTGACACGCCATCTTATTCCAGCCCGGGACTTACACGTTATGTGTTACAAGAAGTTGGAAGGGTCACTAATACTGACATAGACATAAGCGATGACTCGGATTAGATTTTGACTAATAAAGACAAAGCTGTGGAAAAACGTGTTTTGGGATGAAGGTTAAGGGTCCGAACTTTTTTGTAAATATTTTTTTGTACAAGTCTGTTTGTTGAAATAAAGATATTGGCCGAGTAAGGAATGTCCTAAAATGTCAACCTATAGCGTGGGTAGGGACTTATCCTGAGACGCCATAATTTTCCAAGTTCAATTTGTGCATTTAGTCTTCTTTCAATTTTCATAGATAAATGTGTATATAAATAACTTTGATCTTTAACTGAAGTTTAAAAAAAAAAAAATTGTGGAAAATATCTAATATTGAACCATATCCCCCTATTGAAAGTGTATGGGCCTAGTGATATTTTGATCTTCATTTTGAACTTTGAATACATGAGCATGTTATAGAAGTTTATCCTATTGCTAAGAGTATCACATACTTGTTTTGCTTTTGAACTCAACCATAAGTGTACCATGAACTTGTAATTTTGGCAATTTACGGATTGAGTTCACATTTAGTGCTTGACATGAATAGTGGAGATGAGTAAGAACTCATGTGAGCTTTAATGTCAATCCTCGTTTGGAGGGAACTTACAATTACTCAAGGAACAATTTTTCAAATTTCAAATTTGTTCAATAATCTCATTATGCTTGTTTTGGTTAGGTGCATTTGGCTAGTTAATTAACTTTGTCTTGATATATACAATGCTCTCCTATGCTTATCTAGATATGATCTTAGGCCATTTTCTTTTTATTTATTTGAGCCTTAGCTTTTATTCTTGTGAAAATATTATCCCTAGTGCCGCGATTGAGCTTCAATTGAAATTCGTTTCTATGCCACACATTTGACCAAGCCAGTGAGAATGATAAATCTCTACCTTACCTTGGTTGTTCCTCAAGCTGAATATGAGTGATCACAAAAGTGAAGGAAGCATGGTGTGGAAACTCAAACAAGGAGATAATTGATGTTGAAACTCAAAGAGTTCAATAGAAAAAGAATGAAAATCTAAGAAGAGGAAGAAAAAGGGGTGAGAAGAAGAAAGAATGATCGAAAGAAAAAGGAAACTGTTAAGAAAAAAAAAAAAGAAAAAATAGTGTGGTGATGGGTTTGGACTGAAAAATCCAATGTAAAGGGAGATGTTTTTAGTCTTTCACTCGTAACAACCCTCTTTGTTATCCTATATCCTTCATTCATTTTGCCTAGATATCACCCCAAGGCCTCATTACAACCCTTGAAAGTCCTAAATGATCTAGAGAAGCATGTGAGATGCATACTTTTAAAGAAAAAGAGAAGTTGATTTTGCTATCTAGTGCCCTAACATTCCTTTCATGAGATTATGCCAAAGTTGTTTCACTTTTTATGCATGTGCTTCATTTCTGGATTATAGGTGAGCATACTTCGGTTTGTGCATAAAATTCTATCTCACATATACACATGGAGAGCATGCCAAGATATTCATAGTGTGATTCATTGTTGAGAGAAACCCTTGGTGAGTTTTGCATCAAAGCTTAATTTGGATAGCTATGTGAATGTGGATTTTGTTGAGTAAATACTTAAATTACATCTTCATTTCACACACACACGAGTTTTGAAAGTAAATGTGTAGGTGAATACTCTAGAATAGCATTTAAGGCTATGATGTCTTTCATGTATGATTAGTTCAGGTGTATTGAACAAAGCTATTATTGACATCCCATTGCTAGTTAGAATACGGGCATATGTTGCAATTGTTGGATATTAGGAAAAGAAGTTTGTAGGTACCTTCACTGGAAACCTTCACGAGACAAAACTCGTCCACTAGGGATCACCTAGGGGTTTAACGGCTTGTTGCATATGCTAAATGCAATCGTGTTATCTACAAAAGTGATTTTATTTTGTTCTGTTGTCATTTATTATTAAGGGACTAGTAATGTTTAGGTTGGGGGGGGGTGTGATTAACCCTAATTAATGCAAAATATAATTAAGTTAATAGGTCAATTGTGTAATTAAATAAAGTTAAACTAGTCAAAATAAATCTAATTAGGGTTAATGTGTGAATTAAGGATAATACATTGAATGTTGTTCTTTTCAGGGTTTTATGCGTTAAACCTACAAACTACCGGGGAGCCAATTGTGACAAAGCTACAAACTTTAGGATGACAATTATTAAAACTCAAAACAAAGAGAGATTAAAGTAATCCAAATGGCATCTTTGGGGATTATGAATGTCATCTTTTGGAAGCTTGTGAATGACAACTTTTGGAAGCTTGTGAATGACAATTTTTGGAAGCTTGTGAATGACATCTTTGGTGCTTGTGAATGTCATCCCTTGGAGTTTGTAAATGGCATCTTTTGGTTGCCTATAAATACCACCCCTTTGTGGCTTGTAAAGGGGATCATCAAATTTTTGCTAGAGCTCTTGGTTGTAGAAAACCCTCCAAGTTGTTATTTTCTTTGTATGCTTACTAGATCTCTCTTGGTTGTGGAATACCCTCCAAGTTGTTATTACTTTCTTTGTATTATTGCTTTCTTTTATGGTATTATCATCTCTTGGTTGTGGATTACCCACCAAGTAGTTATTGTTTTCTTTTGTATTATTGCTTTCTTTTATGGTATTATCATCTCTTGGTTGTGGAATACCCGCCAAGTAATTATTGTTTTCTTTTAATTTAAGTATTATTTTCTTTTACTTCCATTGTTGGAGCTTCCTTCTTCCCTTAGAGGAGTGAAACTCTTCGACTTTTCTAGAGCTTTACCAAAGCCGTGAAGGGTGGAACGTGATTCACTCATTCTTTGTCGAAGATCGGCTCTTTCTGTAATATGTCGAAGTTATATTGATGCATTTCTTTTATGCTTAGCTTTAATCTTTATTTCTTCATAATGTCTTCCCATTTCATTGTTGTTTCCCTTTTAAGCATGAGTAGCTAAGCTTTTTAGTTGGCTAGTCCAAAAGGAGACCTCCATTTGGAAATGCTATTTCAACTCTTTTTCTCTCCTTCCCTCAAAGTACGGTGGTTCGGTTTGACTGGGTAGAGAGTGGATGAGATAGTGAGTCTTTGATATTCCGTAGACTTGTCACGGTTTATGCTTAGATCCTCACTCAATCTCGTCCCTAGCTTCCCACGAATCAATCGTTCACCTATGCTCTATTAGAGGAATGATTTGAGTTGAATTGATATTTCCATTGGAGTGACCCCTAGGACTAGCCAATACTTATTTCCCATTCAAATTTCACCACAAAACAAACCACAAACCAACTCCAACAACAAATGATTTTATACTTTTCTTGCACCAAAATCACCTTCATGATGATACAACTCCTTCCCTGAGGAGACGACCTTGGAATACCACCAAGTAAAACACGACCTGCAAAAGTCTTCTTGCGTTTGGGAAACACTTTTGTTCATTCACATCCCACATTTTTAACATTCCATTTCTTCATTTTCTTGCCATTTCTTTTGACATCATCTCTAAGGGAGAGTGACACTTCCCTTCATCCATACACTATACATTGTTAAGGGATGGTTTTTAAAGAAACATCAAGGTTTTTCATCAAGCACAGTGGCAAGAAAATGACCTCATGCGATGAAACTCTTCTTCTAGATCCTACTAAATATCGGAGTGTAGTGGGTGCTTTACAGTATCTAACCTTGACTTGTCCCAATATTTCTTATGCTCTTAACCAAGTTTGCCATTACATGCATTCTCCTACTATTGGACTGTTGTCAAACGCATCTTACGCTATCTGAAAGGGACTTTTGATCATGGTCTTATGTTCCAACTAATAGAGTTATATACTAAAAACTTACTTTTTGTAGTGAAACTCGTTTTATTAATTAATAGGAGTTTATGCTTTCTATTTTATTGAGAATATATGTGGGCAAAATCTTTGCATTATATTTGATATATGGTATGCATGTGTGTCTTATATTTTACATTGTAGATAATCTGGTGTGTGGAGTTCGACTTATGCACAGAAGACCAGATTATCGGATCCTTATATAATATGAATATAGGTTCACAATCCTATATGAAATTGGGCACACCATCAGTATGATTGTAGTGTAATATTCTGGTATAGTTTGTGTTGACTGTAGGAGACTATTTGATGTCTCGGATTATTGCGCTAGTACACTTTGTGTATTGAACAGACTCATGTTGAAGTTATTATCTTTTACTGATTTAATAAGATAAGAAATATCTCATGATTATTATGATTGTTTATGCTCTTAATCCCGAGATATTTAATTGTCACGTGCATATAATGATTGTCACTTTAATTCATGAAAAAGTGAGATTCATATTGAGTCAATAAGTTCGGTGAATTGAGAGACAATGTTATTTATATGATGAAAATTAATTATTAAAGAAAACCACGTCCTGATATTTAAATGGGTTGATGATGTCCTCTTGATGAAACTCATAAGTTTTATCCATGTCAAACCCTGTAGATGGATTTAATTATCCGAGATGACAAATAAGTTGAGTGATAAGGTCTCAAGGAATAAAAAAAGTCAATTAAATATAATTATCAATAATTTATTTAATTGATGAATATCTGTAATCTTAAACTTGGCGAGATTATTAAGCATATAATAATAAAGAGCTCGAAACATAATTTTGAAATAAGGCTCAGGAAATCAATAATAAGTTTTTAGTGAACTAACTTATTATTAATGGACTGTATAATGTTTGTTCTGGGTTGAACATAGGAATCCTAAGCCCATTGGAATCCGACCCTTATTTCTCCTTAGGGTTTCTGTCGTAGCCTATATATAAACGTCTAAACTTTCTAAATCAGTATCAATTCATTACTCACGTTTTGAGAGAAGCTGAGAGAAAGCAAAAGTTCAGAGGTTCTTGCAGCCCACACTGCATTTGGATTTTTTGCGTTGAGAATATACGACAGAAGATCGTGAAGTTTAGCGAGCTGCTTTTTGTGTATGTCTTTAGTTTATGCGTTAATGCTGAGACAAGATCAATCCAGAGCGATTTCGAAGGTAAACTCTAATTCCGCCTTGTAGGGTTTTAAAGAAAAAAAAATTGTATTTGATACATATGCGCTGTCAATGATTCTTGAGATTTCCGTTCCAACACCAACCTGGTTCTCTTACTCTTGAGGCCTATTCAGATGTCGATTATGTTGGTAGTCCTGAAGAGGTTATTGTATTTATCTTGGCTCAACCCAATTTCTTGGAGCGTGTCCAGAACAAATTGCCCACGGGTTTTGTTACCCAACCAAAAAAAATTAGGCCCAAAACTCAATAAACCTGATAGTTAGTCCACCCAAACTTGTACCTAAAATCCTTCAAGAGAGAACTTAGGCCTACCCAAACCCATTACCCATTAAACTCAACCCAAAAACCCACCCAACCCAGCCCGCACAATAACTCACTCAGGTAAATACTTGCACTTACCCTACCCAGACCCAACCTGAAAAAAAATTTGTGAGCCTAACGCTGCCTCACCCATGGACACCCCTCGATATAGAGTGGTTCATCTCCACCACTACTATTAGTGGTGGTTAGAGGGGTAAAGAAGCAGTGGGCGGTTGGGCAACAAATTGTAGGCGGTGATTTCTTTTCTCTTTTTTGGGGTGGGTGTCAGGGCTGGGAACAATCCCTCTCTTTTATGACAATGTCGAATAATATAGAGAGTGTTCTCCAAAAATAGGGTAATCTACAAGGTCCTAAAACTTGTCCACAAAAATTAAGTTCAGAGCGCTCACAGGTTTCTCTCTCTCTCCGCCTTCCATTCCAGGTATCCATGACTCTCTTAACCTTTCCGTTACTCTCTCCATCATTTCCTCTCTTCTACTGTTTCTTTGCATTCTTCACATCCGCCATTCCAACTTCACATTGATCAATCATCGACCAAAAGGTGGAATTGAGAAAAATGAGTTAATCAACTATTTCTACTCAATGTTGCACTGATCCGACCTGAACCAAAATCAAAAGAAATAGAACCAGATTTTGGTCAACCTCACACTGACCAGTAAATGTATTCACCCAGAGTCAGAATCAAAACATTAAAATGAGTCAAATCAACTATTTCTACTCAAAGTTGCACTGATCCGACCAAAACCAAAATCAAAAGAAATAGAACTAGATTTTGGTCAACCTCACACTGACCAGTAAATGTAATCACCCAGAGTCAGAATCAAAATATTCAATCAGAATCATTTTTGCTTGGAGGTTTGTACTTGACAACACACTTGTATTCTGGTCTTTTAATTCTATCAGAGAAATATACATGCAATGCAACCATCATGGTACATTATTTTTTTACATGGACAAAATGTTTTTACATGAATTTTTGATTATTTGATAACCGACTTTTAAATAAATAAATAAATAAATAATTGCTCTGGAGTATTGAGCTTTTGGCTTAGACCAGAGTTTTTAAGTGCAAACACAAATATCTCAGAACATATCTGTTGGTTTCTCTAACACATTTATTGTTTTTTTTAGGTAAGTTAAATGTATTGATACTCTACAAAAATACCACCACCTAAGTGACGAAATTTACATCTGCAAAAAAGAGCAAGTGCAGCTCTTCAAAGAGCATTACTGGATCCAAAAGAAATCACAAGAGGCCAATCTTCTAGAAGTAATGTAGATGGCCATAAATTCTACCAGATTAACCTCTATGCTATACATATCAATCAAATGAAAACTAAGAAAATCCTAGCCTGCAGAAGGATGGACTTTTGTACTTAACAATGAGATGAACTTTTATACTTGACAGTGAGAAGTTTGCTGCGGACAGTATTGATGATCTCCTTGGAAATGGTTGTTGCGGCTAGGATACTGTTTTTACATGCTCTACATGACATATAACTCTGTTTCTTTTCCAATTTTTAGATAGAGGGAATTTTCATTTTACTGCAATGATTTCTTTTTCATTCATCCAGGTTTCTGATTGTTTAGCATTTTATGAGGTTTTCTCCCATTTTTGGATTTTTTTGCTTGAATCACATGCCATAAAGTATCAGCTTCCATTGTGGAGGACCTTGAGAATTAGGAAATATACAAGGGCCGTAACATTTAATAGCCATCATTAAATTATATGAAGGGAAATGACAAAACTGGAACCATAGTTCATAATTTTTGTAAAAAGTAATACCCTTTACATTATGTAATATTGTTTGCATGATCGATACATGCAGGACCTATGCTGAATCCACTAGACAATATCTAGAAAACTATGAATCCACAAGAGCAAGTAGAAGATGAGTCTCAGATATCATTGATAACAAGTTTAGGGCCGCTCAGTACATACCTAGTTTATACAATACATTAGCAACCCTAAACTCCTAATTAGGGAATACAAGTGTCCTTAGACAAATATTAATGAAAATGAAACATTTTGAAATACCTAAGAAAATAAAAGTGTTCTTTCTCCTCATCATGAACTATAGTATTTATTACTCTTAACTTAGTTTTAATTTTATTACTCTTAATAACCAAATTTGACGCAGGAAGAACTATAACACTAGACAAATCATAGCTCCAAAACAAATTTCAAGGGAGCAAATAAGAACATTTTCTGTAAAGGAAATAGAGGAGATTGCAGATCAATTCAGACACCTAAAAGGAAAAGGCAATAATGCATCCGTATACTCTGGCACCTTCAACCACAAGCCTGTTGTGGTCAAAAAATATGAGCCCGACAAGGAGAAGTTTGGTGAGGTCAGTACACAAATCTTTATCTTGAATGAACCTATCAGTCTTTGTGCACACTAGTGAATCTCTACTTGTTATGAAGATAGAAATCACAAGTCTGACACAATTGTAGCATCCACACATAATCAAAATGGTAGGACATACCAGCGCTGCAAATGATGTCACCTTGGTGTTGGATTACATCTCTCACAATCTTAGCCAGAAGACATCCAGTATGTATATATCATTTAGTATTAGGGCGGCTCAAAGCAAATTGAGGCCTAAAGCGAAAATTTTACATGAGACCTCATTTAATATTTTAAGAAGATAATAATTATTTTTACTATTATTAGATGTTTTTATAGAGAGTTGCGGTATGATTTATTTTTAATATTTTAGTGTTTTGGGATTGGGCGGGATTAGATAAAAAATTGGGTGCAATTATGAAGTCAAGATCTTATAGATGAATAAATTGAATGAAATCTAAAAGAGACAACAAGAGAGTTAGAGATAAGGAGAAAGAATCAGAGCAAGACAATAAGAGTTTGAGGGAGAGAAAAAGTTGGAAATAGGTGGTGAGAGTAGAGGAAAAATAGTGAAAAAGAATTTGAGAGAGATTGCTACTTTTAAAGTTAGAAATCGTTACTTTTAGATTTTTTTAGAAGGTTTTGTTATATTTTAGGATTTTATATACATAAGGCATTATATAGACCTGTGAAAATGTTGTTATATTTTAGAACTTTCTATAAAGTTTTAAATAGATTTCTGAAATATATTGGGCCTTATATGGACAAGATTCATCATCTTTGGAGGATTTTTAGGAAGTTCAGCATTTTAGAATTATCTATTATTTTATTTCCATGTAATTATCATGCATTATAATTTTTTTAATTCCTTAATTATTATAATTAGATTGTATCGAGAGGTAAAGTACATACGTCCCCCCTAACTATCTGTAATTTAATTTTTAATCAATAAAATTCCCTCGTACCATCGAGGTTCGCCAAAAAAAAAAAACAAACAAACTTGGTCTATTCAAAAGGATCTCAAAACATGACGCTGACCTAATGACTGAAAATTAAATTAGGGCTCTAGGAGACTATTTTAATGGTTAGGCCTGCTATGTCTCCTCCCATTCAAATGATCGAAGTTTTTGTGCATCTCGTAACAATTGTAATATCTGTTTGCGCCTCATTATCCAGTCTTCGTCTATGGAACCAATTAAGTGAGACAAATTAATTAATGGATGATGCATAAGGCATAAAGGTAATATGTGTTACTCCATATTTTATGCATTTTTTTAATTTGTCAAAAATAATGCGTGGACCGTTACAAGGGATATTGTCTTAGAAAATATGTTCAATGTTATAACGCGGTGTCGCATATTTTTTATTTTTAATAATTTTGGCATTTAATATATAATAAACATTAGATATGCGTTATTTCATAATCGCACTATATGAATGCAATTATTCAATGGTAAAATTCATAGGAATTGAAAATATACATAGATCATCATGGCTATAAGTACATATTTTTTAACAAACAGATCCGCACATCTATTTGTCTCTCTCGTCTCTTGCTTGAACCACACTTTTCGGAATATATTTACTATTTTTATGTAATTCTTATTTGTTTTGTATGTTCATCGTGAAAATTGTGGTATTAGATTATCGACTATCAGTAAATATTCATAATTTTTTGTTATCTTGTTATCTTGTTATTGAATTATTTTATTATTTTTTAATTTTTTATGATCCATAACTTTGTTTATATATGTAACGCTCACCTACTATTTTGTTGTGTTTTACTTTCTCTGATAATAACTTTATTGAATTGTTTTTGATATTAATTAGTTTTTATTGTGAATCTTTTATGAGAATGAACAATTTGTTGTTGTATTGAAATGAGAACAAAATCGAGTTTGAGATAAATAGAAAATTTGTTTGATTTATTTTAATTTGTGGAAGAGAGAGATACTTATTATATTTTTTTATTAAAGTGTTAGCCTTTTTTTGTCCTTTAATAAATATGTATGTGTAATGTATATTTGAGAGGTGGACTGCACTTTTAAACTTAAATTCTAAATTTTATTTTGACTTAATCTTTTAGAAGTTTTTTTGTTAAACTAAATTATAATGAGTTTTAATTTTTGATCTATATTAAATTATAGAACTTTAAAATTTGGGGCCTTTTCTATGTGTGGGCCTAAAGCCCATGTTTTTTTCGCTCCATTGCTGAGCCGGCCATAATTAGCATTGCCTATGTTCACTGTCCATATCAAGGAAATGATTGATGAGCATAAAAAAATTTAGTTGTAGAACACATATTGGAGTTCTTTAGTGAAATGGAAATAATCATCATCACAAGTTAAATTTTGAGGATCAAGTTCATTAACTACATACACGCATGCGTTTGTGTGCATTAAGAGAGAGAGAGAGAGAGAGAGAGAGAGAGAGAGAGAGAGAGTTTGCACGTGTATATGTGAGATAGAGGACAATGTTAAAGATGATCCATTAGCCACATTGCGATGATAGGTTGTGCCCAAAGGTAAAGAGACCAAACATCAAAAACAAGATACCATCATAATCCTCACACGGCTATTGTCCACCACATCTCTCATTTCTTCTTTTTATCCCCTGAAATCATGAAGAAAAAAGGAAAATGAAACCTCAAATGCTAGCATGGAAAAATCATTTGACTTGTTATTGAATAAGGGGGTAATAGGGTCATTACGTTGTGTACCCTATACCCACACATATGTATATTTCTTTATATCATAGTGGTTGTGCGCGGTGATTTTCGCACAATAGATGTAAAAGACAGATCTCTCCTTTGGTGAACTTGTGCCGGCCTCGAACGTCGAAGATCTCTTGGCAAGGAAAGGGTTGAGAGGGCTAAAGGGGCCTAAGGAATGGTAATTAATTATTTCTATGGTCGCTCGATTCTTCTGGCGGGTCGATAAGGGTCCCTAACACACAGAAAACAAGTTAGAAAGGGAGCCGGAGTGTTTTCCGGCGTATCCCCTCCAACGGTCAAGTCAGTTCTTTGAGGGAGAGGAAGAAGAAAGCACTGTTTGTGTTCTTGAGAGATGATTTTGCGTACCTTTGCAATATTTTTTTGGAAGCTATTTATACCCACTCGGACTCATCATTGCTGACAGTCTAGAAAGTAGGTAGCATTTAGAGATGGGGCAGTGTGCCCCCTATATCGTACGGGGAAGACCCCATTATTAATTGCTCGGATCCCCGAGCAATCAAGGTTCTCCCTTCTATGCAAGGACATTAAATTCTCGGATCCTGGAGCATTCAATGCTCTTTCTTCAAGGATTAACCATTAAATGTCCTGATATTGGAGCATTTAAGACTTCATCCCTTGCCGGCGTCTCGCATTATTGCGGATGTCCCATCAGTTGAGGATTCATTAAATGCATGCCCGTAATAGCCGTGTGTCAGCAGGGGTGCTCTCGTCCGCCCGCCCCTCATTATGCACTTTATGCCACGTGCCCTGCTCCCCTTGGTGGGATGTCGTGTTGGTCCTGCCATTCTGACTCTCTTGTTCAGAGTGCCCTCATGATTCCTAGTCTAGCCAACGCTAATCAGCTGTCAGTCAGTAGCTTTTCTAGAAGTAGGAGTCATGTGGCAGGGTCATAGCTCTAGCTAGTATCCCTCGGCGCCGAGGACAAATGGGGATCTTGGGATGAATGTACCCTCGATACCGAGGGTACGTAGTTGACAGATTGGAGAACTTCTGGAGCTGAGGGGATATTGTCGGTGCAATGTTCCTCACCTCTTGAGGACACTTTGTGTTCGAGGACACGTGTCTTAATCATGGAAGCCAATATCCCCGACGCCGAGACCACGTGTCTTCATCATGGGGAAGGATGTTTGTAATGCCGAGGCCACGTGTCGTGATCTGCTTCTATCTCAGAAATGTCCCATCAACTGCCCCCATCCCTTTGATCTTCTTACCAGGGGAAGACGTGTCGTCAGAAGGTGAAAGGGCTCAACTGTCATAACTGTCCCATCAATGCTTTTTTAGCCGTTTCTCCGCCTTTTGGAGATCGTGCGCATTGAATGCGCCCGTCTTCGTGCTTTGTGTACCAATGATGGTTTTTGAGGGCCTATATAAGCAGAGCCCTACCTTCATTTCCACACTTTTGAATTCTCAAGTTCTCCCCAGAGCTTTCCTCAGAGATTTTTTCACCGGAGATCCGTTGGAACTGGTGCCTGGATTGTCACAGCATCCTCCCTTCTGCCTGAAGAATCCCAGACTCTTGTCCTCGATCGTTGTTCTGAAGGAAAAAACCGGCTTTCTTCGATTTTTCTGTTCGTCTTCTTAGTTCCCTGGTGAGTCTTCGATTCCCTTTTTTTCGTTTCTTTGTTCTTTCCGGCGACTAGTCGTTTTCCAAACCACCGTCGTCTTCCCTTCGTTGCTTCCAAACCTGGTAGTGCCCTTTAGAATTTTCACTTTCGCCTTTTGGAATTATGTAGTGTCCCCTTAGGGCTTTTTCTTGAAAGACCACCAAAGACCCTCCTCCTTTTTTATCCAAACCATGCCGAGGAGGCGCCATCCTGCCGCCGAGGCCCAAGAGGTCGGGACCTCTAGGCCAAGGAAGTATAAGGTCAAATGTGCTCAACAGATAACAAATTTCAAAACCCACTACGATATCCCTCGGAACGTCGGCGTCGACAAATTTGACCCAGCAATCCACCACCATAACGCTAGTTCCGAGGACGCCATGCGCTTCTACACCAAGGCCATCATGGAGGGTGGGATTAGATTCCCCCTTCCTCTATTATTACTTCAGTTCCTTTCTAGATTCCACCTCTTCCCAGGGCAATGTGCCCTTAACATTCTTAGGATAATCATGGGGGTGCTGGAACTCAATAGGCGTCTCAGGGTCAATCTGGGCCTCGAGGATGTCCTCTTCTGTTATACCTTGATGAGGGTGATGCCCCAGCAAACCTTCTACCTCAAAGCGCGGGACCCCTCCATGTACTTTGTCACTCACCTTCCTGATTCCGACAAGGGATTCAAGGACGATCTGCTGGTCTTCAACAGCGGCTGGGAGAAGGGGATCGGCCCCGAGTACGACGGCTTGTCTTGCCCCAAAGAGTGGCGAACAACGAGTACGTCGGCTCCCTCTCTTCTTGGCTTTTTATCTTTTACTTCATTGATTCTCATATCCTAATGTTCTCTTCTTTCATGCAGACGTTTCCTCTCGTGAAGTCGCCCCTCCACCGCGGCACCTAGTGAATTTTACCGACCTTGTAACCGTCTGGGGATACATCGGCGACGGGCGTGGTCGCGTCACTCACGTGCTCCTTGGTTACACACCAGGATACAAGAAATTTTCTCAACTTCCCCAACCCTACGATCCCTCCTGGTGGTCCGAGCTCTTTGATCAGACTGCGGAGCGGGACTTCGAGCAAAACTTGGAAAAGGATCCTGACAGGGCTCCTGAAGCCGAAGTGGAAGGAGTCGCCGAGGGTGGTGAAGAAGAGGCACAAGTTAGGGAACCGCCCGTCACTGTCCACACCGAGCCAAGTACATCGGGAAGGGACTCGTGGCCAGACTTCCAGGTCCTCCAAAGCCTGGACGTAGAGGACGCCCTTGAAGTAGCGATGTCTCGTCAACCGCGCCTAAACCTTCACTATCTGAACCAGAGGTCTGTCCTGAGGGGCAGGGGATCTGGAAGTGGCATCCCCCCCCCTCCAGGAGCTGGAATCATCATCTCCCCTCCTGTACCACCAAGGTCGACTGGTCGGGGTGTGGTTCGTGACCGGGACCCGACTGAAAAGGAGAGGAGAGTCAAACAGAGGCATGATGGTTAGGGTTAGGGCAGGGGAGTCCCTTCATCGCAGCAGCAACAACAACAACAGCCACAACAACAACAGCAACAGCAATAGCAACAAGGGGATCAGCAAACTCCTCCTCCCCCGCCGGCAGTAATTGCGGAAGAATGGCGCCCTCGGGCCCGGGACCGAGAGAACAGGGTCATCCGGGTTAATGAATCCATCGTGCATGATCCCCACGTGGCTTATGCAGTGAGTGAGACGCTTCAATTTGGGGCTGACATGGTGGAGCACCGGGGGCGACCGACCAACCAGCTCTTCCGCTCGATAATCCAGAACTCCCTCATCATAAGTCTTAGTACCCTCTCCGTTTTTCCTTGATCTCCTTCGCCTCGGCGTAACCTTTTCTTTTTCCACCGACCAGGCCTCTCAACAGATCTCGGTTATTGCTGCCCGCTATCACGCTTCGAGACAGAGCCTCCAACAGGCCGAGCAGGAGAATGTGGAGGTAGAGACGGCCCTCGTCGCTGCTAGGGAGGATGTAGCCGCCAGGGACATCACCCTGTCTTCCCAGGCGGCACAAATCGAGCAGCTGCTCAAGGATGGGGAGTCGGCGAGGGTCAGCGCTGAAAAGCTGAGCGCCGACCTTGCTAATTCTGAAAAAAGGATAATTGAGCAGACCCAGCGGCTATCTTCGGCTGAGGCTAGAGCGGAGGAGTCGGAGCAGACCTTCTTGATCCTCACTCAAGCACTCGACAGGCTCAGGGCCCAGGTAGAGGCCGACAGGAAGACGGAGGAGCAGATTCGGGATGAATGCACCGATGATATCTTGGACGCCCTAGAGGAAAACAAGAGGGAATTTTTTAAGAAGGGCTGGGACGAGGCACTCCAGGCGGCTGGTGTTCCTTCTGACTTTCCTCTATTCCAAATGCATAAGTATGTGCCACCGGAGGAGATGCAGCGGGCTATGGTAGAGATTGCCGCCGAAGACGCAGCCCACGTCCAAGTGCATGACTCGGGGGAACCTTCTGCGGTTGCTGGCCCGGGCCCAGTTGACGCTGCCCTTCCAGAGGCTAACCCTCCAGCCCTTGAGCTGGCAGAGCCTCCTACTCCTCCCGCCGGTGGTGCAGACGTCGCCTCATCCCTTAGAATAGAGGAGCTTTTCAGCGACGCCCCCCCTGCCGATGCAGGTGAAGTGTTCAACCCTCCGCCCCCAGCAGCTTAGACTTGGGACTTTCCTTTCCGTTTTTGTTTTATAATCTGTACTTCTGTCAACTTGTTGCTCTGAGGGACGCAAATCCCTCTTTTTTGGAATGAAGAACAGATTTTGCCTTATCAATGCATTTCCTTTTGTTTTTCTTGCAACATTCTTTACCACTGTATCTCTTCGTGTTTTGCATTTTTGACAAATAACCCCCAACCTCTAACTTTGAATACTCCCCACTTTTGAAGTGTCGACCCTCGGGGTCAAGGAGCTATAAACCCTTCGGGGGATATCCCAGGTAATAATAGGGTTTCACGCACCTCAATCCAGAGTTTCCCTGATTGACTATCTAGGCAAGTATCGGTGCCGAGGGCATCCGTCTGAGGGGAGACTACGCTGAGCTCACGTAACCTTTCACTCCTGTTAGCTTCATCTTCCTTATCCGGCGCCCCCGAGGGGGTCCCTTTTATTAGCATCTTAAGCTCACCTCACTCATGTACTTGTGCAAGCATACCCCAGGGGTCGACCTCGATGTTTGCGAGGGCTCATGGGGTGATCTTTGCCCTGAGCAATAGCCGATTCGCGCCCTTCTGCCAGGGTCATATTCCATTCAGGGGGCATGCCCCTGCATATTAACTGAAGGCTGGGATTCCCGAGTCTCGGCCCCCGGGCCGTGCTATTTTCAGGAGGCTTCGCTCTTGTTTTTCATTTGGAAGTCGGAGTCCTTAGAGACTGCTCCCAAGGCCGTGCCCTTTCCAGGAGGCGTTCTCCTATTTGTCATTTGGAAGCTAGAGTCTTTGAGACCGCTTCCAGGGCCATGCCCTTCTTAGGAGGCCCGCTCCTATTTTTTCATTTGGAAGCTGGAGTGTTTGAGACCGCTTCCAGGGCCATGCCCTTTTCAGGAGGCCCGCTCCTATTTTCTATTTGGAAGCTAGTCCTTAGAGACTGCTTCAGGGGCCATGCCCTTTTCAGCAACCATCCATTCGTCACAACAGTATTTCCATTCTCAAACGTAGTATTTCTGTAAATTCATTACATTCCAGGGGTGAATTACAACGTTTCCCTCCAGATCCTCCAGTCTATATGATTCGGAGCCTCCTACCGATGTGACTTTGTATGGTCCTTCCCAGTTAGGTCCCATCTTTCCGTCTGCTGGGTCCCGGGGGTTTGCTACCACCCTTCTGAGTATGAGATCGCCTGCTCGGAATTCCTGGGGTCTGACTCTTCTGTTGTAGAGTTTGGATACCCCTTCTTGGTACTTGGCCAATCTCAGGGCTGCCACTTCTCTTCTCTCCTCCGCAAGGTCCATATCCAAGCCGAGTTGGTGGTCGTTGTCCCTAGTGTCGAAAGCTTGTATTCTTATGGTAGGGAGGCCTACTTCAAGAGGGATGACTGCCTCTACTCCATATGCGAGGGCATAAGGCGTCTCCCCAGTCGAGCTCCGAGGGGTGGTCCTATAAGCCCATAGTACGTTCAGGAGTTCTTCCACCCATTTTCCCTTGGCCTTTTCCAACCTCTTTTTGATTTCGTTGATGATAGTCTTGTTTGAGAACTCCGCATGTCCGTTGGCCTGTGGATACGCGGGCGTGGAATAATAGTTCCGGATCCTCAGATGCTCGCAAAAAGACTTGAAAGGTCTGCTATTGAATTGTGTCCAGTTGTCTGATACAAGCGCACGGGGGACTCCAAACCTTGTCACTATATTCTTCCACACGAACTTCTTGGTGTCTATGTCCCTGATATGGGTGAAGGGCTCCGCTTCCACCCATTTGGTGAAGTAATCGGTTCCCACAATCAAAAACCTCTTGTTCCCGGGAGCTGTTGGAAGGGGTCCGACTAGGTCAAGTCCCCATTGAGTGAATGGCCAAGGACTAGTCAACGGGTGTAAATCCCCGGCCGGCTGTCGGATGATTGGAGCAAACCTCTGGCACTGGTCGCATTTTCGGACGTAGGCTTGTGCATCTTTCTGCATTCGCGGCCACCAATACCCTTGAGACATGATACGGTGGGCCATGGACCGTCCACTTGAGTGCCCCCCACATATGCCTTCATGTACTTTATATAGGAAGGGCTCAATCTTATCTTCACAGACACACAGAAGATAGGGCCCAAAGAATGACTTTCGGTACAACATTTGATTTGGAGAGACCCAAAATCTCGGGTCCCTCAGCCTTATCTTTCTGGCATCCTTGGGGCATTCAGGGAGTTCCCCGGAAAGGAGAAACTTGAGCAACGGATCAGTCCAGCTGGGTGGTCTCTCACCCTCCTAGACGGTCGTTATCCGACAAGTTCCATCTATGCTAGAGTTGGGAAGGTACTCCACTGTGATCCTCCGTGTTGTGTCGGAGTCCAGTGGCGTGGGCATTCCTGTCTCGAGGAACTTGCTTAACCTCCACTCTCCTGAACTTTTGAAGTAGAGCCATCGCCTCATGGTGGTAAGCCTTCATCCAAGAGTCTCACGCCTCAAACTCCCCATTGACTTGGTTGACCACTAGCATGGAATCGCATTGTACAGTCAGCTCGGCCGCCCCTGCTGCATCAGCGAGTTTGAGCCCGGAGATTAGGGCCTCGTATTCCGCTTCGTTGTTGGATGCCTTGAAACCTAGCCGGACAGCCTGCTCTGTGACCCTCCCTTCTGGGAAAACCAATAGTACTCCGATTCCGGAACCCCTGCTGTTAGAGGATTCGTCCACACACAGGCTCCAGGAGTCTTGACTATCTGTCTAGGGGACCTTCTCGAGGGGGGAATGCCCCTCCGGTAGAAGTGGTTCCCTAGAAAACTCTGCTATGAAGTCAGCCAGCACTTGTCCCTTGATGGTAGTACGAGGCTTGAAGTTTACTTCATGCTCTCCCAGTTCCACCGCCCACTTAGCTATTCTTCCTGAGAGGTCCGCCCTCCTTAGTATCGCTTTTAGTGGTTGATCCGTCAAGACTGTGATCGGGTGTGCTTGGAAGTAATGCCTCAACTTCCTTGCGGCCGTAATTAGTGCTAACGCTAACTTCTCCAGGGGCAGGTATCTGGTCTCGAGGCTCAGCAGCGCTTTGCTCACGTAATATACCGGTTTCTGTTCCCGCTCGTGCTCATGGACCAACACCCCCACTAACCGCGAACTCAGATACGGCCAAATATAAGAACAACACTTCTCCTCTCGTCGGGACATACAAGATTGGAAGGATCCTGAGGTACTCCTTGATTCCACCAAGTGCATCCTCACATTCCTGATCCCAGGTATCCTTTCTGGACCTCTTGATGGCTTGAAAGAAGGGCCTGCATTTGTCTGACGAGCGGGAGATGAATCGGTTTAATGCGGCCAGCATCCCCGTGAGTTTTTGGACCTCCCGGACCGTCCGGGGGCTACGCACATTCATGATGGCTTGTATCTATTCTGGGTTTGCCTCCACCCCGCGCCTACTTACGAGGTAGCCAAGGAACTTTCCGGAACCGACTCCAAAGACTCATTTAGTCGCGTTCAGCTTTAGCCCATACTCTCGGAGGGTGGAGAAAGTGACCTCTAGGTCCGTAATGTGGTCATTCTCATCTTTGCTCTTGACTAGCATATCGTCAATATATATTTCCATGGTGTTTCCTATCTGCCGCTTGAACATCCGATTCATGAGTCTTTGATATGTGGCTCCTGCGTTCTTTAGGTCGAAGGGCATGACCTTGTAGCAATAGACCCCCTAGGGGTGATGAAGGTAGTCTTCTCTTGGTCGTCTGGATGGAGGGGGATCTGGTGGTAACCCGCCCTAGCATCCAGGAAAGACATGCGCCGATGCCCAACCGTGGCATCCACCAGTTGGTCCACCTTTGTAAGAGGGAAGTCGTCCTTGGGATAGGCCTTATTCAAATCAATAAAGTCCACGCAAACGCGCCATTTTCCTTCCTTTTTTTCGCACAAACCGTGTTTGATAACCATTCTGGGAACTAAACCTCTCGGATAATGTCGGCCTCCAGGAGCTTGTCCACCTCGTCATTTACCGCTTGAGAGTGGTGCGGGGCTGTTCGTTGGGGTTTCTGTTTCACCGGCTTATGAGTGGGGTCGACATGAAGCTTATGGGTCATGACGTTGGGACTTATCCCCTTCATGTCAGTGGCCTTCCAGGCAAATACATCCACGTTTCTTCTCAGAAAATCTGTCATCTCTTCCCGTTCGGCAGTGGGCATAGCGGAGCCGATTAAGAAGTACCTGTCCTTGTCCTCGTCTACCAGGAATATTTTTTGGAGATCCTCCACCGAACGGTCCGCCGGGTCCACCCGTGGTTCATCGATCCCCAGCCGCCCAGACTGTAATTGATATTTGTTCAGGACTTCCTCGGGGTCTCGCTCTTTTTCCTTAGAGGCGACCCCCGCCCTTACTACTGAATAGAAACAACTTTTGGCGGATGCTTGGTCCCCGCGGATTTCCTTTCCTCCCTCAGGGGTAGGGAACTTCAACTTTTGGTGGTAGGTGGTGTGCACAGCCCCCAGGGCATGCAACCACGCTCGCCCCATAATGATATTATAAGGCGAGTCGGAGTCGATCACCACGAACTTCGTGTTGATTGTGATGGGCCCGGTAGTAACTGGCAGTGTGATTTTACCCAAGGGTACGGCGTATGAGCCGTTGAACCTAACGAGGGGCGTACTGACTTTGGCAAGATCCGGGCAACCCAAACCCATGCATTTCTGGACTTCAAGGTACATTACCTCGGAGGAGCTCCCGGATTCTATCAACATTCTTTTGACGTCAAATTTGCCGATCTTCAGGGTCAGGACCAAGGCATCCTCATGGGGGAGGACCACGCCGGCGAGGTCGGCATCGGAGAACGTAATGTCCCCCTTGCTGGTCTGGGGCCTCTTGTCTGGCCACCCTCCCTCTGTTCCATCTACACTTCTTGTAAAGGACACCCTTTTAAGGTCGAACCTAAGGGTCCTGGATGTTGGGCGCTCCAGAGGGGAAACGTGGATAACGTCGATCACATTGTCCTAGACGATAGTTTGGTTGTCTGTACCCTGAACCTCCGCAGGAACCGCCCCCTCGATGTATTCCTTCAAGTGCCCCTCTTGCACCAGCTTCTCCAGGAAAGACTTATAGATCCTACAATCTTCGGTACAGTGTCCGAAGTCTTGGTGATATGAGCACTTCACTCTCTGGTTCCGGGTGGAAGGATCACCCAGCATCTTGGACGACCACTTGAAGAAATGTTCCCTCTTAATCTTATAGAGGAGCTTATAAATGGGCTCCTTAAACAAGGTGTGGATCCCCCTGAAAGATCCTCCTGATGGAGGCACCAGCCCCTTCTAGGAAGGGGCTGCCTCTCTTTCTCTTTCCTTCCTCTTTGGGGTGAGAGACTTTCCCTTGCCCCCCATCATCTCATCCTCTATCCGGAAATACTTGTCGATTCTGGTCATAAGTTCCCCCATGTCGATCGGCGTTTTCTTGGTCAGGGATCTGTAGAGGTCGGTATCTCGTGATAGGCCTAGCCTAAAGGAGGCGGCCGCCATGACCTCGGAGCATCCCTCCACCTCATTCACCTCCTCCCAGTACCGGGCCGCGTACTGACGGAGCATCTCTCCTTCCCTCCGCCTTAGGGTCAGCAAAGACCCAACGTCCTTGGGATGCTTGCTCCCGGTGATAAACCTGGCGAAAAATTGTCTGGTTAACTCCTTCCAAGATCCTATGCTGCCGGGAGGGAGGGTTTCAAACCACTTCATGGCGGAGTCTCCCAAGCTCATCGAGAACACCCTGCACAGCAGTCGCTGATCGGTGTGGTAGAGGGACATCATCTGTTTATATTGCCTGAGATGTGCTTCTGGGTCGGAACGCCCATCATACACCTTGAATCTTGGCACCATGAACTTCTTTGGTACCTCCATTTTCGTAATACCCCTTGTGAAGGGCGACTGAATAACTTCGTCGTCTGCGCTCTCCTCCTGAATGACTCTCTCTCTCTTAGTGGAATCCAATCGGACCCTGAGGCCCTCTTCCTGCGTGGGGCGCATTCCTCCGCCTTCCCGGCGTCGGTCGGTCATTTCTCCCACCCCAGGATGTCGGATGGAGAGGGTCGAATCCTCTTCGGATTCCTCCACGCCCCCTCGCCCGGACAGACCCCTCCGGAGGTCGTCCCAAGCCAGAGGCTTGGGCCTCTTGGCTGGGACCTCAGGGGACTGTTCACGGGCCCTAGGGCACTTCGGAGCTTTGGAACCTCCTGCCCTGCTATTCAGGCGGTTTCGCAAGTCTTCCGGTCTAACCTCCCTGACGGAGGGTTCGCGGGACCTCCCCAAATCTCGGGAACCTCCGCCGGAGAGGGCAAATTCCTCAAGCCGGTTAAGGACGTTCACGTTGTCTTCTTCCAGCTGCCGCAATCGATCTCCAAATTTTTCCTCTATCACCTCAGCCACTTGACGGGCTAACGGGGCGGATTTTCCAGATCCGATACCCATACTAGTCTGACGGGTGTGCTATTTCGAGTGGACAGAAAGGCCTTTGTTGAAGCTTTCGACGTGGTCTTTCGTCCTCGACGTAGAGTGTGTTGGCAGATCGAAGTTCCTCTGTTGATGGCCCTTGCCTTTTTTATGAGTATTCACCATGGTCACTGTGCTTTGGTAAGTTGAATCGATTTTCCACAGACGGCGCCAAATTGTGCGTGGTGATTTTCACACAATAGATGTAGAAGACAGATCTCTCCCTTGGTGAACTCGTGCCGGCCTCAAACGTCGAAGATCTCTTGGCAAGGAAAGGGTTGAGAGGGCCAAAGGGGCCTAAGGAGTGGTGATGAATTGTTTCTATGGTCGCTCCGGCGGGTCGATAAGGGTCCCTAACACACAGAAAACAAGTTAGAAAGGGAGCCGGAGTGTTTTTCGGCGTATCCCCTCCAACGGTCAAGTCAGTTCTTTGAGGGAGAGGAAGAAGAAAGCACTGTTCGTGTTCTTGAGCGATGATTTTGCGTACCTTTGCAATGTGTTTTTGGAAGCTGTTTATACCCACCCGGACTCATCATTGCTGACAGTCTAGAAAGTAGGTAGCATTCAGAGATGGGGCAGCGTGCCCCCTATATCGTACGGGGAAGACCCCATTATTAATTGCTCGGACCCCCGAGCAATCAAGGTTCTCCCTTCTATGCAAGGACATTAAATGCTCGGATCCCGGAGCATTCAATGCTATTTCTTCAAGGATGAACCATTAAATGTCCTAGTATTGGAGCATTTAAGACTTCATCCCTTGCCGGCTTCTCGCATTATTGCGGATGTCCCATCAGTTGAGGATTCATTAAATGCATGTCCGTAATAGCCGTGCATCAGCAGGGGTGCTCTCGTCCGCCCGCCCCTCATTATGCGCTTTATGCCAAATGCCCTGCTCCCCATGGTGGGATGTCGTGTTGGTTCTGCCATTCTGACTCCCTTGTTCAAAGTGCCCTCATGATTCCTAGTCTAGCCAATGCTAATCAGCTGTCAGTCAGTAGCTTTTCTAGAAGTAAGAGTCATGTGGCAGGGTCATAGCTCTAGCTAGTATCCCTCGGCGTCGAGGACAAATGGGGATCTTGGGATGAATGTACCCTCAGCACCGAGGGTACGTAGTTGACAGATTGGAGAACTTTTGGAGCCGAGGGGATATCGTCGGTGCAATGTTCCTCACCTCTTGAGAACACTTTGTGTTCGAGGACACGTGTCTTAATCATGGAGGCCAATATCCCCGGCGCCGAGACCACGTGTCTTCATCATGGGGAAGGATGTTTGTAATGCCGATGCCACGTGTCGTGATTTGCTTCTATCTCAGAAATGTCCCATCAGTGGTAAAAAAGAAACTAAGAAGCATGAATACGGACATAAGTGTCGTATTCGATACGATACGAACACGGAAATACGTCAAAATTCTAAAATATAGGACACTAATATGGCTAATTAAAATAATAATATATTTTTTTAAATAAAAATATTAATAATATGATCTAATAAACATTGTGCAGTTAGTTAATATTTTATAATTGGATAATGAGTCAATACTAAATTAGGCAGTGGGCTAATATGATACAATTGCACGGGCTAATATCAAATTGGATAATAGGTTAATATGTTTGACAACTAATAAATAAATTATACCAAAAAAGGAAAATTATTTTTTTTTAAAAAAATTGAAATTTAAAGTGTATTCAAATAGATAGATAGATAGATATATAGAGAGAGAGAGCATGGAAAAAAAAGAGCGTGAGAACCTTGACCACCAAAAAAACGAAGAGAGAACAAGAAAAAAATATAAAAGAGTTAGCAGGGGCCGGGGGTTTCAGAATCCAAACCCTCTTTTTGGTGAACTAGAGCAAGCTGCTAACGCCTACGATTGGTCTCCCACAAATTACATAGAGAGAGAGAGAGAAAGGCTCAGACCCTCTGCCTAGTGAATCAAAAGAACGAGAGAAGAAGAAGAAAGAAAGAAGAGGAAGAGTTTCGAAGAAGACATGCCTGACTGACTGTCTGGTAAAGCATAGATCGATGAAGAGATGGACTGGTGAGTTACCATATCCGTCCCATATCCGGAATTTTTAATTTTTTTTTCCTGTTCAAGACACTTGTTTAAGTGTTGGACACGTGTCCAATCATGTCTCACTCGTGTCCGACACTACCACGTGGATCCTCGCCGGAATATCCAAACTTCCTAAATAAGAAATACAACTCCTATTTTCTATCTCTCTCTCTTTCGCTAAAGTTGCTACAATACATCTAACATGGTATCAGAGACATCGTCCTCTTCGAAAGATTCAGCAGTTGTTGATTTAGTGATCAGTCATCATTGTGTTGATCCTCGTCTTCCTTCACTGTTGCTGTGATTGTTTTGAGTTGAGGTACCAGAGTTTCAACATCACATGGTTGAATCTAAGATGCTGTTGAAGGTGAATCAATAGTAGTTGATCACTTGAATAAGGTGTTTTGTCGCCGTTGGAGTTGTCTGAGGGATGGAGTTGCAGACTAGGGTTTCAGTCGTTTGTTATAGGTGGAAGGAATGCTCCGTTTGCTAAATCAGATCACGTTTACCTGTTATCTTGATCAGATCCGATTTAATTAAAGTTCAGATATAGTTCCAGCATGCCCAAGCCCACTGTTAAGTTAAAATCCATGTCCAGTTCAGTTGATCAAGCCCAAATCAGCTGGTTCAAATCTAGGTCGATCCGGTTCAACAACTTTTAAATCAGTTCAGACCCAGATTAATCCTGTTCAGCCTGTTTTAGTCCAGTTCAACCTCTAGCAGACAGTTTCTGGTCCGGTTGAGTCTCCAGCAGGTAGTTTCTGGCTCTGTTCAGCCCCCAGCAGGCAGTTTCTGGCTCTGTTCAGCTCTCCACAAGCATTTTTCTGCCAGTTCAGATCATCACAAGCTGATTCAGGTACTTTTTTGGGCTAGTTTTGTCCAGATTCTGCTGGTCCAGTCTTTGTTTAGCAGTATTCTGCCTTCAGTATTCTGCCAGTCACAGCTATTTGGTTTAGGCCATAATTCTGTGATTTTCTGTTTAGTCCTCCTTTTTCCCCTCAGTGTCAGAGTTTTTTGCTGCTTGCTTCTAGTACTGGTTTTCTAGTATTATGGGAGAAAGCAAATCTAATAATCATGTTGTTAGTCCTGTGGTGGGTCAAGACTTCACTGGCCTATCCATTACCTCTGTTAAGTTGAATGGCAGTAAATTATGTGTCATGGTCTCGTTCCATTTAATTGACTGCGAAAAATAAGTTGAATATCTTACAGAAGATAAGCTTGGTGAATCGAATGCCACGTATAAACAGTAGAAGGTGGAGACTGCAGAAGTGATGACTTTGTTATGCAATAGCATGGAATCCTAAATTAGTATTCATCTAATGTCCCTAGACATTGCTAAGGAGGTATGGCTTGCTGTTAGTCGCTTGTTTTCAAGTGAACATTCTACTTCCACAACTACTTTGGCCCAGTTAGGTAAAACATGTTTGTTGTCCTATTCGTCTAGCCCGTCTCCATGGGTCATCGATTCTGGGGCCTCCAACCATATGACAGGTGATGTGGGTGTGTTCTCAAATTTCCAACATATATCTACCAACCAACATGTCACTTTAAGCTGATGAAACCTACTTATCTTCAGTTTTACATGTTCCCAAATTTCCATTCAATTTGTTGTTTATGAGTCAACTCACTAAATCTTTGAATTGTTCAATAACATTTTATCCTTCTTTTTGTGTATTACAGAACCTCCAAACGAGAAAGATGATTGGTGGAGATCATAAAGACAGTGGTCTTTACAATCTTGATGAAGTACCTGCTGTTGAGAGTATTGTTATTATATTGTTAGAATTTAATATGGTAGTAATAAATATACCTCTTTAGGGGTATACTTGTCTTTTGGGTTCTATTAGGAAACTATAAATACAAGTTATTAGTGAGAAGTAGGGTATGTTTTCTTATTCTCTCTGCCTATTTTATTATTCTTTCTCCATCGCTAAACTTAACATGGTATCAGAGCTCTAATTGTTCCCAAAACCTTCTTCTTGTTTGCCTCTTATTTTTCTTCCTTTTCCTTTCTTTTCTTTCTTCTTTTTCTTCTCCTATGTTCTTGTTTACTATGTCACTCACAATGGTTGTGTGGTTAGATATCAGAGATGCTTTAGTGATGGGCCTCGATTACTGTATGCCCACAAATACTAGAGATGCTCGAAGTTGAGTGTTGATGATTGCTTTAGTTTTGTGGATGTCTCTTGGTCATAGAGGTTCTGTTGATTTGAGGGATGGTTGTCACTAGTGGTTTTGTTTTCTCTGTTGGCGTGCCGAAGTAATCTCTTGAACGTGCTTCGTCTGTGGGCTAGGGCTTTCAAGGTGGTTGCATTTGTGGTTATCGCCAGTGATCTGGTTGTCTAGTGGTGTTGTTGCCAGATTCAGCTCGTTGTCAAGCAATCATTTGAAGGCTAGGGTTTCTGGTTCGCCGACATGAAGAAGAGGAGGCTGCAGGCAAGGGCGAAGCCAGGATTTTTGTTTATCCCGGGCTAAGCTAAGCATTCATACGACTAACAAAATACAAATGTAAACTCATAAACATATATTCAATAATACAAATGTAAACTCATAAACACTTACTAAAGAAATTGGACTTTTCGATCCTTCCTAGAACAAAAGACATCTATTATTGAATCTGTTTCGATTGCTTTCGTTATTTCTCTTTCAATGTAGACAACTAACGAATCAGTCAAATACTCATCTTCCATCTTGTTACGAAGAGTACTTTTGTCATGTTTCATGGCTGAAAATGCTCTTTCTGAAGTTGTCGTAGAAATGGGAAGAGTTAAAATAAGACAAATCAACCTATCAATCAAATTATAGGACTCTGCCTTATTTGTTTCTACTAAACCACGACATAATTCTGAAATTGTAGACATACTTTGAAACCTCTCATGGCGAACCACATCAAATTGATAATGATCCAGTTGACATTTCAAATGATGCATGTCTTGTCTATCAAAATCAGCTGCATAAAACTTCTCAACAAGTAAATAAATGCGATCAGGATTGAAAGATTTAAAGTTGTCCCGAGGATCTAAAGCAGAGCTTAGCATAAGCAATTCCATTGTCTCTTCATTGAATCTACTATGTAACTCTTCTAACTGATGATCAATCGTAGCATTAAATTTGTCCATGTGATAATGATGATCAACTGTAATGTTATCATTCTGTTGACATGAACGTCTTGCCCCTTTGTACTGAGTGCTCATATCAGGTATATCGACATTAAATTTCATGCAAACTGATTTCACATGGTCAAGGAGATAATCAAAACCTTCTGCTCGCAAGGTTTGAAGCAATGATTTTGTCGATGAGACTAAATTCATTGCATTCAAAATATCTAATGATTTATGTTGCAATGCCCGACAAAGCATATCCGTAATCCCCATAATCTTGTGCATAAGATGCAATATGAATATGAAATCGAAGGACTTCATTGCCATTAAAGAACCACCAGCTTCCCACGAATTGTATTTGAAGATCTTTCGTTAACCATACATTCAAACACACTAATGATAGCATCATACTTATTTATCAGACCGCAAATGGATTCAAAATGTGAGCTCCAACGAGTAGTACCAGCTCGATGCAAAGTACCCATCTGATTAGCCCCTTTACCAGTCTCTCGTTCACCACTAGCTATCCCCCTTTCAATCTCAGTAGCTTGGGAAATCGAAGTTCTGTATGACGCTTAGGAAAAGCACTAATAAGATTGACAATGCATGTCAATTTGGAAAAGAATTGCCATATTGAAATCTCATCTTCAACAGTTGCAACTAATGCAAGTTGTAAACGATGAGCAAAGCAATGAACATGGTATGCATACTCACAATCATTGCGGAACAAAGCTTGCAATCCATTAAATGCACCACGCATGTTGCTAGCACCATCATATCCCTAACCTCGTAAATCTCGAATGTGAAAATTGTGTCGAGTAAGTACTTTTGATATTTTATTCTTAAGAGTTAAAGAAGTGGTATCTTTAACATGCACAATCTCAAAAAATCTCTCTTGCAAAAAACCTTGAACATCAACAAATCTCAGAACAATTGCCATCTGTTCTTTATTTGATGCATCATTTGCTTCATCAACCAAAATACAAAACTTGGCATTTCCAACTTCTTCACGGATTTTTTCTCTTACTTTAGTAGCTAGAATATGCAAAATATCTTTTTGGATCATAGGAGACGTATACTTTGCATTTCCTGGAGCTTTCTCTAAGACAACATCATTTATCTCAACATTCAACTTTGCCATCAAACTAATCATCTCAATTAGATTACCATGGTTCTTTGACATTACAGATTCATCATGACCTCTCAAGGCATATCCCTGTAAAGTAAGCCATTGAACACTATCAATGGTAGCCTTAAGACGCAATCGATTTCTCTTTATTTCTTCTGAACTTTGAACATTCATAACTTTATCAATGTGCACTGATATATTCTTCAACGCCTCAACATTTCTTACAGCATTATTGTGTGTGGAAGCAAGACTTCCCATATGTGACAAGAAAACACATTTGGCCCCATTATTAACTCTCTTCCAGCTACTAAAACCATTAACGGTAAATGCAGGATGTAGAGGTTCACGACCTTGAAAAACAAAGCACGGAAAGCAAAATGCCGCATCTTTTGAAATAGAATACTGTAGCCATGGAAATTTTTTGTACCAACTTTCCTGAAATATTCAATTTTGAACTCCAGTTTTAGTCCTCAGATACTCAGCCAAGATAGGTTGATTTGGTCCCCACTTTATATAAGCACGTCTAACTTCATCTTGATTATAAGCAGGATGTTTCCATATCGGAATACGCAATGCGGGATCTCGTTCAAGTTCATTCTCATCAAAAGAAATCCTTGGAACTTTTGTTTGACGTTGAAGACCTTGAGGTTCAACAGCCACAGGAATCATATGAATATCAACACTTGTTGATGTTTCTACTAGACTCAAAGGTTCAAGAGTAGAATTTGATGTTTCTTCTCCACTTTTCTTTTTGAAGAACAAAAAAATTGTTTTTGTCCTTTTTCGTTCTTGATTTTCCATCCTAATAAAGTAGAGAATGGCTGAAAATTAGAGAAACAAACCAGCACAGGTCTCCAATATCCAAAGTAAATATGCAGAAAGACAAATAAGGGTAGTAAAAATGTGGGAACAAAGTGTATTTTTTCAGACATTCCAAATGTTTTGATTATCAGTTCACTAAGCCATAAAAGTCTATGGTAATCCAGAAAATGTAGAGACTAAAACAAAACCATAAAAGTCTATGGTTGTCCAGAAAATGTAGAGACTAAAACAAAGCCATAAAAGTACACGCACTGATTCCAATTACTCAAAGCTTGTGCTTCTTTTGGTTGATTAGGGAAAAAAAATTGTAGCAAAACATAATTAATGGAATTTGGAATCTTAAACATATCATCACTTGAAAACTAAAAAACGTAAAGCTCCACTTCACTGATCCCAAACACAAAAAAATAAATAAATAAAGATAAGCCTGATTGAATTTTTCCTGTGCTTTATGAGCAACGAACCGCATAATTAAACAAAATCCATGTCCAGACAATTGACCACTAGAAAATGGAAAGGTGAATCAGAGAAGATTTAACTGATTAACAACCCTAATTAGGAGCTCCAAACAATAGTTAACAACTAATCATGTAAAGCAATAGAGTATAACATAAACATAAATTAATGCCTAATAAATAAAATAAACTCGATAAATCCTCACATTAAATGTGAAAAACTTACCTTGCACGGAGGAAACAGCCGCTTGAGGAAATAAATATGCTGGAGGAAACAGCCGCTCGAAGGAAGAGGGATCTGATGCGTTGAGCAAAAGAGGGATCTGATGCGTTGAAGAGAGAGAGAAAAGGTGTTTGCGCAGAAAAGGGATGGTTGTGCCTGTCCGGGGATTTGGGGAAGTGACTCGCCGCCTGACTGGCCGCCTGTGTGTTGCCATGGCCCATGGAGCCGTTGCTTGTCCGGGAATTTGGGGAAGTGACCGCCTGAGAGAGAAGAGAAAGGACTGCCTGTGTGTTGCAGGGAGCCGCTGGGGAACCACTGTGTGTTGCAGGGAGCTGCTGGGTTAGGTTGGTTTACTCTGAGCTGGGTTAATTTGGGGGTAAAATATAGTGGTAATTTTTTGGGAAATTTGTTGGCCGGTCCTCCTATATGGACTTGTTTGGACTTAAGTCCGTCAAGGAAACTTATTTGTTATGAAGTCCGTTTTTTGTCATTTTTACCATATTCTCCCTTCCCTTTAGAAGTGAAATAAAACTAAAAATTAAAAACTCCTAAATCTTAGGAATTTGACTATATATATATATATATATATAGTAACATTAAAAATAAAAAATAGTAACATTCAAATACAAAAAAAAAAAGGTTATCATTTGGACATAAAAAATAATACATTTAAACACAAAAAAATAGTAACATTTAAACATAAAAAAAATTGAAGCATTCAATATTAATATTTTTAAAAAATAACAACAGTAATATATTCAACAAAAATATTAACATGTTCAACAAAAATAGTAACATGCTTAACAAAAACTGTAACATACTTAACAATAATTATTTCTCTCAAATTCAAACGCAAAAAATAGTATCATTCAAACATAAAAAATAGTAATATTCAAAAACAAAAAAAATAGTAACATTGAATATTAATATTTAGTAAAATAATAGTAGTAACATGCTCAACAAAAATAGTAACATGCTCAAAATAATAGTAACATGAACAGTAATATAATAAAAAAAATAGTAACATGAATTTGAATATATATATATATATATATATATATATATTCGACTACCACATTCCTCACCATAGCACTGCCACCATCGCACCATCGTCACCTCCCGAGCAACGACAACCATCACGTTGTCATCACCTCCACAACAACGCTCACCACCATCACCACCACACAAAAACTCATTCAAGTTCCACTTCGATATCTCATTTTTACTCCACACCAACGCTACCAATATACTTGCATCATCTCCATAACAACCCAGCGTATTATATACATATATATATATATATATATATATATATATATATATATATAAAGAGAGAGAGAGCTTTGAATTTGAATTTTAAATTTATGATAGAAATTTTATTGGCATATTTTAATTGACATTGAATTAAGGGATAACAATTTCCAAAATAGGAAATTAATTTAATTTCCTTTCAAGGAAGGGTATTTTTGAGATAAAAAAAAAAAAAAAGTGGACTTAAGTCATTACATATAATTTTAAACATGGACTTAGCTCCTTATAAGTTTTCTTGCAGGACTTATCTCCAAACAAGTACATCTATGAGGACTCACTTCCAATTTTCACTAATTTTTTTTGGGGGGGTGGGCTGGTACTTAGTGGTAATTTTTTTTTTTTTTTTTTACTTTGGGCTTCAGCCCACCTTAGCCCACTAGTAGATCCGTCCTTGGCTGCAGGTCATTGAGCTATAACTTATATCATATACCCGGTTACGTCTGGATCCATCAGGTTATAAAATGAGATTTTTGGAAGCCGGTACACCTAATTAGACTTAGTTGTAAAAAAATACATAGAACAAAATATTTTGGAAAAAAGTACACAGCTGAGATATAAAGACGTAAATGCCCATTTTGTAAAAAAAAATTTCCTAAAAATTTTAACAATGCATTTATTAAGCGCTGAAATTTAGGGTCATTTAATTCAAAATATCTTATCTTTAATGTACCTTGATTCATGCTTTTTTTTTTTTTTTTTGAAAAGTGGTTTTATTTTCAAATTATATTTATGCATTAAATATTTACTACTACTAGTTTTATAGGAGAATTTTAATATTTCGTTTATTTTAGAATATATCACTTGTTTGAATTTCAAAATTTGTTAATATCCGAACTCCATAATAGTGTAACAAAAACAGTGTAACAAATACACTGTAATAAAGACAATATAACAATACACTGTACCAAAAATAGTGTTCAGTAATTTTGTGCATGTGGTAACAAATTCAAAACGAAGATGGACTGTTTTAAATGAAATTATATGAAAATATATGTTTGACAAAATGTAATAGTACAATATTTTGTGTCAATGACTTGTTACACTGTTCGAATATTAACATAATTTGAAAACAAAACCACTTTCCGAAAAAAAAAATACGCATGAATCAATGTGCATTAAATATAATTTGAAAACAAAACTACTTTTCAAAAAAAAAAAAACGCATGAATCAAGAGAGGACATACAAATATGGAATATTAAAGTTCTCCCATAAAACTAGGAGATGTTTAATGCACCACTTTCCAAAGAAAATACATATGGATCAATGGAGGATAAAAATGTCACAAAAAAATCAGTAAAATTCAAATAATGTACTTAGACACGAATAAGTATCAAAATTAAGGACTTAATTACCCAACATTTTTTTATGTGTATCTTTTTACAATTAAGTCTAATTTGGTGTACCTCCTTCCAATTTTCCCTTCAAAATACTCGATTCAGGAGCTAAATCCAACTATTAAAACCCGTTTGTGTTTGGGCTAAAACATACAAGCCCATACCTCAATCCACATTTGATTCGGATCCGGTCCATGTGTTCCAGCCTAGACCCACTATATTGGTCCAACCCAATCCAATTTGTTAGGATCCAGTCCATGTGAATCCATCTTCCCTAGACCGTCAGTTCAGCTTACTTCAGCCCGGTTCAGTTCCATATCAGGCCGGTTCAGTCCGGTTCCGGTGATCTTACAACCGGTTCACACCGATTCTGTGGGTTTCCATTCGATTCAGTGTGTTCCAATTGGTTCCAAGGCCTTTTACGACCGGATCAGTGTGTTTCAGCTAGTTCCGATGCCTTTTATGGTCGATTCAAGTGATTTTACAACCAGATCTCACTAGTTTAGTAGGTTTCCAGTCAATTTAGTGTGTTCCAGCCGGCCCTTTTACGTTCGGTTTAGCTTCCTTGTGACTGGTTCAACCCACTATTCACCATATTTGTGTTGATTTAAGCTCCTAGTCTGGTTCCCTATACTTTTAGCCTTGGGTTCTCTTATTTTCGACTGATTCTGCACTATTCAGGAGACGATTTTTGCATTTTTTGATCGTCTTTTCTTTGGTTTCTCTCACAATTTGTGGTATTAGTTGCAAATGGCAGAAGGAAGAAGAATTTAATAAGTAAACTTGAATTTGACAATGGTATGGTGCTTAAAGAAAAAAGTTCTATTGAGACCGATTTCATAAAGCATTTTAAAGCTCTTTATTCTACCCAAGAAGGAATGAAGCCGATTTTGTTAAGGTTGGAGTGGAGTTGCATTGGGAGGGAGAAAGCTAGTTGGTTAGAGAGAACGTTTGAGTAGATAGAAATGAGAGAGGCTGTGGTTGAGTGATGTAGAGACAAGTCCCCTGGACCTGATGGTTTTTCGTTGGCATTGTTTCAAAATTGTTGGGAAATGGTCAAAGATGATTTAATGAAGGTGTTTTGTGATTTTTTTAGGAATGGTGTGGTGAATGTGAAAACTAATACCATTTTCATCTGCTTGATTTCCAAAAAAATAGAATTCTTTAAAAATTGGCGATTTTATATCTATTAGTTTAGTCACTAGTTTGTACAAAATTCTAGCAAAAGTGTTGTCAATTAGATTGAGGGGGGTTTGAGAGGATATTGTTTCTAGAAGTCAGAGTGCTTTTGTTATGGGCAGACAAATTTTGGATAGTGTTTTAGTGGCCAATGAAATGGTTAAGGAATATAGAGTGAAAGGTAAAAGATGGGGTGATTTTTTAAATTGAATTTGAAAAAGCATATGATCATGTGGGTTGGGATTTCTGGATTTTATTCTTAAAGTTAAAAGGATTTGAGAATAGATGTAGAAGATGGATTAGGGGATGCTTATCTTCCACAAACTTTTCAATGATTATAAAAGGCAAACCAAGGGGAAGATTTAATGCATCTCGAAGCCTGAGACAGGGGGATCCATTATCTCCTACCCCTTTTACCTTAGTGGTGGATGGTTTAAGTAGATTGGTGGATAGAGGATTGGAGTATAATTTCGTGCAGAGTTTCTTGGTAGGAAATGATAGGATTAATGTTTATCATCCTCAGTTCGTGTATTTATCAACGGATGAGCTTAAATTTCAGAATTTGGAGAGTATTATCAGGACTTTTAGTTTGGTATAATGGTTGAAGGTAAATAAGTCCAAGAGCATTGTTACAAGTATTAATGTTTGAAGGAGAAAATATAGGGGTTGGCTAGGGGATTGGGTTGTAAAGTTGGTGAATGACCTTTAAAGTATATAGGTCTTCCACTAGGAGGTAATCCCTTATCTCAATTTTTGGAATCCACTGGTGGAATGAGATTTAAAAAAATTAGATAGTTGAAAGAAGATTTGCTTTTCTAATGGAAGGACGCTTACTTATGAAAGCTCATTCCAAATTGTTTTCTATATTTGAGACATTCTGTAAGGAAATAAAAATCCAGTATGGTTATCATTCGTATTTTGCGTCCTGATAATGCTCGTGAATATGACTGACCATTTTTCTACTTATCTTTGTAAAACTAGCATTTCTTCAAATTTCATGTGCATACACATCCCAACAAAATGGTGTAGCTGAGCGTAAGAATCCTCATCTCTTGGAAATAACTCACACACTTTATTTCAGATTCATGTTCCTTGATGTTTTTTATAGTGATGCTATTCTTACTTCTTGTAATTTCATTAATCGTATGCCCTCTTATGTGTTAAATGAGAATAGTTCATATTCTATTCTTTTTCCCCATTCATAGGGATGGCAATGAACCAGGAAAAAATAGGGATCCGTTCAAACTCGCTCCGTTTGAACCAAAGATAAATCATACATATCTTCTGACACCCCTAACGATCATGCACTCCCTGGTGCAGAGGGTGTTGGTGCGCATAACCATTCAGGGGTCGTGGGCAACGGTGCCAAATGACAGAGATCGCTACAGGACAAAAGCGGAAGGTCCCACAGAATCAGCAAAAAGGAAGAAGGAGCCGTAGGTAGCCCTAAAGGGATTACTGGTATAAATAGGACACTATTACTCTGCCGGAAGGGATCTTCTTCTTCCTCAAGAGCATCCTCCAGTCCTGAACACGGTGAATTTGATTTAAGCATTGTTCTTGTAAAGGCCCTAAGCCAACAATACCACTGTACTCACCAAACATTGAATAATATACTACTCCAAGGAGTAAGAGACTCCTTTACAGTGGATGTAGCCATAGTCTTCTGGCTAAGGTGAACCATTTACATCGTGTTCTGTTTTTTTTGTCACTGTTCTATCCATTTTTAACCTCAAAATTTACTCTGCACTCCCTCTGGACCGACGGGCCTCGATTTTAGACTTGGGCTAACATAATTCGAGCACCATCAGTTTGGCGCAGTCTGTGGGAACGGTTTTCATCATTTTCCTTTGAGTTTTCTTCTTACATTCTGGATTAGTTTGATGGTTTCAACTCGGAATATGAGTAAATCTCACGCCAATCCCCAAGTTCACCAGAACTTACCGGAGAACTTTCTCGCCCATGAAGCGGGCACCGAGAACTACCCCCCAGCGGCGGATCTCCCCCCACTCAACAAATTGGAAGCCTACCGTCAAACCACGATGCAACTGATAAAGCAAAATCAAGAATTGATGACGTGGATACAGTCACACTAGCTTCTGCAGTTACCAACAGTCTATCAGGAGCCTCCTCCACCACCGGCACAGCACGACGTTCATCCTCAGGAACGCCAAGCCCCGCCTAACGGGGTTACAGAGCTTCGTGAGCGTAGCCACTCTAGATAAAACCACTAGAGGAGACATTTGGAAGAACACACTGAAGATAAAGCCCACAGTCGGGCCAGAACCGCCTATCGAGAAAACAGACCCCCTCCCCCGCAAGATGCCATGGATCACTTCTTGGAGCAAAGACTTTGTGAGCTCTAGCAAGAGTTGGACAACATGAAAGAAACAGTTAAGGGAAAGACCCCCGACACCATGGACGCTCTGGTCCAGCAGACAGAGTCACCATTCACTCCACAGATCCTTCAACTTCCCCTTCCCCAGAAATTCTGAACGCCATTGATAGAGGCATTCGACGGGACCAAAGATCCAGTTGATCATTTGAATTCTTACAAGAATCAAATGGAACTCCAGGGGTACCCAGACCCAATTCGCTGCCGGGTCACAACAATTAGATTGTTATGTTGGACATTGACAATAATAAATCGCTCCTAGACCAACATCATTTTTCAGACTTGTGAAGTCCACTTTTCGACAATTTGGATGGGAAAATTAACAATTGAATATGATAAATGAAGCCTTCTTTAACTAAATGCAATTTCGGTGTCGTGACCATGATTCTTGTGGAAACGATAGAATTTGTTCATATTCCTCTTGCGAGGGTCAGACATCATCTTTGGAGGCTATTTCATGTACTTTTCATTTTGAACTTGGTGCAGAATTTGAGCTATAGAGGCGTTCAAGGGATTGTACTGTTGCTGAGTGAGCCACATTTGGAAATTCGACTTTGGGGGTCTTAACTGATCTCATCCTCTCCGTTTGGGAGATCGGTGCCAATCCTTCTTGGGGCTAGAGTCCTTTATCTTTTTGTCCTTTTGCTGACTTGGTGTGGTTGTAGAACCACACCTTGCACGAAAGACCTCTTCGTCAATGATATACTTTTCTACTTTGACTAATACTTCAATTATGTTGGCATGAGGATTCTTGGAGACTGAAAACCAGAAGTCGAACGATTATATCTCAAGCCTGGCTATGAATTAAGTTAAGGCTACCTTATCATCTCGACCGTCTGCTTGGAAGGACTCATGATTAATAAATCGTTGTACATAACTTCTGAGCGACTTGTCTGGTTTTTGCTTAATGTTAAGGAGATAAGAGGTTGGCTCGAGGTGGATCCTCGCGCTGATGAAGTGAGAGACAAATAGTAGTGATTGTTTTTTAAAGGAGGAAATGGAGGATGAAGGTAGCCGGTTGTACCAAGTCAATGCAAAGCCATTGAGCGTGATGGCGAAGGTTTTGCATCGAACCGGGTCTTAGTACCTATGTACCTTCATTTGATTTTTGTAGTCTTGAGAGGCTTCGACTTGAGGCATCTTGAACTTTGCAAGAAGAGCGAAATGACTTAAATGATGTGTTTTATAACTTTTTGTGGGTCATTTTATAATAAGAAAATTTATCACTTTTGTAGGAGTTTTTTACCACTGTTTTGGAATCAAATAAGAAGGTTTATAAGTTGTGACCAATCTAGATATGAATTGGAAAAATAAGATTCATTTAATGGTCATGTTTGGAGGTAGTTTAAATAAATAGTTTTTAAGGATTTTAGAATAAAATAAATTGGACCTATTTGGACCTTGACTTTTTTATCAGTTTATGATTTAGTTTTTTGGACCAAGAAAATTTATTTAGACTGATTCAAGAAATTGATTTTATGAACTTTTTTTTTCTATTTTATGGAGTTTTGTCACGGATTTCACATAACTTTTTAATTTATTATATTCATAAAATATTATTAGTGACGGAAAATTGAAAGTTATACTTTGAGAATTATTATTTATAATTTATACATACATGTAATTTTTTTTTATTTTAACACAAAAAAAAAACTATAAAATCACTCTAAACAATTTTTTTTTTAATTTTTTGAACATTTTAAATAACACCCACAATAACGTTTTACTTAGAAAAAGACAGTTTCGGTCAGGCCTAGTATCTTTTAACTAATTTGTGTGCGACAAGATGAAATCAATATTAAATCTGATCTGTTGATAAACAGGAGAATCCACGATCCTAACCACCTGGTCGTTGGATCACATGACATAGGACTGTACTTACAAGTTACAATTGGACAGACAGATTGACCTAGTAGGTTAGAGTTATAAAGTCCGACGGTGATTTATGTTTCAAGCTTTGTTATCAGAACCGGACCGGACCAACTGGTTGGACTGGTTAAACCGTGAATCTAGATCTAAAACGATCTGGTTTTGTAGTTAGACCACTTAAGGAAGTAAATCGGTTGAAAACCGTTGAATCGGCCGGTTTTGGATCAAAACCGTGAACCGGATGTTTTTTAAAAACTTGCTGGTTGGAATTCCACATGTTATATATATAAAAAAGAATCATTTTTTGGGCCATTTTTGCCCTAAATCAATCGCAGATTCCCCTTCCCATTTTCGGACTTCGCAGATCAGTGGCCACTCAGGCAGGGGCGGGGCCAGACAACTTTTTCAGTTGGGGCAACCTTAAACATATAACTATTTAACTCCAAATGTTGACACTATTTTCACCAAAGCATTGTTTCATTAAAAGAACGTCAATTAAAGATGCAACCTTCATATACGACAGGAATACAAAAAAATCTACAAATTAAAAAATAAAAAAAATTGTTATGAAGTTATCCTCTATAGAATCTGACAAATTTTTTTATCAATAGTTGATTAAAAAATTAATCTCTTTAGTCAGACACAACTTAGTATGCATTATTCATGCAGAATACATCAAAATAATTTAGAAATTTGAACATTTTTTAACAGAAATAATTTAGAAAAAATCAAATCTACCACAAGGCAACATCACCCACCACTATGGAATACCTAATCTAGAAACATTAGAATCAAGAGGAAGAGGTCCTCTCCAAACTTTCCAGCTTACTAGTTGAGCACTAGGAGCATACTTGATCCCCCAGATCATAGATGCATCCTCATACTCCTCCCCCTGTTGTCTAATCTCATGTCAGACAGACTTTACAGAAAATAGTCTAGAGCTGGCCTTCTGCCAAACTAGCTTACCAGCTACCTCAGACAAACAAATCCCTGCACTTAATACCTCCTCCTTCAACTGGTCACTAAAAACCCTCCAATTCACCTAGCTGCCACTGAGAATCAAAAAACAAATTAGCAAGCTTAGGGAACTGCTAAGGCACCTCATCAACCCTTCTCAACAACGGACCTCCCACAACCAATTATCACACCAAAAATCAGTGTGATGACTATTACCAATTAACATTCTTGAGCAGGACACAACCTTATCGAAATAAGGTCTCAACACCTCGAAACATTTAGCATGACTCTTCCCCAAGCACCTTAATAAGTGTATACCTCTCAAAAACTTAGCAGAAAAAATATGAGCCCACAAAGACTCCCCTTTCAGAACCCCCCACACATGCTTCATTCCAAAAGCAGCTTGAACCTCTTCAAACTTCCTCACACCTAACCCTCATTCCCTTTTAGGTCTTGTAATCTTCCCCCAAGCCACCCAATGCCTTTTCCTCACATCTATTTTATTAGACCAGATGAAACCAGGCATTAAAGAATTCAACTCAGCAATAATGGCTTTAGGAAAATTTAAACAAGCCATTAAGTGCACAGGAACTGCACTTAAAACATACTGAACCAACACTTAGCTTCCCATATTCGACACTGGCATGCCACCATTCTAATTTCTGCCTAAACTTCACCAAAAGCCCTTCAAAAAATCTTATTCTATATCTCCCTTTAATAATAGGACATCCTAGATAGTTAAAAGGGCATTGCTTCACTGGAATACCTGCCAAAGTAGACAGAACCATGGTCTTTTTTTAATTGCCTACGAATGTTTGCCATCTGATTTTCACAAGATTTAAGAATGGTACATAATAAATTTTCTAATTTTGGTGTTTTGTTTTTCACGTGTCCCTAAATTGTTTAAGTTTCCTAACAGGTATGTAGTTCTCCCTCCCTGAATAGTTTTTGGATTCAAGAACCTAATCTTGTTGTCTTCGGTTCAATGAACTTTGGAAAGGAGCTTCCGAAGCCAGGGTAAGCTATTCCTATACCTGTTCTACTTCTTTCCCCCTCTCATGTATTAGTTTGACTGTTGTGATTTATATGGGGTGTGTTGGAAATGAGAGTAGAGTCATAGTGAATGAATGTTTTCTTTCCTTTTTCTATACCATTTATTAGGAAGGGCAAGATCATGGTTCAAACTATCGACCGATACCGATACGAGTTGGCCGAGTTGTATCCAACTCACACTTGTCGAGACGATACCGCTACATGATATGTATAAATCCTGAGTTTCGTACAACTTGGTCGAGTCGTCTGAGTTATATCTGAGTCAATCTCGAGTCACCGAGTGGCTGTCAATGAATCGGCCGATACGGTTCTGCGATGCCGCGGTATGACCTGAATCTCTTATTATCTTCAATATATTCTTTTAAATTGTATTGTCTTACACCGCGCCATGACACCGTGACCGATATGTCTCAGAGCTCTCCGAGTTGATGGTCGATATTGCGACCTTAAGCCATGGGCAAGACTGACCCAACCTATTTTCTCTATGTTGCATGCTAATCAATCTGTCGTACATGCCACAAATTATTACCTTCTTGTAGTAACCCTTCTCTTCAAGAGGACCTTTTCATTAGTTGTACTTTATCCCCTTTAAAGCTGAATTCCTTCACATTGTGTCCAAAAAAATTTGCTTACTTTTGTAGCGGCAGACTTCAAAGTAAAGTACTTATTATATCCATGTTTAATTACATGTGTATAATATTATGTGTATGTCATCCCCCCCCACCCCAAAAAAAAATAGAAAAAAACTCCATGTCCCGCTCCCTCGTCTTTTTGACATCCACACACAAGCCCACACTTACAGTAAACCATTATTGGAATTAAAGACCAACCCACTGCTATCACTGCCACAAGCATCCCCTCACCATAGAATGGAACCGACACCACCAGCAGATATTCAAAAAAAACCTGCCAAAGCTATTATTGAAACCCAACACTTCTCTGAAATACAATTGATATCCTTAAAACTCCCATTCATTTTTGTCTTTGAATTGCCTCTTGGATATTATTTGTTTTGATGTTTAGGTATTAATTGTGCACCATTACTGAAAGATTAAACATCTCATATTATACTAATAATTTACAAATTTATTGCAATGTGTCCCAATAGGCAACCGATGACTTTTTTCTAGTGAGAATTTCTCGTGCCACTTGCAGGATATGCTAGAGTTGCAAGTGGGCCTATGAATTTAATTTTTCGTCGTTGAATTGCATCAAAGTATTGTCACAAGCTATGAATTTAATTTACCTGTTCTAATGATCTCTGGTGCCGAGTATGCTAAATTATTGGACAGATCTTTTTCCAAGTTCTGTTGCTGACCCAAAATCACATAACTTGACTCTGTTAACCTAAACAATCCAACGGTTCAAAACAATTAAGAAAACATGATAGACATATGAATCAAAATGTATCGAGTCCGAAAGGAAAGGAGAAAGGGGAAAAGGGAAATACAAAAAAATTGATAAGGCTTAAGATCGTTGTGTGCCATGTTACAATTATGCAATATAGCAGAGAACTGAAGCCAGTTGCTTTAAAAATCAAGATCCTTAATATGTCTGGCCACTTAAGTGCTACAGAATCTGAATCAAAAATAATATTTTATAGTTTTAAGATTCTATACTATGAAGTATGTGATGCATGATTGATTATCTTCCAAATTAAGGTTTTTTGATTAGATTGTAATCATATATTTAAGTTGCATTATATTATAAAATAATAAACATGCAAAAATAGTAATTTTTGCAGTGACGTATCTTCCAAGAGAGCTCAGAACATAATGTAAAACCAAGAACACCTCCCCTGATAATCTAGCATATCCTTCCATTTTGATAATGTGAGGATGATGTAGCTGAGTTAAACATTTGATTTCAACCTGTCAAATAAAAATTTATTTATTATCTTGTATAAATAGGCTAGTAGATTTTTACACTAATTATCTTGTACCTCGCCTTGATTGTTTTTCTCCTTGGTATACTTCTTCACAAAAACATCTCTATGATGTAGGGTGGCCCGGTAGATTGTGCTATTGTAGCTACGTTCATCTCCTATTTGATTTTTGAAATCATCTGTAATTTCAAAAATTTACTCAATTGAGAAAACCTTTGGATTCATAATCCCAAAAAACTACAAAAGTCACAAAGATAATTGAAATTAATTATAAGAAATCATCTATTAAAACAAACTTATCTTGAAACAACTATCAATAAGGATTTGCATTGCTGTCATTAATAAAATATTAATAACACGAGCAATCCAAAGTTCAATAAGTAATAGGGCACAAAACCATAAAACATTTACATAGGGATTGCACAAAATAAATGATTAATTTGTGTATTATCCAAAAAAACTTGATACACTTTCTTAAACAACCATTATCATCATAAATATTTTTGCAGGTATTGTTCAAGATCAAAAATTAAAAAGTGGATATTGGATATTGTCGTCTTAGACAAATAATATCTCTTTCTCTAACACACACGCTCAAAACTTAAAATAATGCCCTATGTCACATGGACTTGGTGTGAATGTCCTTTAGAGATGTGTACCTAGACACAGGACTAATCTAATCTAAAGAACATATACATTGTGACAAAATATTTGTATTCTACATATCTTTCCGCATTATAGTGCTAAAATAGTGTTCTATGTAGCATGAATTATCTTCCAAAATAAGGTTTTTTTATTAGATTGTAATCATATATTTAGGTTGCATTATATTATAAAACAATAAACATGCAAAAGTAGTAATTTTTGCAGTGACGTATCTCCCGGACAAGAGAGTTCAGAACGTAATGCAAAACCAAGAACACCTCCCCTGATAATCTAGCATATCCTTCCATTTTGATAATGTGAGGATGATGTAGCTGGGTTAAACATTTGATTTCAACTTGTCAAATAAAAAGTTACTTATTATCTTGTATAAATAAGCTAGTAGATTTTTACACTAATTATCTTGTACCTCGCCTTGATTGTTTTTCTCCTTTGTATACTTCTTCACGACAACATCTCTATGATGTAGGGTGCCCCAGTAGATTGTGCGATTGTAGTTACGTCCATCTCCTATTTGATTTCTAAAATCATTTCTAATTTCAAAAATTTACTCAATTGAGAAAACCTTTGAATTCAAAATCCCAAAAAACTACAAAAGTCACAAAGACAATTGAAATTAATTATAAGAAATCATCTATTAAAACAAACTTCTCTAGAACAACTATCAATAAGGATTTGCATTGTTGTCATTAATAAAATATTAACAACACGAGCAATCCCAGGTTCAATGAGTAATAGGGCACAAAACCATAAAACATTCTCATATGAATTGCACAAAATAAATGATAATTTGTGCATTCTCCAAAAAACTTGATACATTTTCTTAAGCTATCATTATCATCATAATTTTTTTCGCATGTATTATTCAAGATAAAAAATTATAAAGTGGATATTGGATATTGTCGTCTTAGACAAGTAATTTCTCTCTCACACACACTCAAAACTTAAAACAACGCCCTATGTTACATGGACTTGATGCGAGTGTCCTCTGGAGATATGCACCTAGACACTGGACTCATCTAATCTAAAGAAAATGTACATTGTGACAAAATATTTGTATTCTACATATCTTTCCGCATTATAGTGCTAAAATAGTGTTCTATGCCTGAATTATCTTCCAAAATAAGGTTTTTTTGATTAGATTGTAATCATATATTTAGGTTGCATTATATTATAAAACAATAAACATCCAAAAATAGTAATTTTTGCAGTGAGGTATTCATACCAGTCATCTTCCGGTCAAGAGAGTTCGGAACGTAATGCAAAACAAGAACACCTCCCCTCATAATCTAGCATATCCTTCCATTTTGATAATGTGAGGATGATGTAGCTAGGTTAAACATTTGATTTCAACCTGTCAAATAAAAATTTATTTATTATCTTGTATAAATAGGCTAGTAGATTTTTACACTAATTATCTTGTACTTCGCCTTGATTATTTTCTCTTTTGTATACTTCTTGACGACGACATCTCTATGATATAGGGTGCCCCGGTAATTGTGCTATTGTAGCTACGTCCATCTCCTATTGGATTTCGGAAATCATATGTAATTTTAAAAATTTACTCAATTGAGAAAACATTTGGATTCATAATTTCAAAAAACTACAAAAGTCACAAAGGTAATTGAAATTAATTATATGAAATCATCTATTAAACCAAACATCTCTTAACAAAACTACCAATAAGGATTTGCATTGCTGCCATTAATGAAAAATTAACAATACGAGCAATCCAATGTTCAATGAGTAATATGACACAAAACCATAAAACATTCTCATAACGATTGCACAAAATAAATGATTAATTTGTGCATTCTCCAAAAAACTTGATACATTTTCTTAAGCTATCTTTATCATCATAAATATTTTTTTAGATATTGTTCAAAATCAAAAATTATAAAGTAGATATTGGATATTGTCGTCTTAGACAAGTAATCTCTTTTTTTCTCTCTCTCTCTTGCACACACACACACTCAAAACTTAAAACACTAGAGGTATGTAAGTAGACACTGGACTCATCTAATCTAAAGGACATGTACAATGTGTCAAAATATTTGTATTCTACATATCTTTCCGTATTATAGTGCTAAAATAGTGTTCGATGTAGCCTGAATTATCTTCCAAAAGAAAGTTTTTTGATTAGATTGTAATCATATATTTAAGTTGCATTATATTCTAAAACAATAAACATGTAAAAGTAGTAATTTTTGCAATGACATATCCATACCAGCAATCTTCCGGTCAAAAGAGTTCAAAACGTAATGCAAAACCAAGAACACCTCCCCTGATAATCTAGCATATCCTTCAATTTTGATAATGTGAGGATGATTTAGCTGGGTTAAACATTTGATTTCAACATGTCAAATAAAAAGTTACTTATTATCTTGTATAAATAGGCTAGTCGATATTTACACTAATTATCTTGTACCTCGCCTTAATTGTTTTTCTCTTTCGTATACTTCTTCACAACAACATCTCTATGATGTAGGGTGCCCCCGGTAATTGTGCTATTGCAGCTACGTCCATCTCCTATTTGATTTCAGAAATCATCTGTAATTTCAAAAATTTGCTCAATTGAGAAAACCTTTGGATTCATAATCTCAAAAAATTGCAAAAGTCACAAATACAATTGAAATTAATTATTAGAAATCATCTATTAAAACAAACTTCTCTTGAAACAACTATCAATAAAGATTTGCATCGCTGCCATTAATAAATGATTAACAACACTAGCAATTCAAGGTTCAATGAGTAATAGGGCACAAAACCATAAAACATACCCACAAGGTTTGCACAAAATACATGATTAATTTGTGCATTCTTCAAAAAACTTTATACACTTTCTTAAGATACCATTATCATCATAAACATTTTTGCAGGTATTGTTCAAGATCAAAAATTAAAAAGTGGATATTAGATATTGTCGTCTTAGACAAGTAATCTCTCTATCTCTCTCACACACACACTCAAAACTTAAAACAACGTCTTATGTTACATGGACTTGATGCGAGTGTCCTCTGGAGCACCTAGACACTGGACTCATCTAATCTAAAGAACATGTACATTATGAAAAAATATTTGTATTCTACATATCTTTTCGCATTATAGTGCCAAAATAGTGTTCTATGTAGCCTGAATTATCTTCCAAAATAAGATTTTTTTTGATTAGATTGTAATCATATATTTAGGTTGCATTATGTTATAAAACAATAAACATGCAAAAGTAGTAATTTTTGCAGTGACGTATTCATACTAGCCATCTTCCGGTCAAGAGAGTTCGGAACGTAATGCAAAACAAGAACACATTCCCTCATAATCTAGCATATCCTTCCATTTTGATAATGTGAGGATGATGTAACTAGATTAAACATTTGATTTCAACATGTCAAATAAAAATTTTCTTATTATCTTGTATAAATAAGCTAGTAGATTTTTACACTAATTATCTTGTACCTCGCCTTGATTGTTTTTCTCTTTTGAATACTTGTTCACAGCAACATCTCTATGATGTAGGGTGCCTCGGTAGATTGTGCTACTATAGCTACGTCCATCTCCTATTTGATTTCGGTAATCATCTGTAGTTTCAAAAAATTGCTCAATTGAGAAAACCATTGGATTCATAATCCAAAAAAATTACAAAAGTCACAAAGACAATTGAAATTAATTATTAGAAATCATATATTAAACCAAACTTCTATTGAAACAACTATCAATAAGGATTTGCATTGCTGCCATTAATAAAAGATTAACAACATGAACAATCAAATGTTCAATGTGTAATAAGGCACAAATCCATAAAACATTCTCATAGAGATAATACAAAATAAATGATTAATTTGTGCATTCTCCAAAAAATTTGATACACTTTCTTAAGCTACCATTATCATCATAAATATTTTTATAGGTATTGTTCAAGATCAAAAATTAAAAAGTAGATATTGGATACTGTCGTTTTAGACAAGTAATATATATCTCTCCAAATTTAAAACAACGCCCTATGTTACATGGACTTGGTGCGAGTGTCCTCTGGAGGTATGCACCTATACACTGGACTCATCTAATTTAAAAGACATGTACATTGTGACAAAATATTTGTATTCTACATATCTTTCAGCATTATAGTGCTAAAATAATGTTCTATGTAGCCTGGATTATCTTCCAAAATAAGGTTTTTTGATTAGATTGTAATCATATATTTAGGTTGCATTATATTATAAAACAATAAACATGCAAAAATAATAATTTTTGCAGTGACGTATTCATACCAGCCATCTTCCGGTCAAGAGAGTTCGGAACGTAATGCAAAACAAGAACACCTTCCCTCATAATCTAGCATATCCTTCCATTTTGATAATGTGAGGATGATGTAGCTAGGTTAAATATTTGATTTCAACCTATCAAATAAAAAGTTACTTATTATCTTGTATAAATAAGCTAGTAGATTTTTACACTAATTATCTTTTATCTCGCCTTGATTGTTTTTCTCAATTGTATACTTTTTCACGGCAACATCTCTATGATGTAGGGTGCCCCGGTAGATTGTGCTATTGTAGCTACGTCCATCTCGTATTTGATTTCTGAAATCATCTGTAATTTTAAAATTTTACTCAATTGAGCTAACCTTTGGATTCATAATCCCAAAAAACTACAAAAATCACAAAGACAATTGAAATTAATCATAAGAAATCATCTATTAAAACAAATTTTTCTTGAAACAACTATCAATAAGGATTTGCATTGCTGCCATTAATAAAATATTAACAACACGAGCAATCCAAGGTTCAATGAGTAAGAGGGCACAAAACCATAAAACATTCCCATAGGAATTGCACAAAATAAATGATTAATTTGTGCATTCTCCAAAAAAATTGATACACTTTCTGAAGCTACCATTATCATCATAAATATTTTTGCAGGTATTGTTCAAGATCAAAAATTAAAAAAGTGGATATTGGATATTGTCGTTTTAGACAAGTAATATCTTTCTCTCACACACACTCAAAACTTAAAACAACGTCCTATGTTACATGGACTTGGTGCGAGTGTCCTCTGGAGGTATATACCTAGACACTGGACTCATCTAATCTAAAGGACATGTATATTGTGATAAAATATTTGTATTCTACATATATTTCCGCATTATAGTGCTAAAATAGTGTTCTATGTAGCCATGATTATCTTACAAAATAAGGTTTTTTGATTAGATTGTAGTCATATGTTTATGTTGAATTATATTATAAAACAATAAACATGCAAAAGTTGTAATTTTTGCAATGACATATCCATACAAACCATCTTCCAGTCAAGAGAGCTCGGAACGTAATGAAAAACCAAAAACACCTCCACTGATAATTTAGCATAATGTGGCTGGGTTAAACATTTGATTTCAACCTATCAAATAAAAAGTTACTTATTATCTTGTATAAATAGGTTAGTAGATTTTTACACTAATTATCTTGTACCTCGCCTTGATTGTTTTTCTCCTTTATATACTTTCTTCACGGCAACATCTTTATGATGGAGGGTGCCCCGGTAAATTGTGCTATTGTAGTTACGTGCATCTTCTATTTGATTTCGAAAATCATCTGTAATTTCAAAAATTTGCTCAATTGAGAAAATTTTTGGATTCATAATCCCAAAAAATTGCAAAAGTCACAAAGACAATTGAAATTAATTATAAGAAATCATCTATTAAACCAAACTTCTCTTGAAACAACTATCAATAAGGATTTGCATTGCTGCCATTAATAAAAGATTAACAAAACGAGCAATCCAAAGTTCAATGAATAATAGGGCACAAAACCATAAAATATTCTCATAGGGATTGCACACAATAAATGATTAATTTGTGCATTCTCCAAAAAACTTGATACACTTTCCTAAGCTACCATTATCATCATAAATATTTTTGTAGGTATTGTTTAAGATCAAAAATTAAAAAGTGGATATTGGATATTGTCGTCTTAGACAAGTAATATCTCTCTCTCTAATTGGCTTATACAACATCAAAAATTTTGTGGCTGCGATCTCTTTTGCGTGATCTTTGTATTTTTTGTCTACACTGATGATTTGGTGTGATACTATTAGTTCCATCTCTCCTGCTTCAAATCCTATTTTCCATGCTCGAACAAAACAACTTGAAGTTGCCTATCATTATGTTCGCAACAAAGTGGTTCGGAAAGAATTGGATGTTCGATATTTATGCACGACGGATCAAGTTGCTGATATCTTTACCAAAGGATTATCAACCTCGCGTTTTCATTTATTTTGTTCCAAGCTAATGGTTCGTCCATGACCCATCATCTTGCAGGGGTGTGTTAGTCAAACCAATCCTTTCTTTAATGAGCAAGCATGCTAGGGAGACAGCTATATCCACACATTGTCTTGCTAGATCTGCACATATCTATTGGTCGGGTAAAGTGATTATCCATATACACTTGTGTGTACAATACACTTACTTGTGTGGTGAGAGAAGACGCAATGGTTAGATGTCACTTTCTAATATCTATATTTTCTTGTGCATATAAAACATGCACTTTTGTGAGTTGAATGTAAGATTGTACAAATTAATCCTATGGGAAAACTCGTGTCTTAAGTGTGTATATCTTATCTTTATTTTGCCTTATCTTTCATTACAGGTTAGCCCAATGGGTACTAGGTCGACCCTAATTGTGATTTGATCGGAATTGATTGTTAAAAGACTCAACATTGGAGCTTTGACTTTAGATTGATTGCCACACTTCACTCAGCATCCTCCCAATGTCAGTAATGTTGTGGTGACTTTGATGATAATTTCAACTGAGGTAGGTTTGGATGGTGTTCATTTATTACAAGGAGGTTGTTAGACTGAAAAATTTATCGTTTCACAAAAAACTATAGCTGTTAGTGAAGCCACAACTTTTTGTTTAACTAGTTCAACTGGGTTAGACTCGTTAAACATTTGTTGCACCTACATCCACGGCCAATAGAGGTGGTTTTTGTCAACTAAGTGTTAGGGAGGCATGAGAAGCATTCACTCGAACAGCGTTACCCTATAAAATAACATAACTTGGCTTTTTAGCTAGCCACAAACAATCATGTAATGCTATGAGAAAAGTGCTCATAATCCGAAGCAATGCATGCTACTAGAAAAAGTGCTAGACCAGCAAATAGTGAACAAGTTAAACAAGCCATAAATATATGAGAATTTTTTAAGACTGGCAAGTTTATCAACCATACAACATGAGTAAGGCCTTCCCATTTAGTAACATTACAGGGATATCAATACAGTGAGACAATAATTGATAAATAAAATCATAGATGGTTGGTTCTGAAAACCATCTGGCCATTAATTTCGCCTGCAAGTCTCCGAAACAACTAGATGTTGCAAATTAACTCAACCAAATATTCCTCTTGCAGCTCTACCAAACATGTTATGTATCTGCAGGAGATTTTCGAATTTTAAGTAAAACAACTCATAATCCTGTTATTGATATCAATGTTTGGAGATAATAATATATACTCATTAAGAGTATTACCTGCTTGGATGAAAGGCCTATCTTCTCCAAATCACTTAGCTGCAACATTTCAAACTATGCATTTAGTCCACTCAGTATTAGAAAATGTCGAATGCATGTTAATGTCACGAAAAAAGTTTTCTTACTGATTTTAGTGGGCTTGCTTCCCTCAACTCAAGTATGTATTCAGCCATCTTCTGTCCGATTCCCTGAATGACAAAGTTAAATATCAACTAAATGTAGCACCAGAAAAGGATATCAGTTCTATAGGAAGATGAAAATCAGATTGTTACAATTAATATGATTAATCTACCTTTAACTCCAGTAACTCCTCCCTGAAACGATATTGACAAAAAAAAAGTTAACTCCGAATTAACTTAAAGAATGAAAGGACCAACAAAATGAAGAGAAACAGAAACAAAATAATCCATAATCACCTGCTAGCCATATTCAAAAACTCAACATATTCTTGGGCAAGAGTACTCTGTACATTGATTCAAATTTCAAGGATTAGGACCACAAATGAGAGACAAGAAATAAATGATGGCCAATATTTTCCCCATACCTTCAAATTGGAACTTCGTGCATTGAACTTATCGAGTGGGGTGCCAATCGTTTTGTAGTTGTTGTCAGCAGTCAGAATGGAAGGTGTCTTGGGATCAGAAAGGGCTGGACATATTTGGTCTCTGAATAATATTTGCTCGATGTTGATATTAGAGTTGATGGGAGAAAGAACTTTTCTTAGGGAGCCTGGAAGTGCTTTACTTTTCTCTCTAGTCGGTGTCAATGCAACAAAGTCGGTACATTTGATGGATGTTGGCTCCCTCTCTTCATCCAATGGTTCGTCTATGCAAAAAGAATGAAATTTTATTTAAGCCTCAAATTGGTCTATTGACTTTCACTTTAAAACAATGGCTCGAGTTCAACAAAATTTCCTTTAGCAGCAACATACCGGGCATACATGTTGAGTCTAACACTATCCTGTCAGCAGAGGCCCTGAACTCATTTGTTTTTCTCTCAGCAGCAAGGTCCTGCTTCAATAGCAAAACCCAACTTAGATATTTAGAATATCAAAACATTATAGCTTCGATAAATGTCACACAGAAAAATAAATTACTATTGGATGAGTCTAGCTGGTATCATTGTAAGATGATTTTTTTTTTGTGTGTTTCCATTCTTCTATCTTCTGCAAATTTTGAACAATATACCTTCCTGCCACACCAAGGCAATTTTTGAAACTGTCTACATTGTGGAGACATTTTTCTTGTAGCAATTTTCAAGACTAGAAAATAGTTATAGTTAAGGAATGGGGATGAGGTTAAATTTCAGGGTGTTCTTCACTTACTCGTAAAAAATTAGCCTCTGGCAATAACCGAGCACGGCAGCTATCTTAAAATGCCATGTAAGTGAAGAATTAGATTAGGCACGTATTCAAAAAACCTTCTAATAAGGCTAGGTTGAGCTCTATCATTTCTCCATTGGGCATTCTTGCGAGTCCAGGAGTTGGTGTCAAACATGACTTATTTTAAAGCGTCCAAAAACATCAACTAGAACAAAACCAAGAGCAACAACAATAATATGAAAATCGGTCAACTAAATTAAATTGCTCACCTCCATAACTGCATCTACCAGACCTCCACTGTCGAATAGATTACTGCAAGGCATATGCACTTCCCTGCAAATAATTGGAGTAATTAAGTGATAGGAACTAATTGGTGGCTTACACACTGCAGCAAGAAGTGCATCCAATTATCCCATACCTTTCTTTTAAACTTGAAGCACCATTGGCAATAGCCTGAGTTTTTGCAGAGCTCTTATGTGTACCATGTCTCTTCATAGAACTTACAGATCTATGAGTTCTACTCAAAAATGGGGAACCAAACACCCCTATTCTTTGTTTACTCTTTGTCTTGCCCTTTGATTCAAGCCAAGCACAGAGCTTTGCCTCCATGTCAACTTGAACCTTAGGAGTATCTTGTTTCTGAGCTGATGGTACAAAATTATATATGTGGCGTGACCTAGCTGCCAAACTCACTGTATGAACAGATTCTTGGTATTCTCCCGGATTCTATAATCAAACAAGGGTTAAGCCTATTAGATTATAATTAACCTTCTATAAAGATTGACGATGAAAGCACAAACCAGCCTGAAGTAAATCAAAACTCACTTACCAAACAAGCTACCATTAAAGTGCGGCTTGTTCCTCCAAGAGAATCCTGCAATATCCGTGTCAGTTTACTTTCTCTGTATGGCACTCTGGGTTTGTTGTTATTCAGTGCATAAATCACATTCGACAAGGCAAATAAGGACTGGTTGATCTTGGCACTCTCTTGGAGGCGAATACCTTCGTTACAGGTCCTCCTATTATCTTCATTACCTGATAGAATCGCATAAATTGTTTCAAAATTTTAAAAATTAGGGAGAATATATTCACATGGTATGACAATTTGGATCAATTTAAACTACATAGACACTCCAAAATACCTGCTAAATCTATGAGGTTCAGCTTCCCAATAACAGATTTCCCAGAACCATCATCACAGCGAGAGGAAACAGAAATCACAAGTACCCCGTGGCTCCTACTAGAGACATCGTTAAGACCCGTGTGTGCAACCTTCCGCCTCTGAATTGCACTAGAAAACATCTCATGAAATTCACACATTGAATTAACTGGAACCCTAGCCAACCCCTTCAGGTGAATTTGCCCATCTTGGTCATCCAGAACTGCAACTTCATTCGTTTTGAGCTCCATTAGATCATAACACCTGTCCATATAGACTTCATAGTACGAAATCTCTGCCCTACTTCCTGTGCTCTGGCACATAAACAGAATGGTCGACATTGCCAGAGGCATTAGACCTGGTAATTCATCACTCCCCTGCATCATCATCATTCATGTCCTCGTCAAATTCATCACTCAATATTATCAACGCTTATGCCCAAAACGAAAATCTCCAATAAAACTCAGCCAAATCAACTAATAAGTCTAATATAACTAAAAATGAAGCCCTATCCTATCTGATTTGGGATCATCTCAGGTAGACACAAACGTCACATGACACGATCACTCAAATCCGAAAAAAGGCATAACTTAAGCAAGAAATGAAGTTATTTGTTACATGAACATTAAATCGAGCAAAATGGGGAAATAATATAAGTCCTTTCTGGTGTGGTAGAGAATCAGACCTGCATGGTGTAGGTTTTTCCACTGCCAGTAGCCCCATATGCAAACACTGTGGCATTGTAGCCATGAAAAATTCCAGGAATTAAAGGGCTCACTTCTCTGTGAAAAATACGATTGACATTGTTGTCTTCTTGGCCAAAGAAAGAGTCCAATTTGTAACACTCATTTCGACTAAGCCAACAGAGAAAACAACCCCACATCAAATCAGAAACTAAAACCAAGAAATTTTATGCCGAAATAGTTTCTGAATAACAATTGCTTGCTTACCTAGTTTCTTGATCTTTTAGATGAACAGTGACTTCTTCACTAGAGTCGAGTTCTGAATCAAGAACAGATACGCAAGAGATGGGGGTTCCATTTCCCGAAGCGGTTTCTTGGAGAAGAAAGGGGCGAACCCGAACAATGACTCTGACCTTTGAGACTGAACTGGGATGTAACCGTGAGGATTTTGTAGGAGTGGATAAAGTTTCTGCCTGAGGTGTGCCTAATGAACTCCCATGAGTTGCCATTACAACCAAATTTTCCTACAAGAGAGAGAGTAATGGAAGTTGGAGAAGATGAGATATGCAAGACTTGGTGCCAAAGGAACAAGGAGGCTTTGGATGAAGAACCAAACCAAACCAATGAAGAGGAGGAGAATTTGACCGTTAAAAACAAAGGCTGTAGATCCGTTTTTAAACTTTCGAATTGCGCTTTTTGCGTTTCAATTTGCATTGGGCTTTCCTACGAGGCCTCACGTGGGCCTCCGATTGACCGTTGTGACTTGCATTAGTTTACGGGGATTAATTAATTGATGGCTCAGTCACACACAACAGTACTTGTTTTTTTTTTGTGAAAATTGTGGGTGAGTCCCCCTAGATGGATTTATAATGACTTGAGTCCTTGAAGAAAACTTATTTGGGGGTAAGTAGGGGTGATAATCGAGCTGAATTCGAACCTAATTCAAATTTAATTTACACATAAACGAGCTGGCTCATTTGATTATTTACACATAAACGAGCTTAAAAAAATGTTCAAGCTTGGTTTGATTAACAGCCCTAGGGGTAAGTCCATGTTTAAACTTATATGTAGGTATTTAAGTCCACTTATTTTTTAAATCTCAAAATTATCCCTAACGGTGTTAGTATTGTCCAGTTATGGAAAGTCACATAAGTTAGATTATTGAGGTATATATGGAAACCATTGATTGGGTTATATATGGAAACCGTTTATTAAATCTTATGATAATTAACGGAAGTTTTATATGGAAGTTATATATTCTGATAGTTATATATGGAAAGTTTAATGTACGAATAAATTGTTGGTTTATTAAGTCAAAATCAGATCACAAAATTTCCTTAACAACAGTAATGCATAATATAGGGAGGCTGAACATATGGTTGAAATTACAATTAAGGTCGTGTTACCAGTACAGTCGTATTACTATACTGACACTAATGTTACTATAGTGAATTTTAACGTACACTTTAATATTAACAGTAACATCAAAGTTTTGTATTCAGTAACACATCTAATTTTACAAAATACAAAACAATAGTTTTTTATAGTAACATCAACTTTCGAATGATTTTAGTGAAAAAACGATCCACAAAATAACAAGTGGTAGCACACAATCGACAGTTGAATTATGACACTCAACACCAATTGTGAACATCAAGACATCGAAATTCTAAACTCCATTTTTCGGTTCACGTACAGTAACATGAACTTTTTCACAGTAACATAACCAATGAATACTCGATTGTCTTGCGCAACAAAAAAATCAACTAAATCGAAATCTATAACACTTTAATTTAGTACTAATGTATGAGTTCTCTTAAATCTTGGTTACAAGGTTAATGCCCACTTTGACAGAATTAAATCCCTAATTGTTATTATTTTTTTACCTGTTACTATTTTTTTGTGAGCATGTTACTATTTTTTTAATGAACATATTACTATTTTTGTTAAGTATGTTACTATTGTTATTTTTTAAATATTAATATTCAATATTAATATTTTGTCGATGGAGTTCAAAGTAAATTGAAATTGTATTTTATAGAATGTAATGAGTTTAAAATTTGAATATGAACGATTTTTTGTAAATGTTGGTTTCTTGTTTTTCGGATAAGGAAATATTGTGGCTTGGAAGATTGTAGTAGGATTTGAAGGCGATTATGAAGGAGATGTATATGACTCACTAGTTATTTTGTCCATAAACGTCGTTTATAACATTCCAATAAGGAAGAGTTACAATAGTAAAATTGACAAAAAACGGACTTAAAATCAAATAAGTTTCTTTGACGGACTTATCTCCAAATAAGTCCATATAGGGGGACCGGCCTCCAAATTTTCCTTTTTTTTTTTGTAGTGGGAGAGGGAAAGGGGGCTTGAACCCTTGAGCTCAAGAAGGTAAAACCTTCATAAGATAAAGAGTATCATTAGACCAAAAATCCGTTGAAACACACAACAATATTTGTCTCTATTTTAGTTTTTATGTGCTTGGTGTCATTTGATTCAATTCTACCTCATGACAATCATTTATCGACCAAATTATTCAATCAAATTTGTTCACTTAATTTATTGATTGGAAAATATATCATATCAAGATAAGTATCAACTCTCGAGCTTCGTTTTAACAAAAAGTGATCATTACTTGTCGCTAAAGTAAGTAACCACTAAAATTGTGTTGGGTCAGAGTGATCTTTTAGGGTGTGTTTGCTTTAGAAGTATTAGTAAAGAGGGATTAGAAAAGATAACGTTGCGCCCACCTTATCTCTCTTAAACTCATGTTTGGATATACGTTTTGGTCTCGATATTGCCACCTAAAAATAATATCGGGTCGGATGAATAATATATTTAATACTACATACAATCTCTTAAATAAACCCATCTTTTTGGTGGGTTTAAATAGTCCAATTAGGATGTATTTGGCCAAAAGACATTTTTACCCTCAAGTATCTCTAAGATATAAATATAACTCTTTATCTTGAGGGTTTTTTAGTAATTTAATATTTATACCATCATTCAATGCTCCATCTAAACAAAGTATTGAATGAAATAAATATGAGACTCACTACTTCCTAAAACTTGAACCAAATGTGGAATAAGGAGGGATTATCACTATAATTATGCTCCGTTTGGTATGATGAAAAAAAAGGAATGATGGAACGTTGGAGGGATAAATAAAACATCATGTTTGGTAAGGAAGGAAAATAGGAAGGATGAAAAAGTTGATGGATTAACTTTCCTTATAACTCACCAAAATCAATCCCTCCAAAATCGGAAGGAAAATGGATGGAAAGTTAATTATTTATGTTGAGATATATCTTATTTGTCTATATATCTTTTGATGTATATATATATTATGTATATATTAATTTCATATAAAAATATAATTATAAAATATGTATTTATATATATATTTTTAAAAAAATTTAAATTTTTTTTAAAAAAAATTAAATTAAAAAAATATTTTTTCTATCTTATCTAGAGGTGAAATTTTTCGACTCAACACAATGACATGACTCGAACTCAACACAAATTTTTTGACACGAACTTGAAAATGACCTGATACGCGAACAAGAAATATAAAAGGCTCATATTCAGTTTAACCCGTCAAACTCAAAATTGACACCATCAACTTGTTTATTTAAAAATAAACACTTTCTCTATTTTCTCGTTTGTATGGTAACACGAAATTAACTTGAAACTAACATTTTTAACTAGTATTATAAACATAAAATGTTAATTATTTGTAATTATTTATTAAGCACTGACATAATTATTAGATAAAAAAGATATTTTTACTTATTATTATTATTCTATTTATTTAAGTTAATTTTTAGTTTGTAGAAAAAATATTAACATAGATTCAATTAAGTGAAAATAGAATATTAATTCAAAGTTTATGTTGGTCAACACGAATACGAACACGAATACGACACGAAAATAAACAGGTTAACTCGCAACTCGACACCACACAATTAGTTAAATGAGTTGAGTTAAATTTGACTAATGTTCGACACAAACCCGTAATGACTCAACACGAATCTGACACGACATGACTCGATTATCACCATTAATCTTAGTCAGCATAAAAAAAAAATTAGTCATTTTTATTTTTCACCCATCCTACCAAACACAAAGGAAAGAAATTATATCATTCCTACTTTTCTTCCTTGAAGGATAGAAAGTGTATCCCTCTTACTTTTCATCCTTCCTACTAAACGGAGCATTAATCTAAGGGCCGGATAGATGGATAAGTGATGGACAACATTATCTAATCTGATCCTTTCTAATACTTAAACCATTTGTCGACGCGGTTTAGACTAAGGGTAACATTTTCTTTATTTTCCAAATTTATTTAGTTTTAATAGAATACCATAAAACAATCACTTTTAACGTATTGCTAATTGCACATTATCCATTTTCTATAAAACGTTTAGAATAGCTATGATCTGATTTGGTTGGCTTCTCTATCATAGCTCTCACTTTGATTTACCTTTTTTGCTAATGTGGTAAGCAAAAAAAAGTTAATCATCTTTTGAGACTGCCACAACACACTAGAGATTGTTGGTGTAACCATACATTGATACAAAAATCAACCTATTATAATCTGAGTATCATAAGTTGGAGTTAATAGAAACTGTCTCTTCCTATTAGTCCATTTTTTATTTGACTAATTCCAAATATGTAATGACTGAAATCTTGATGCCTTAACTAGCCAACGCTGTTTGTTGTTTGTGATAGTGTTGTGGTGAGGAGTTGTCCTTCATATTAGTAGTTACAATTCAAACTGATAGGAGATTCTCATGGTCGTACTTGGTCACCTCTCCCCCCTTTAACTAGCCAAAAAAAAAAAATAGGATTAATCTCAAATTGTACCTCGAAAAATGATTTAAATTTTAATTTGTACACTCAAAGTTTAAAAATATTAATTTACACCCTGAAAGATATAAATTTATATCAATGTGCACCGGGGGTTAATTGCCGTCCATTTTGCCATTAAAAAAGTTTGGACAAATTATAAATTGTACCTTCAAATTTAAATATTCTACATATATAATCCAAAAAGAATTTAATCCATTAATACTCATTAAATACCTCTTAATTTTATTGTATCATAACATTTTCGTATCGTGTCATTTTGTGTCCTGTTGTATTATTTTTGTATCGTGGTCGAGTCAATAAAAAATTATTTTTAACACAAAATATTTTCTTGTCGAGTCAATTGCATTGTATCGTATATTTCACATTTACGACAATTCATATAATAAAAATACCTATTTTTTGCTTATAATACTCATTAAATAAATATTTTTTGTTTAAAGTTAGACACGACACGACACAATTGAGAATTATTTAACGAGCATTAATGAATGTAATAATTTTTGGGTCATAAATGTGAAATATTTAAACTTTGAGAATGCAATTTATAATTATCCCACACTTTTTTAACGGCAAAATGGACGACGATTAGCTCTAGGTGCACATTGATACGAAATTACGTCTTTTATGGTATAAATTGATATTTTTAAACTTTAAGAGTGTAAGTTGAGATTCAAATAATCTTTCAGAGTATAAGTTCAGTTTAACCCAAACTAGAATACCCATTTGTTCCGTAGTTGGTTTGTGGAACCTAAGGAAAATTCTACAAAACTTTAGGGGTGCGAGTGCAAAACATATATTAACTAAATTAGGAGGATCTTTTAGCAAAAAAGCTTGAGACTTTACCTGCTTCACACGATTACTAGGGTTTTAGAGAAATCACTTCCACTAATTTTGCTGAAGCCAGTCCCGTCTTTCTGAATCGAAGAAGATGGACAAGGGAATGCTTGGAGATTTGGATTCTCTTCCGGAGGAAGACAAGATTAGAATGTCTTCCATGATCGACCAGCTCCAGATCCGTGACAGGTTCTCTCTCTTTCTCTCTCTCTCTCTCTAAATCTTACACATATACGTCATCTAGCACCGTATTGAGGGAAATTGAAGGGAATGGGTAATGGAAGGGATCTAAATCCTTTTTTTTACTTCCAGTGAGCTTTTCTGGAGCGTGATTAGCGCCATTGTTGCTGTTTAGGTAGAAGCATAAGTTAGATTTTGTTCGAACTTGTTTGATTCATAATCAGTGCCACAAATCGTGTTCTGTAGACATTACACACTGTTTTCACTTCTCAATCTCTCATATTCGTTACACTAACTCATAATAAGTGTAAAGTGACTTCAATTCCTTGTATCTTATATGCTTCTCTGTTGATCGATCAAACTCAAGTTAACCTTTGGTGATTTCCATATCATTAGCATTTCCTTTACAAATATACTCCTCGTTAGTAGCGGGTGGCAATTAAACTCGACTCAAAATCAACACAAAATTAACGGATTAGGATTGATTATTTCTGAACAATCCGTTAATACCTGGGGCGGCTCAACAGTATTGAAAAAAAGCTTGGATTTTAGGTCCAAAATTTTTAGAAGGCTCCATAATTTTAGATACATTACAAACCTAGAAAAAATTTAAATTCATTAAATTTTAAACCAATCAAAATTTTTATTGTAATAATTTGCGTCCATGATCTAATTCATAACATTAGAAACCTAAAAATCATAAGTTGAAAAAATAAAAAGTACTTAAAAATCAATTCATATTTACCCTTACCCACTCTCTCTCTATATAAAAATACGTAAAAAAACATAAAAAAAAAATGTTGAAATTAAACTCTCTTGCTCCAGTAAAAAACAAAAACAAAAATTAAAACATTTTTCTCAGCAACACTAGCATATTCTTCTTTTGTCTCTCCCTCACATAATAAATTAAAAATATATTCATTTTTTTTAAAAAATTAATATTAAAAATAAAGGGGGCCTCATTTAGTGTTTTTACTCTAGCCTCAAACTAAGAAGCATAAACACGGGACACGGATACGACACGACACGGAAACGCCGATACGACATTTCTAAAAAAAGTACGACGCGGACACGTTAGGGACACGTTACAAAAAAATTATGTTTTATATATAACATTATATAATTTATTGCAAATATAGTGATAATGATATACAATTCATAAAAAAATTAGTATTTTATGATAAGAAAACTTAATGTCTAGTCATTTGTGTGAATTTTTAGACTAAAACATCCTCATTATAATCAATAATCATCAATTTTTTTTTGTAGACAATGTGTACCTAATATATAATTTAAATAATTGCTCTCATTTTCTCAATTTCTCTTTTTTAAAATTTTTATGCATCTTTTGTTTTTATTATTACATTTGGAGTACAACTTTAAGATGTCTAGTTGTAACACCCCACCCTCCACATGGCATAATATTGTCCGCTTTGGGCCCACTGCACGCGAGCACGGCAGCGACCGTTACAAGCTCAAGCCCCCAGCGGCGCCAATCAAGGGAGAGTTTTTGCTTTGACTCAACCGGAGGAGGATGCTTCCAATACCGTAGTGGAAGGTATCGTGCTTCTTTATAATTCTTGGGCCCGAATTTTGTTAAAATAAGGACCCCCGGTTTTTGGGGAGTTACAAAGTTTGGTATCAGAGTCTAGGCTTTAGGTCTTACATGGGAGCTGTAGGTTATGGATTACCACTAGGGAAGTAGGATTAGGTTGAAAGAAATTGTTGGTCTAATTTTATGAACCTTATGCTTTAGATTAAAGTGATATTTAGGATGTCTTGTACATCAATGAAACTAAATTGTGAATTGATGTGCAGGATGGACGGTGAACGTGTACGTGGACGTGGGCGTGGTCATGGAGGTCAAGCAAACCCACCACCGCCACCACCTCCCGATGCAATGAATGTCATTTATCAATGCCTAAGGGAGCTAACCACTCTGGTACAACACCAGAATGGGAACAACAATCACAATGGAGGGGCTCATCCACTAGCCCAAGTGCCGGGCAACGGGGACGGCAACCGAAGGATGGTAGTTCTTCGGGAATTTTTGAGGCAACACCCGCCTACCTTCCAAGGGAGCTCTAACCCCTTGGATGCGGATAAATGGATCCGCCGGGTGAAGAAGATATGTGACGGCATGGGAATAGCCGAGGATCTTCGGGTCGGCTTGGCTACTTATCTATTAGAGGGGGAGGCCGACCATTGGTGGGACTCAGTGAAGAGGAGAAAGAACACAGATGCTTTTACTTGGGAGGAGTTCGATCAAATCTTCCACGACAAGTACTTTCCGGAATCAGTAAGAGACAGAATGAAGGCCGATTTTCTTGCTCTCCGACAAGGCAGCATGACGGTGGCCGAGTACGAGAGGAGGTTTGATGAGCTATCCCGTTATGCTACGGAGTTTATATCTACTGAGGCCAGCAGGGCCAAGCGCTTCGAGCAGGGCTTGAGGCCTGTCATCCGGGAGAAGTTGGTGGCCCTTAAGATCCGGGAGTATGGGGATCTGGTTGACCGAGCTGCACTTGTGGAGAGAGATATAGAGGACAGTCAGCGACGACAGAGCTTTGCGAGAGGAGGTCCGATCAGGACGGGCACTAGCACCAGTGGAGTGCAGCGGGCAGCACCATACCGACGTCCAGACCAGGCAGGTGGACAGAGACTTTTGACAGCCCGAGCAGATGGAGTGGCTCAAAGTAGAACAAGCACTAACCTGTGTCAATGCTTTGCATACGGAGAGTTTGGGCACTTCAAACATAGATGCCCCTCGTTTCCACCAAGGAGTAATCAAGCAACCGGACAAGTACTAGTAAACAAGCCACCTCTACGAAGGCCAGCACAGCAGCGACCGTTACAAGCTCAAGCCCCCGGCGGCGCCAATCAAGGGAGAGTTTTTGCTTTGACTCAACCGGAGGAGGACGCTGCCAATGCCGTAGTGGAAGGTATCGTGCTTCTTTATAATTCTTGGGCCCGAATTTTGTTAAAATAAAGACCCCCGATTTTTGAGGCGTTACAAAGTTACTTGTAACACCCCACCCTCCACATGGCATAATATTGTCCGCTTTGGGCCCATTGGCCCTCACGGTTTTGTTCCTCCCAGTACCTCTGGGAAAATGCCTTATGCCATGTAAGGCGAGGGGCTTACTTATAAGCCCAGCAACTTTTCTCTCCCTAACCGATGTGGGATTTCAGAATCTCACAATCCACCCCCTTTAAGGGCTGCACGTCCCCGTGCAGTAGCTCGCCAGTTACCTGCCCGCCCACATACACGTGACTGCAGGGCCCCACATTCGATCCAGGCGAGAGTCGGCTCTAATACCAACTTGTAACACCCCACCCTCCATATAACATAATATTGTCCGCTTTGGGCCCACTGGCCCTCACGGTTTTGTTCCTCCCAGTACCCCTGGGAAAATGCCTTATGCCATGTAAGGCGAGGGGCTCACTTATAAGCCCAGCAACTTTCCTCTCCCTAACCGATGTGGGATTCCAGGATCTCACACTAGTATTAGTAATTATATGTTCTAAAATTTTTAAACTTTGTTAATCACATTTCAACAAATGTCTATTGTTTCGTAGTAGACACGTTCTAAAGAAGTGTCGGACACATCACCAAAGAAGTGTCCGACACGTCTCCGAAATTAAAAATTTATCATTTAATTATGGACACGGATAAAAGAGTATCGAACACGTGTCCGAGAGTACCAGAAGAGTGTCGGTGTCCGACACGGATACGTCACGCTCTCGAGAGTGTCTGTACTTCATAGGCCTCAAATTACCTTGAGCCACCCCTGGTTAACATGAATAATAAATGGGTTGAGTTAGTATCAAACACGAATAACACGAAATTGACATGATTAACATTTTTAAATAGTATTATTAGAATAAAATGACAATATTTTATTATATTTTATCAAGTAGTGATCTAATTCTTGTACAAAAAAAGATATTTTTACTCATTTTTATTATTATATTTATTAAGTTAATTATCAATTCATAGAAAAAGTATGAGTTTTGGTTTGATTAAGTGATAATGAAATTTTAAATATAAAACTGGGTGTTAAATTTTTTAGGGGGAATTACACTCAGACCTCATGAGGTTTGTCACTTAATTATTCTGACCTATTGATATTTGAAATATTAAACACAAACTCCCTAAAGTTTGTACACGCGTAATACTTAGACTCCTATCGTCAACGTCCGTTAGTATATCCGTTAGTAAATTATATCCACACCCTTTGAAGTTTGTAGGTGTGTAATACTTAGACCCCTTAAGTTTGAAATGTTATACTTAGATAAAAAATACTCCAAACAAAGATAGAATATCAAATATTTTAAATTTTACAACAAAAAATCATGTTCTATTATGACATTTATTGAAATAAATTAAAAATAAAATTTTAATTTAAAAAAAAAAAAAACCATAATTAGTATACAATTATATTATCTATTGGAATTTAATTTGATCGTTTAAACGACCAAAGTACCCAAATTAAAGTTAGAATATATTGTGTCCATTACAGTTTGACCGATTGTTTAATTTTTTAGTTTTATTCCAATAGATAGTATAATTGTATACTAATTATGATTTTTTAAGAAAAAATAAATTTTTATTTTTGATTTTATTTCAATAAGTGACATAATAAAACATGAATTTTGGTTGTAAAATTCGTGTTCTATTATGAATGATTTAGACCCCTTGTTTGATTTATTAGTTTTATTCCAATAAATAGTATAATTGTATACTAATTATGATTTTTTTTTTAAAATTAAATTTTTATTTTTGATTTTATTTTAATAAATGACATAATAGGACGTGAATTTTAGTTGTAAAATTCATGTTCTATTATGAATGACTTAGATTCCTTGTTTAATTTTTTAGTTTTATTCCAATAGATAGTATAATTGTATACTAATTATGATTTTTTAACAAAAAAATAGCTTTTTATTTTTGATTTTATTTCAATAAATGATACAATAGAACATGAATTTTGTTTTAAAATTTAAAATATTTGATATTCTATTTTTGATTGAAGTATTTTTTGTTTAAGTATAATATTTTAAACTTGAGGAGTCTAAGTATTATACGCTTACAAACTTCAGGGGATCTGAGTGTAATTTACTAACGAATATATTAATGACATTTGATGGCAAGGGTCTAAGTGTTATGCATGTACAAACTTCAGGGGATTTGTGTGTAATATTTCAAATTTTGGAAGATCTGAATGATTAAATGACAAACTTCAGAGAGTCTGGGTATAATTTTTCTAATTTTTTATTTGCGGGTTATATTGGTTAATACGAATAGGACACGAGAATAAATAGGTCGACACAATACGCTTAGTTATACGGGTTGGGTTATTGTTGACTAGTGCTCAACACGAACCCAAAATGGCCCGACCCGACACAATTATCACTCCTACTCGTGAGGGTATGAAGGGTGGATTGGATAAATATCTGAGTTTGAATTATTTGCACAAAGTGGGTTGTCTTAGATTTGATTCCACAATGTTCCGGTTGTTAGTCCAAGTATTTTTTTGGTTCACTACTGATGGTACTGAAAATTCAGATGTGCAAAGACAGAACTGATTCATGATTCTGTTACTCTTCCGATTACTAGTATTAGGTTGACCTTTTCTACAAAGATCAGGGATGCTTGGCCTGCATCAGAAACTTATATCCAAGGAGCTCAAAGAAAGGTTGAGCAGTTCCAGTTTTGTTCGTATGTTTAATGCAACTGAATATATAGCTTGTTTGAGGGATCTACACCGTTGTCCAGCAGAGATATTAACTTATTTTTCGCCTTCCTAGAAACCATTCTGAAGCTTTACACTTCATTCTTTATACTTTGATTCTTGTTATTGGCTATTTACACAAGGAAAACAAAGTTAAGGATGCATAGGTCATGGATGCATTTCTATCGATTGTCTTCTGCGACCATCAGTGTAGCAATGTTAGTTTACTATATTCTTGATGGCTCAATTCCCTATGGTTCTTCACACCTTCCCGCGGCCTCTAATTTCGCTGGTTTCAGTTTTTGTTATTGAAAGGTGTATAACTATAAATTTAGCTTGTAATCTACTCAGGTGCTCACAATAAAAGATTTTGAACCCCCCCAATCAAAAGAAGAAAAGGGGAATTTGATATTTTGGTCTTAACTGCTGGACAAATTTGTAATATTTTCCATAATTGCTTCCATGTAGATTTGTCATGGTAAGATGCATGGTTGCTCAACTTGTATAAGTGCTTGATATTCTGGAAACTGCATTAATCTGAGCTGTAGTGGCCTCCTTTGCCATGCAAAACTCCCTGATACGTTATATTAATTTTGCTTCAACAATTAGGATTTGCTGTGTGACAAGCCGTGGCATTTTCTCTTGCTAGTTCGTTGCTGTTGAAATCTGGAACGAACATATATTTGGTGGAATAACATAAGAGGATACTTACAATGGTTATAAGAACTTTGTTTTACAAGTCATGATACAAACATTATTTTTTGCCTTTTCCAGCTTGAGGATGTATAATTCATTGGTGGAAAGATGCTTCACTGATTGTGTGGACACCTTCCGACGCAAATCCCTAGACAAACAAGAGGAGACCTGTGTTCGCCGTTGTGCTGAGAAGTTTCTGAAGCACTCTATGCGTGTTGGCTTGAGATTTGCAGAGCTCAACCAAGGTGCAGCTACACCCGATTAAGATGTTTTCAATATGATTTATGGTTCTGGAACACGTGGAAATGATTATCGACATGAGATTTGTATTAGTTTGAGTTGTCAACAGGGTTTTGCCCTTCTTTGGGAGCAGAAATTTCTTTTGGGGTTTTGCAGTTTTAAGTTACAAAGAAAGATTTGTTTCATGTGTTTCAAGAAGGGAATGAAGGGAATTATTTCATTATCTGTCCTTTGACTGTCATTCATGTTCCTTCAGCTGAAAGATTGATCTAAGATTTGTTTGCATTACTGTTTCCTATAGATATATTGGGTTACAACAAATGGTTGGGAAGTTAGTCTCTGCATACAGATTAGTGTGCTAGGCATTTTTTTTTTTTTTCAACGGTCAGAGGTGCCTGGGTCGGTTCATCCACACCTCGACTAATCATTTCTCCGGTCTTGTCAAAAACAGGTCATTTATGTTGGAACTAGGGATAATTCTCTCATGACCTGACCTAAGGAGTTGCCAACATTCGTGTGTTAGGCACTTGCTAGCAATTGATATAGAATTGCTAGATCATGAATATAGTTGAATGTGTGGCTTGCAAAATTCTGCGAAGCTTGTTGCATTAAGTTATGCTTGCAGTCTAGATATTTTCCTCTGGTTCACAATGCTAATGAATCATGTCATATCAAATTTGTGTCATACATGAATTGTGTATAATTAGAATAAAACGAGTCGTGTCATATATTTTTTTTGGTTGGTTTCATCCATACACGATTTGTTTATTAATCGTGTTGTATCATATTCATTTGTTTATAAAACAGGTAATTTAATGAAGATTCAAATTCTCTAATTTTTTATCGTGTTTTTAATTAATAAGTCGTATCATATTTTATCACTCCTAATTTAAACAACGTTCCCACATAAATAACGGTTGTTTATGATAATGCACAAACCAGGTTTTTACAAGATCAACAGTCGAGTGTGTGATAAAAAGTGTAATTAATGGACAATTAATAGAACAATCAATGACAATAATGTAAATATTGGGTCAAAACACAGATATACAGTGGTTCGGTCCGGATGACCTACTCCACTCTGGAAAACGACAACGGTGGCGGGGCGACCTCCGTGAGGGATACAATAGCTAGGAGAGAGAAAAATTATATGTATGATGTGTATAGAGCTGTAAAGATAGATCAAGAGGTGTCCTCTCATACAGAGAGAGTTTATAATTTATAGGCACTAAACTTTGGTTAAAGCGGTGACATGAGAGAGCAAATGTACTAATTTTTTCGGTAGCTACAAAATGTAAGTGCCATAAGAGGTTGTTTTGATATTCGAGAGTGAGTATTCCAATAATTGCTTCTCACGTACTCTAATTATTCTTAAATTCTTTGAACTTTGGGCTAAATCGAATTAACGAATTGAACTTGACTTGTCTTTTAATTAATTTGAACTTACTTAATTTATTGACTTATCTTTTAATTAATTTAAGCTAACTTAATTTATTAGGCATGATCCAGTTGAATCTGAGCTCGTGAGCTTTTTACTTAGAAACGACAGAATAAAGTTAATCCATCTAATCAGTGTATAGAATGCTACAAATATGAAATAACTACTTTGTCAGGCTATAAATGCAGCTTATGGGCGTTACTCACTTTAACAGAATGGTTAACTACCTTCAAGATTATATCTATTTATTTATTTTTAATTTGATCAGCGCTACAAATTTATCAAGTTGCACTTAATTGTATAATATAAAGGCAATCACAACTTTTATTTTTCCACCCAAAAAATATCAATTTTTCTGCACGACTCCTAAACTAAACAACTCGGGCATAGGGACATTAGGGCCACGGGGCCTATGCCCACCCTCAAATTTTAGAATTTTTTTATGTATATACATATATTACTTTGTTAAATATTTTTTAAAATAATTTTATTGTGCTCAGCCTAATATTTTTGTATAAGCTAATACAAAATGATTGAGCATGTTACGGACATGCTTCAAACATGTTTGAATATATTTTAGACATATTGAAACTCATTTTATGAATTTTTTTAAAAAAAATAATAACTTTTTTAAATATTAGATCAAAAGTAAGATTATGAGGTGATAAACTATAAGTTTATTTTGTAAGTATTTAAGAAACATGTTCATAAAATAAAATAAAAAAACATTTGAACTTGAAAAAAATTTCACATAAACATCATAATTTTATGAGATTATTTGCATAAAATGAAAATTAAATAAGAGATTGAGAGAATTAGAGAGAAATAGAGTGATAAGAATATGCAATTGGATGATTGTGCAAGCTTCAAGCGAGCTATTTCCTACATTTATATGAAATTTCATGAGGCAATAACAGTGTTGTTCATGACTTTTTTATTAATTTTTATCATCTTTTTACTCATGATTCTTGCTTCACGATTTTCCCCCCCAAACTATGAGCTTCAACCAGTCTTTAATTTATCGTTTAATGTATTTTATTGTGATTGAGTTTTCTGTAATTAATATATTTTTAGGTATAATTTATAATTATTTTATTCTCTTAATTTAAACGTGAAATTACTTGTAAGTGACATACAATTAATTTTTAATTTTCAAGGATTGACATCTATCTAAATAAATATAAATTTATTGTTATATTTTTTTTGATTGAAAAATATTAATTAAATTTTGGAATTGAAGTGTCCACTCTAAACTAAATTATTGGTTTTCTCTCTTTATTTTAATTTCTGGTTTCTCTCTTTATTTTAATTTCTGGTTTCTCTCTTTATTTTAATTTTAAATTATGCAATGAAAAAAAATTAAAATATTATTTAAAATATTTATAAGATCTGTTCGATTTTTTAATATTGTATAATATCTTTAGGCTCGGGATTATTGTTGATATTTCCATATTACATCCAGAGAGAATCTTTACAAGCCGTTGATAATCTGATCTGACGTCCCAGCAAACATTTATGCTCTAGTGCACATTCAATCAGTTAAAGTGTACCTTTCAATTTTCACACACAAACCCATCTTTAAGTCTCAACCTTTTAGTTTCAATCCAACGGTCCAAAATTACCCGGGAACCATCATAGCCCTGAACATGCTCGATGTTTAAAAGGTAGGCTACAAAAGGAGAGTGCCGTTTGAGGTTCAAACTTTTGTTCCCTAACGTTCACTGAACCGTCAACAGCCGTTAACCTAAATAAACATTGGAAAGCCCTATAACTTAACGGCAGGAAACGGAGACGTCGGTGACCTTATATTCGTTTGGAGGAATCATACTTTGTACCTAAAAGATTTACAATTTTCACTTTTTACTCTTAAATATTAAAATTCTCACATTATACTTTTAATTTATTAAAATTATTATTATATAAGTCCATCAATCGTGTCGGATGACGTCAGTTCGTGTCGAGTTTTAGTAAATTCTTATTAAAAAGTATTTTACTCATATCCAATTTATTTATTTATTTGTGTTTAACAAATCGTGTCATATTAGGTACGTGTCATGTATAAATCGTGTATAGTCAGTATATAAATAAGTCGTATCATGTATTTCTTTTAATTAATTTTACCTATATCCGATTTTTTTATTAATCATATTATATTGGTCCACTCATTAACAAAATGAGTAATTTAAAAAAAACACAAACTCTCTAATTTTGTGTCATATTCTTATTGTGTTAATGAGTCGTGTCATATTTTGACATCCTTATTGTAATATAACATTTTCATTAGCTTTTGTTGTTTATTCCATTAGTGTCAAGATGCTTTTGACATAATGAATAACGAAAATTAACGGCAGAGGTATATTGCAACACTTTTCATAAATTAAGGATACAATTTGAAAATTTTAATCTTTAAGGGTAAAAAGTAAAAATTTATAAATTTTTCGAGGGGCACAAAGTACAATTCTCCCTATTCGTTATATACAAATTCATATGTGAATATGTTATACAATTCTTTTATTTTCTTCTTCTTCTCGCCTCCCTATCATTCAACGGCTCTCTTTCTCTCTCTTCTCTTTACAACGGAGGGAGGTTTTCTTGGGCTACAAGGATTCGATGAGCTCGACTTCGATTCCCGCCACTTCTCTGGTAACAGACGTTAGTTTACTTTCTGATTCTTGAAATTGTCTTCCAAAAACCTTTGTTTTTTGTGTATTTTAACTGTTTCTGATCATGTAGCTCCCGTTTTTCGTGATAGTACTAGCTCTGATTTGTTTAATTTTTGTTTGGTTTTTGCTTTTCTGGATATAAGAATTCTAGAATTGTGTTTATACAGTAGGTGTTTGGGTTTTGTTATTATTTTTTGATTTGATTACTACTTCTAAGATCTGGTTTTAGTATGTCTTTATTGATAGAGGTGCAGAATTAAAATTATTGGTTTTATTGGGAATTTTAGGGTTTCATAATGATTAGGCTTTTCTTAATTGAAATTGGAGTAAAGGTTTTTTTATCCGCTCTTATGTTTATTGTATTGAACTTTGAATTTTGTTTGTTAGTTATGAATAGGAGGGTACTGGGTCTTGGAGGTGATGGTTAGAAGGAAATGGCTGAGGTGAAGGTAGAGGAGTGTTGTCTTGAGAACAAGCAATCCACGGCTGCTTCGAGTTCTTCTGCTTCTGAAGGTAGTGGCAGCCTTACGCTTAAGTCACCAGATTTATGCAGCCCTACTGCTACATCTCCCTCGCAACGGTACTATTCTTGAATTCTATGTACTTATTTCTTTGGACTTTGACTGTTGCAGTACATTTTTGTAATCTAAAGTTCATTTGAAATTTCGAGATTCTGAATTTGATTGGTCACATTAATTTGGTTTTTCTTTTAGGCTAAATTTAAGTTTCATTTTTCTCTATCCAGTCAAGTAGTCATGACTGTACTGTGGATCTACTAGTGATAGACATGAAAATAACAAGAACTGGATTGGGGCTTTATTGTACGTGATTGTGTAAGAGAATATTCTTAAGCAATTGGTGCTGCATATCTGATGTTCAGGGAAGGTTGATTTGGTTCTTGCATGCATTATCATGGCATAGATGCTTCATATGTACATTTGTGCTTGGGGAAAGGTTTTTTTTTTGTGTGTGTTGGGGGGGGGGGGGGGGGGGGGGTATTGAGGGTCAAACCTGCATCATTTGCAGGAGCTGGGTGCACAAGAATCCTCCACCATTGAAGTGTGATGAAGAATACAGATGCAACCAACTATGTGATGTTGTTCAGAGTCTCTCTTTTTCACTCAATCTACACTTCCCCATATAATTTTTTCTCTTCTTTTTCTGGAAGCAGTTTCACAATCACGTCCCTCTACCATGAAGCGTATGATTATTTTCAAACAAGTTTGTTACCCAACAATTGGGCTTACTTCAACAGATTCTTTCTCTCCCAAAATAACAAAGATATAAGAAAAAAAAGGAAGTGAGATTTTTCGCTTGCATACCATTAAGCATTGCATTGCCTTTTGCATAAGTTGAGACAAATTGAATCGGAAGAATTATCACAAAAATAAGAAAAGAAGCATATTGAATTACAAAAGTCTCTATATATTTGGTGTTTTTTTGTATGATTCCAAATATCTGATGACCCTTGTGAGCAGTATGTAGTATTCATCATTTGAATTTGTCTTTGTAGGAGGACCACTGGCCCTATTAGGCGAGCAAAGGGAGGCTGGACTCCAGAGGAGGTAAGCATCTGTTCTGACAGTAAACATATTTGGGTTACAGTGTTTCTCGATGCTTATGTTTATGTTTATCCGTAGTGTTAGATGTCCAATTGAGTTATTTAGACCCACTCGGATATATTGAGTCGGTCTTTGTTTTGTTTAAAATTCTAGTTTACCAGTACTGCATATGTTGATCCTCTCTGCTTAAAACCACCAGGCTTTCACGTGACTGTAATTTAGATCTTCTATTGCTTACAAGAGTTGCAGTCTTAATATTATTTGAGGTTGTCTCAGTTGTCTTAAACCTATTCACTTTGCTACAGGATGATACATTGAAGAGAGCTGTTACAGTTTTTAAGGGAAAGTGCTGGAAGAAAATAGGTTATCCTCTACCCACTGTGGTACCTTAGTATGTTTTGGCAATACATGCGTAGCTAAATAAGCATACCAACTCTATGACATCTAGTTTTACCATCAAAATATTCGGTTTTAAATTATGCTTGAATAGGAAGGTGGCGTCATATTTGTTTATTGATGCGTATGCAGCTGAATTCTTTCCGGATAGATCAGAAGTGCAGTGTCTGCATCGTTGGCAAAAGGTTCTCAACCCAGATCTTGTTAAAGGACCTTGGACTCAAGAGGTTGGCACCTAGTTCCGTCCCTCGGTCGTTGATATATTTTTGTGCAGGTGTTTCATATTGCTTTATTTTGACAAGTTATCATGTTTGGAACAATAATCTGTTTCTGTTTGTGTAATTAATAGGAGGATGATAAAATCACTGAACTGGTATCAAAATATGGGCCTACAAAATGGTCGCTCATAGCAAAGTCCTTGCCGGGTCGTATAGGGAAACAATGCCGTGAGAGGTAATATAATGATAAGAATAAAATCAGCAGTTTTTTTTCAGTAGTAGTTGAATAATGCGAATCTTATTTGTTTGTTGTTTCTTCATTAATAAAATTAGTTTATGCTGCTTCTATTTTAAGTGAGGTTTTGGAACTCCTAAACGTTGGACTGCTGTTCTGATGCTTCATATGTTTAATTTAACTCTTTTTATGTCCTAGTTTTTAGTTGCATAAATTTATATACATCACTGTAGCTCAGTACAAGAAATTTGTTCTAATCTTCCTTTTTTTTTCAACATCTGCTGAAAGCTGTATATCTTTAAAAGTTTGTTATTTCCTTCACTTCTTTCGCTTGCTTGGAGATTGTTAGTATTTCTAATGTCTTTATGATCAACATTTTTAACAGAGAGATCCTAGATTATACACTATTAGTCATAATCCTCTCTGGGAGCACGGATCTTTTGGAATTTTCTTTCTCACAGAATAAGAAATGGTTTATTTATTGACTGATTTTTGGCAAGTAATTTCTCAAAACATTGTCAGGTGGCACAATCATTTGAATCCAGATATAAAAAAAGATGCCTGGATGTTGGATGAGGAATTAGCCCTCATGAATGCTCATCGGACATATGGGAACAAATGGGCTGAAATAGCTAAGGTTCTGCCAGGGAGGTATGCATCTATGTTAGAACGTATAGTCTTAGAAATAGGATACAAAAGTGCCAGTTTGGGATACCATAGAGAAATAACTTTCTATGGGACCCGGAATGGTGCTGTCTGGTTTTCATCTAGCAATTGCAACTTCTGACGTGACAATCACATGCGGTCTATATTTTAAACCATCAAGTGAAAATAACATATACTGAATCATCTTGCTCCAATTCTTGCTCATAAGCCATAACTTTAATCTATGCAGGACTGATAATGCAATTAAGAATCATTGGAATAGTTCCTTAAAAAAGAAGTTAGATTTCTATTTGGCTACTGGGAGCCTTCCACCGGGTGCAAAGAATGGTACCCAAAATGGTGCTAAAGATGATAACAGAACAGCTTCAGCTGGAAAACTGCCTGTTTGTTCGAAAAGAGGATCACAATCAGCTGCCCAGACTTCCTCAGAAACTACAGGCGTTTGTAAAATAGAAGATGTTAAGGATGCAACACCATTTCAAGATGTGGATGATTCAACCAGTGCTTTGCCAAATGATTCTGCCGATTCTGAAGGTGTCATATGCAAGCTGCAGTCATCAAATCTAGATTCTGGTCAAATAGATTCAAATATAGTGCAAAAATTTGAGAGGTGTAAAATGAATGGTGAACTTGATCAAGACAAAGTGATTGGAACATCATCGCCCTATGAAATTCCAAATTTCATTCCAACTTATGGTTCCTTGTACTATGAGCCACCACAATTAGAGAGTTATATTCCACTAAATTCAGATCTTTTAAGTATGTCTGGGATGCAGCATGAATCTAACTCTAGTCCAACAATGTCGCCAATTAGTTTCTTCACTCCGCCTAGTGTGAAGAGCGGAAGTTTGTTTGGGCAAACTCCGGAAGCTATATTGAAAGTTGCTGCAAAGAGCTTCCCAAATACGCCGTCCATACTGCGGAAGAGAAGAACTGAAGCTCAAACGTACCCCCCATTAAGTAAAATTGGAAAGGTGGCAAGTGGGGAAGCAGTCTTGGACAGTTTTCATGTTTCTCATGGACATGAACACACAAAAAATAGTTTGGAGAAGTCTGTGTTGCAGGATGAAAGTTTGTGTGCAAGTCCTGCTTCTCTTGGTAATGGTGTTACCGGGCTTTGGAATGGTAAGGCCTTGAATGCATCTCCTCCATATCGGCTGAGATCCAAACGAACTTCTGTTAAGTCTGTGGAAAAGCAGCTTGAGTTCACACTTGACCAGGAGCAGTTTGACAACAATACAAAATCTATGGATCCGATAGTGAAAGATATCTCTCCTGTAGCCAAAGATCGTTCACAAGTGTCAAAGATGGGAGTGGCCTAGAACATAAACTGTAAGTGGATTCTTTAATTATAACTTGTCTGATTGATATGCTCTTGCTTTTATTATGTTTATGTTCAAAGTACAAGCAAATGGAGCATTGGATCATTCACTTTTTGTTTAATTTCTATACTAGTATCAAAGATTTTGCTAAGCGTGATTACTATTGAATGGTGCATTGCTAAAATTTTGTAATGATGCATCAACTAAAGAACCATTTAAGTAGGAATATATTTAGTTGATCACAATCAAAATAAAAAAAGACATGTCACATATTAGTACACGAGGCTTTTGCACAATGATATCTGGGGTAGGTTGGATGTGCACGGTATTACCCCGCATTTTGGTAGGTTGCTCCGTAACTCAAACCATGACCAACGAATTACACGACTTTATTTTGGTCCATTTTGGATATACAAATATGAATAATCTATGTTTAACAATGTTATATGTTCCAATTCCCTATCCATTCCAAATTTCTCAAATTATACAATCAGAACAAGAAAGAACTCGTTGTGTGTAAAGATGAGAAAATAATTATGCTTGTTCTAAAATTTTATCTCGGACACTCTTAAGAAGGGGACGTATCTATATCGGACACCGACACTCTTCGGATACTCTCGAAAATGTCTCTAATACTCTTTTATCTGTGTCCGTAAATAAAAGATAAAATTTTAATTTCGGACATGTGTTTGACACTCCGTTGGTAATGTGGCCAACGTTTCTTTTGGACATGTGTACTACTAAACAATGACATATGTTGTCATGTAATTAAGAAAGCCTAAAAATTATGAGAGAATATGAGATTGTTAAGACTAATAATGTTAAAGTTGTACTTAAAAATTTACTATTAAAAACAAAATATGCATAAAAGTTGTGCTTTAAAAATAGGAATTGTGAAGATGAGAGCAATGATTGTAATTGTGTATGTTTACTACTCGTTCTCTACATAAAAAAAAAAAAATGTAATCATTGACTACTATGATCCTAGTCTAAATTTTCACACTAAATGACTAATCATTAGATTTGCTTGCCATGAAGTTCAATTTCTTATCAATAGTACAATTTTTTTTATCTATACTTGTGATAAATCATATAACTTGCATATAATAATACATAATCACATGTAATGTGTTTGTCCTTTTTTGAGAAATTTTGGTCGTATGTGTCCTAGCGGTTATATATAATATAAAATAGTGCATCATGAGTCAGAAGTAGGGCTCTAATTAGCGTCTTTTCCATCTATGGACCAGTTTTAGGCGAATAGAGTCGGAAGACGGTCCTCGGGGATTCTTTCTCCCTGTATCCATATCTTTACTTCTTAGTCTCCTAGTCTAAGGCATAGTTATTCTGAAATTTTTCTGAATCGTGTGTCCCGGGTGATTAGTCAAGTTAGTAATGTTAAGATTTAGTTAAAGATGGTAGTTACTATAGGATTCTGATTGGATTCTTTCCTTTCTCTTTGTTGATTTAGAGATGAAGCTTGACGGTCCTATTAAAGTTGGCTAGTTTCTTTCAAGGATGCATCTAAATATCCAAAGAAGTAAGCTATTCAAGCGTGGCAAGGGGCGAACAAAATGAAAATCTCCTTTTGCCCAGAGTCGATGATTCAGCAGATACACGTACAATCCGTTCTCAGGTAAATGGGAAGACTTTTTCAACATACTGTCATGGACAAAGTCCTGTAGCCTTAGGTTTCTTGTCATTCATGTAAGAGTAGAATAAGAGATGATGGCTTTGATTCTTCTACTTGTGAAATATTTTCGACACTATAATTGGGTTTGTACAGCAACCCCTTGTAGGGACAAGAGGCTTAGAAAGTTTCTTCTTTGAAAGCATATCTTTCCTTTCTCAATAAATGCATTTTTTCATTATCTTTTCTTTTATGGTGGCGATAAAAAGGAAAATTGGCTATTCCTGTAAGAAACTGGGATGATTTACTTGGGTAGTTATCAGTAGAGATTTTATATTAAGCAGGTTTGCTTCACATGAATCCTTTGGCAGCAAATACAGGTCTCTTCTTCATTGACAACTGCTTATGTAATTGACTCTGGAATGTTTTGTTAGTCCCACCCCACCTCACCCCATTTTTCTTTGGGAAAAGTATATTCTTCTACCGCCTCATGGTTTTGAGCACATGACATAACATTCTTGTGGTTGAAGCTTCTTTTTGGTCTGCATTTAGCTTGTGTTCGGTATATATAGGGATTATCTTTTGTCCTTATCACAGATTGTGTGGTTTCCTTAATCGGTTAGAATCGTGATAGAAATATTTTTTGGTTAGAATATCTCGGATAATGCTCCATGTGTTGTTCTAGAAACAGTGTGATATCATCTGGAAGGATTGAGCTTCCATGGTTATTGGTCAAGCTGATTGAATAATGTTTGTTGGTCTGAGAGCTTCCCTCCTCTGGACGAGATTATCAAAAGTAAGGAGGTCAGCTCAGACGACCCTTATAACTGAGCTGCACTGGGTGGTGCCGAGCTTCGACTATGCTGGTAACGAAGTTATGTTGTCTGCTGATCATTTCAGCCTCAGGCTACGAGGTCGTGCTGTTCGAGGTTGAATTGTGATAAGTAAAGAATGATCCGTTGATTATGGTATCATCACCAATGTTTGGCAATAACTATGATTTTTTGGCAATCTATTTTCAATATTTGGATAAATTAACTTTTTTATTGAAAATGTGAATGAAATATTATCCATGACACCAAAATAAATTAATTAATTTTAATGTTCTAACCTCAGAAAAGTTGGAGGTGGACGTGTGGGGGGGGGGGGGGGGGGGGGTTGGTAATGGATAATAGCACCTCATATTGAGGAATGATAGTTTTCTGTTGATGGTCCTAGACAGTTTATAGTAATAGGAATAAATTCTTTTTACTACAAATCAAACATTAAAATAGATATTACTTACTATTAGTTATTTCATTTTCATACTCCATTACCATCGACCAAATATTTGGTAACTTTGTATTTTTAGTGTCAATCAGTGGTCCAATGTCATTGTCAAAATCAACATTTGAACAAAAACAAGCAAAATGACATTATTACCATCCTCAGTTAGAGTTTTTTGTGATATCGAAAAATAAAATTTTAGTGTCGTATCGATATTTATTATATTGTAAATATTTTTACTATTGTTGTAAGTATTTTTATTACTTTTATGATATTAAAAAAAAAAAAAAGTACCATAACACTAGTAAAAACACCCAAAGTATCACAATAGTGGTAAAAACATTCACAATAATAGTAAAAATATCCACAAAAGTGGTAAATCACACACAAAATTGATAATTTTTTAATACTGAAGTAAAGTGATATAAATAGTTATCATAATAGTGATAAAAAAAAACTCACAAAAGTGATAAATTACCCAAAAAAATAGCAAATTTTTTAGTTGTAAAATGATCCACAAAAATTATAAAAACACTCTTTAAATAATAAATTTTGGAGGTACGATACTATTTTTTTTTTGGGTATCGCAATCAAGTCCTCCACAGTTTAGTCTAAAGAAAGAGTAATGTTACATGGAATTAAAAATTAGACTTGATAATTACAACCATTGATTTTACTGTGGATCCCAACATTTATTAGAACCTACTACATATTCAATGGTTGTGATTATCAAGTTTAGTTTTTAAGTTCATATAGCATTACTCTTAAAGAAAACGGTTTTTTTTTTATTTTATTTTAAAAAAGGCGGATTATCATTGTAAAAGCAAACTTATTTTTTTACAAGCAATGTTATGCACACAAAAAGTGTGCACCAAATTATCTGCAGTCGTCAGATAAATTGGTCCCATCACTACTCCAATAGCTACAAATGATTTAATACATATTTTGGCACACATTTTGGTTCACGCTTTTGGTACACATAATTTTATTTATTTATTTATTTATTTTTACCATAGCATGATTAGCTGACACTTGGCCCATACAATTTGGTAGATTAGGAATTGGTCAGGTTCAGGTTGTTAATTGGCCTAATTAATCAACTCAAGCCTCATAATCCCCATCTAATTTAATATTAATGAGGCACATGAGGGAGGATATAGTATACAACAAAATAATAGTTCCATTTATGACCAGACACCCTGTAACCAGCCTTAAAGAGAGTTCGTTGGAGACTGCAATAATAAATTCATTAAAAACTATCATATGATTAATGACAACATTATACTATTCTCAATTGGAGCAGTAGAAACGACTAATCATAATACCAAAGTCATTAGGATTCTCCAATCACTTCTCTTTATTTCTCCCCAGTCTCACCCATTAATCAAAGGGTATTTGATTAATTTGAAGAATTATCAACAAGAATCAATCCTAAGATGTGTTCCTTAGGGGTGTCAAATGTGTCGTGTTCGTGTGACCCGCATGTCGTGTTATTCGTATCGTGTTCGTGTCAAGACTCACGAAAAAAAATATTATTTAGTGTGTTCTGAGTATTAAACATAGTCTAGACTATTTATTATACGTATTTAATAATCGTTCGTGTCGAATTCGTATTAACGGGTCAGAGTTGACACCCCTAAGACTACCATCGTGTAAGAATTAGCTCCACACAATTAAACTACGTTTGAGGTTTATTTGTTTTCAATCTTTGACTTTAAAATTAAAATCATCTTGGCAATTTTCTGGAGTCAGATTATAAGGAATTTAGCTCTTATGAATATTTTAGTTTTAGACATGAACGATCTGTTTTTGACCGAATCGGGAAGAAAATTAGTCAATATGCACATAAGTGGGTCCGGACACTCCTAACCGTTGAAAAAAAAAGATTTGGAATCATTTTGGTAACTTCTTGAAGTCAGATCATGAGTGATTTATCCCTCGTGAATATACTAATTTAAGCATGAACGACTTGTGTTTGACCTGATCAAAGAAAAAATTAGTTAATGTGCGTATAAATTATCTTGAATACCCGTGACAGATGACAAAAGAAAGAAAGAAAGAAAGAAAGAATTGAAATCATCTGCAGAACTAAGAATCTAGAAGTGGTGGGTTATTTTCATCATTAACCAAAGACAATCACATGATGATTAAAATGTGTTTAAGGACAACCAATGTAGAGCTCAAAAGCTTCTAGATCCAACTAATAAATAACTTTGCTTGATTAATTTCTTCATAATAAATGCAATAAACTGGCATTGATTTGACTAATCATCCAGAATCTAGCATCCAGAAAGCACTAAACAAAAGCATAAAATCCAACAGCTAAGCAACATAGCAGCCAATATAGCTGCATTTAATTTCAAACCTTAATCAAAAGTTTAAACAACCCTTTTATCATTAAATAACAAATAATTTTAATTAAACCTTAATTATAATTTAATTAAAATTTTATCATTAAATAATTAATTTGGCACTCTTAACTGTTGGACCTAGGAAAGACAAGAATCCAAAAAGCAAGTCAATGTTGTAGTTCCACAAAGGTCCAAAAAAGGCTTCTTTCTTCCTATGAAAGCCAAAACCTCGTCTCTCTCTCTCTCCTCTCTCTCTTTTTAATCCAAACTTCCTCTCATTATTTTCTCATCACACCTAAACAAAGAGAAGAATCAAATAGATTGAGAGTTTGTAACTTTTTCACCCTTTTTCTTACGGATTTTCTGTGAAACCAAACAAGCAATTTGTGGAGACAGAGAGGGAGAGGGAGAGGGAGAGAAAGAGAGAGAGAGAGAGAACAGTGGTGTGGTTGGCGGCTGAGACACCTAACCTTTGAAGAGAGAGAGAGAGAGATAAGAGAAATCAGAGGATTCACATTAGATCTAAGGATTCTTTGAGGTTCACGGGCCTTGTAGGGGCTGTATTGAAGTTCTCTGCACATGACAGGCTGAGCACAGAGTGGGGTTTTATGCTCATGTTTGTTTTCTTTCTGCACATACAAATGAAAACCTAAGCCTGGTTTCATTGGTGTTCTGTAAAAGTTGAGGTTGGAAATTTTTTCGAGGTCTAATGGGGATTTGCTTGAGCAACCAAATCAAGGCTGAGAACCCATCTGACACTGGTACAGGTATTATCTCTTGATTTCATCCTCAATTTTTATGGAAAAAATCTGGTTTCTGGGGAAAGGAGGAAAAGAAACAGATATTAAACTTGGGTTCTTTTTAATGTTGCTTCTGTTTCTGGAAAGTGGGAAGCTCACCTCAGCTAAAATTTGTAGCTTGATTTTTGGACAATTATATAGACTTGTTGTTCTATATTTTTCCCCCTTTTTTGAGGGTTTGATGGCACTTGAATTATGTAAGCTTTAGTTCAAAGTTATTATTTCTGTAAGGATCATGAGATTTCTTAATACCCAACTGGATTATTTGCTGAATTTATGCGTTTGTTCAAGATGGTTTCATTGTTTTAATAGTGATAAGTGTATTGTTATATAATCAACTTGTAAGAGAAGATTTGTTTGTGGTTTAGTATGGCTACAGTTTCATTTAATTTTCCTTTATGTAAAACATGCTCTTGCAATTTTGGGTTTCACTTGACCATTACAAAATACTATGATAAGGTCTACATTTTCGTACTTCATTAATTTGTTTGGTAATATTGGATTTTGCATAGGGGTAAGTTCTAAAATTGTCAGCAGAGATGGGACTGAAACGAGTAATTCGAGTGGCAAGGCTTCATCTGCCTCCATACCCCAGACTCCTAAGAGTGAGGGTGAGATCTTGCAGTCCTCCAATTTAAAGAGCTTCACTTTCAGCCAACTCAAAACGGCCACCAGAAACTTCCGCCCTGATAGTGTAGTAGGAGAAGGTGGATTTGGTTCTGTTTTTAAAGGGTGGGTTGACGAGCAGTCGCTTGCCGCTTCAAAGCCTGGAACTGGGATGGTGATAGCAGTTAAGAAGCTGAACCAAGAAGGGTGGCAGGGACACAAGGAGTGGTTGGTTAGTACACATTTTACCTTATGAAACTTCTTTGGGGTTCTGGAAACTAATTATTCTTCTGCTCGGCCGATATTAGAATCTTTGTAGGCCATTTGTAGAAATTCTTGGTAGAGTAGGGAATCTTGAGCATTGAAGTGTATTTTGGGAAGTATATATCTGTAATTTAATTTTCCATGGTGCCTTCTAAGCTAATCGGGTGCAATTGTCAAATCCACCTGGCTATTCATAAAAGTTTCTGCAATGTATCCATCCCCCCCCCCCCCCCCCCCCCCCCCCCCGAAAAAAAACAAAAAGGAAAAAAGCCTGTAATTTGGTGGGCGAATTCTTGCTTTGGTTTTGTTTGTCTTCCCATTGCCGCAGTCCCTATAGTTTTCAGATGATCAGAATAGCTAATTTTCTGCTGCGCCCTTTGTATGTACAGGCAGAAGATCAACTATCTTGGGCAGTTGCATCATCCTAATCTTGTGAAATTGATCGGTTACTGCTTAGAGGATGACCACAGGCTTTTGGTTTATGAATTCATGCCAAAAGGCAGCATGGAAAATCATTTATTCAGGAGTCAGTTCTTCATATCCCCTTAAAAACTGCCTATTTTGTTATCATTTTCTTGTTTGAATTAAAACATATTTTACTGGCATATCACTCCTAAATTACAACTTACTTATTCGATAACTTTTGAATCAGGAGGGTCTTACTTCCAGCCACTTTCTTGGAGCCTTCGAATGAAAGTTGCTCTTGGTGCTGCAAGGGGGCTTGCTTTTCTTCACAGTAATGAACCTAAAGTTATATATCGAGACTTCAAGACTTCTAATATCCTGCTTGACTCGGTGTGTAATTTCAGAAGCATGAACTGACCTACATGCTAAAAAATGATCGACTTTAGAGTTCTTATTGACTGATTTGCTTTCCATTGCTTTTGTCCATTAATTCACAGAACTACAATGCAAAACTTTCTGATTTTGGGTTGGCCAGGGATGGGCCAACTGGTGATAAGAGCTATGTCTCTACTAGGGTTATGGGGACCTATGGATATGCTGCTCCAGAATATCTATCGACAGGCTACATTTGCTTGTACAGTATATTTCATAAGTTCATTGACCCAAGTCTACTCATCTGGCGTTAAATACTCCCTTCTCTGTTTTACTTGATTATTACATTTGTTATTTCTTGCTTAGCTGCTATATGTAAATTTATTTAGGCAATGTCGATTTCCAGTTAGGTGACCTTGTAAATGACTTGTAATGTGATGTTTCTCTTCTAGACCTGACTATTATGTCTCAAATAAAGGGCGGATCAGAAGGATGAGGATTCATCACACATTATTTGTATTGTATAACTACATTAGTGTGTTGCATTTCTTCATTGATGGTATAAGATTATGGGTCCTAAACTCGGTTGTGATCGAAACTGACTTTCAGTAGGTTATCATTCTGTATCAGTTTTTAATATCCTCTGTTAGGTTACCATTCTGTATAAGTTTTTGATATCCTCTAGATAGTTCAAAACAACCCTATGGGAGTGTTCAAAATGCCTTAATAACACAAGTCTCCTCTTGCAAAAGAATGTACATCGACCTGAGAAACAAATAAAATGTCAACAGCTATTGAAATTGCAATTTGATTCTGTATCTTTGTTCAAAACGTTTCCATAAAGGATATCCATGACCTCATAGTCAGACCACAAGATTCCCTCCTGCTGGTGAGAAATGTCAGGTTCCACCCTTTGGTGTTAGTTTCCATTTACCGTATTATTACCTTAAGAGGCTATTACAAGCAACTTCTGTGTTGTTTTGCTTTGGTGGCGTTTTGCTAATATATAATTTGTTTGATAAGTAATCAAAATGCATCCTGTGTTCTGATGGACATATATATATCTCTCTCTTATGGGAAAGGTCATCTAACTGCCAAGAGCGACGTCTACAGCTTTGGAGTGGTTCTTTTAGAAATTTTATCTGGCAAAAAAGCAATAGACAAGAATAGGCCAACTGGAGAACACAACCTAGTGGAGTGGGCAAAACCTCACCTGACCAACAAACGTAGAATCTTCCGCGTTCTAGATGGCCGTCTTGAAGGTCAGTATTCACTTGGTCGGGCCATGAAAGCAGTTAACCTTGCAGTTCAATGCCTGTGTATGGAACCCAAGTTGAGGCCGACCATGGATGAGGTGGTCACAGCATTAGAGCAACTTCAAAATCAGAAAGACCAACAATTAAATCGTCAGTCCCATTCCAATGTTGGACCTCGGTCCTGTAGAAGCAGTGCAGAGGAAGATCCTGTAGCAACCGGTTATCCCAGACCATCTTCTTCTCCTCTTTATGCTTAGAATGGTCGAAGGAAGGAAGAAGAAGAAAAAGAAAAAGACTTTTTTGATGCGGCAGTAACTTATTTCCTAATTTTGGGATTTCGGGCATGTATTGTACCTTATATTTTTCAAGGCATTGTACAGTTCTTATTGTGTTTATGTGCTTGAAAATCTACCTTTTGACGAACCTTATGCTACAACTGGATTCATGAGAAGCTGTGTATATTTGCAGTGGTTTACACTTTGCGGAATATTTATTCACATTGCTTGGAAATCAAAGTTGTCCTCATGGACAAAGGATAAAAAAAATTAAGATTTTTCACTTGTACTTAATTTTTTTTTTTTGGTTTGACGTTCAGGAGTGTTCGAACGAATTTACGTGTATCTCTGACCTTTATATTCTCGGGAAACTGTTCTGCAGCTTTTTGGTATAGATTATACGAACTGCAGAAGACTAGGATGCTTCTGGGCATTCTCGGGGCCAACTTGGAATACTCGGTTCCTTCATTAAGATTCGAATCCAAGGCTCAACACAGATAACATGCTATTATTTTCTAATGCAAGTGCGTGTCAAAAATATTAGTTTATATAACAAAATACAGAGAAACTGTCAAAATGGGATTGAAATAATTGCTTCTAGCATTGGGCAGACCTTGTACACGTATCAAATTTCACTGTGGACGACACATTTTTTTTTTGAAGAATTTGCTAACTACGCCCTTAAGCTGAAGGTTTTAATTTCTACCCTTGTTGACTTCGGCTTTACTGTGGTATTAGGAGTTTCATTTCACCACTAGGAATGATTGTACTCCTTCATACTATGTTTACGGTTTCTGCTGTCTCAAGAGTTTAATGATAAAGTTTTACTTTTTTTTATTCCGTAGTGATGGTGTTAACAAGATGTCAACCACTTAGAGTGGTCCAGTGGTCAAGTGTGAATTTTTGTAAATAATAAGTCTCACGTTCGATACTTCTCACACTCCTTAAATGTTAGTTATCCTTGTGGACATGTCTTTAAACTAGTTCGAGTTATGATGACCGATCTCAGAGTTTGAGGGAGTAGTCGATACAAGTTTAGATGTCTTGTAGTAAAAAAAATAAAAAAAAAAAGCTAGATGTCAAGAGATTTGTAGTTGGTATTGGAGGTTGGAATGAATATGACAATTTTGCGGCAAAATAGTAGAAAAGCCGTCTTAGCTCAGCTGGTAGAGCGCGTGGCTTTTAACCACGTGGTCGTGGGTTCGATTCCCACAGACGGCGAAGCAGATTTCTTATTTTTTTTACTTTTCGTTTTCAATTTTACCCTCCCCATGCTGCTGGAGACAAGTTAGAAATTTTTCCATCAATAATTTGACAAACTTTCTTTCCTATCTGTTAACAGTTGAGAACAAAAATACCGACAAAATGCAAAATTTTCATATCCGTTTCCGAGTTAAAGATGACTTTAGACGAAAAAGACAAAAAAAAATAAACAAATGACCCGGACATAGGGGAGTGAAGGAAAGAAGAGAAGTCCCACCTTGTTCATTCTTTGAATTCAAATAATTGAATTCTTAGTCCTTGACTTCCAAACAGCTAGAGAGGGATAGACACCTATAATTTCATTAGTTAATAGGTGGATTTTCGGCACATCTTATACTTTTCCCGCTTTAGATAAGCGAGGAAACCAAACCTCGAGTTCTTGATTTCTTGTTACCTTATCGAACATCTAGAAGCTAGCATCATGGGGATATTTTTTTGGGTCACACGTATTGAGTTTGAATGTTAGCAATTTTTTGGAGTCAGACTACAAGAGATTTATCATTTATCCCTCATGGATACTTTAGTCTTGACATAGATGGTTAACCTTTAATCATACTGAGGTGATAATTAATTAAGGTGCATGTAAATTGATCGAACAACCCTGACTGTTGAAACAAAAAAAAAAAAAAAAAAAGAGTCGAACCCTGCACTTTAAGGTGCCTATGTAGGACGGACTATAGGGACTATGGTCAAGTGAGGGAGGCATCTAGGGATTTGAACTCAGGTGGTGAAAGGAAATTGGGGGGGGGGGGGGGGAGAGAGAGAAGGTAATTAGTATGTAACTAGTGAGACGAGATTTTAGTTTATGTTGAGAGTTGAACTATGCTTTAATCATCCAGACCGAACCACTTCAAGAGTATTCATAGGTAATAATTTTGTAATATGAGGAGAATCCAATGAAAATTAGAATCAGTCTTCATGCATCTCCTCGATAAATAGATCGGTGGTGAGTATGAAGGCTAATCAAGTCAAACTTTTTTTTTTTTTTGCTTTGATATGTTTAGGTTTAGCTCGAGTTCATTGTTTCTAGTTCAAACTCCATCTAAGCTCGATTGTTATTCATGTCATATGTTCAGTTTTAATTTAACTTAGCTCGAGTAAATCTAAAAAAAGCACTCACGTATACTTCAAACCCATAATTTTCGATTTAAAATGACACATCTTATCTACAATTCTTTCACTTTATGCCCCCATCCACTAATAAGAGAATGTTATTCTTTTTCAGCTTGTCAAACTTGCAACCTTGTGCTATCTCTAACCTTTTTTTTGTGCTTTTCTGGGTACCTGTAGAATATGGTACCCCTCAGAAAAGCCCACCAATAAGTATTGCAGTTGCCATGACAAAGGTAAAAGGATTAAAGGAACCGAAATATCAACAATGTTATCAAGATTTGAAGAAAGACAAGTGCATGAAAATGACTATGATTTTCCTTCTTATATTACTTTAATAGGGCAATACTACTTCTTGTTTTTATTTTTTGGGTACATTAATAGATATGCACATAGACATATTTGTCGGGAGCATTGGCCTTCGATACCACACATCTATTTGTAGGATATCCCATTGTACCTATGTCAAGATCGAAGTTAAGGTCTCACCACATGTTTTGAGCGTTGAAAAATAGGTTTAACCCTACCGAACTGTAACAGTTGTGAAGACTCGAATCCAAATATTGAACGAGAAAATCCGAATTCTTATTTACTGAACCAACCACTCAGTGTGTGTTTACCATCAATTCTAGCATATTAAGGCAAAAGTGGTCACAATATATAATATAAACATACACGTGCACACACACACAGAGACCATAATAGAATTATATACAAACGATTCCCAAAAATTTGCTATTTAAGATAATAAGATTACAAGGACTTTAGTGCTTATTAAAGTTTCCTTTTCTCCGCACTATATGTTTTATTTTTTTCCATAGCCTCCGGGAAAACATTCAATACTTATAAGACACTAAGATGACAGTGTCATGTGATGTTTACACCCAATAAAACATTATCACAACACTTGTTTTGTCAGACACACAAAATGATTAAAATTTGTGATAACTTTCCAAGTGACAATAATTGATTAAAAATGTTCAACATTATATAGATAATACACATTATATGACCACCTCCACATAGTCAAAAGTCTACAAAGGAAAGGTAAACAAAAGAATGAAATATAGTTACCATACTCCCACTTTTATACCCTAATATAGTTTTTTACTTTTCTTGTTTTTAATCTATTCTCTTACCCGCTACTAACTTCAAATTTTTCATGAAAAAACAGAGAATTGAAGGTAGGATTTCGTCTGCATTCGATCTCTAATTTTTGTTTACCCCGAATGATCATATTAAGTGAATTGTGACCTTGTACAATCGGGTCGGGTGAGCAACATACTAATGGGCTAGCGGGTTTGAAAAGTTAACTTGGAATTAGAATAAAACTTTCAATTTTGTTTTTTGGTGTTTCAGACCCTGAAGTTCTTGCCCATGAAGGTCTGACCAAATTGCCAATTGGATGGTGCCACGTTCCAAGAGGTTGAGGTGCGATGGTCACTGCCTGTGACACTAAAAGACAAGGCCTGGCCAACGAGGACAGCATTAGATTGCCAGTTTTGGCCCCAGTTGCGGCTCAATGGCATCCACGGAGTGTTGGTACCTTTGACACTGGCCCGTATGATATCCCCTGCACCCGCGACGTTGGTGATTAGAACTAGGTTGAAATAACGGAAGCCGTTGATTGTGAATCTCATCCCTCCTTTCTTTCTGCACGGCACGCTGCAACAAAAGAAATAATAATGTGGGTTAAGGATATAGTATTGCAATATTTTAAGGCGAATTATATTTTGTACCCTAAAATTTTTAAAATTTTTATTTTATACCTTCGAAGATTAAATTGTTTATATTTACACCCTCAATTTATCAAAAGTGATGAAATATGACCCTTATGTTAGCCTTTCGTTAGTTTTTTCGTCAGTGTCAATGAGTTGGTTTTTGATAAAAAAAAAAAAACAGATAATAAAAAAGTCACATTACAATACTTTTGATACATTGAATATACAATATAATAAATTTAATTTTTGAAGGTACAAAATATAAATCTTGAAATCTTTTAGAGTGCAAAATGTGAAAAGCCCAATATTTTATTAATAGTGATTAATTATAAAAATTACAAACTATAAAAAAAAATTAAATATGCATTATTTGGATTGATGCAAAATAAGAGATTCGAACAATAGTGTAGGCGAGCCCATAGGTTAGAATATATTAACATGTTTTTCATTTTTATACAATTACAATGTGATGCATGAAACTTTGTCATTTTATTATTTCATTATTTTTATGATTAATAGCTCAATATAACTCAAATAAATTTGTAATTTAAATTATTTGTTGATACTATATAAAAAATATTCATACGAAGAGTATTATCATATTCCTCCTAATATATTATTTGTATTTGCTAATGGGGACTTATGAAATTCACCAATTGGTCACTTTTAGGAGGTTACAAACCCTAGTTTGACCACATTTTTTGGTAATATGGCCTATTAAGACGGGAGTGAGATCTCTTTTAATATATATTTTTTTAATTTTTTTTTGGCACATTATCTATCATATATTCAAGTATGTCCCTTAATCATTAATAGTGAATTCCTCACTCATTAAACATAAATGATGCGTTAAAAAAAAATTTAAAAAAAAGATATTAGAAAGAATCTGAATCCCACCAAAAAAGTGTGGCTTTTAGCATTGATGACTGGTGGGTTTAATTGACCAAACACTTCAGTGTGGGTCACTGTGAGGTGTAGCTGATGAGTAATGCTATACAAACTTAAAAAATTGACAATTTTTTAAATCTGTTTTACATTTTTCGTAGCTAATTCTCTAAAGCCTAAACATGTAAAAGACATGTTTACCATAATGCCCTTAAAATGCACTAAAATTGGAGAAATATCTTACTTGTAAGGACTATTTTGACACACCAATAAAGTTGTTCTACGATAACCAAAGTGTCAGATGCTCAAATCACAATTTTTCTATAGACCCCTAGGCTCCGTTTCTTTAGAGAGAAAAAAAATGATGGAAAGTGAAAATGATAGAAAGTGAAATGAAAGAAAAAAAAATTATAGAAAATATATTTTCATGTATGTATTTGGTTAGAACGAAAAATTTAAGGGAAAGTTTTAAAGAAATTTCATTTTACTATTTAAAAGAAAGTAAGTTATAAGAAATTTTGTATAATTGTCTAAATGACTCTTAATTATATTAAATCGGTCTAAAAAAGAAAAAAATATGGAATCGGTCTATAATGTCTCTTTTTCTTTAATGTTAATTTTTGGTAAAAATTCTAAGCTCAAGTGGTAATAAAAATGAGTTATAAATTTAGACATCTTGAGTGTGAATATTGACAACCTTTTAGAATTCAGCCATAAGAAATTAATCCCTCATAAATATCATAGTCTCGACGTGAATGATTTGCTTTTGACCGAACTGGAAAAGAAATTAATCGAGATATGTGTAAGCTGACCCGAACACCCCTAACCATTTAACCAAAAAAAAAAAATCAAATCTATTGGTTCTGGAAAGTAAATATTTATTATAATGGTTACACCTTGTCAATGATGTGGTGTGACACGAAAAACAAATATGTGATTAAAGTAGACCCTATTTTTTTATATATGAAATGATTGTTATCTTAGAGCATTTTTAACTATGACTCAAATTTTGACTCAAATTTGAGTCTAAATTTGAGCAAAAAGCTTGAATTGATATAGAGTACTCCAATGGAAAAACTCAAATATATACTCAAATCTTTTAAAAAATTCTCTTATTATCTCAAAATTCATTTTTTTGTATCATTTAAATTATGATATTTGATAAAATAAATAAAACTTTCATATCTCTCTACAAATGGGCAAATTCAAAAAAAATAAAAAATGAATATGTATACAACACTACATGCGAATAAAGAAATCACCCCAGAATTCTTAGATTGTTCTAATCCCTTATCATTTTTTATAAATTCAGATAAAAAAAAATAAAAAAAATATAACTATTTTGACATGGGTCTAATCTGAAAAATACAAAAACATACGTTTTTAACAAAAATGAAAAATTGAAAAAATAAAATGATAAATTTTCTAAATTGGTGGGTAGTAAAGACTTAAAATTTTAGGAAGAATCGGTAGCTTAAAATTATACTCTCGATAGTGTTTAACTCGAAAAAATCAAAGAAAAATTTGATGGGTAAACTTAGAGTTTATATAGTATGAAAGATGTGTGAGATTAGGGTTTTGAAAAATAAAAGAAATCAAGAAGATGAAAGATGAAAAAGAAAAAACTTGCCTACAAGCCTTCAAATAATTTGTGAAAGCTTCGCTGTTGGTCGGCGATGGAAACAACGTAATAAAGAGGCAATAAAAGACAGAGGACAAGTCTTCGAATAAGTTTTTTAGTTTTGGATAGATTAAAAAATTACAGTTATAAATTTAGTATAAAATTTAAGTCTGCTTCAATTTGAGTTCAGAATAAATTTTGTCTTGATTTGATATAAGTTTGAGTATAAAGTTAGGAAATTTTTTTTAGCCATTTTAACTTAAATTTAAATTTGACTCTTATATATATAGAGTAGTTATTTGAAAGAGGATGATCCATTTTAACTACTAGTTAAATTATTATTGCACGATTATACCAAGCGACTTAGATGGTTTTGGGTTTTATCACTCACCGGCGGAAATTGACCGGAACAATACCGGCACGGTACTGAGCAATCTTGAGGAACATGGGCATGGCGAGGTCGAAGTGGGTTCGAGGAGGGTTACACCAGCCACCATTGTTATTTGGTAAAGCATAGTTGGGTGGACAAAAGTTGGTGGCGGTGACAAAAATGGAGGGTCTTCCTGGGTTGCACCACCTTGGATCTTCGGCGCACTTGATCTCGAAGCAAGCTCCGCAGCTCAGACCATTGTTGAAAAGGGCCGTGCTCAGTGCCGCTGTGTTTACTCCGTAGCCTTGGCTGTACAGATTCCTATAACCACACGCTCCACCTGAACAAAACAGCTAGCAGTTACAAATGATTTTGTACATTGACCTGGTTTTGTGAAGAATTTGTAGTCAAACAGAGCATTCTGGGTGGTTTTGGGAAAATGGCAAAAAAAAAAAAAAAAAAAGAAGGGGGGGGGGGGGGGCATGGGTTGAGAGATTTGATGAGGCTTTGCGGGAAAATGAAGATGTGAATGTGGGTTTTTCTTGCTTATCCCCAGTGCACAGAGTCTCTGTAATGGTTCGATACAGGGGACGAAACAGAGCAAATTAGCTTAACTGGGAACTAAACAGAGAGAGAGAGAGAGGGTATGTACTGTACCCATAGTGCCCGAGGCGTCACCGCCGCCGTAAAAGGTGGCGTGGGCGCCCTGCCATGGCCCGCTTGAGAAAACGCTGGGGATGCGAGCATGAACCATAGTTAGAAAACAGAGTATAATAGCAATGTAGAGAGATCCCGTAGGAGCCATTTTACAGAAACCAGAGAGAGAAAGAGAAAGCCTGTGTATGTGTGTGAGATTTGGAGTGAATGAAAAGGGGGAAGAAGGTTGGGGTATTTATGGAGGAGGAAATGGAGGGAGTGGGGGATGACGAGAAATCAGAGTTTTAGAAATAAGAACTAGAATTATTAAAAAGAGTCATTCAGTAAAATGAGAATTTATATGTACGGCAAAGTAGTGAGTAGGTAGGCATGTCTTTAGTATCATCTAATCTATTTCCCTATTCAATGGTTAAAATGAGATTTTTTTATTATTTATTTTTTATTTGCTACAAGGTGTTCAAGTTTGTGTCGATTACTCCTTCAAAGTCTGAGCCAATCATCGTAAGTTGATCTAGTTTAAGAAAATGTCTCCAGAGGAATAAGGATGAACCCTTAGAGGGTATGAGAAGTATCGAATCTAGATCACTTGTTTGCAAGAACACAGACTTGATCACTGTATCACCCCTAAAGTTTGAGATTTAGTTTTATTGCCTCCTCTATTCTTTTGCTCTTTTCGAAAGAGTAATATTATTAGGATTTAGAAAAAATTGATAATTTTTGTAACTATAATTGTTGAATTTTTTTATTGGTACTCTATCATTTGACACATCATTATATTATTAATTTAAATCAGTTTTTTAGATTTTAATAGCATTGCCATTCCCAAATTATACGGGAAAGTTATATACTTTATTACGTGCAGGAAGCATTTTCCAATGAGAACTATACTACATACATATTGGATTTCTTGTCAACCTTACCCTTGTTATACTTTTTTTTGGCTGGTTACCCTTGTTATTCATTTTGAAGTCTCAGTGGCAACTAAGTCTCTCTCTCTCTCTCTCTCTCTCTCTCTCTCTCTCTCTCTCTCTCTCTCTCTCTCTCTCTCTCACACACACACACACACACAACCCTTAAAAAAACCCACCCCACGATGGTTGACCCTGCATTGTCTGTGTAGAAGAAATAGCTCGAAGAACATCTATAAGAAGTAGTTAAAGTAATAATAGAGATGAGTTATAAATTTAAACGTAGACGATGAATTCTTATCCTCTTGACAGTCACTTGAGTCTCCTATCTACAAGAAATAGCTCGAAGAACATCTATAAAGAGTAGTTAAAGTAGTAATAGATATGAGTTATAAATTTAAACATCTTGAATTCGAATCTTGACAATCCCTTTAGTACAGGTCATAAGAAATTTATCCCTTATGAATATTCTAGTTTCGCTGTGGATGACCTATTTTTAATCGGATTAAAGAATGAATTAGTCAAGTAAACTGATTCGAACACCCCTGATCGTTGAAAAAAAAAACTTGTATGTAACTAAAAAGGTCACAAATGCGATAGTCGGTAGATGACATGTGTCAATATGGGAGCAATTATGCAATTTATCTGCATTTTATTTCTAGGTATGATTGTGCCAAAATTCCCATGACCCATAGTTATATGAATATAGTTGGGCAGGAATATTCATTGATCAGTCTCACTATACTGTTAGAGAAACAGCACTTTTTGACACGTAAGAGAGTGAAGGTGAACTAAAAGTATTAAAAGGTGTCTCACTTATTGACCAACCAGATCTAGCAGATCTGCCAACTCATCAAGGTCAAGGTCAACGAACCATCTAAGTTATTAAGCATGCCAACTGCCACGACATGTGAAGATGCCACCAAGGTCGCTCCAAACCCCACCCCCCCCCCCCCCCCCCCTTTCTCCCATTTCCAATGTCGGCATTTGAATGTGTATCCCTTTATCCAATTTGTTCATTAATCTTTATTTTATTTTTTGGGGGAAGGGGTGTGGGGGTGTTTGGGGGGGGGGGGGGGGGGGGGGGGGTGGGGTTTGCACTTCAAAAAGGGCAGGGACCAGATGTGAAATCGATGACCATGAAAATCCTTGCTCCTTAGGGAAACTCTCCAAATGATGAAAATATTCATTACAATTGTGATATCACGTAATAATGTGATGTGATATTATTAATCAATAATTTTAAAACAAATAAATGAATGAATCTCACAAAAAATAATAATCAACCTGTCATTTAAGCAAATAATTCTTCATTCTTTTTCTAGGTAAACTCAAATGGGGTTCACCTTATCCACTTAGAGTTTTATTATTAATTGGTGATACTATGTCATCAATGGTGACATGGTATCACCATTGCATTCAATATTTACTCCTCCAAATGGGCCTAGACGAGAAATCCACAGACGTTTTTTAAGGATGATTCGAGCCATCGTTGAGATCCGTAAAAAATAACTTAACAATCTATTTTCCGTAAATCAAATCTGAAGCATAGCCATTGCAGACTTTTAACCAAAATCCTTAACATGGTGCTAAGCGCCACTAAGAGTATCTCCAACTATGACTCAAATTTAGACTCAAATTTGAGCCAAAAGCTTGATTTGATATAGAGTATTCTAATAGGCAAACTCAAATATCTACTCAAATCTTTTTAAAAAATTTCTTATTGTCCTAAAACTCATTTTTTTGTGTTATTCAAATCATAATATTTAATAAAATAAATGAAACTTTCAAATCTCTCCACAAATGAATAATTCAAAAAAAATAAAATGAATATGTATACAACACTACATGGGAATAAAAAAATCACTCAAAAATTCTAAAATTATTCTAATCCCTTATCATTTTTTATAAATCCAAATAAATAAATAAAAATATAACTATTTTGATATGGCCTGGTCTGAAGAACAATAAAACATATGTTTTTAACAAAACATATGTTTTTAACAAAACTGGAAGATTGGAGAAATAAAATGACAAATTTTCTAAATTTGTAGGTATTAAAGACTTAAAATTTCAGGAAGAATCGGTGGCCTGAAATTGTACTACCGATAGTGTTTAACTCGTAAAAATCAAAGAAAATTTTGATGGGTAAGTTTAAGGTTTATATAGTATGAAAGATGGGTGAGATTAGAGTTTTGAAAAATACAAGAAATCAAAAAGATGGAAGATGAAAAGGAAAAAAACTTACCTACATGCCTTAAAATGATTTGTGAAAGCTTCAGTGGTGGTCGACGATATAAGCAGCGTAGTAAAGAGAGGCAAGAAGAGGCAGAGAACAAGTCGTCGAAGAAATTTTTTAGTTTTGGATAGGTTAAAAAGTTACCGTTAGAAAATTAGTATAGAATTTGAGTCTACTTCAATTTGGGTCCAGAATAAGTTTTGCTTTGATTTAGTATAGGTTTGAGTACAAGGTTGAAAAAATTTTTTGGGCCATTTTGACTCAAATTTAAATTTGAGTCTACATTTGAATAAGGTTAGAAATGCTCTAACCTAAATGACATGGTGTTTGGGGGTTTGGTTTCATAGTAGATGATTCGACAACTTTTATATGGATTTGGTTAAAGTAAGGGTCGACAAATAGCTATCAGGCTATCGCGTCATGGGTCAGCCCATTAACTTTACAAGTAGAGGCACGGGCCGCACAACCATCATTTTAGCCCATCTCGTACAGACGAGTGGCTTGAGCATTAGACCGATTCGTGATTTGACTCAAAAGGCCAACTAAAATTTAAAAAATTATATTTTTGTTGTAAATATATTGTATATAGATATAGATGAACTCTAGCATACCAATATAATAGGTGTTAGTATTTGACTCTATTTTCTTTAATAGAACATCGGCTGTACGAGGGAATTTTATTAATGATCCAAAATATATTGCACCTAACGAGGGAGACATATGTACCTTACCTCGAAATATGTCTAATTTCATTATGAATGAAATTAAAATATAATAAAACGAATGCAACTCATAATGTAATTTTGAAATAAAAAGAAAAAATAAATTTAATGAACTATTGCCAAAGAAAACCTTTGCAGATAAGGATAATCCAGTAGATTGAGAGTCCTCTGAAGCTGATAAGTCAAAGTAGCTAGTCTGCAAAGATAAGAATAAACAACCTAAGAAAACCGAGATTGTTTCCATGTGAAGATAAGAACTTCTAGCTTCAAAAGCCGAAAAAATAGACCTGTGATGATAAGAGAAGCCAACTGAAAGAGATTGCTGACCGCAGAGTACTGGTGCAATAGTCCAACTGATTCTGGAGTCTGTGCTGACACTGAAATGTATTGGATTAGGTAGTAGAAGAGGTGCAATAAAGCAGGCCTCTCAACTGAAATAAAAACCAACTGGCCATTGGAGTCCAGCTGCATCATGAAGTCTGTGAACGTGTGGAAATCCCTTCCTGCATGACTCTGAAAATCCTTGAACTCATGGTGGGAACTTCTGAGAGACATATAAAATCTTCTTGCGTAGGACTGCTAACTGTCGAGAATCTTGTAAAAGAAGGAATCTAGTTACCGTGGGAAGATTATCAAAAGAATTAAACTCAGCATAAACCTTATCCATTACACCTTGATTAGCCAAAAAATCAGCAACCATATTTGCTTGGCGATAATTATGAGAAATTTGGAAATTCAAGCTGCTCAATAAATCAAAAATCTGATAAAACAATTGCATATACTTCCAGCTGAATTGCACCTTCCCTCTGACCATATCCACAAGAACCTTAGAATCTATCTCAATCAATAAATGATACTCATGTAGACTATATTTCATAAATAATTTCAGACCATCCAACAATGCACGAATCTCAGCTTCCATGTTAGAGCAGACTCCATAAAAATTTGAAGAAGCAAGTATTAGCTGACCACTGCCATTACGCAATACAGAACCTCCACCAAACAATCCTGGATTTCCTTTCGAAGCCCCATCAGAATTCAACTTCAATACCTGATGCGAAGGAGGCAACCATTTAACCCAGAGAGCTTTAACTTGATAGTTGGGTGATCTTATGTTAAGAAAATGCAGCAATTCAGGGTTAATATTGTATTTAATGACCATTATGATTTGAGGGCTATAAAAGAAGGTCTTCACTATATTGAGAAAGACATAAGTTGAGAAGTTCTTTCTCTATATTTTCTATATTCTCTTTGTAGTTTATTATTCTCTTACTTTTACAACACGCCGTTATCAGCACGAATAACTCAAGTATTGTTCAAGTGAATTTCATGTTCAAGTATTGTTCAAGTGAATTTGAGTAAAGTGCTAGATTTCTATTCTCTTCGGGTTTAAGAATTTCAAGTAAATTTCTTTAAGAGAATCAAATTTTTTTGTTCTATAATTGTCCATGCACAAATAAAAGAATTTTGATTACAAGTTTTGACATTCTCAAAGAGTCTTTGGTGTTTATATTACCGCCTCCAGAAGATGGAGTGACAAATTATTATATAATTCTTTTAGTTTGCCTAAATTTTACCAGAATTACTTTGGTTGAGTTCTCTGCATTTCTGTTTTGAGTTCCAATATCCCGGTATTTATTTATTATTTGTTTCAGTTTCGTGGTTTGAATAATGTGCATAACTTGAAATTCTATTGATATTTCGGGCAACAACTATATTTTTTGAATCCTTGAGGCTTAGATACACTTGACAGTTATGAATCTTGGTGATACTATCAAAGTAGGAAATGACACATTCTTGCAGGATCGCACAAAAGCAATGATATTTGTTCGTCATCATCTTCATAAAAGATTGGAAAATGAATATCCCACGAAAAACGATCCACTTGTTCTTTAGGATAAATTAAAAGAACGGTATGACCACCAAAAGACCGTTATACTTCCAAATGCTCGACATGAATGAATACACTTGAAGTTGCAAGATTTTAAAAAAGGTGAGCGATTATAATTCGCCACTATTCAAAATCAGCTCACAATTGACACTATGTAGAGAAACATAGTGAGCGCAGGTTCACTAAGTACTCTGACATGATATCATGCCTTCTTGTAGCTAAACAAAATAACAAGTTTTTGATAAAAACTATGAATCTTGCTTGATCGGCTCTACAGCATTCCCTGAAGCGAATGCCACCTAGGGGTGTTCACCCTATCCTACGGGCAGGAAATATAGTCTTCCATCTTCCTACTCGATACTTTGCGGAAGAATTTTTTCTTACCCTACCCTACCCGATCAGGTGTGGTATTCCTACCCGACTTCCTACCCAATTAATCGGATAGGAAGTCAGGTAAGAAATCGGGTAAACACTTTTAAAGCTATTAATTTTTGGATCATTTTAACAATTCAATTAAATAACATGCACCAATTTAACAACACAATAAATCAATAACACTAAAACATAAAATAGCTACAACAACAATTACAAAAAAACACAAGAAAGCATGAACATCAATCCATCATAATTGTTACACAAATACAATAACAATTATTTTAAGTTTAAACCATATGAAATACATTAAAATCATAACTACTCCAATAGATCACCAGTTCACCACAAATCATGTAACCTACACAAAAAACAAGTTCATGTTTTAACAACTCAAACATCCACAACAATAACAATGTTATAATATAAATTATATCACACAAATACTCTTATAATTACTAAAAAAAGTTAAATATATTTTTTGCGGGTAGAGTAGAGTAGGAATGCAGAAATTGATAGGTATTCCGCATTCCTACCCGATTTAATCAGAAGACCAAAAACTCTTCCGCATTCCTACCCGATTTTTGCGGCTAGCCGTTCAGTAGGGTAGGGTAGGGTCGGGTAGGGTAGGGTAGGAAATTGCGGCCAATCGAAAATTTGAACACCTCTAATGCCACCTCATACCATGGTCGTGGTAATAAACATGAGCGTGGTCGAAATGATAATCAACACCATAGTCATAACACCTCACCTCACCACCAGAAATGAGCAAACAAAAATGAAAAGCACATAAATGGAGGAGTTTGCTGAATAAATCGCCCAAAACTATGAAGAAGTTTGTTATAGATTTGGTATGAAAGGACATTGGTCACATATATATTGTATAGTGTTATCAGAACCGGACCGATCCAACCATGACTCGGGACCTTAACCGGTCTGATTCCCTAGTTGGACCGTATAAGGAAGAGAACCAGTTAAAAACTGAAAACCGGACGATTTTTTCCAAAAATCGTGAACCAGACGGTTTTTAAGAACCGGACGGTTTGAAGTCCATAAAAATAAAAAGTGGGATCTTCTATTTTATTTGGGCCATTTTGCCCTAAATCGTAGAAGGCAAAGAACTGAGAACACAACAACCTGAGGCGATCAGTGGCAGCAAGGCAACGATTACTGCTCAGTTCTCAAGCAGCACTCAGGCGACAACTCAGGCGACCTCTCCGGCGACGAACAACAGTCGATCGATCTAATTCAGCAGTCAATCAATCAGTTCAACGCTCCTGGTCTCTGTTGTCCTCTCCTTCCTTTTACTTGCTTCTATACAACTATAATGTTAAGGTAAAATGATTGTCCTTTGCTAATCTCCTCCTTTCTCCTTTCTCATCCGGGCTCGTTTTGTGACTTCAGCTTTTTGTTGCAAAAACGAACTTTTATATCTTAATTTTTTTCAGTAAATCATGTCTCTTTGAAGCTTGTGGATGGTTATGATTGAATTTCAGTGTTAATAATAGCACAAGAGGTGTTAGTGGAAAGCATATGTTGTATGCATTTTAGACATATTTTATATTTTTTAGTTAAATTATTATGTTTTATAATAATAATAATAATAATAATTATATATATATATATATATATTATATGACCGGTCTGACCAATTGACCTAACGGTTGAACCAGTGAACCATTGACTTGATCCCCTTACCGGTTCGATGACCGGTCCGATTCTGATAAACATTGCTATCGTACGTCCAAACATTTTGTGGACCTTTACCAAACATCCATAAAGAAAAAAGGAAAGAAGATAGAGACAAATTTCATTGATTACTGTGAACCAGTGAGTCCACCATCATAACAAAACTTTAACTATTAATGAAGAAAATGAATGCAGAATGTGAACACATCTAGCAACCTTGTCTGTGAAAATATTACCTTTTTTGGCACAGAGAGTTGGAGAGAGGCAGTGAAAGTGGGAGAGTTGAGAGAGAAAGGGAGATTACTGCTTTTAAAGATAAAAGTTGCTACCTTCAAGGACTTTCTAGGAGGAATTATTACTTTTTAGGCTTTTCTAGAGAAATCTACTACAAAATTTTAAAGGCGTACATTGTAATGGATATCACATTATCTCTTTTATTATTTCAAGCCAGAAGCTTGTGTTAGAGAAACTTCTTAATTTTATATGGGGTTATATTATATGACCCTAAGAATAATTAAACTATATATTGTGATGCACCTGAAGTGCTATAACCCAAATTTTTTTAAAAAAATTTAGCATGCTCGTCTTGAACATCAAAATCAATTTTGCATCATTATGAACTCACGTGAGACTATAAAAAAAAAAACACAAAAGATTCTTTTTGGCAATTGATAACATATATTTGTTTTTTTTTTTTTTTTTTTATATTATTTACAAGTTCAAGATTAATATATCTTGATTATGATCGCTAAGTATAAATATGTGATTTTGAATATAATAATGTTGATTTATATTTCTACGGGTCATATATATGTGTGATTGATCATTTTCTGAAAGTTCATTGACTCGTTTATCACTATTAGTTATTTCATGTGAGTTTTGTAAATTTTAAAAATATGTTTGTCTATTCAGTCAAGTTAAACCTTGTTTCATGTCTTAGTGACTCAAGTTAATACTATCAGAAAATAACAGTTACAAGATGTAACTTGTTTTTGAAACTCCATTTAAAATAATACTTTAAGTCTAAATTGTGTAAGATTTATGCTAGTGTTACATTTCATGTGTACTTTTAATTTGACAATTTCTAGCATTCAATACTTAAATAGAGTATTTGTAATACATTAGATCTTATTAAAGGGTCAAGATTATTATTCTTTTATAGCATACGAATATATGAGATAAATATTTTTTTATTTCGCTTTAAAAAAAACTTGTCATAGCAATAGACAAGATGACCCAGAAGAGGAAGAAATAATGAAAAATACTTCGAAAGTTAATTCTTCCAAAGGAAGTTGGTACTCCTGAAAAGACCAAAGAAAAATATGCAATGGAAGTTACATAAAAAAGCTGGTACCCCTGAAGAGGTCACACCCACAAAGTAGGCAACAGAAATATCGATCAGTTCAAAATTAGTAAACTAAAATCTCCTGAAAAGAAATCTCCTAAAGAGGCATCTCATGCAGAAGCAAAGATACCTAAAAATAATGAGATCTCAAGAAGTTATGTACGTACAAAATAAAAATAAGACACTCTTCCTGCCATTAGGAGGAGGAAATTTGTCACCTGAAGAACGGCGTGAACTCTCTTACACGGCTGAAGCGTGGTCAACACATAGGTTCAAAAGATTCAGCTCTTGAAGGACAATTATATACAACTTAAGAAAATGTTGTTGAAATAGAAAATGAAAATGCACCCACATCATCTCAAATAATAACTCCTGAAGAGCAAAGTCTCTGAAGAGACACAAACTCCTAAAGAGATATAAATATTTACAAATGAATAAATTTCTATTAAGTATGCATATATAGATGAGTTGTGGGATCACACAAAAATGATCATCAATGATATAATAGTTACTGAAATCTAAAATGGTGATAATCTTGAACCATGCACAATATATGATTGTCGACATAGAAATGATTGATCAAAGTGGAAGAAAACAATTCACTTGGAGCCTATTAACAAAATACAAAATACTGGACCCGTAGTACAATATACCCGAAGATTTAAATATAGACTTGTAGTTTTAAAACATCGAAAGTTGTTAAATTGGACCCGTAATCCAACACTTTAAGATGTAAAACCTATTGGATATAAGTGGGTATTTATATGAAAGTAAAAATAAAAAAATATGCAACATATAGTACATTTAGCGGCTCAAGGGTTCCTGCAGAGACCTAAGATTAATTACGAAAAAATATATTCATTAGTAATTGATGCAATTATATTTCAGTATCTTATTAGTCTAGCAATCTTAGAAGAACTCGACATGCGTCTTATGGACGTTGTTACTGCATATTTATATGAAAAATTAAACACTTATATTTAAATGAAAGTCCTTGAAAGATTGCAATTGCTTGAAGCAAACACATCAAAATCACGTAACATGTACTCAATTAAGCTGAGACGATTTTTATATGGATTGAAACAATCTGGAAGAATATGGTATAACTGTCCCAGTGAGTACTTGATAAAGGAATGATATGTTAACAATCTCATATGCCCATGTATATTTATTAAGAAATTAGAATCTAGATTTGTCTTCATTGTTGTAGATGTTAATGATATGAATCTGATTAGAACTCCTGAAGAGTTGGTAACAGCTGCTGAATATTTGAAAAAAAATTGAAATGAAAGATGTTGGAAAAATAAAGTACTGTCTCGGCCTGCAAATCGAACATACGTTAAACGAAATTTTTATTTCTCAAACAACCTATACCAAAAAGGTCCTGAAGCGGTTTAGTATGGATAAAACATATCCATTAAGTACTCCAATGGTCGTTCGATCTCTTGATGTCAATAAGGACCCTTTTTGTCCTAAGGAGGAAAATGAAATGTTTCTTAGTCCTGAAGTACCATACCTAAGTTGTGACGCCCCAAAAATCCGGGGGTCCGTTGATTACCCATCAACCCGCGGAATACCTATAGATACCTAGTGTCTCGATATCACACTGTTATGCCCCACTTACCGGGGTCCATAACTTACGAAATTTGGGCAGAGTCTCCTTTGTATGGGGAGCTCTACCCAATACCCAACCTGTGCAATACACAATTACCAGACCCATCCGAGGTCAAATATAAAGCAATGGCCGCACCGGGTCCATGTATAAGTAAACATTGGCCACACTGGGTCCAATTAACCATATTTATATAACATACAAGGTTCCATTATAAATATTCAAATATGATTACCATATTTACATGTCATAAACCATTTTAAAACAAAAGGTTTACAAAATCTTGAGATAAGGCCACACATAGGCCCCCTTCACCCTTGATGCTCTCCATGGGAGCCAATCGCCGGTGTAAACCCAACACCTGAAATTGTTTCCCGTATAGGGTGAGCACAACGCCTAGTAGAGATAAACCTATAGAGGTTACTCTTCCCCTAGATGCACATGCTCATGTAATCATCACATAAACATATAACTAAACATTTCTCATACTTATGCATTCTATGATGGAATGCAACAATGATATGCCATGGAATGAAGTGACACTCACCCATGCGTTTCAACCCGAGTCCTCACCGACTCACACAACACAATGCAACGCCAAAGTGTAATGCAACCCGTCTATTGACGAAAAAATTCTTCCAATGATCGTTATGAAATCCGATCATTATTGGAATCTACCCATTGAATGGGTGTTTTTATAACCAAATCTTGTGTTTCCTTTGGGCAACGGATTTTGGAATTTCACCCTGGCTCCGTAAGCATTACACTTTTGCGGAATTTCACCCCGGGAAGTGTATGAACCAAGTGGTTTAGGGCTTTTCACCCAAGGAAGTCGCCATGCCCCTTCTTGCTATACCCAACACAAGTTTTCCTTATGCAATGCAATCATGTGACTTCATGTGACCATCGGTCCACATTTCCAAGCCCACATATCAACTACCAAACAAGGTGTTGATTATATCCATGCATCTCCCACACACCAACACTCATGCAATAGTCCCATGAATGTGATGCCATGAAAATGCTCAAAATGCAATAACTACCACATGAGCAATGTATCCACATGTTCAACATGTCATAACTTCATGGCAATTATATCAAGTGCATATAACTACCAAATCTCATATTCATGTCAACATATCAAAGTCATGGCTTGACAACATAGAGCATAATTTCAATTGTCTCTATACACATAAACATGTTATCACAATATCATTGAAATAACCTCATTTCATCAACCAAGGCATTTAAACAAACACCTTAAAGGCATACAATATATTTACAAACAATTCATGCCCACATTCATCAAATCCTAAGGAGAATTCACACATGTAATTCTCTATAGTTAATTTCAAGGTTGAATTTGTTATGAATACTTTCCAAACACACTTCCTCATCCCAAATTCATGGAACCATGCATATCTATATACAAACCTATATATATATATATATGTATATACACTTATCTACATCTAGAACAAGAATAGACCAAAGTAGGAGAACCCCTACCTCTTAGGAGTGTAGAAAACCCCCAAAAACACCAAAACCACTCCAAAACTTTGAATCTCTCAAGATCGCCTCTTTAGATCTTCGGTGAAATTCCTTGTTTTTGGTGCCCACGCGTAGCCCTTGTCGCGTAGATCAACTTTGCCTTTTGAATCGACGAATTCCGACGGACGGAACTCCCGGAATCGGCGAAAGAAAATTTAAAAACCCACTTTTTCTCTCCTCTCTCTCCAAAAACGTGTATACTGGTTTTTGCACTGATATTTTGTGTAAAAATCTGATTTAAGCCCATATTTATAGTCACAAATGAGCGGTCCACATCGCACCGCATATTTTCGACTTTCGGGTCCGTTTTTCGTCCCGAAACGACTCATTAAATCCCGGATTAAGTCCAAATTAATTTTATTGGAACTTTAATCCAATTATAAGGAAATTTTATAAAATCCATTATTGGGGACCTTTAAAAGATCCATCGCCACACAGTCGTCTCGAACTACGTGTAAAAATCCGACTATCTCGAAATTCGACGAATTTTCTGGTGGTTACTAGATTTCGCGTTGCGAATCCAACGATGCACTCTGTTTCCTCATCTGAGGTCTAGAACATATGTATTTTAAATACGCTCAGTAGTGGCAAATGACTATTTTGCCCCTTTTCAGAAAAAAAATCAAATTTTCCCGGGTTTCACATAAGTAAAATTAATGTTTTGTTATACTTAACATAATGTACTAGGCCTGATATAGCATTTGCAGTCAACTTATTGACAAGATTTAGTTCTGCACTAATTCGACGACATTAGAATGACGTAAAATATGTCCTACGCTATCTTCATGGAACTACAGATTTGGGTTTGTTATCCTCAAAACAATCAGTCAATGGTCCACAGTTAGTCGAATATGCAGATTTTGGATACCTAGCAGATCCCCACAAGGCTCATTCATAAACTTGGTATATTTTCACGTGTGGTGAGACAACAATCTTATGGTGATCTACATTTTTCTACATGGTGATAGAACCAAACATATTTAGCTAAAATTCTTCTACACTCATGAACTCCAACAAAGTCATGAAATTGAAATAAAGTAAATACGATTAAGTGACAATCTTGCAAATCTATTCACTAAAGCTTTACTATCATCAATGTTCAACAAATTGGTGTATGACATTCGAATGCGTCGAATTTGTAACCAATCCAATTGATTTTCATCAAGGGGAGTATCAATATCAAGATTCAAAACATATACACGTTGTACTCTCTTTCCTTTGTCTAGGTTTTGTCCCATTAGGTTTTCCTAATAAGGTTTTAATAAGGCAACATTAGTGCGTCCAATGTTATTCTAAGATGCTTCTGAATATGTACTCTTTTTCCTTCATTGAGTTTTTTTCCACAGGGTTTTTCTAGTAAGGTTTTAACGAGGCATATTATTTTAGCATAGTGGCCATCTAAGGGGAGTGTTGTAAATATATTGTATATAGATATGGATGAACTCTAACCTACTAACTTAATAGGTGTTAGTATTTGACTCTATAACTTCTACTCGGAGTTAATATTGTATTTAATGACCACTATGATTTGAAGCCTATAAAAGGAGGTCTTCACCACATTGAGAAAGATACAAGTTGAGAAATTCTTTGTCTATATTCTCTTTGTAGTCTATGTGATTCTCTTACTTTCACAACAATTTTAATATTTTAATTTGATAACAAAATAAAAACTATTTACAATCCATTTAAGGGCCCATTTGAATAGTCGTAAAAGACCTATTAGAGCCAATTGTGGGCTAGCCTTTTTGCAGACAGGTGAGCCTGGTCTGGTTCGTTTTCAAAGCTAGGGCGAATCATGGGCTAGACCGGGTCGGCCATAGAGACCAATTTTGGGCCAACCTAGGTACTCTCAACAGTGGCTCTTGTCTTGCCCATGGATCGACCTCAACTTTTTGGTAGTACTGACAATACACTACGTGCGTTGCACGTCAATAATTTTCGTATATAAAATTTAATAAAATGTTTTAGGTATATATGTACCTAAAATAAATATAATATAACGTTTATAAAAAAATATATTTTTATCGTTCGTATTATACTATAGAATTTGAAAAAATTTGTTTGTTCTCAACGATTCGTTGTTCTAACTATAAGAAAAAAATATAAAAATAATTCATTTTGAAATTCATTTGATTAGGTTTCAACTTATAATTCATTGAATAAAATAACAATAATTGTCAATATTCTAAACAATGCTTATTTTTAAGGTAACATAGCCAATTAAAAAGTTTCATAGATATTGATATTTATACATAAAGAATAGATAATTAAAAGAGATATTAAGGGTAATTTGGATATTTAAACACTAAAGATATGATGGTAATTTAACTATTTAACTATGGAAGGATAATGTGGTATTTAAAATTCTTTATAAGGGTAAAATAATGAATCAAAAGTTTTTTATGCTAGGGTACTTTTACTAGTAGTATAGATAGATAGATATATATATATATATATATATATATATATATATATATACTAGTAGTATGGATATATATATATATATATATATATATATATATATATATATTTGTATACAAGTGCATTACACGTGGATCATTTTCAATATCAAATATATTATTGCTATAAAAATTATGAAATAACGTCAACTTTACAAATAAACTCTGCTTAAACATTTTGTGTAGTATCTAGTGAAACTTAAGTCATGGACAAATTTAGCCACATATTAACATGTAAAATTAGAGTTTCAATAGTCTACTCCAAATTTAGTATCCGTCGTTTCTAAAAGGATAACAAACAAAGGGATGCTTATATTATAATAAGCTTTGGACGATCTACCTCAAAATTCACTATCATATTTTCGATGACAAAAACAAATAGCTGGTGAACACTAATTGCTTCATTATTTACTGAAAGACAAATATTAAATTATACTTCAAAAGAAATGTCATATATGCTTCATGAACATCTTACAAAAAGAATTACCCACAAAAATCTATAATGAACATACTAAAATGTGTTTTACCACATTCAAATGGTAAAATATATATTGTCAAAAATTAGTATTTGGTACCTTATGTCCTAGAGCAATTCAAAAAATCTTGTCGAACCATGATCCAGATGATGGAAGATCCAGTTTCAATTATTCAATGCATGAGAAGAATCAAGTAATTTTTTCTACACGCGAGATATAATGCTAAATACGCAAAATGAGTTTTAGTGCTAAACAAAAAATGAACCTATTACCATGAAAATTAAACACATAGAAGGTATATGGTTTAGAGTAAATAAATCTCAAGATGCCATTTTCACAGTGACCTTCCACAATTGATCACGCTTGTTCATAAATAAAAAACACTTAACAAATCAAAAAAAAAAAAAATTTCAAGATGTTAGTGCAAGTCTAGCTCCAAGCAAAACATAAATCATATGAAAATATCAATAACCTGCAATCAGATAAAAAACGTGAGTATGAGATAATGGGAGAGGAATAAAATAATATTACTACTTATTTATGATTGAAATTCATGGGATTGAATATTTGACTATTAGCTGTCCTCGTAGCCATAAAATGGAAGATAAAATGATTCAAATTCCATTTAATTAGTTAATATATTTATTGCCAGAAATTTATACAGTCTACAAAGCAACACATCAACTCATATTAGATAAGTGATAAAATCAACTTTATGATGGTTATCGATGGCATAATAGTTGTATTAATGATAATTTATTATTTTTCATAAAGTAAAGATGATTAATGGATTTATTGTAAACAAAAAATTTTATGAGAAGTAAATGAAATATAGAGAGCGTCATTAACTCAGGAAATTATAAAAAAAAGTATAATACATGGAATAATAATTATTGTGAAAATGGAAGTATATGAAGAGTCATTTGAATATATAATATTAAGTCATTAGAAAATAAAAAAAAATTGTAATACATGAAATAGTAATTCTTTTGAAAATGGAAGTATATGAAGAGTCATTTGAATATACTAGTTGTTGCACACATGCTTTGCACGTGGACCATTTCATTACAAATTTGTTTTTTTTTTTTCTTTTCAAACCCAATTATAGGTAACAAATAAAATATATTTTGTATTTTTTACTATTTAAAAACTTTTTTATCCTTTTGAAAACTATTTTCTTGTTCTCTAAGTATTTTTTTCAAAAGACCAAGAGCCTGTTACAAGTCAAACACAACTGCATGCATGTAATTAAAGATTAAAGATGAGATAAATTAATCCAAATGCATATAATCATTATATTTCAATTGGATGGAATTGAGAAGTTTTCTCTAGGCAAAGCTTGTTTGTTTGGTTGTGTTACTTCACCTCAATTGTTAATAAGTCATGCATTTTAAGCAAAAAAATGTGAACAATAATTATGCAACAATCAAAGTAAAAAGGCAGGAGTCTTGTAACATTATTATAGTCTGGTAGACAATACTTAGTGATCACATAAAACGTAAAGCAATTTAAAAAAAAAGTAGGGTAATTGGGGAAAAGATGATGCAATTCAACGACATTAACAAAACCAATAAAAAAATCAATAGAGACAATGAATATAACATGAAAAGATTGTAATATAGATAATGGATATTAGGTGCCTAACTAATGAACAATTAAACATAAAAAGATACTTTAGGTCTAAACATTGAGTATTCCAAACACCTTTAAATTTTCAAATGCAAAATTATTTGAATTCTTTCATATAGTTCTTTATTTGTCAATTTTTTTTTGGTCCCAGCCAAAAGAAAACCTATTACTGGACTTATTTGCCAAGTTTACTATCAAACCTACTTTATCACAAACCAACGAATATCAAGAATAAAAAAAATAGAGAGATAAATTATCGATTTTATGATATTGGTGAAAGTTGTAATAAAAATAAAAAGGATTTATAAAATTTATCAAGAGTAGACAATTACTTTATGTACAGGAAGGGACAAAAAATGTCCCAGAATGTCATTTTTAACAATTTAAAATGACTGACATTATTTTCTTAGTAGTACTATTTTTTTATAGTGGACTATTATTTATTTGTTGAAAAGAACTCAAGTATTTGACAAAATACTAAAGGGTTTGTGCTGAAATAACATAAAGTAATCTTTTAAAGAAGCTAATTCATGTATATTACAAACACCTTGAACCCCTTCCATTCATACTTGTGCGCATTGTTCAATCAAAGAAGAAAAATAATGAATGAAGAGAGACTTAAATTTTTACCTAAATCAAGGGAGACTCAAGCTTTGAATGGTCTGGTTTTACCCTCTTTTAAATATCCACATGTCATATTCTATCTTTATTTTAATTTGAGTTTTTCCATATTTAAACTTAGATTTGTCTTCTTTTAACTTTGAATTTTTTTCATTGGGGTGCTTTGTACCAAATAAAACTTTTCAATCAAATGTGGTTCCACACAAAAGTCAATTGCATGATCTCGTTCGATGTATACTTACATAGCAAGAGCCAATTTATAATCAAATTTTTCATACAACCAAGAAAAATTCAAAAACCAAAATTACGAACACAAACAATTCCTTTGGGAGCTTGTTCTGTGTGGCTCTTTGGCATTGCATGTTTCATGTGCATGTTTGGTATATTTTAAACTTTATTGTTAGTTTCAAATTAATACAATTATTTAACTTGCGAAAAAACAAAATTTGACCATCCTTTACTTATCCAAAAAATGCAACAAATTTATTAAACAAGTTCAAACTAAAAAAAAATGCTACAATATACATATTGTCTCTTAAAAAAATTGCTTATGAAATTACGTCAAATAGCATGAAGGGATGCAATATACATGGTGATTATAAAAGGAAGGTAGTTTCAATTCCACATGGTAGTGTTCTATCTTCCAATTGTACTTTCTTTCTTTCTGGGAGCATCTTCTTTATTTTTATTTTTCTGGTAAAACCTGAAAGCATTATTGGTTGAACAGAAAGTTGAGATGATCAAACCCAAGGCCCTAGCTAGAACTAATCTAACATAAAATGTCAGCAACAAGGATAAAAATATGCAGATATAGACATTAAAAAAAAAGGACGAAGGAGAAGAGAGAGTATAGACCTTGATATTGTTGACACCGGACGGATATATAGGAGCAATTGGAGAACAATAAATCAATATTATAGATCACATAAACAATAAATCAAGAGAGAGGAAATGGAATAATTGATAGTGAATGTGTGATTAGAATAAGATAACAACACTTGCATAACAAAGCAAAGAATTTTTTTTTTTCCTTTTGATATGTAAAACAGACAAAATAATTATATCCAATGCTGAGTACGTAGTTACAAAACAAGAGAGTTGGATATTATAAATTTATACATTACATGAGGTAATCGTCTGGTATATATAATCTCACCAGCACCACCATAAGGACAATAATTACCAATAACTTTACCATTCGTTGTTTTGGTTAGTATATGAGGTGGAGTTAAAGTCATGAAGAAAACAGGAGTATAGACGCTCTAAGCGGTTTGAGTGCAAACACTTGAACCGTCTCTATTTGGTGGAAATTGAAAAAGATAGAAATATGTTACTATGCCATAAATAAGATCAATAAATAGTATAGATAGAGTTGTTAAAAGTATAAATTGTATTGTCTTTACTCATAAATATTCAGTGTACATCGAATTTATAATTTAGATAGATAAATTTCACTGAATATTTATTTTTAGAATTCTAAAAGTTGCATAAGTTTTTCTAGTTATTAAATTAAGGATGAAATAAATTTTATGACATGGAGTAAATAAAATTGAAAGTCAAAAGTCTTTATTCCTAGAAATTGAAGAGTCTAAGAGTTAATGTAATATAATATGACATATTTGACATAGAATTACTAAAGGGCAAATAAGGAAATTAAAAAAATTTCTCCTTAAGCCACTTTTAGAAGTAATATAGATATAGATATAGATAATTAATATTAGGTCATTAAATAAATAAGAATATAGGTGCCTTTAATATTTTTTATAGGAACATCATAGGTAATTAAAAGTTTTTCATTTAACTTATTTTTATTAATAGTATAGATATACCTAAACTTTTAAACACTCAACAGCATTTGTCAAGTCAAACTTGAGTAAGAATCTAACCTCGGAGTTCAGCTCAAGCTCAACTAGTCACAAATGATCGATCGAATCTGAATATATTCATACTCAAAAAAGTCAACTCAATTAGTATCCTTAGTTGAAGCTTTAAATGAAGTAACTGATTTAGTAGCATTGGTACCATTACCTAAGTACTATGACCTTTCTCCCTCTGCCCATTAAAGCTTAGCTAGGATGGTACACTATTATGGTAGGCAGGCTGCTACTCATGTGTCATGAAACAGTGAAGGACAACTACCAAAATAACCAACCCAACAACCTTTGACAAGTTGCCCAAAAAGGTGGCCTCAAAAGCAAGGCTACATTGTCGAACTTCAGCTGGACATTAGGGGCATAATGGCACTTGTTGCTAAATATAATTGCAAGCACAAGCCTCTCATGGATCATCAATGATGGAGATGAACTCTAGGCCACCCCCTAGTCTATTTTCGTACCTTCAAATGTAAAAACAAAGAGAACTAATTGCTATGATAGACTCCTCGTGGAAATAGAGGATGTATTTACTCTTAAGTTTGTAAATTTGTGATATGCCTAGAAGTAACACTGGTGGCACGGGAGTTGTATAACTCTCTCTCTCACACACACATACACACAAAACTACATACATACAGTAACCCAGCCCACCTCCAACCCGTCAGCCCCCAAGACTCAACAGTGCCATCCCCACCCCACCTCACCTCACCTCACCTCAACTATGCAAACTCCACAGATCCCCATCCCCACCCACCCCACCCCACCTCACGTCCACCCCTGCTAGCCATTTCAGCTACCCAACTCACCTTCATCCCACCAATTCCCACTCCCGAAACCACTTCCTCACCCATCCCCCACCCCAACCCCAAACAAAGAGAGGGAAAGAGCCTCCACATTCTTGTAGGCAAATACCAATGTTGATTGCAGATGTAAGATGTAAGCCAACCTGTATTGGAATCTTTGGTCGTCTTCAAATACAAATGACATAGAATGACCAAAAATACATGAGTTATCGATTCTATTCCATAAACATCATTCTTTTACATTGGACACTATACATGGGCATCAAAAGGGTCGTCTCTCCTGATACTTAAAAAGAAATGCCCAGGCCACTTTTAACATGCCTGATGAATTTTGAGCAAAATCTGCACCCAGTGACTACTTACCCAAAAGAACCTATTACAGCCCATCAGCAATTCATTTTTCGAAAAAAAAAGGAATATAACCCAGTCAATGTTGGAAAAATCTTAAATATTTGTCTGAATCCATAAAGAACATGGACTGTCTCGGACCTTCAAGGGCCATGCATGTGAGCTGGTGCTAAAATGATTCCGTCTACCAAAATTTATGATGCAGCAACACAGAAGGATAAATAGGCCATTTTTGGACTTCTTTTTCCCAGCCGTTTTTTAGTTCTTTGCAGCATCGAGGCAGAGTATCCCTGCAATAAACTGCTGTTAAAAGAATTCCTCTTACGGTTTACATCACTTGGCCAATCTCCTTGAGAGAAAGAACATCATCACGTGGATGAGCTTCTTCCACCCTGACTCCCACTTCGTCACCAATCTGTATTCCAACAGATACCCAAGCAGAAGCTTGAACTCCTACCTGCATATAGTAAACAGTCATGCACTACAAATACAAACACAAACAAGCACCATTCTGTCAGTGATAAACATGCTAAAGCTCTAAAACAATAAGCCCCATACCAAGAAACTTGTAGATGTTTCAGGATCTTTTTGGCAAAGAAATTATTATGCCCCAAAATAAGTAGAAAAGTTCTATGTTTAAAATACAACATGCTTTATATGACAGTTGATCCAGCACAGTAGGCAAACAAGAAAACAACACATTTATTCTCTCATTATTACTCAGGACAGCTTTTAGACCCATTGAATACCACTGGTTGATAGCTGGATGTGGAAGAAACTAAGCTGAGTAAGGCAAATAAGTCCATGGAGTAAGATAAATAAACAAGTAACTAGATTTGGTTCTTTATACAGAAGTAGCCACTTGATACTTCTCAGGCAGCCCAAAAGTAAAGAGGTTGGTTGATAACAGGCAGGCATCCATATAATTGTTTTTTGGATGGATACTCCGGCTATAACCAGATTGAAATAACAATTGATGACCAAGAGAAAACCACTTTTACATGTCATTTTGGCACTTTTGCTTATAAAAGAATGTCATTTGGATTGTGTAATGCTCCAACCACTTTTCAACGTTGTATGTTAAACATTTTTAGTGATATGGTGAAGCGTTTTTTTAGAAGTTTTTATGGATGATTTTTCGGTATATGGTGATTCATTTGAATTATGTTTAGAGAATCGTGAAAAAGTCCTTACTTGGTGTGAGGAAACAAATCTTATTTTGAATTGAGAAAAGTGTCATTTTATGGTCACACAGGACATTATTTTAGGACACGTAGTTTCTACAGAAGGAATTGAAGTTGATAAGTCAAAAATTGATTTGATAGGAAATCTCCCACCACCAGAGACTATGAAAGATAGATGTCTATACCCTTGACAATGGCAGTCAGAATAGCATAAAACCCATATATAGTTCATTTCACAGAGTGATTCCAGAGGAAGAGTTCTTATTTGATTTAGTTAAATATACAATTTGAGTTGCTGAAGTAAAGTAATAATTTATATCTGCAACTCAGAAAATATCATACAATCACCATAGTAAATATTGCGTGTTTACCTCCAACAACAGCAAAGCTGCAGTCCTATCTTTTATAAATCGGAGGATCAATGCGCGAAACTTCTTTTCTTTTGGCTGCCTCCTCAAGTATTCTATTATCCAATACCGAAGACTACTGCTGTAGAGCCTCTTAACTAATCGAGCATTCATGTTAATTACTGATGACATCCCTTCCAGCTGACCAGCTGAGAAAGGATGAGAATCACCTCTAAGAAATGATTTCACCTACATGTACACATTCAGAATGATAAACATGTCAAATCACCTTTTGCGGCTAGCATATTAAACTTCTAATTACAATGACATAGAAAATCAGAGAAATTAACAAGTCTTGCATTGAACAATTGATGTCAAGGTTTACAGCTACAGATAATGAAACATACAGGATATGAATTATCTTGAAATTAACTAGTTCATGGAAGTGTAGCTTGACCTACAATTACCAATGTGGAAAATAAAAAGGCCGATAAAAAATAAATAACATGTTCAATATTAATGCTGCTTTTCATAATGATCAGGTATCTTCTATGGGTGCAATCATTATACAACACAAAACTTGCGACTTTACAAGTTTGGCCACGTAATATGACCGATAAGCACACATGTATCAAAAGAGTACAGTTCCTATTCAGGTAGAGTTTGTGGAAGTGAAAGAGTTGCAAACACACATTCTAACATTGACAAATTTAGATATTACTTAACTAGGTTACAGTTGTTTTACTTTTGACTAGAAAATCAAGAAACAATTACGTTTAATATAAAAGCTCACCTGATAATGAGCGAGAAGGTCCATGTATCTACGGATGGGAGATGTAAACTGCACATAACCAGGAAGTCCCAACACCCCATGTCGTATAGGCTTCCTAAAATCCATTTCAGCAGCACGCATTATTCTAACAATAGCAGAGCTCCTTACAGGTCCTTCAGGAAGATGGGCAAATGCAGATGCATCAATATTCGATTGGGGCTGCCCTCTGTAGGGTAAGGGAATGTTATTGCAAGAACCATAAGTGGCTATAGCTTCTCCGCAGAGTATCATCATCTCTGTAACAATCCGCATTGCAGGATCCGCCTGATCTTCAACGTATAGTTTAATAGATGGCTCTGGATCATCTGGATTAGCCACCTTGATTCGAGTTTCCAATGTGGCGGTGTCAATTGCACCCTAAATAATGCACAGACGCTACGTTGCACATTAGTAAGAGTCTAACAGACAAAGCACTTGATCGAAGAAATCTCAGAGTATCAATGAAGTATACATATATATATTTCAATAAGAAACCTAAACTTTTATTAGATAAAATGCAAAGTACATTCTAGCGCATATGGAATCCACCCCTTCAGAGGCTAATAAAATAGAAACGAAAAGAAAGATGCATCATAAAAAGTTAAATCATCAAAAAACTAAGGGGATGGTTATCTGATGACTTGCAGCTATCCAGTCAAGCTGCAATCAGAGAAGCCAAAAACTTTACTTTGTCTAGAGCATTTCCTTGTATTCTTCGGGTTAACCCATGTCTGAAGACACGGTACAATGTGAATGGTTTTGAGAGGTATGTTGGTGGCCGTTGGATGAATCTATTTGAGACCATCGGATGAGCTTATTGAAGCCTATCCTGTTTTATATTATAGATATTCTCCAATTTACTTCCTTCCCCACTACCCAAAAACTGTCATTACTACACAATTCCACAAAATCGATATTCTATCCACCATTTCGAATATACCACAATGTGTCTCAAATAACGCAACACATCCACCTAGAATAACCCAACTGAAACTAAACTCATCAAAAGCTCTAAAACAGTACATGCCTGGAAGCTTGTCCACAGGAAAGTGAGAACCCATCAAGAAAACCTTGCCATTACGCAAGTGCACATAACAAAGGATGTAGAGTGAAAACAAAAACCTTCTAAAGATCATGTGAAATCCATAGAGCAAATATCAACAATTTTATTTAATGTTTGTGCGTAGCAATGGAAGAAATATAATCTGGAATAATGAAAACAATAAATCCATAAAGTTTTGTGCCCAAATAAAAGCCCATATTTGAAGGAAAAAACCAGTGGGCACTTTTACCTTTGTCCACAAGAGGGTGCCAGTGCCACACAATGGCGAAATAGTGCCATGACAACATGTCCATAGTCAATCATATAGCTAAAACGAATTCCTAATAGACAAGGCCAATAGGATTGTGCAAATTGAACTACCGGACAGATATCTCTTTGCACAAATTTTTCATTTTTCAATAGATTTGCAGTCAGATCAGTAAATTTCAATAATAACAATGAGTGTCATCAAGATATGTTGCATACTCAAAAAGTAGAAATCCATTTGTGCCTGAGAGTTTGTGCCTGAGTGTATTAAAATTAGTAACCAGAAGATTAGGAAGTCATGGGATCAGGATTAAACCAACTATGGTTCGACTTCACAAAACTTTAAAATGTAAAAATAATAATTTGATTTAAAAAAAATGACACCAAACCTGCTGTCGACGCCATTGTAACCGAAGAGCTGCAGCCTCAGACAGAATTTTTAGTTCAGCCTCCTCCTCCAGGCTCAAATGAAGAAGCTCCGATGCACTCTCATATGTCAGCATATAGGTTGGTCTAATGATCGAGTTTTCCACCGTATATTCTGCAATGCTATTAGACCCATATAAGCAGTAAGATTCTTTCTGCATATCATCTTCGTGAACCTCAGTAACAAAAGAAATAAGTGAACCTCGCTAGTCTATCATCAAACTTAGCCGTTCTTATCACCACCATAACAAACCGCATTCAACAAATGCTCTTACATCAAAATGCAAGATGAATGGATGTCTATCCATATGATTTTTCACAGATAGCGCGCATGATAGTCAAGAAAATACCAACAAGCTGTTGTGGTACCTGAAAGTTGTCTTGGTCTATTCTAGCAGCATTTTGCACTTTACTTGGTAATGCGATACACAAGCATCATCACACTCGGCAAACAAAGTAGAAACAGGGCAACTATTAAATTCATAAAATGCCCTTACTTTACATGCGTTATATGGATCAAAGAAACCAAAAAAGGACAAAAAGACAGACACATAGACACATAATCCGATACTTTGCTGCTACATGGATCAAAGTCATATAGATTGATGTCACATGCCACCAAAACAACAATTAAGTCATTTCAAAACCCAAAACAGAATGGACTTGTTAAAATTGCATATGACTTGCAAAAAACTTCATACAATGCTATGTTCAGCATGGACTATTTCTAAATGGAAGTTCAGTGCCCATAAATCTAACACATTGCCCTACATCCCAAATGAACCATTAGAACATGTAAGCCAAATCAACTCTTAGCAATTGTATTTGATACATTGACACTTTACCTTCCATCAGAGCGTAGCACAACAGATACTGTTAAAGCTTTGCAAAGCTTCCCTTGCTTCAAGCTCATGCCCTCCATGGCAAGTTTCTCAGGAAACATTGGATAAGTAGCAGTAGGTAAAAACACAGAAGTTCCTCTTTTCCTTGCCTCTCTACAGAGCAAGAACTTTGTCAAACAATGCCTTGCATAGCACAAATTTACAAGATTTTCTACACTACATTATCAACTGAGAGAAGTAACTTGGTCTGTTGGTGTCTCCCACATTAGGAATAATCCTCAACTACTCAACCTATGACCCAAAAAACTATCCAACCCCTTCTCCTAAAACTTTGACAATAACATAAAAACCTCCTCAGTTTGAGTTTTGTAACACCAACTGACCAACGCCCCTCAACTAATTACCTAGATAACCTCTGACATGTGCGCCACGACAAGTTCTAATGTTGTACAAAAACTCAGTCCGAACCTGTCAATTATACTCCCAGGTTGAACTAAACTAGTTGGATCTGCAACATGTATCCAAACTTTAATCCGGCCATCCAGCAACTTTGTCGCACTGAGTGCATCGTCAAGCTGCATATGCTTGGCTGTTAGCAAATTGATAGTAATAGCTCACCAAAATAAGAACTATACAAGGCACTAAGGAATCCCAAGAAGCCTAATTTGGCAAATAACAAAAGCCCTGTACGAGTTTATGCTTTATATTTTCACCTCATCTGCTTCATCAACATCAATTGCATAAACCTTCAAGTGAGTCAAATCTATTCTATCAACCTGAAGGAGAGCAACAACAGCACATCACAGTCAGAACTTCAACATTTAGACAAAAATTACATTGCTATACCAAATCATCATACTTGTATCCACTTGTTGACATCACAATTTAAGAAATGAACAAACATCTCCCATACAACAGGAAGACATTCCATTGAGGACAAAAAGAGAATGACAATGTGTTCTTTACTTTACCATCTGAACTTCATGAATTGTTCTCCTCAACAGAGATGAGAAAGTTGTAATTTTCTTGACTCCATGGCCATCAAACATCCTCAAGAACTCAATATGAGAATTTCTAATTTTAATTTTAGGTTCTTAACAAAAGAAAGGGAGGAGGAGGGGTAAGACTTGTTCATTTAGACCAGACAAAAAAGGGTAAGTAGGCTGAAACAATTTTTCTAAAGGGAGCTACTTAGGGTCTGAACCATCTTTAACAATTTGCTCTATTAAGAGCTATGTCTGTCCGATTTTCCTCAGCAGCACCATCTTACATTTCTTCCTTCTCGAGCAACCATCGGTCTCTATTGCATAAGTCAAAGGAATAAGAATCAGGTAGCTTTATTCCTACCTTTATATGAATCAGCTGTGATGGCAGGCAAAAGAAGCAAATTTTCTCCTGCCACATCAGCCGCCAAATGCACAAAACAAGTCTGCATAGGCTTCAAGCTCATCAGCCTAGACCCAAAGAGTTTACCTAATTGTTGTTTGAAAGGGATCTACCAAAGAAAAATAACAATATAAAAGAAACTAGACAGATAAAAAGAAGACAAAAGAAAGAAAAAACAAATGATGGATAAAAACCACCTAAAGAATGCAAAACAGTATAAAACTAGTTTGATACATCTGTGGAAACCTCACAATTTCTTCAATGCCGATACCCTTCAAAAATTTCCAGCATGATACAAACTTCTACTCCAGAGGAGCAAAAATAATTCAATGTACGTTAGACAAGACTTTTGAACAACTAAATATACTAGGGAAACGGGCTTGCCTCATCTGGGTCTGATGACTCCGACAAAAGATGTTCAGCAGCTGATAAAATCTCGTCTGGATAATCAGTACGAATGTTGAACTTCAACAGATCAAGGTTGACGTGTACTGGGAAATATCCAATATCTATGAGAAGATTTACTGCAGAAGATGCTGTTTTTGGCAGTCCCATGGCCTTCAGAATCTGAGGAAAAACTTTAGATGCTACACAGATTTCTCGATATAAAACACAAAGTTTACTCCCCATTTAATGGGATATGAAACTGTAAACAAACATCAAAACTAAGAAATGTTACCGTGTGATCATCTCTCAATTAAATATTTCTAGATTGGTTAGTGAAAGCTACATTTCAAGCACTAAAGTAACAGGATTAAATAAATAAGTCAGAAAGTTACCGCTCCCGCTGTTTTCTTTTGGTCATCATTCCTGCAAGCATCAACAGCATAAGCTTCAATAGACTCGATTTTGAGCCAACTTTTCTCTTCAACCTTCCAAGAAGATTTAGGCGGTTTAGCATCTAGAGGCGTTGCCTTTGCAGATTTTAGCAACTCTACAAACTCCTGAAATTCCTTGTCAGCAACCTCCTTAGCAGCCTTCCTACGTAGGAGTTCTTCTACCTAGTTGTCAAATGGATGGAATCCCAAATTCAATCATTAGAAAGTAAGGGAGCAAGTAAGCACTGAGGTATTATACATTTGTTAGCTGACTGCGGACCAAATGAAATATGGAAGTGACTCAGAGACTCAGACTACCATTTTAATAAGCATAGAAGCATCACTAATTCAGCCCTTTGTCAATTGAGATCATCATCATCTAGAGATGTATGAACAAGTCCAATAAGAAAAAAAAGAATTGGATATAATTAAATTAGGCGTTAAATGATCACATACTTTAACTATAACCAACCAGCAAACTGCAAGGCCTAATCCAACCATCTAAAACTGGCATACCGTCAAATAAGTCATAGCCATTCCAGGTCGGAGGTCATTATAGCCCTCACTCTGACATGAACCAGCCATGACTAAAAGCAATAAAATTGGTGAGTTACTTTCTTTAAATCTGCAAATGTTGATTGTCTAATGAATATTATAGGGATAACAGTAGTCTAGTAGAGTGCATTAAAAATTTTATCTGTTACCAAACTATGCTTATCAGTGCAGGTCAGTACATGTGGAGCACCATCTAATACACATAACAAACCAAGTTATACAAATAAATCCATCTCTTTGTCAATCATTTTTAAAACAAGCCACATCCACAGCACACGCAACAAATACCTGAACAGTAGGTCGAGGCCTATAGAGGGAACAAGGACCTTTCGTCTCTAGTACTGCAAAGTAAATTTCATCTTTGGATAGCAAGAGGTGGGCACAATAGCTTTCTAGTGGCTCCGCACTACCAAAAATCATCTGTTAGAATGAGCTAATATCGTTAGATGAACAATGAGGTTTAATTATGACGCTGACAAAGTATACCTCAGCTAATTCCTCAACTGTCACTAACTTATTCTTTTCAAGGAGCTCCACCCAAGCAAATTCAAGCAGTGTGGGATCCTGCAAAAAAGAGTAAAATCACTATGTTTATCTACTAACAAAGACTTTGAAGGGAAAAACAACATTTTTTCCTTCTACATCATACTGCAAGAAGAACTAACCAAGTTGTTATGAGCTTTTTGAATAAAGTCTGATATCTCAGTGTGGTCAAAATTTTCAACACCGGGGACAATATAGGTTATTTGTTGCGGTTTAATGGATGTTGTGACACCATTCTGCATCATGTAAAACCTAGAGAAGAATCAGAATAGTTGAAAACCTACTAATCTTATGCTTAAGCAATGGAAGGAAAAAACAGCAAGTTTCAACACCTAGCAACCTATTCAACATGCCGCATTAGTTGTTTCTATTAGGACCTGATCGAAGACCATCCAGTTCTTCTTGCCATCGGGTTTCTGAGCAACTGCAAGCAGCAACCTTTCGGAATCTTTCTTGAACTCCAGAAGCAACCCTTTTTGCAGTGCTCGCTTTTCCAATTTATCATCAAGAATCTCCGCACTGCTTGTTAATCAAAATAGGAAAAGTTATTTAGTAATATACCTACATCCCACAAACGAGTTACAGACTCCAAAACACAATTTCTAAAGCAGGTGTACAAAATTACAAGCTACAAAACTATTACCCCTCTTACATCAAATTTTACAGTGTAGGGATTTGGATTCTGGAATGGAACTATTCCTCTTGAACTCATATGTATGAACCTGTCTTCAAAGATTTATATAGTGGCAGAAAGATGAATGCTATAAGTGCAGCATGTGGCAAAAAGTTGTTATATTTGATACCACGAGGGTGGTTTTTTCTCGATAGTTTCTTGAGTTGAGGAGATCGATGAGTGTTACAAAACTTGTATTTTCATCCTGTTTATCCAGTTTTAACAGGATTAGTGATATACTAAATCCAAACCTATGCAAATTTCCTCCTATGCTGATAAAAGACATTTATTATGCTTGATGCAAAAAAGGGAAGAAATTGGGTTTCTGCTTCCATTCAGATTCTCCTTGGGTGGATTGAGGCATATTGGCTTGGCTTGCAATTGCGAACAAACAGATGGTTATTGAATTGTTAGTTGACAGCTGTCTAACTAGCAAAAAACAAATGGCATGGGAAGTTAAACTGGATTGTGCCTTTTTCTAATTGATAGAACAAGAGGACACTTCAAATAAGCCAACATTGTATCAATCGAAGTGTCCCTAGGCTTTGTACCATTGATATGCAAGAAGGTTGTCCACTTAATCTTATCAGTTGTGGCTGCTTGTGCCTCACATCTTTTACACCTCAGGATTTCTACAATACTCTTCCAAGGCCATAGCCCAGGAATAAAAACTGAATATTATCCTCTATTACATCAATTCTATCACACATCTACCAGTTTAATAAAAAAATTGTGACCTTATGCCTGCTCAATGATGTAATGTAAGAGAGGAGGGGCAAATTTAGAATGCAATATGGAGCCTACTATAATCAAGTCCAGGATTGAACTGAATATTCTTATTGTTGGTTTTAGCTCTGATAAGCAGCTAGTATTGTTTTAATTGTATTTGTCAACGACATTACCAATTTGAACGCTACACATGGGTTGCACTTAAAGCCTATAAACCTTATTTGAGTCATGTACTGGAGCATTCTAGTCGAACTTTAGCGCTCGCACACACACATGCCTTCAGTCTTCACTCCGTCACCGTTGTTCTATTAGGCCACCATGCTTTACCCCTATATATACAAAAGTGCTGTAACAGCTGAATTTGAAATAGGTGAATGAAGCTATGCCGTTTACAATGTGTTGCGTGGCTTCCTGTAGTGACAATGCCTAATATATGATGCATCCTTACCTTAGGGCTCATTCTAACAGCGTATACACTGTTCACATATGGACGAACAGGCTTGCTCGACGACACAGCAAACTCACAAAAGACTACGAGATAAAACATACAAGTAATGCTAAATGAAGAAGAGAAATGATAATAATACTTGCTAGTAGCGCGAACTCTCTTCCGTCCGCGTAAGGCTTGGAGCTCTTCCATGACAGTTTCGACGAGACTTTGAATAGAATAGCTACGAACGCTTCCATAAGCATGGATATATTGTTCCGACCGGAAAATTGATAACCGAAACCCTAGCTTCGAGTGTCTCCGATACTGTACGGTACTGAATTGATGCATACGGCATCGGTAAGCCGCGAGTGGTGGCGATGAAGCGGAGCGAAAGACTGAGCAAGTGTTTACGGCTCGAACCGCCATAGTGAAGCGAGAGAGTGAAAGCTAGAGATTGAAAGTGGAAGAGTTCATGTGAACTCACACAATCGCATGGAGAGAGAGAGAGAGGGTATGAAGTTAAGATTTGATTTGTGCAAGAGCTGTGGGTTGAGATTGTTGATAAAGCTTTAGCTTGTAAGAGACAGGGGGGGCGTTTCCACAGTTACTGATATGTAATAGTCGGGCCGGACTGGTGTTGGGTCAAACAAACATATGGTTACCCATGGATCCTAAATAGCAACTTGGCATTGGCAAGCTATAAACGGGTCAGCCATCGGTAGGGATGGCAGTGGACCGGGAAAAAACGAGTATTCGTTCAAACCCGTTCCGTTTGGATCAAGGATGGACCATACGTATTGGACGGTGGATATATACAGCGATATCCGTATAAACTCGTGCGGGGATGAAGGCAGGGATGGACTTACCCTTACCCTCGTCTCGCCCCTGCTATACCCGTTAAATCTATATATAAATACTCCCAAGTTAAAACCCTAATTTACTCTCCTCTATCAGCCGCCTCCACTATGTCTCTCTCTTTCCATCGTCTCTCCCATCCCTCCATCGTCTCTCCCTCATTGCAGGTTTCCATCGTCTCCAGGTGTCAGCTGACCAGGACACGTAATCTCTCCTAATCCATTCGAGTTTCATTCTCACCTAATCCATTTTAGTTTCAATCCAGCAAATCGAGTTTCATTCTCACCTCATCTCGTCTCTCCAGCCAGTTTCAAGGTACCATATATGTACATCAGATTACATCATATATGTACTGGATTTTGCTGTTCTTCAGTTCCTTCTTTTGGTTTCGACCATTAATTTGGAAAACTATGCGCGAATCATGATATCCATATCTTTAAAGGGGTAATATCCATGCACAGATATTCTCAAAACATACACTCTTTCAATACTGACTTTTAAATATTGGAGTTCTCTTTCTCTAAGTCCACATTTAGATTTGTTGCATGAAAATGTGAACTTTTTAGGCAGTTTTAACACATCAATATTTGAAATTGTTGTTTGCCTGAGGTTTCTAACTTTAAATGTAACAAGTGTGTGAAAGGATTGTTGTCAAACTCATACTTGTTTTTTGCTTTTGTAGATTCTTTTTTGACAATTTTACTTTTTCAGCTTAGTACCCACATTTTTCACTCAATTTCTGGTTGCGTGACTGGTTAGTTTGTGAGAGGGGGTTCAGTGCATTTGCTTAATTCTCAACTCAACTTTGACATTTGAAGTTAACTGCATGGATCTTGTTCCTACTGTAGCCATTTAGTTATGGATTACTATAGCTTGCACGCTTGAAGAGAATAATGTTGTCCATATTATGCTACATTATACTACATTATGTTGTGTTAGATTATTTAGAATGTTATTGAATTATTTAAAATGTTAGATTTATTTAGAATTTTGGATTATGTTGGTTTGGACTTAGGTTTGGGCTTGGGCGGGTACGGGGGAAGCGGTGACGGGGGCGGGGATTAGAAATTTACCCGCGGACGGGGATGAGGATGAAAACTATACCTGTTAACGGGGGTGGACCGGGGATGGACGAAATTTTTTTAAGCGGGTACGGGGATGGAGATTACACCATCTGGCCCCGTTTTGATCCACTGACATCACTAGTCATCGGTCAATTCCCATGAAATTTAGATGGGTCCTTTAAAAGTTGATACACCAAATTATATTTAATTATAAAAAAATATGTTGTAAAAAAGTACACTTGTGAGATAGAAATACTTCACTGCCCTTTTTTCTACAATTTAGTTTCCTAAAATCGGTTTTAGGAAAATAAATTTATTTTAATTACGTGTTGTGTACCCCATTTGTAACTGCTTCATCTTCGAAACACGAAAGAGAAAAAACCGCTTCATTTTCCTCATTCTATACACGATTCAGTTGTCATTCTTCCTTTTAAAAAAGTGCTTCGAAATTGAAACAAAAATTTAAGTGGTGTGGCATTTTCATCTCAGTTGCTGAACAAGTTTTTTTTTTATTTATGTTCTTCGACATTTGGGTAATGGTTTGCTGGTCGTCGATTGTGAAACGAAAATAGTTACCGAGCGTTGATCTTGTGTCTACGTAACATACAGTAAAAAACGAATTTCTTTTTTGTTTGATGGTGTTTTTATGTCTTTGATGCTTCTAAGGTCATTGTTTATACTTTAAATAAAAAAAAATGATTTTGATTTGGTTTCTTTTGTTCTTTTTGGCTTGGGCAAATCAGATTTTTTTGAAAATTTGAATATGGATATAAAATTAATAGATACAATGGAGTCGGTAAAATACAAAGTACCTTATGTTATTGTACTGATACACTTTTGTTTTTAGGAAAATTCCCAAAACTATTTAATTTTTTAACCCTAGGTGCATATATCTTCAAACCTTAGTTAGTCATGTTTGCTTTTTTTTTGCTTGGTGGTGTTTTTTCCATGAAGCATTGATGATAAATATCTTGGTTGAACATATATTTCCAATTTTAACATTGCATTGTTGCTTCTCGATCAGTGGTTGGGTTTTGGTATTCAGACATTTTTTTTGTGATTGTGGTACTAAATTAAAATATAATTGTACTATTACAATGAATTCATATTCAAAACTATGTTTTGAAACATTGTTACATTACAGTGTCTTGTGTAAGTGTACTGTTACACTGTCATGGTTAACTGTATTGTTATACTTTGATAATACACTATAACTGCATTTCTAAATAACATTTGTATTGTTTATAACTTTCTTTACAATGCATGGAGAGAAAAAGAAAGTCATCTACAACCAAATACGAACTCCGACGTAGAGAATTCGTGTTAGAGCAAAGTGTGGGGCCATCATCTGTGAAAGAGGGACTGAAGAAGATTTGAAGATTTTCCTGAACCATCCAAATTCTTGGACTGAAGTGTAAGAAATTTTAATGATTCGTATATGAAATTTAGAACACCTAAATTACAAGATTTAGATTCTAAATTCAAGATTTAGAACATACATGTATGAGCCATGATATTCGATCTTCAGGTTTCTTTTGCGGCAATGCAAAGTCTTCCTCTCCTTCTTCAAAGCAATAGGCAGCTCTCAATGGGATAAGCCAATTTAGGGTTATGAAGTGGAGAGGAGACCTAACCTGCTATTTATAATGAAGTCTAATAGGCTCTACCATTACGGGTCACAATTAGATTAAAGCCTACACTTAACCGCCTCAACCACACCAATTAAAATATATAAATAAGCCCATCAAAATAGATCACTTAATAATATTGGGCTCATATCATTGGACCATAAATTCAGCCCATTTTTCACAAACAAAAAAAATTAACTATCAATTAATGGAAGTCCAATATAAGAAAAAATTACAACATGAAGAAGATTTGAAAATACAACAAGAACTGAAGAAAACATTTGGACAAATGACCAACTATTTTATATGTATTTTAAATTGTTAAGTTGAACATTATTAAACCATAAATTATGGATTTTGAAATTCCATATTGAATTTTTTGATATCTTGTGAATGTTTAAAAAATTGTCCAGATTATTCAGGATTTTATAATGTTGACAATATAGCTTGGAAAAAAACAATGTATCAGGTCAGTGTGTCAGATTCGTCAAATGTATTTAAAAATGTAATTGTAAAGTGTTACATCTTTATGTTTATGAAAGAATCAAGTGAAATCATTTTCAAAATAGAACTCAGATTAATTCTAAGTATATTTGATGGTTGTTTATAGTGTAGCAAAGACTGTGTAACATAATCAGTGCAACAACTACACACACAAATTCATACAACAGGTTTCCCACAGTATAACAACTCAGTGTCTCATATTGTTGTTTATGAATGAATCATGTGAAACAATTCCCAATTAAAAACACATGGGACATATCTAATAGAAAATGTTTCATATACCCTGTGTGGACCACACAGTGTAACACAATAGAGTGGCCATCGACAAATAGGAAGCTCATGAACAGAAACAACATCAAACTGAGAAAAAAATCATGATGCATACTAATAACACCATCCAACATGGTGTTCCTAGATAAATGGGAAAACAACATCCCTGAGGTCATGTCTGGGCATGAGTGGGTAACCAACGAAAACAAAAAGAACTATGAAAAAAAAAAGAAAAGAAACGGAAGATAGAAAAAGACACCATTCATTGTGGTGCTCCTAGATCAACTAAATAACTATGAAAAAAAAATGGAATAATTACGAGGACTATGAACGAAAAAATTAAACAAAAAATTAATGAAGGCATAAATTCAAACCTAATAATGACTTTGGAGAATAAGAATAATGTTATGTTTGAACTTTTCCAAATGATAATGTCTTGTATTTTGAAGAAGAAGAAGACGAGAACCAACAATAATGTGAAAAAATTTAAAATTCAAAAATGGCTGCGATATACATAATAAACGAATGTTACAAATTTGCCATAATATTAGGAAATCTTTAATACAATAAAATAAAATTAAAACTCAACTTAACTACCTAAAAAAGAACGCATGATTTAAGGGAGATTTGCCATAATATTAGAAAGTCTTTAATACAATAAAATCAAATCAAAACTCAACTTAACTACCTCAAAAAGAACACATGCTTTAAGCGAGATTCGCCATAATATTAGAAAATCTTCAATACAATAAAATAAAATCAAAACTCAACTTAACTACCTAAAAAAACACGCATGATTTAAGGGAGGACAAATATATCAAAAGAAAATCAGAAAAAGTCAAATTGTGTCCTACACAATTAAGTTCTTAAAAAGGGATTTAATTACCTAACATTAAAAGTTGTGTACTTTTTGATAATTAAATCCAATTTGTTGTACCCCTTACAATTTCCCGAATCTAGATCGCATTCTATAAACGGGCCAACCATTAGGCCTTACAGGCTCAAAAATATGGCTCCTCATTCTTCCCATTGGCTATTGGATGCCCTGGGCCTGCCAGGATGCAATGGACCATCAGGCCAACAGGTCAGCCCACAGGCCACAAAAAACTAGTATGGACTTAGAAGAGTCACAAATCCAGTTGTGTCATGTAATCTTCAAATTATGTAATTTTTGAATCGCGAAATTTTTAAATCATGTTTTTTTTTTTTTGGGTGTGTGTTGTGTGTGTTATGCTCCGTTTGGTAGGAATGATGGAAAGTAAAAAAGATGGAAGGTAGGAGGGATACACTTTCTATCATTCAATGAAGGAAAGTAGGAATGATACACTTTCTTTCATTTGTGTTTGGTTGGATGGATAGAAAATAAAAATGACTATTTTTTTTTTTGTGCTAGTTAAGATTAGAGGTGACAATCGAGTCGTGTGGTGTCAGATTCGTGTTGAGTCATTACGGGTTTGTGTCAAACATTAGTCAAACCTAACTCAATTCATTTAACTAATTATATCGTGTCGAGTTGCAAGTTGACCTGTTTATTTATTTATTTTTATTTTTTTTAATTTTTTTAAAAAAAAATATATATATATAAATACATATTTTATCATTGTATTTTTATATGAAATTAATGTATATATAATATATGTATATATTAAAATATATATAGACAAATAAGATACATTTTAACACAAATAATTAACTTTTCATCCACTTTCCTTCCGATTTTGGAGGGATTGATTTTGGTGAGTTGAAAGGAAAGTGAATCCATTCATTTTTCTATCCTTCGTACTTTTCTTCCTTACCAAACATGATATTTTATCTATCCCTCCCACTTTCCATCCTTCCGACTTTCCATCCTTTCATTTTTCCATCATACCAAACGGAACATTAGTGTTATTTTCGTATAACCTGTTTAAAAGAAATCCTAAGATCAAGACTCCCTTTCTCTTATTCATATCTATCAACCATAAATTAAAAATCTATTAGGTCTCCATTCTAGTAAATGTCAAAATTAAATTATGTGTGTTTGACACTAATCCGATTAATGTCTCATTCATGGCAATTAGTCACGTCATTTTCAAGTTCATATCGTATCGAGTTTGTATTTATTAATGTATCGCCTTAATTTATGACAGATTTTATCAAAGGATTTTTCTGAGAGCTAGGTTGAGACAATTCACTCTCAGCTCTCTATTTATCTATTTCCTTAATTCTCTGTTTGGATTAAAAAAAATTGAAGAGAGAAAAATTTGCATCACTTCTTCGACCTTATATTTTCGATGCTATATATATTTGGTCAAGCATTATTATAAAGAGGCGAGGCGGACAACAAGGTTCAAACCCTTAGACTTTAAAATTCAATTACAAGGACAATGGTCATTAAACCAATCGCTAGCCTTTTTCGATACTATACTTGTTCTGCAAAATTTTCAAATTAAATTTAACCAGTTAGACCATCTCTAACCATGATTCAAATTTTTACTCAAATTTGATACAAATGGGTCTAATGAACAAACAAACTCAAATTTAAAGAAAAAAAAAATTCAAATTTAAAGAAAAAAAAACTCGAGTTTTAAAAATGGTAAAATATGATCATTGAATTTTTAAAAAAGGATAAAATCTCACCATTAAAGATTTAGATAAGGATTTGAACCTCCTTTGATTTGAGTAAAAAAAAAATGAGTCTCCTTTAACTTAAAATGGGTTTGAGTATAGAATTGGAAAAAGTTTTTAAGAATTGTTTTATACAAATTTAAATTTGGGTTTAAAAAATGGTAAAGATCAAACAAACCCATATAGTTCAAAGAAATCAATGAAAAATTATATCACCAGATGTCAAATTTACAGAGAAATAGCATGAAAAAACTAGAGGCAACAACAACATAGGAGCGTTTTTCAAAATTCTTAATTTGAAGTAATACATCACATCAACTTGTAGTAGCATCTTCAATCCCTATGATTCTTATAAATCAATGGCAAAGCAGTGAACATAGCCCCTGGATCTGAGAAGTGGTGGCATTTGACAATGCATATGTCTTGCTTTTTCCGTTGCTTGAGCATGTTAATGTGAGCTGGTCACTAGTTTGATCAGCCTGCAAGAATGACATTGACTTTCATTCACATCAAAATTGTACATATAATATGACAAATACATTAAAGAAACACATTTCCGACTGCTCGTTTGACATACAGGAAAATCTTACAAAAAATGATCAAGAGAGTCAGATGTACGCAACCTTACCTCGCATACTGAGAGCCTATTTTTGGGACACAGGAAAGTCTTATCTAACTCAAAAAAGGCCATAACAAACATCTTGTGCACATTAAGTCAATATGGACTACCCTACTTTGTAGTGGATTTAACTGTGAGAAATACTTCAGTCAAGTAACCTTTTATTTTCTTTACCAATTTTCTTTTGCAAGAATGTCAACGCGTTATGTTTAGAAGTTGAACAATTCGTTTGCACATTCACATAGCAGTTCAGGTTTGAAACATTAGTTTGGCTTCTAGGACAGGACTAAACCCATCGAGATGCACAGAATGAGAAATCGACTACAGCAATTACATACCAGGCATGAAACCGGCTGTGTGTTGCAGCTCCACCTCGAAGTAGGAACACAACTCAAGTAATGGCACCAAGAACATTCATCATTTAAATCAACCCCACGAAGAAGCATAACCAGGCCAACAGTGAACCTGTTAAAATCACAATGGGTTATTTTTTACTCGAACAGAAATAAATTCAGTACCTTATTAAAACATAACCAGATAAGTGAATATTAGATGATGAAAGGTGGGGTGGAAATCAGACTCCAGGAGCAAATTAGCTCAACAATCAATAACCAAATTATGTTCAGTTTCTTCTTTTAGATTATATAATCTTTTATTGTTTCAACCTCTCAATCATGATGTTCATTGGGAGCTGAAACCAGAAAAGATAAATGGCTAATGATTAAAAACTAATATTACATGGCTAGGGCGAACAACCTCGTTGAGCTGCAAGGAAGATATGCATATCAGACGAAAAAAGGGTAGATAGAATAATCTGTTATGAAGCTAGTTTGGGGATGTACTAGTGTGATGGGATGGCCTTGAAGACCGAAAAAAGAAAAAAAATGACGAAACTGAACAAGAAAGTTAAGTTTCCCGGAATTGGGCGATATTGTTGTAACACCCCACAGTAAGGAGAGGATGGGAGAGCCATCTTTGTATTTTATATGTTCCTTCTCATACATATGCCAAAGACAATTTCGAGATACAAGTAAGGCAGCAAGTTTGTAGGAGCAGGTGCTTAAAATTTCAGAACTAGTGCAAGAGATCTATGGGATAACCAGAGCATTGAGAAAGATGTGAACAGTATCATGTTCAGTGGTACTCTGTGAGACTATTAAGAAATGTACTTGGCCTCCAGGGAAATACTGGGCCTAGTCTATCACGGTCTACATGCCTTGAAAGATATTTAGCTTTCTTTTTCTCTTTAGTCAGACATCCAAAATGATCAAGAGTAGGATCAAATTGAAAATGCAGCTACAGTTTTCAGAGGCTTACCCAACAATCAAAAGGATCACAGAAGCAACCCAGAGTATGCACTGATACATCTTAAACTTTGGTTTAGCTGAAATTGAAGAATATCCAGGAGGAGCGTATCTTTGGCTAACCCATCCAAACTGCGGGCGGATCAAAAACACGAATCCAAGAAGAAAACCAGAAAAAAATCCTCCAATATGAGCAAAGTTATCAACATGTGGAAGGATACCCACTGCTAGATTGAGAACAATGATGACCACAAGGGTCAATAATGCTGCTACCTGAACATACATATAAACGGTGTATTTTAAGATGACTCCGACCTATGATGTAAATATCTACAGAAGTCTCAAATTCAGTAAAGCCATGTTTAAGAGTAGTTCAATAAATACCTTATTAGCATAGATAGTCCAATTAGTGATGAGTTCAGAAAGCATGCCTCCCAGTAATCCAAAAAGTGCACCAGAAGCACCAACAGAAATATTAGACTGGATGAATAGAGCAGACAACAAACTCCCACCAAGTCCTGAGATGATATATAACAAACCAATGCGAACTACACAACAAGACAAGAACCAGTAAGGATTCTAAGCGAAAAGATTTTTAACAGTAAAGCTAATGTTGGACAAACTATACTTTATTGCCTGTAGTATACTATACCCTGTTGCATTCCACCCCTTGTCTAAAAATAGCAGCATTATCCCTACCCCCTTCCCCCTTTCCCACCCCCAAGTTCGACTCAAGCCTGAGCCAAAGCCAACCAAACCATCCTGTAAAATTAAACTCGACTACCACCACCACCACCATAAACAGAATAATCACAAAGATAAACCCATGGCACAAAAATAAAATATTACTTCGTCTAAGCTCAAAATCAGATAAGCGAAACATAAGTTTCATTTAGGACATCAGAACACTAGTAATTTAGTAAATACATAGATCTCAAATCAGGAATCATATGAGTGCATCTTTTTCTATCAGGGCTTTCTTTTAAGAATAAAGAAGTTGAATAGAATCTAATTCATATTCATGCTAACATAAGAGTGGATCCATTACCAAGACGAGTTCTTTCTCAGGAAGTGCATCAAGTACTTGAGAAATTGTGGGATCATGCCCCACAAGTTAGTTGCATACATCATAATATCCATTACAATTGTTTGATTATGGTCATATCATGTTAAGAATATTGAGTTGTGATTTGTGCATGCAGATTTAGAACTTACCAAACCCGAATTCTTGCTCAAGCCGAATGCCAATAACTAAAAGACTCAACATATTGGCCAGTATATGGAAAACTCCGCCATGTAACCAAATGCAACTGATAAGGCGCCAGCCCTGGTGTTTGTGGACCACTTTACTCACATCTAATGCCCCCATCTTCTCTAGCCTAAAGGAAAAGAAAATGTAGACAGTTGCTTAGATATTAATTCATTCTGTATCAATCTACATTGATTGCTGCATCCATAAGTGAAGATTCATTTATGGTAGCTTTTGTAATTAACTGTAATGGCACAGCATTCACAGTATATCTACTTTTGGAAATATAATAAAAGCCAAGCAGCTAAGCCTCGTAGAGAATATAAAATCATTCTTCAGTGCATCTAGCATTGAAACAGTTAGTCTACACCGAGTACATAAGGTACATCTTGTTGGCATAAACAACACAAATTATAAAAGAAATATAATCATGAAAAAGGAGGATGAGGAGGACAGGGTGTTGCCATTTCACTTTTTCACACGTGAAAACTGGTAAGTTATTTCCTCTAATGAGAGGCGACTACATATAAAGCGTCGTTACAACACTGGTAAGGAAAAAAAAAAGTATAATAAAAGCATTTTAATAAATACTAGTAATCAACAAAAACTCACATCCCTGGCAGGAACCAAATTGTGCCTGCTCTAACATATCCAACCACACTGAACAGATTGTGGCCTCATACGAATGAAGCTCTATGTCATATTTTTAAGAAATTGAGATCAACTTTTCAGGATCACCAGTTCCATCTGCCATTCAACTTCGTAGATGGCCATTTAGTCTGTTAAAAAATAATGAATCTAGAACAATCTCACCTAAAAGCCAAATTACTGATCCAGTTCTAGATAAGTATTAGGTAATGATGCCACGATGCTGCATCAGGCAGCAAGGCATTGAGACTTGGAAATACCAAGTGCTGCATTTTATGCTGCCAAACACAACAGAATTTTAGTTGCACGCCGATTCCCAGGCGCAAAAGCCTTACTGCTAAATGCTGTGTGTAATAAATAGTCAATGGAATTCAATAACTCAGTTCATCAGGCAATCTAAAGAAAACAAAAAAGTAATGTATTGAACTTCAAAGCTAGCAAGGATTATATGGGTGCTCGCATATTGTGAATACATAAATTTAGTTCTAGGGCAAAGTTTATCTACCAATGCTTTAAGAGCTGTTCAATGGAATATAACTATTCAACCCTACTGAAATTCATCAAGCCACTATGCTTAATTCATGTGAAAAACTGAAACTTGAGAATCAACAAAAAGATAACATGGGCATGTTCAATTTACATAAACTCGTAAGAAAATTGGATTAATAAAGCTTACGTGGAAGAAGAAGGCCCAAGAAGAGGATTTTCTTTGAAGGGCTGAAAAGAGAACCTCCCCAAAAATCCAGCAACACATGAAACAGAATTCTTGGGGCAATCATTAACATACATAGTAATCAAGAACATAATAACGTTGGCAACAACAAATGTGGGTATCAACCAAGGAAACCATTTCTTGAAATGCTTCACTTCTCTGTAAATCATCGGAGTCGGAGTAGAAGAAGATGGTAATGGTGGCGTGTCTACCTCTACTGGGTGAATTATGTTCCCCCCTTGCCGTGGGGGAACTCTGATTTGGATTTCCGATGGTGGGTCTCCGGCCATCAAATCCTTAGTTCAATCACTAAACTAGTGTGACTGTACTGATAACAGAAAGATTGGTCTGAAAAAAAGCTTCAGGGTTCTTCAATTAAACAAAGAATACAAAGACATCGTTGTTGGTGAATTGGGTACGAGCTTATTGAGGATAGTTGGTTGTGTGTTGTTGGAAAGAGAAGGTAGGTGGCCAAGAGCAGTGGGTGGCTTCGGAAAGAGGGTTAACTCAACGATTAACCGCTGATGAATCATACCTAAGACATTGTTGCTTCCTCTGTCGGCAAGTGGAGGTAACCTGTTCCTTACTAGTTACTCCTTTTTTTTATGTCACTTTTTGTTGCTTTTTGTTCTAAGGATAAATAACACCAAGACCCCTTAAATTATATCACTTATTTCACATTATTCCTTAATATATTTACTTTTTTATATTGCACTTTAAACTATTCATTTGAGTTTCACAATACACGGATTATCGACTCGTATTGAATTTTTTATGGTAAATTAGATCAAAAAATGAGATTCTACAATGTTAAGAGATGTGAACTTTTTGGTTTCTTTTTTTTTGGTTCAACAATCTCATGACTTAATCATAAAAGGTTGTCAAGATTTGAATTCAGAACGTCTGAATTTACAGTTCATTCTTATTATCACTTGAATTATTCTTTGGAGTTAAGTTTTTGGTTTCAACTATGTAGAATTTATTTTGGGAGAATTACATCCAGACCCTTGAGATTTGTCACTTAATCACTCAGACATCCTAATATTTAAAATATTACACACAAACTCCCTGAGATTTGTACACGCGTAACATTCGGACCCCTTAGTATATTCCTTAGTGAATTACACCCAGACCCCCTGAAGTTTGTAGTACCCCTCAAGTCTAAAATGTTATACTTAGACAAAAAATACTCAAATCAAAGATAGAATATCAAATATTTTAAATTTTATAACCAAAATTCATATTCTAATGTATCATTTATTGAAAATAAAAATTTAAATTTTTTAAAAAAAATCATAATTAGTATACAATTATATTATCTAATATTAAAATAAAACTAAAAAATCAAACAAGGAGTCTAAATCATTCATAATAGAACATGAATTTTACAACCAAAATTCATATTCTATTATGTCATTTATTGAAATAAAATTAAAATTAAAATTAAAAATTTATTTTTTTCTTAAAAAATTAAAATTAGTATACAATTATATTATCTATTGGAATAAAACTAAAAAATCAAAAAATGAGTCAAACTGTAATGGACACGATATATTCTAACTTTAATTGGGGTAATTTAATAGTTTAATTTGATTGTTTAAAAAACCAAATTAAATTCCAATAGATAGTATAATTGTATACTACTTATGATTTTGTAAGAAAAAATTGAATTTTTATTTTTGATTTTATTTCAATAAATGTCATAATAGAACATGAATTTTGGTTGTAAAATTTAAAATATTTGATATTTTATCTTTGATTGGAGTGTTTTTTTATCTAAGTATAACATTTTAAACTTGAGTGGTCTAAGTATTATACGTTTACAAACTTTATGGGGTCTAAATGTAATTTACTAACAGATATATTAACATTCATCGACGACAGCGGTCTAAGTGTTAAACGCATACAAACCTTAGGGAGTTTATGTGTAATATTTTAAATATTAGGGGTTCTGAGTAATTAAGTGACAAACCTCAAGATATTTGGGTATAATTCTCCCTTTTTATTTTTGTCCTGATTTGCTATAAAAATCAACGGTTGGTGCAATATGACAAAGTAAAAATTTTATAGGAAAATATGAAGACCAATGCTATTAGGACCTAATTTACTGATATAATTTACTGACCTACTTCACTATGATATTTGGATTGACTGGAGGCCCCATTAAATATTAGAAATTAGCATTGATCAAATGATTCATATGAAATCACATCATTATATAAGTAAATTAGATCAAATTTTTAAATCCGAATAACATTATTCAAATATGAAATAGTCTAGGTGGTCTGGTCTAAATATAATTTTCTTTTTTTTCCCAATCATCAAAACCAGTCATATCTCTCTCTCTCTCTCTCTCTCTCTCTCACACACACACACTGACATACACACTTCTCTCTCATGTAAGAAGTTATCTTATCTTATCTTATCTTTTTTTTTGAACAGAAATTATCTAACACTCTAGGATAAATACAATTTTAAGTTTAACTTCAATTTATTTTCATTATTAGAGAAGTCAGAAAATTCAAACTTCAATTTTAAAACAAAGAAAAAAAAAGATAGAAAAAAAAAAGACATGAGAATCAAGTGAAAAGGTTGGTTTATAGATGATGATATGTCAATTATTGGTTTACACGGGGCCAGAGTGACAGATATTTTGGAGCTTGGGGGCCATGGTCCCCGGCTCTCAAAAATTAAAATTTCAACATTTGAATTTTATGTAATCTTTGTGTTTTTTGTTCAACGGTCAATTGTGTTTAGACTAATTTATGCGTACGTCGATTAATTCTCTTCTTGATTTAGTTAAAGACATGTCATCTACGCCTATGATCTCCACTAAAGTATTAGTATTTCTAATTAATACTTTTTATTACCCAGTGTAATTTTATGTATTATTCAAATGAAACAAAATAAGTTCAAATTTTGTTTATTGTTAAGTTACCATTTGAAAATATTTTTTTTAAGTACTAACAATGCATGACGTGCGTTGCACATAAATAAATTTAAATAATATATTTTTTTATAAAAAAAAGTGAATTATATGAATATTTAAATTAAATAATAAATTAAGTACCGAATAATTAATTTGTATTTTAATTATTATTAAATCTAATTATTCATTTATTCTTAAGTCTTTGAATAACTAATCTGTCATTTATACAGGTATCTCTCCGACCATTTAGTCATTTGTCTATCTAATTATATTATAGAATTATTAAATTTTATTTTATTAAATAAATTGATTATATCGCTTATAATATTATTATACTAGTAATTGTCCGTGCCTGAAGGCACTGAGTTATAAATCTCATGCATCGCCTATGTTAGTCGCCAATAAATACCTCATTAAAACATTATGCTGACTAAAGCACATGAAGTAAAACAAAAATAACAATTTCAAAGGTTACTATTAATGTCGTAGAGTATAGAATTAATGTCAAGGGTCAAATAATTGTTTACAATTAAGGAGTCCGACATACCTTACCAATAAAATAACAAATTATAAAACCCATAATAGTTCACTTCAACATTCATTTTGAACTCGATAAACGATTCTGAATATGCTCAAAATAAAAATAAAAATCAACCAGATGAAAGTGAGAGAAGCAAACATCACATAGAGGGATAAAGGATGCTGGATTTGCACTTTGGGCACCTTCAAGAAGAACAATCAATTAGTTATGATGATTTACTCTACCCTACAAATTCCAACATCATCAAAATAATACCACATTATGATTTACCAAACAAAGAGACAAATTAAACTTACTTTTAAAGCAAACAGTGCTCAAATCCATATAATTTACCAATGTGGAATTCTATTTAACACAATCTCTAAAGCAATTAATTCCAAAATTCATTTTTTCACATAATATAAAACAAATACCCACCTACAAAAAAATTCCCAAGCAATAGGTAGTACAAATATTGGAAAATGAAGCAAATAATCGGTCTAATTTCAAACTATACAGATGTTTTAAGTAGAATATTCAAGACAATATCTGTAGAAGCAGCAATCTTCCAAACACTCAAAAAAATGCTGAATAACAGTGACTAATAGCTGTGACTAATAACTACAAATACGCCTCCCTTTTATCATCCTCACCACCACTCATCCTTCCTTTTCCCATCATTGCCAAAAAAATAAAACAAACTCAGTATTCATGTTGCTTCATTTTTCCAAAAAATAAATTTCTGACAAATTGTATTATCAAAAACCACTAACATTGTACAATTTAGTGATCAATTTAGTGAACATGAACTAAACATAATGATCAATTTAGTGAACATGAACTAAGCATATGATCAATCAAACCCAAATCAGAACAATGCATCACCAAAAAATTATACTAAAAATTAGTATAAATCAAGCAAGAATGTAGAGAGAGCAAAAGAAAATCATATGAAGGGCAAAGTGTAAAAAATGAAGCACTGAACATTCATGTGAAGAGAATAACATATGTTTTAGGCCTGCTAGAAAATGATCAAATTTATGAATATGCACTCTATTGCAAACTCTCAACCAATATGCTATCTGTATCATATTGGCTTTAAAATAACATTGAAAAAGGGCTACATTTTACTTACCTTCCTTTCAGCCACATCCACATCCATCTTGAGGAAAATTACATCAGGCATAGTGTGAGCAAACCCAGCTAGAATTGGAGACATGGAGTGGCACGATTAGCACCATGAAGTTGCAAAATCCATGAACACATGTAAGAAAGATAACATAAATATATTAGACATTTAAGACAAATGAATAATTGATAAGCAAACCATAGTTGGCTATAAAGACAAAGAAACTCACAAAACGTATCTAACCAAAATGGAACTATGCCCAATCAGGCTACTAAGTTCCACCCTAGTCAAACATTCAAGAATTCAACCCATTCCATAAAAGAATATTATAGAGATAGTCATTTAGGGAAACTTTTTTTCTTTGATGCAAAACAACAAACACTTTGTGATCATATACAAAACCCAACCATCTTAACTCAACCTCAACATCAAACAAACATAAAATTGAACAAACTTGAAACACCAAGTCCAAGAAAAAGAATAAAACTGTAACACATGACAACAAATAGTAATAACACATAATATGAAAATAGAAATTGATGTATGTGGATATGGCGAACATAAAAACATGATCAGTAGACCTTACCTTGTCAACACCACTGTGTCACCGCCACCATTATTTCTTTGTTTAGCATCCACTGGTATCCTTGAAGATCCTAAAATCAATAGATCACATAAATGATTTGAGGCAAAGACAACGAAGACTACCAAGCATGAATAAAACAAAATGAATAACAAAGAGTTCAGATGAAGTGGAGTATAGCAAACAGAGAAATACAACAAAAAACTAAAAACCGAAGCATACTGAAATTTAAAGTGCAATAGCAGAAGTAAACACAAACATGACCTTTGTGACTCCAAAAAGCAAAAGTGAACACAGTAGGATCTGAGTGCATGTGTGAGTGTTTTTGTTTTGTGTGTGTTTTCTACGTAGAGAGAGAGAGAAAGAAAAGAAGAGGCGTGACTGAGAGAGAAGACGGAGGGAGGGAGAGAGAGACATCGTATGAGATGAGAGAGAGAGAGGTACATGAGCAATAGGAGTTTAGAGTTGTGTATGAGATGAAAGACTTACTCAAATTTTTGAACAGGAAAAAAAAATTCAAACATCAATTAGGATTACGTAAACAAAATTAAAAAAGGAAACGATGTTAGGTGGGAAAACAAAATTCAGTATTCACTGTAGACCGTCGGATCAGTAATTATGAGATGATCTGAACCGTCTTTTATGTTGAGATTACGTTGTCCGTTGGATGTGTTTATGTTTTGTCTCAAAACGATGTGGACCTCTATTTGTCTCCAAAATTTAAACTCAGTTCTACTTTATTATATAGATATATATTTTTTTGGGGGGAGGGGGAGGGGGAGGGGGGGGGGAAGGGGGTTTGAACCCTTGACCTCAAGAAGACAAAACATTCACAAGGCAAGAAGTACTATTGGACCAAAGGGCCGTTAGTTTGAAATATATATTCTAAATAGTTTTTAACTTTTTATCTGTAGTGTTTGGATATATTATAATTTGTCATCTTAAGTGATGTTTGATAAAACTAAAAGCTGAAGTCTGAAAATTGAAAGTTGAAGTCTGAAAAATGAAAACTGAATGCTAAATTAGTGGACTGTGCTAGTACCCACTGAAATTTAATCACTGAATTGAATCAAACTGTTTGATAACTACACAGAGTTGACGTCTGAAAATAAATTAATTTTCAATTTTACCCTTCCACTATTTACTTTGAAAATATTTATAAAATATGCTATTATCTAACAAAAAACTACGAAATATCATATTATTTTAATTCATAACATAAATTATAATCACTATTATCATATTATAGTCTACATTTAACAAACATGATAATAAAATTAATTTAAGTTAAATTGATCACTTAAAGCTACCAACTCTCATAAATTTTGAAAATTACAACTAGAACATAAAGACAAATAGAATAACAGTAAATTGAATAACATAATAAGTAAACAATAACTAATAAATATTCAAAAAATATTGAAAAAATAGAACAAATTAGATTTTTATTAACAACAAATAGAAAGAAATGTTTATGTATGTATGTATGTGTGTGTAGTTCTTGTGTGTGTGTGTAACTGTGTGTGCAGTGCGGGTGTGTGTGTGTAACTATGCGTGTGTGTGTTGCAGAAGACAAGGGAAGAAGAGGATAAGGGAAAGGAGGATAGATAATTATGAGTTTTGGAGAGAAGACTAATTAGAGTTTTAATAGGATTGTAAAATACTTCGGGGTATAAATGTCATATTGTAAGTATTATTAAAGATGTTTTTGCTGAGCGCATTTCGTTTTCAGAATTAAGTAAGAGATATTTTATTTAATATTGTAGCCTATTTTTAAGGAGTACTTAATATATTAAGATATTCAAATTTTATTTATTAAACGAGTTTAATAAATAAGTGCTGAATACATTCATTTTAAGTGTTAAATTTTGGTTAACAAACACACTCTCTTAGCTATGATTTTAATTTCACTTTATTGATTCGATCATGTTACACTATTAATAATTTAAAATAGTCTAAAATTTATAAATTTGTACAATATCAAGATTTATGAAAAATGTCACAATTTTAATAGTTCATAATTCAATATGGTTAAATCAATAGTTGAGAGAATAAAATAAAATCAAGATTATAATTTAATGTATAAACTATAATTTTAAGAATTTGAGTAGCATATAAAATGTGATAAAAATATAATTTTAAGAGTATAATATATAATTTCAAAAAATTGAGGGGGCCATGGTCCCCTTGGCTCACAACATTAGGGACGTTAATCAAAACGAGCTACTCGGGCTCGGTTCAAATAAGACTCGGCTCGAGTTTGACTTGAATTTTAAACGAGTTGAGCTTGAACAATTCTTAGGCTCTCGGTTCAATCTCCTAAAACTCGACTTATTTATATGTAAAATAGTCGAGCGAGCTACTCGAGTACGGCCCGGGCCCGGGCTCGGGCTCGGGCTCGAGTCTTAAACAAGCCGAGTTTGAATAATTTTTTAAGTTCGTTTAGAAAAACGAGCTCGACAGGCTCGGGTTAAAGTTCATAAAATTCAGCTCGATTAACACCCTATGGCTCCGCCACCTCATGCATCAAAACTTTTCTCCCCCAGAAAATGCAATTAGAAGCTAATTTCCACAATATTTAATTTGACATTGTTGGTTTTCCTGGCCCTAGGTGTACCGACTTGTACCCAATTTTGTTGAAAAGATAGTGTTATAGTTGCAACTACTGCACTATATTTGTGTGTGTGGAATTGAATATTGACGGGGCTTACGTAGCTTGGAATTCACGATTTTGTTTGTTGTTAAAAAATTTGGTCACCAGTCTTTCAAGATAAAAATTATGATAACGAGGGAAAAATTGTAAATTTAGATGTTTTAAATTCAAATTTTGATAATGTTTTGGGGTCAGACTACGAGAGATTTATTCTTTATAAATACTCTAGTCTTGGCATGGATGACCTGTTTTTGCCCAGATTAATGAGGAAATTAGTTGAAGTGCGCGTAAACTAACCCGTATATCCCTGATCGTTAAACCAAAAAATATGGGTGCAACTTGGGTGGGCCAACCCGAATTTAACCTGAGTCCAACAAAAAAAAAACAGGACTTGAGTTAGAATTTTAGGTTCTTTTGAAGCCGGTACACCTAATTAGACTTAATTGTAAAAAAATACATAGAACAAAATGTTTTGGAAAAAAAGTACACAATTGAGATACAAAGACGTAAATGCCCATTTTGCAAAGTTTTCTTTCCTAAAAATTTTAACAAGGCATTTATTAAGCGCTGAAATTTATGGTCATTTAATTCAAAATCTCTTATCTTTAATGCACCTTGATTCATGCGTATTTTTTTTTGGAAAGTGGTATTATTTTCAAATTATATTTATACATTAAATATTTACTACTACTAGTTTTATAAGAGAATTTTAATATTCCATTTATTTTAGAATATATCACTTGTTTGAATTTCAAAATTTGTTAATATCCGAACTCCATAATAGTGTAACAAAAACAGTGTAACAAATACACTGTAATAAAGACAGTGTAACAATACACTATAACAAAAACAGTATTAAGTAATTTTGTGCATGTGGTAACAAATTCAAAACGGATATGGATTGTTTTGAATGAAATTATATGAGAATATATGTTTGACAAAATGTAATAGTACAATATTTTGTGTAAATGACTTGTTACACTGTTATTGTTATACTGTTCAGATATTAATACAATTTGAAAACAAAACCACTTTCCAAAAAAAAAAAACGCATGAATCAAGGAGCATTAAATATAGTTTGAAAACAAAATCACTTTCCAAAACAAAATACGCATGAATCAAGAGAGGACATACAAATATGGAATATTAAAGTTCTCCCATAAAATTAGGAGATATTTAATGCACCACTTTCCAAAAAAAATACGCATGGATCAATGGAGGACAAAAATGTCACAAAAAAATTAGTAAAATTCAAATAATGTATTTAAATTCAAAAAAATATCAAAATTAAGGATTTAATTACCCAACATTTTTTTCTATGTATTTTTTTACAATTAAGTCTAATTTAGTGTACCTCCTTTCAATTTCTCCTAAAATTTTTAATACTTGGATTGAGCCTGGATAGCCTCGGGTTGTTGGGTTCAACTCGAATACTAAAATCGGGTTGAACCCGAATATACATAAATATATAAAATAAATTTAACTAGGGTTAGTATTTATTTTAACTCTTCAGAGTCTAGACTTTCACTTCATTTCAAGTCTTCATTCCTGCACCTCTATCACTCTCAGATCCCTCTCTTACTCGTCTCTCATCTGGTCTCAGACTCTCAGCCTCCCTCTCTCACTCGTCACTCCTCCCTTTCTCACTCTCTCTCTCTTCATCTGCGTCTCGCCCTTCATCTCAGATCACTTGAAAAAATCAGATCTACACTTGAAAAAATTAAATTTACACTTCAAAAAATCAATCCAAATTAAGTAACTCAAGCCCAACCTGATTTTTAACCAGAAATCAGCCCGAATTAAATAACCTGAATTCAACCCGAGCCCGCCTGAATTAAATTCGGGTAGTACTGGCTAGGGTTAGAGTTAGGGTTAAAGATTATATACTTAGGGTTGGACTAGGGTTGACCTCTCAATCCGCCCCACCTGTCCGAGTTGCACCCCTACCAAAAAAAGAGAGTTTTTTTTCAACATATTTGTAATGCAGAGGGTGTTTCACATATCAACATCCGTTATAATGCACTTTTATTTGATTTTATTTAGTTGTAGAGCCGGTCCTAGATAATGTATTTCACTCGAATTCACAGTAAATAAACTATTATTTAAAAAAAAAACAATTATAGATTAAAAAGTAATACATTGACAGATCTACTTGTACAAAAATTATAGATAAGGTAATAAAGTTTGGTGTAGTGTGAATAGGAAACAATCCTAAACACCATTTGAACTAGTTATGAAATCGACACAAAAATAATGAGTTTAGGTTTGATTTTTGCAATTTTAGTGATAATGGGTGGACTTTATAGACTTGTTAAATAAATAAGTTAAAACGGATCGGACTAAACACAATACAGACTTGTTAAACAAGATTAATATATAATACGAATATAATTGTACACGATAATAAAATGAATGGAATACGAGTTGAATAGATTTTAACAAGAAGCGAATGCGACAATGATCCATTCAGTGGCGGATCCACAATGGGGGTAGCAGAGGCAGTTGCCCTCACTGAAATTTTAAATTTTTTTGAGGAATAAGTATAATTTTAAAAAATTTAGAATTTATTAGAGATTTGCCCCACTGACTTTTTTTTAACAGATTTAAGGGTAGTTATGTTACTTTGACAAATGTATAAGTCTCACTTGTAAATGTCAAAAAGATTTAAGGGTAGTTATGTTATATTAGATGATATCAGAAATTTGGGGATTTAAAGATTAACTAATATACTGCAAAATAAGTTAGCCCTCTCATATTTTTTATGTTTATACGTTGAACTAAATTTGGGACTTGTAGTCCTCTCCTTATACGTTAGAATTGAAAATTTGAGCTTGTAGTCCTTTCTTGCGGTTTATTTTTTCCATGTTGAATTGAAATTAGGGCTTGTAGCCCGCTATTATATTTTATTTGTTACGTGTTGAATTGAAAATATGAAATAAGGGTTTGTAGTCCTCTCTTGTATTTTATTTTTTATGTATTGAATTTAAACTGGGGTTTACAATCTTGTATTTATTTTTCTATGTTGAAATAAAATTGGGGCTTGTAATCTTCTTCTATAATTTTTTTTATATTTATTTAATTGATATTTAGGCTTGTAGTCCTCTCTAATGTTTTATTTTTATATGTTGAATTGGAATTGGGACTTATAGTCCTTTCATTTGTTTTATTTTTATTTGTTGATTTGGAATTGGGGTTTGTAGTCCTCCATTATAGTTAGACTAAATTATTTTGATTTGGTGGTTTGAATAATTTTATTGTGATAAGCTAAGTAGTTCCTATACCTAGGTTTAGTTTAATAGAATAGTCATAGTTTAAGTTAGTTTCGATTGTTTGTTAAAATTCAATGATGAATACTAAGTTTGTGACTGAACAAACTAATTTTTGAATCAGTTATGAAAAAATTTCTTAAAATTCAATATATAATTGAGCCTAATTTTTCGGTTCAAAATTTTTTTTTTCAGATTTTATAGATAAATTTATAGTGATTTTTTTGTTGTTGACTCTTTTTGTATATCACTCATGTATATGAGTTGTGCCTTTAATAGACGTTCTATTAATGAAAATATATTTTTGTGAACATTTGAAACTTTAATATTAATATGATTTAGGTTGCCCTCACTGAAGAAAATGTCTGGCTCCGCCCTTGGATTCATTGATAGTCAGATGTATGCCCCATGTTGCATGAATGACTTCATTTTCTCGAACACCCCTGATAGTTGAACAAAAAAAAAAAAAAATGACTCCATTTTAGATTTTTGGACATGAAGCATGGCCAATGTCATTCGCATTTAAAAATTTGAACTAATTTACTAACTTAATGAAGTAGCCGTTGATTTGATTTAATAATATTATTCTAACTGTAACTGTTATACTTTTTTTTTTATTAAAATTATGTCACTTAACACATTATTAAATCCGTTTATTGAGTCGGATTTTACATCATAAAAAAGTGTGAAAATTAGGGTTGAGTCCTCCTAGATGGACTTATAATGACTTGAGTCCGTCAAGTAAACTTATTTGGTAATAAGTCCGTTGCATGAATGACTTCATTTTCTCGAACACCCCTGATCGTTGAACAAAAAAAAAAAAAATGACTCCATTTTAGATTTTTGGACATGGAGCATGGCCAATGTCATTCGCATTTAAAAATTTGAACTAATTTACTAACTTAATGAAGTAACAGTTCATTTGATTTAATAATATTATTCTAACTGTAACTGTTATACTTTTTTTTTATTAAAATTATGTCACTTAACACATTATTAAATCCGTTTATTGAGTCGGCTTTTACATCACAAAAAAGTGTGAAAATTAGGGTTGAGTCATCCTAGATGGACTTATAATGACTTGACTCTGTCAAAAAAACTTATCTGGTAATAAGTCCGTTTTTATCTTACTAATAAGTACTTAAGTCCACTATTTTTTTAAATCCAAAAAATATTCTTCCTTGAAAGGAGGTTAAATTAATTTTCTATCTTGGAAATTGTTTTTCTTTAATTCAATGTCAATTAAAATATGCCAATAAAATCTCCATCATAAATTTAAAATTCAAATTCAAAGCTTTCTCTCTCTCTCTCCGGCCAGCTAGTGGCAACGTCCAAACTTCCCAAAACATGGCGGTATTTATCCTGAAGATAACACTTTCACTCTATTCTCCAATCCTGTCAGAGATCCGAGCTACGAATTTTAGGTTCTCTCTTCCTCTTTGTTTGTGTGTGTGTGTCATCGTTTGGTCTTCACTGTGTACAGAGTTATTATGATTAAGTATGCTGATTGCTGCTGTAATTTCTCACAGGTAATGGATGAGAATCTCTGGTCCTTGTTGTTAATTTTTTACTTTTTGTAATTTGTGGTATTTTCGTGGGGGTTGATTTGTTAAATTGAATGTTTCACGTTACTATTTTTTTTTATTATGTTATTATTCATGTTACTGTTTTTATTGAGTATGTTACTGTTTATGTTACTATTATTTTGAACATATTACTGTTTTTGTTTACCATGTTACTACTATTATTTTTCTAAATATTAATATTCAATGTTACTATTTTTTTTTTTTTGGTTTTTGAATATTACAATTTTTTGTGTTTGAATGAT